>OX336349.1:12902890-13527890 GCA_946902875.1 Nematopogon swammerdamellus
AAGTTAAACGGTTTTATTAAAAAAAAACAGCTGTACAAAAAATCAGTTATACAAAAACTAGAAAATAATAAGGACAAAAACCAGGCCCAGGTTTGTGTCCTTATTATTTTCTAGTTTTTGTATAACTGATTTTTTGTACAGCTGTTTTTTTTTAATAAAACCGTTTAACTTAAAAGTTTTTTTACCTATTTTTTTATTTATTGCTTCCGAACTGGGTGGCTCTGCCCGAGGTCGAAGCCTCAGGCGCAACCAATTTCACCGCCGAGGAGGTGCCAGTCCGGCTTGGAGGTGGACTAGTGTTTCTGGGGAAAGGCTATTAACCCGCGATTTGAAGATCCGTGGATTGTAGGAGTGGGGAAAGATATTCCCTGGGAGCCCGTTCCACACCTTTGCAGTGCGGCACAAGACCGATTTAGAGAAATTAGACGAAAATTCCTACATTGTGGTTCTCTTGTTTTAAGTCACTTTTAATGAGTCGTGGTCGCGCCGATCTTCTGTGTAGGCCTTGGTGAAATGGAAACAAACCTAGCATGGAATTAATTCATAAGATAGCAAAACTATAGGATAGTAGCTTTTTGGGATGTCTCGTGTGATTATTCGTGCTTGACCAGTTTTATTCTTATGCTAGTTTCTTGTCGGTCGGTCGACCGTCAGGGTCAAATGTTATTTGGCATTGATTCTATATTGTTAAGAAGGTCTAGCACAATTTATGAAATATCTTCGATATTTGCTCTTTTCTCTAGTTTAGTTAGAATGTTAGTTACAAATAGGAATTTCTTTACGAGGAATATTTGGCTTTTTTGCATGAGTGAAGTTTATTTAAATAGTATGTGCCTTAACAGAAAGTACCCGTAGGAACTGAAAATATGGTTACGTTCTATTTCATATTCTCTCTATTATAAAAAAAAATAAGTCTAACAATGTTACAGCCCCAATGGCGGAAATATTTATTTTAACTTAGTTATTGTAGTTAGATATTACTCCGTTATTTTTCCTTTATACACAGTAAAAGCCTTAATTATTTCTTATTTTATTTATTTTATTTTAATGTTTCTTATCTCTATTATAAAGTGTTACTTCTGTATGTTTGTAACGGCGTAAACAGTTGCAGCTATTTGTAAGCAATTTTCAACAATAATATATCTCGAACCCTCGCGATGGTGTTAGATTAACTATATGTATAAATACGATAATAGTCAAAGGAACTGAATAGGAAAAAGCGGAAAAAGTTAGTTTACTAGGTAAGTACATACATTTGTTCATTGGCTTAGTAGAGTTATATCTAATAACTAATAACACAACCAGTCCTTGTTATTAAGCGGCCTTATTAAGCGGCGGGTGGCCGAGTGGTTTGGGCATCGGCTTCTCATGCGAGAGGTCCGCGGTTCGAATCCCGTCGGCGTGTACCAATGAGTTTTTTCTGACGAAAAAAATTACGTGCATACCTACACCTGCTGCTTCACCGTTCGGAACCGGTGTAAAACTGTAGGTCCCTTCCCTTGCCCCTTACTAGGTGGTAGGCTCAAATAGTAGCCGACTGGGTTGGTACCACCGTACTGGATGTAAGATGGCCGCATAGCAGCCTCGGTTGTGTTCTCCTCTAGTCCAGTATAGCCAGCAATCCAGGGAAGGCTCCGGTAAGGCACCTACCTTCTCGGAGGTGATATTGGCTGGTCGGAGCATGCGCTTCGGCCCCTCCAACACAGCCACCCATACCGGATAACATAAAAAAAAAGTCCTAGTCTACTTTGTCTATGCTCCTAAAACAATCGTCCCCCCGGCATATGCACTTCCTCATACGATTAGATACACACATTTCCGACGCGAAGGGAAAGGGATTGCTAAATCCATCATTGGTGAGATTGCCCGCCTTCAGGGTCGACATTGGACGAGTGATAAATTGCGAGTCGGGAACATATAAATTAGATTGATTCGTTTAGGGAAAAGTCTTGTGTCTGTTTTCTAAATACGGAGAAGTGACATCGTCGTTGGATGGTCCTGCTGTAATCATTGCCTGGAGTGTGGACGTTCGGTTTCGTGTGGATATTACTGGAAACTGTTTTCTAAGTTGGCTTTATCTGTATTTATTATTTCTTCAAGTCAAACGGAGATCCATTTTGTATAAACTTTGGTGCACTCGGATATAGAATCACTAATAATTTTAAAAGCTATGTATTTAAAGGGTTAGGTTAGCAGCATTTGAGAAGCATGTGTGCGAGTTCCATATATGCCTCTGAATATTTGGGGAACAATAACTAAAATGGACGAATACCATAGCCAAGCATCAAAACAAAAAGTATTGTTGCTTATGAATAAATATTAGAAATTCTTTGTCATTACTAAAAGTGGAAATACGGTCACACTCACTAACTTGCTACACGACTATGAACATTAAAGGCCCAAGGGAAGCGCTAACACATAACCTAGTTCCGATAGAAACAAGATGTAAAGGGCTAACTTCACGGATGCAGCAGATAGAACAGCTACTAAAATGAAATCTAAATTAACATATCGGGTGAAGGCTCTTTCAATGAAAGAACTAACTGTATGGATTCTAAAAATATTATTGGTATTTCTTCATATAGCTAAAAATATGCAAACATATTTCCCCACTCTTCTCCTCATTTTTAAAGCTAAAATTTTGATTTTAGTAAAATTAATCGATATTAAGCCATATATTACAGGAAAACTGCAGGTTTTTCCTACAATAGTTGCGGCAAAAAAAGTTGTACATTTATTAGTAAAAGTAAGTAGTTCAAAAGTGTTGTATATTAAATATAGTTTATATATATATATATATATAAACTATATTTAATATACTAAAAGAAGCAATGGTTTGGCTGATAGTAAAACCATTGCTGTAGTTTTTATTTAGGCGTTTCGTTATTTTCGAAAACACAATTATTTTGGTAAACACATAGCACAAATACATTGTGAACCCTCGATACGCGAGTCCAACTCGCACTTGGCGGCTTTTTTAACGTAGCGCTTGTTTGTGTTTCTGTCCGTCGATGAGTAGGTAATAATCACCGAATTGTGTCACTCAAAAAAAAAAGTTAGTTTGTGTTTGTGAATCTTCTGCTCCTGATCTCCTATTCTTAGTTCGTAATCATTGTAACCCTCTCATGACAGAGCAACACAAACATCGTCCCGAATCTACATTAGCATTCATTCTAGGTCAGCTGGAGGGTTTGGACCCGACCCTCAGCTATTTGTTTAAACTAATGAAATCCCTAAGATAGATTCCGCTCAGTCAATATTCTATGAAAAGCCGATGGCCGCTAATCTCTTATCTTCAAGCGGTCTCACATTTCATTGGGTCTGTGTGAACGACCTGTTTTCTGTTGCAAGATTGACATTTTGTATTTTCAGATATTTCGATCGTGAGTTTTATCTTAGCTAGTTTGTGGAGATGAGTTGGTTCACATTTCAGGAATTGGCGCATGGTCCATCCTGAACAGTAAGGACGATAATTTAAAAACTCACATGGTATATATGAGTATACCTGTTCCATTGAATCCGGTTTTCATAGGAATGCAGGTTCCACCTAATGCAAGCCAAAAGACAACAACAATTTTAAATTGTCCTTGGATATTCACGGTCCGCAAGGATTATAAACATACAAAGTTGGCAAGTACCTAGACCAGATCGGGCATCAAATAGGATCACATACGTCTTACTCGTATGCGACGAACATGTATGAAGATCATTGAGATTGGAAGAGGCGGCAAAGGTGTATATCATGATCGTGGCACGTGGATATTCGTTGTATTTGCCTACCCCACTGGGAAACAGGCGTGACGCTATGTATGTATGAATGTACTTTGCAAATGCTTTTCCGTACCTACATTGAATCAACAAATTATAGGAAATTTATCAAAGACAGTGCTTGGTTCCATCGATGAAAAATCAAATTTTACGGAAGCAACGAACGCGCAATAGCAAACACAGGGCAAAAGATAATTTAATTTGTGTGTTGATGCCGCTATGCATCTACCAGCGCGAATATTTACTGTGACGCCTGGCTTTGTGTGGCTATATTTGTGATGGCTTTGCATAAAGGTTTTTCAGATGTAGCTGATTGCAATTTTTCACGTTTGTAATTAACTTTACTTAATTGCTTTCTACTTTCGACGCACGTGGTTGTGAAAACTGATGAAGAATAAGCATAAATTGTAAAAAAAAAATATCTTACTCTGTGCCTGCTCCATGGCCTGCTCTGTTGTCCGAGTCGGTAAACTAAACACGGAACATCCCTTAATATCATACAGGTTAGTCGTTAGTTCATACAAAGTCAGCAGCTAAAGCACCTAAATGGTGGCTCTGCACATTTCCCAATTAGCCGAATACCAGCGGTATCAAAAATTCCGGCTTTAGCAGCACAGTAGTTGGTCGGCCAACCGATATTGGGGCTTACAGAGCTCAAGCTTCAAAAATCATTGAACCAGTTTCAACTATGCAAAAGCACGCTAACGACAAATAAAGCGGAAGGACCAGAATGTTATAGTTTATGGTACTACTAACTCTTGCTGTAATAATAGCATAATCGTACATGAGTCCGCGTAAAACCAGACTTATTAGTATTTTCATATTACTCTGTAGAACAGAATGAGAATGACATAAACCTGGTATTAAAGTGTTATGTTATGTGTTATGAGTGCGATATTAGTTTGCTGTACAGGCGTGGTGTCATAAAACAGACAGACAGGCAAAGGAGTCACACCATGGGCAATGGAGTCCCGATACGATATAGATTGTACGATTTTTGATACGGTATCCTAAGAATAGAATACAGCTGATATCTGACTGTCGGGTGTGCCCAGTTCGTCGCAGATCGCGAGTCCTGACGTTGTCTCCGAAGCGAGAGACAACACTTCGACCAATATAAGTCATCACTTATTAATATTACGGGAAAATTTGCATCATATAGTAATAGGACGCCCCCCTGCTAGGTGCGGACAGACAACCTTAAAAAGGTAGCAGGGAGTAGATGGATGGGAAGCGCGGAATGCCGCATGTGGTGGTGTGACTCGGGAGAGGCCTATGTCCAGCGGTAGACGATGATGATGGGATAAAGAAGAGCACGCACTCCCACTTGCCATGTATGAATGAGACGAGCAGAACTTTAGTTAGCGTGACAAGGTTCCACAAATTAATATTTACAGATGAAACTGCACCTTTAATAAAAAGGCCTTAAATCATATAATGGATGAGTCTACATTCAGCCACTTTGTGTCCCTTCTCCGTACCTTCATTCAATCCCTCCGTTCAGTTCACACTCACTATGAGCACAATGGGACAAAACGCCACGGTCATCCGTGTGAAAGGAGCAGAAAATGCTAAGCGAGAATGGAAGATTAATTTTGTTTTGTACGCTACTCTGAAAAGGTCACCTAAATCAGACCCGTTCCGAAGCGTTTCCTTCGGCCGCTGTAATCTTAGTGATTTATTTTCTTCAAATATATTTGTGAGTTGAATATCAAACGAAAACAAAGTTAACTTTCAAAAATACTTACTTTACGTGTAATCATGCAGCCACATACTTGAATCTAGTATGTGGAATATATACCTCATTCCATAGAATAATATGATTTATCCTAATAAATGATAGAAGTTTCTACGGGCGACCAGCGCAGCGCGGCGGCCGTGCAACGTACGTATTTTTTTTTAATTGAAAATGCGACTTTTCTCCGAGCCACCATAAGGTGTCTAACGCCATGAGGCGACCACCATAAGGTATCAAACGACTCCCATGGACATTCGGTCGTATGCGGGAGTTGCAAATGCCATACCGGCCCGAAAGGTGCCCTTTCACGCCCCTCTTGACCCGCCCGAGACCTCTTGTACTGTGTGGGGCCGGTACTTAATAAGAATATGCATCTCTCCCCGTGCATATCGTAAAAGGCGCCTAAGGGACAAGGATGCCGTGCTTAAGGGCGACAGGCTAGCCACCTTTCACCTTGGCACGGTGTTTCCACCGAGTCATGCAACAGGTGGGCCTTCATTTTTTTTTTTTATGGCTTCCGAACTAGCTGCTCAGATTACCCAATAGTGCTAGCTGGCTGTGCCGAGGTCGAAGCCTCAGGCGCAGCCAATATGACCCCCGAGGAGGTGCCAGTCCGGCTTGGAGGTGGAGTAGTGGGGAAAGATATTCCCCGAAAGCCCGTTCCACACCTTTGCAGTGCGGCACAAGAACGATTTAGAGAATCCCTCGGGTATCCTTCATGCCTTACTTGCTGCCTGATCTGAGTTATCTTGCCCGAATACATTGCTAAACGTGGTGGTCGGTGTTGTGTTGTAATTTACTAGAATACTTGTAGCACAACACAGATTACTCTGATTACCCCGATTGTCGGGATACGGCGTGTGGTGTGTGTACTTGAAGGACCCGAGACTGTCCTTGAAGTCAATAGATATATGAATATCCTTGTAGCTCGAGAACTATTTTATCGATTTACATACGGTTTTCACTGTTACATTCTGTCACCTCTCAAGATGGTTTTATCAAATAAAGGCTATAAATCAAAACGCTACGTCATCTGCGGCCTGAGCTGTGAGGAAAATTATCACGCGAAGCGAAGCCGCTAGTGTCAGATAAATTTAAAACCGCTCTATCGAACATATTGCAGGATTGTTTTTTTTTATGTAATCCGGTTTGGGTGGCTGAGTCGGAGGGGCCAAAGCACATGCTCCGACCAGCCAATATCACCTCCGAGAAGGTAGGTGGCGTACCGAAAACTTCCCTGGATTGCTGGCTATACTGGACTAGAGGAGAACACAACCGAGGCTAGGCTGCTTTGCGGCCATCTTACATCCAGTACGGTGGTACCAACCCAGTCGGCTACAATTTGAGCCTACCACCTAGTAGGGGCAAGGGAAGGGACCTACAGCTTTACACCGGTTCCGAACGGTGAAGCAGAAAGTGTAGGTATGCACTTAAATTGTTTCTTCAGAAAAAACTCATTGGTCACGCCGACCGGATTTCAACCTCGGACCTCTCGCATGAGAAGCCGATGCCCAAACCACTCGGCCACCCGCCGCTTAGGAACATTGACAAAGTGAAAGTACAGCCGTGATGTCAGCCCATAACACCTTGATGAACTATGTGTCATGTTAGTGCTTCCCTTCCGTCGTGCCGGCTACACTGAACTCTACGGAAAACACGAACAATTTAAATAGCCGTTTCAACCGACCTTTCATTCAGTGTAACCACACTGAATGAAAGGGAACCAACCCGGGCGGGTTAAACCCTAATACCTAGTAAGGTAAGAATGGAAGCGACCTACAGTTTTACGCGGAATCCGAACCACGGTCAGCGTCAACGGTCGAGCGGTCGCCCATCCATACACTGACCGCGCCCAGGTGCGCTTATGATCAGACCGACAGTGAACCGACCGCACTACTGAGCTACCGAGGCTGAAATGTAATAATAATCATTAACCACTGTACATTTTTCGCTTCAATGGTGGTCAATAGCTTTCCGTTCCAGACTAAACCCTAGAAATAAATAGACTATTAATGTCAAAGGAACTTAATTAGACAGTATTAGGCGAAACGCACATCCGTAGGGCAAGGTTGTTTTATTTAATAGATGTAAGAGGCTCTTAACACTAATTGCGGGCAGTGCGAATTGAACGTTCGTGCGAACGAAATAAGAGAGAGAATCGTAAAAACTCGTCTCTACACCAGGAAGGTAAGCGACTAATAAACATCAGAAGCGTCGCGCGTCGGGAATAAGTCGAATTGTATTTGTTTTTCTTTAGAATACAATTTTTTTTTTATTAGATCTCTGAAATATTTCAATGTGCTCGCAGTCGGTATGGACACAGCATATATATGGCTAAAGCAGTATGGAAACTAGGCCTATTTGTTAAAATAAGTACCTACACTCCATTGGAGCGTTAGGGATGTCAATCAAATTTTTTTGTAAATTTGTAAAATTATTATTTATTAAAACATTTATTTAGGTTCTGTAATGTAATGATCAAATAATCAATATAATCAATCATCAATAATAAGTTCAAAACGTGGTTGCTATAAATATGAATTGATATAACTTTTCTCGACTTTTGTCAACTTTTATTAACTTTTGTAAATTGTTTACAACTTTTGTCAGCTCTTGTAAATATTTGTCAACTTTTCTCATATTTTACCAATTTCAGTCATCTTTTGTCAACTTTTATCGACTGTTGTCAAGTCTTGTCAATGTTTGTCAACCTTGGTAAACTTTTGTCAGCTTTCGTCAACATTTGTCAACTTTTGTCATCTTTTGTCAACTTTCATCGACTGTTGTCAACTTATGTCAGCTGTTTGTCAACTTTCGTCAACTTTTCGCATCTTTTGTCCAGTTTGTCAACTTTCGTTAACTCTTGTCAACTTTAGTCAACTGATGTAAACTCTTGTCAACTTTTGTCAACTCCTTGTTAACGAAAGCTTGACAAACAGCTGACATAAGTTGACAAAATATGAAAAAAAGTTGACAATACTTAGTTGACATTAATTAACAATAGTTGACGAAAGTTGACAAGAGTTGACAAAAGTTCACGAAAGCTGACAAAAGTTCATAAAAGTGACAGAACTTGGCAAAAGTTGACAATAGTGGTTAAAAGTTGACAGAAGTTAGTAAAAGTTGACAAAAGATGACGAAAGTTGACAAAAGTTGACGGAAGCTGGCCTAAGTTCATAAAAGTGACAGAAGTTGGCAAAAGTTGACAAAAATGTCCGAAAGTTGACAATAGTCGTTAAAATTTTACGAAAGCTGATAGAAGTTGGCAAAAATTGACAAAAGATGACGAAAGTGGCTATAAGTTAACAAAAGTCGACAAAAGCCATAAAAGTAGACAAACGTTAACGAAAGTTGACAAAAGTTGACAAAAGTTGACGAAAGTTGACAAAAGTTGACAAATGTTGACAAAAGTTGACAAATGTTGACAAAAGTTGACAAGAGTTGACATAAGTTACCGACAGTTGACAAAAGTTCTCAAAAGTTTACAAACTTGACAAGAGTTGACAACGGTCGATAAAAGTTGACAAAAGGTGACAGAAGTTAGCAAAAGATAAGAAAAGTTGACAAAAGTTGACAAGAGTTGACATAAGTTACCGAGAGTTGGCAAAAGTTCTCAAAAGTTTACAAAACTTGACCACAGTCGATAAAAGTTGACGAAAGGTGACAGAAGTTGGCAAAAGATGAGAAAAGTTGACAAAAGTTGACAAGAGTTGACATAAGTTACCGACAGTTGACAAAAGTTCTCAAAAGTTTACAAACTTGACAAGAGTTGACAACAGTCGATAAAAGTTGACAAAAGGTGACAGAAGTTAGCAAAAGATAAGAAAAGTTGACAAAAGTTGACAAGAGTTGACATAAGTTACCGAGAGTTGGCAAAAGTTCTCAAAAGTTTACAAAACTTGACAAGAGTTGACAACAGTCGATAAAAGTTGACAAAAGGTGACAGAAGTTGGCAAAAGATGAGAAAAGTTGACAAAAGTTGACAAGAGTTGACATAAATTACCGAGAGTTGACAAAAGTTCTCAAAAGTTTACAAAACTTGACAAGAGTTGGCAACAGTCGATAAAAGTTGACAAAAGGTGACAGAAGTTGGCAAAACATAAGAAACGTTGGCAAGAGTTGACAACAGTCGATAAAAGTTGACAAAATGTGACAGAAGTTGGCAAAAGATGAGAAAAGTTGACAAAAGTTGTCAACATTTGTCAAAAGTTAATATAAAGTGACAGCAGTCGAAAAACGTTTGTAAACATTTTTTTGCATTCTAAAAGATCGTGGACTGTCCGTGGCGCATGCAACAAAAACAAACACGACCACTCGGACGCGGCACCCGCGACTGATTGTTTGCGACATTCGCTTCGGGGCCTTGTTGAGGTGTGCGTGTGTGTGAGTGCGTCGTTTCGATCGTTTTGTACGTAGTTTCCATACTGCTTTAGCCATATATATGCTGTGGTATGGATGAGATTTTTGACGTGATGATGTCACGTCTTATAAATTGATGAACACCGGCTGCACGCACGAAGAAGTGTAACGTTCCATCTAAACCTGTGTGTGCAAGCGAGAGCGCGATAGAGACCTGTGTGTGCAAGCGAGAGCGCGATAGAGAGGCATATACAATAGTAGGAAATACAAAATATTTTTCTCCGTCTTTTGCGAGCCTCGAACCCGCGGTCCCTGCCACCATCACTGACCAGACGTGTTATACACGCGGGCTATCGACCGTCTACTTATCGCTGCAAATTTTCTCAACAGTATGTGACAATAGTATGTGAATTTCATGGAGCGACATCTAGCGTCCACATCTAGCGTCAATATTAAATTAAATACATCAGCCAGCGGTATACTTGATTTAGCAGTTAGGTAATTGTTGCAACGTTGAACATGTAGATGGCGTTATGTAGGTTTTTTAAATTTAATTACCAGTAGTTATTTTCTCATATTTTTTATTAGTTATTATCACATCTTTATCATGTACTTAAATTATGGTAAATATCCGCCGGAACTGATTTACTTTATGACATCATCACGTAAAACAGCGTAAAACTATCGTCCGTAAACCAACTTTACAGACAACCAATTTTTTTATTTATCAACTTGATTTAGAGATCTCATTCATATCATTGGTCCGGGGTTGTTCTT
The DNA here is from genome assembly GCA_946902875.1 of Nematopogon swammerdamellus. NCBI lineage: Eukaryota > Metazoa > Arthropoda > Insecta > Lepidoptera > Adelidae > Nematopogon > Nematopogon swammerdamellus. The sequence goes on from OX336349.1 coordinate 12,913,533, forward strand.
TTTTCTTTATAATGTTTCAGTCTGTTTGTATTACACATTCAATAAAAATCATCATCATCATCATCATCATCAAAAAAGCATCTCTCCCCGTGCATGTCGTAAGAGGCGACTAAGGGATAAGGACAAGATACTGCGCTAAAGGGCGACAGGCTAGCCACTTCTCACCTTGGCGCAGTCCTTCCACCTAGTCATGCAGCAGGTGGGTTCTTTGTGTCTTACTTGCTGCTTGATAGTTGTCTTGTCCGTATACTGTGCTAAAGGTGGTGGTCGGTGTTGTGCTGTAATTTACCAGAGTCCTTATAGCACAACACCGATTACTCTGCTTACCCTGATTGTCGGGATACAGCGTGTTATGTATGTAAAAAAAAACTTACGTATACCTATTTCGAGACAAAAGAGATTCTTGCGGTAAAGTTCTAATAAACCGAGTTCGATACGTTTTATTGGTATAAACTAAATTACATTGGTGTGAAATAAAATGTTGCTTCAAATTTTAATTTCGTTTCGTTTCGATAAATTTAATAAGAATGGCGTCGATACATTTATGGCTGGATCACCAGACAGATTTCATTTGAAGGTCAAGGGCTGCGGAGGGTTCCTGCATGAAATTATCGGAAGCAATCTGAAAATGTATCTTAAATTTTTTTTGTGTCGGTGTAGACGCTGTCTAATTAAAATTAATTAATAAGAATTATTTGCATAAGCACTTAGTTTACTTTTAAATTTTGTGCTTTTTCAGTAGATATACCACAGACCAAGAACCTGTAGATACCAGCTGTTAGAAGTCGTCCGCCGATTTATCATTGCTGTTGTGTGAGGTATAAAAACCGGCCAAGTGCGAGTCGGACTCCGCGTAGCGAGAGTTCCGTACCACCACGTAATTGGCCGGTTTTTATTATTTTTTTTTTATTTAGAGTTTGCACTATAATCAAAACAAATTTGACGCTTGTATGTAGTACCGTTTTACGGTAGTGGAAAAACAAAAATCTGTTTCAAAACAAGTTTTACACAGAGGTTTCCGTATCTATCCGCCTATCTTTTGTCTTTCAGCAATGCAATGTATAAAAGCCTGTGGCGCCATCTATTATTCAGTAGTGTGACTAATCAATTTTTTGGTACGTTTGTTGTATGGGAGCCCCCCTTAATTTTTAACATTTTCTTTTTTTTATTATTTGTTGTTATATCCGCCATAGTAACAGATATTCTGTGAAAATTTCAACGGGCTACCTAATACGGTTCAAGAGATACAGCCCTCGGATAGACGGACGGACGGACGGACGGCGGAGGCTTAGTAATAGGATTCCGTACGGGATACGGAAACCTAAAAAACACGTATGTTTCTTGTACGAGAACTCCCTGAATTTCTTACCTTTTTTTTATTCCGATGTCCGCATGATGTGTAACACATTCTGTGAAAATTTCAACCGGCTACCTATTACGGTACAGAATAGCCCATTAACGGTAGAACAGACAGGGCGTAGGGTCAGTAAAAGCGTCCCATATGGTACGCAACCCTTAAAAGTAATATAAATAGTTTATTTTGATCATTGTATTTAATAATTTGTAACCTACGTAGTTTTATAATACATTTTTAACATGTTATTTCAAAATAAATGTTCTCCCTATATTAAGATAACTTTTGAGTAGGTACGAGTACCTAGGCTAGTCAGCTTGTCATCAGAATACCAAAATAAATTCGTACATGCGATCCTGAATCATTCATTCAAACCAAACTACGTTTTCACTCTATCGTACCGAATGGTTCCTCTCGATAGAAAGAACACAAGTTTGAAAAAAAACAATTGGGCCCTAATGGAGCCATAGTATACAGTGACTGAGTAGTAGGGGAGTCGTAAGTGATCAAACTCGGAGAAAAATCCGAGAGTCCGACTTTAACGCGAGCGGAGTATCAGGCACCTGGTATCGGTCAGAAGCCGGATCTCTACGGAAATGTCATGATAATACTAACAAATCTTGTTTGAAGCTCTCCCGGGAGTGCGGTTCGTTTAAACAAGTTAGGATGTCTATGATACTTTTCTCTAATAAAATTTGTATGAAGATTTATGTGCCCATAGTACAGCACTACGAAAGATTTCTTCTACAAAGTTCTTGGCTGTAGGGCGGTGTTTATTTAACACAGAAATAGAACATTAAATTGCTTTCTCAAATTTCTTCTGAATTCAGTGTTTTGAATTACGATCAGTAAAATCGAAGCTTGATTAGGTCTCGTCTTACCAGAGTGTTGGCATTTCAATATTGAAACTATTTTAGAATTGGTGGGAAGTCTTAATTCGAGAGAGAGAGAGAGAGAGAGAGAGAGAGAGAGAGAGAGAGAGAGAGAGGAGGGGGGGGGGGAAAGAGAAAGAGAGAGAGAGAGAGAGAGGACAGCACATATTGTAGACGGTAGACGTTAGAATATGTAGGAAATACTGGGAAATACGGAAATACGTATCGGACAGATTGCGATGTGTTATTGGTTCGGTATTTCAGGTTGTGAAAGCTGGAAGAAAAGTCGAGATAACGTATATTGCTGAGCTGACACAAACTCTTTCAGAAATAGGGTAACAGCCACAGGCTGGGGACTTATGTATTTTATTGAATTACACATATTAAACTTTCATGTTGTGCTGATAGAAAATTTAACTTATTGCAAAATGAAATTTCTCTCAGTGCGAGGTCGCTTTGCTTCCCAGCATTGTTTTCTTGCTCGGCAATGATAGTTTAGTTAGAGAGATCATTTACATAGTTAACTATAAAAAATATGTTAAATAAAGAAAATATTATACATACATAGAGTATGCGCCAAAAATTGCAGGTGATATAACTGATGTATTCTTAATTCGTCGTTAATAAACTCTATGGAAACATAATATACTGTGACAAACATTTAAATTAAAACTCATGTCGGAGTGTCTAGTCTATGAACTTGACCGTAGTAATTAGCCATTTTAATGAATTCGTGATCGTAAAATTCACTTTAATAGTGATATTTCATACACGTACGCTCATCAAATTCACTTTTAATGTCGCAATCAACAATAAGTCACAACCAACAAAATAGAAACACTTATTATATTATCGTGTTACTGATCAACACATCTCTCCGTTATGTAAAAACATTATGAAAATAAGTTCAAATACTTTTTGTATTAATGTATTATTCATCATCTCTATATTCATCTCGGCATTCACACCCCCTTCATGCGACCGAATGTCCATGGGCGTCGGTAGACAACTTATAGGTCGCTCGACGCCACATGTCGTGTTTTCCATAAGGACAAAAAATAAATAAAAATCAATATATATGATACTTAACTAGAATCCTTAAATGTCTTTATTTTTTACAAGAAGGAAAAATTAGATTCGACAATTTAAAATCCCAAATTATTGTATGATGCCTGTTTGCTGCATGTTTTGTCTCAAGTAACACATAATTTTCATAGTGTCGTCTGGATCAACGTAACTGCATAACATTTCCATAAATTCACCTACAAGTTAGATTCTGGTAGCGCCCAACCCTTATTCACAATGTTTCCCTTTCAACTTTCGCTAACTTCTTGAATTTCAAATGAGAATGTCACTAAGTTTAGAGAATATAATTAGTTGAATGTCCACACAAAGGGGAAACAGGAAATAAACGTACAATATAAAGTTCTTTAAACAAAGGAACAGATCCTTTGCATTTTCGGGGCAAGCTTTTGTTTTAATTAAAAATCTAAGTCAAACTACAAATTAGTCGACCCATTTACCAGTTTTATTCATAAAATTTAACTCTGCACTACACAAGCCATGTTGTGACAACGTCAGCCTAGTGCAAGAAGGTGATGCTATCTCTATCCCACATAGTAAATTGTATTAGTCTTTACCTGTCGTTGTCGCCCGTATTGTGTCTTTGTGGACAACATAATTATTTATACTTAAGCAGAAAAGTATAGTTTCTATTTCATTGTTATCAGTCATTTTGTAGACAGAACATGCATATAATATATGGTATGAGAAAGCGTATAAACAGTATTTGAAATTTTAAATATATTTTAATTACTTAACAATAATTTTGTTTTATTTTATGAATTTGTCATTTCATGTTTGATGTAAATAGGCAAATTGCAATTAAAACTAAAATATCACATATTGCGTTGGAAAGCAGGTTTTACTGTAAACAGGCATTTTCATAAAATACATATTAATACTCGTAAATGTAATATGACAAATACAATACAGGACTTTATCTTCTAAAGAATGATATTATGTAATAAACAATTAACGAAACCTCTACATATTTCATTTCTTAAAAAAATCATAAAATGTTATGATTTGACAAGAACACAAATATGTGATAAAACAATACAAATTCATTTATGTAATATCATCATATTCATGTGTATACGAATGCGTTTTAAATTTAAAAATGAAAACTATCAAAGTGTAAGTATAAGTTCGTATTGTGATTGCTATATTATTGCAATCGTATAGTACTCCCCAGAGTAAAGAGATTCGTCTCTTCGCAGACTCAGCTAAGGCTAATAAATTCCGCAAATGGACCCATCATTCTGAAGTCGAAGTAAAAGGCTTTACCAAAATAATATGCACATTACCTTCCCTTGGTCTCCATTATTTTCTAATAAAAAAACTTTTACAAACAAATATTGGACTATGATATTTTATTCTAAAATAAATACCAGTTTTATTTTCTCGTAGAATTCATCGGGTAAGTTTTCCACCATAACAAAAATTAACAAAACTCATCCAATCGAATATTCCAGACATGACTGTTAAGGCATTAAATTATATTTAAATAACTTGTAGATTTTAAAATTTTTAAAATTTAAAATTTTACATTACTTATATGATAATTTGGTTAATCCTAAAAGGGTAAATGTGTCTGGCCTAAAGATTGATTGCTCTCGCTCTTCGTCACTATTGTTCGTGATTTGTCAACGATCCTGCTCCGCGCTTGGAATATTAAAATAAATCGATTTATTATTTGTGTATTCGAATACTCCAATCCCCCGACACGCTACGCGACGACACGTCATCACACGTCGTCACATGACTGAGCGCCGCGTGATTCGTGAATGACACGTAACTTAAATATAATGAAAATTGATTTCTTTTAGAATCGATCTTTTTGGGCACTTATGGTGTTGACGATGCATATAGGTAATTCTTCTGCCTATTACCTATATACATGTAAATTGTACATTATGTTCCTGTAGGTAGGAACTCAACTTGTCTTTTTCCTAATCTCACTAAAGCACCATGACTCGTTTGAATGAGTTGCAGATACCTGCTCTAAAGATTTTTTCAAGCGGCACAAGCGAATTTGTTACAAGTTCTTGAGAGTTTTATAACTTTCATATTTGCACAGTGTGTTAACTTTTTTTTTCTTATATGTAATCCGGTATTGGTGGCTGAGTCATAGGGGCCAGAGCGCATGTTTCGACCAGCCAATATCACCTCCGAGAATGTAGGTGCCATACTGGAGACTTCCCTTTGGATTACTGCGGTTATACTGGACTGGAGGAGAACAAAGACGTGGCTGATATGCGGCTATTTTACATCCATAACGGTAGTACCAACCCAGTCGGTTACCATTTGAACCAAACATTAGCCCCTAGTAAGGGGCAAGGGAAGGGACCTACAGGTTTGTACCGGTTCCGAACGATCGGTGTAGGTAGGTAGGTGGAGACGGAAATAATAATGATGGAGAGAGAATTTGAGCTGTCAATAGTCTTACATAACTATTAATGAGTAAAACGTCCATTAATTCAGTCCATAAAAACCTATTCAGTGATTTTTATCGTACGAGGAATATTCCTTTCATAAATTAATACTATCCGGATCCGGAGCAATTTGCTTAAATTATGAGCAAAGACTAAACTGAATGGAGTCGATTTAAAAAAATAATTATTATGTCGATTTTCAAGCCGTGAACCTTTCATAGATTGGATTTTCCATCCCGTGTTCTTGCACCACAACCACAATTACTCTGCTTACACTGATAGTCGGATTACGGCGCAATGCTATATATGCACGTACGTACGGATGATGTGAGATGATCGGCTGTTTTCTCCTCTAGTTCAGTATAGCCAACAATTGATAGGTAAGTCTTCGGTATGGCACCTACCTTCTCGGAGGTGATACCGCCACCCATAACGATGCGCCATGATGTTGTCTATAACGCGAAAAAGGCTCAACTGATTTAGATGTGTGTGGCTGTAATCAAGCAATATGATTTTTACAGGTACTAACGGGCGCTGCTCAGATGAACTAGCATCCTTTATTCCCTGCCACCCATTCTATCTCCGCAACACTCGCCGCAGAAAACTCTGCACGCACCCTTTTGCTGTTGATATTAGGCTTTTGAGAACCCATCGGTTCTCCAAATCGTTTCTTTGTCGCTGCTCCGCTAAGGTGTGGAGCTGTCGACGAATGCTTTAGCCTGGGTGTCTTCAAACGTCTCATTAACAGGCTAGACAGCCTAGCAACAGTCCGTAAATCTGCTGTCATAGCACCTAACTAACTGAGCGTAGTTCCGCGAGGAGAGGTGATTTTGGCTCTGTCGACTCCATCATTGGTCTCTCGGCACAGCAACCCATGTAGGTTTACATTTAAAAAAATTATGTCTCCTTATCGCGGACGGAGCAACGAACAGAAAACCCTTTCTGCTTGTTGTCGAGTTTTTGTGCTCGTTGGAGCGGAGCAGCAGAGACATCTATAGTAAAGTCCCCGATTCCCATTGAAGACAATGGCTCTAAGCCACAAAACTAGTTGTCTGTTGTAGTGACGTCTATTGCGGAAAAGTCCAGGAAGCAACAATTTTAGGTTGATTATTATTATTCTAATAATATCTCGGATTATTATTTCTATAAACATTCCTTATAAGCATATAGTTTCTAATCAAGGTTCAGGATCTACCTGAAAATCCCGCGAGATCAGAGACAGTTTTAAACAAATTCTTAAAAATGTCAAGGAACTTTATTAATTCGTTAATTAGAACCGTCTTCATTATTTACCTTTTGCGCTCCAAAACGTAGGCTTATCTTTTCTTAAATGATCGCTGGTAATAACTTACGCACCCACCTTCGCAATTGTCTGGCGAGATGCTACTGTCTTGACACTTTCTTAATTAGCATTCCTAGAAATATTTTATTCGGCTGTTTTAATTTCCTTTTCAAAGTACACTTACCTCCTCCTTGTCTCTACAATATGTACCAACGGCTTTGCTATAACCACAGAGCAAAATATAACTACGGTATACTACTAGTACAAATATAATAGCGTTATTTATGTTTTTTCTTCTCAAATAAATTTTTATTGTTATATGTTAGTAAGTACTAAAAATGTTAACTAAAAATCTTGCCCTTCATTAGATACATGCAAAGCCGAAAATGAAGAGATCAATACGTCCCGGCCAGGAAGAATCTGGGAGAATCATGGAAATCAGGTACAATATGCTTAATGCTGTGAGGTATTCTAGCTAGCCTATGGGATGTGAGCGAAGTACGTGCGGCGAACAAGAATACTCTTTTATTAATATTCTATTAGAATTTTTAACTGTCAAAATATGATAGACTACGAGTCTAGTACCACCACCTATCGCTCGTAGCTTGCCTCGCGTCGTCTCGGAGAGCTCAGTAGCCACGGCCTGCACCCGCCGGCGTGCTTGGAGGCTTGCCTCCCGCCGCTGCGCCGGCGGAAATTACCGTTTTTATTTAGATTTTGCATTAATTTTGTGTATTTTTATTACTTTTTGTAAAATGTATGTAAAATTAATATAAATGTCTAAAAACGTGAAATAAAGAAACACTATGATACTCATGCATATATATTAGATAATGTTTACATATTATGTACATTAATCAGTGGAACGGTGTACAACATAATCAACTGGAGGGTACGGGAATACCAGGGGTGGTAAAATATTTATGCAAAGTACTGAAAATTTGCTAAGTTGGAACTGACTGGTGTTGCTTACTAAATGAGTTCAGTGTTACGACGACGCATTATGTCGAGGTTGGAAAATCTGACACGTGTCACAACGTAACGGAAGGAACCACGAGAGCAGACTACAGAAATAATTGTTCTCGTATTATTTTCTATTTATCGTTGTGCTGTTTTCGTGTTTTCAAGCTACACCAATTCCGTGGATTATGTATGCGGGTCGTGGCCAAGGGCTGGCCTAACAACCTTGTCTTTTCGCGAGAGCCTGTCTAGTCCGCGTGCGTCTTTCTCTATCACAGTTTAAATACTTCGACGAAAAATACATTGAGGCGCGGTTAGGGCAACAAAGTGTTACCAAATGGTCAAACACGATCTGTATGTCAGTTGTGTAAGTCGTCGTTGGTAACAATTCGGTGTGACGGAATTTGTGAATTATTTTAAATGAGTACATATGTGTACATAAAAATAAGCGTACCTAAATACAAGTGTATCTAAACACATGCGTACCTAAAGACATTGAAGTGCTGCTTGCATGTTAATAAATGTGTTAATAATTATTATTTACTTATGTATCTACAAGTTATTCTATTATATCGTTACTTATCTTAAGCAAGTTTGTATTGTAATAATTTTAATCTAACCTAAAAATCTACTAAATAAAAATAAATTTTCGTTCGTTCGTCTACTATGCGTTCGTAAACCGTTCGTCCGATTACGGTGAAACTTTGGAGGGTTGTTTTGGGCGCGTCCGAGCAGGTTTCTGACAAAAAAACTGTGCATAGCCGCAGGGAAAAGCTAGTTTTGTAATAAAAATCATTCGTTCATTAATTCGTTCAGGCTTAACCCCGCCCGGATTAGTTCATCTTCATTAAAATGAAGGTTTGTTGAAGCGGCTATGAAAAGAGCTTCTTTTGTTCGTTCAGTTTTGTGTATTCGGCATTATCGCAGAGTAAGGAACACCCGCCTCGCACTCTAAACTCAAAAACACAAACTAAACAATAAAACAACAACAACGATTGTTTTCCAGATTTTCTATTCAGTTTTAAGTAGTATTTGAGTATTTTCCGTATATTGAATATTTTCAGTCAATATATTTTTTAAATGAACGCACCTGGCCATGAATGCTAGAGACACCACGTGACACTACTGTATGCACTACATAATTCGTTTATCTGTTCGCGATATAATCGGCATCAATCGCAAACAAGTCTACTTGCCGAGAGCCGATACGCAAAGCTCCCGCCAAAGCGTTACGCTTACGCAATCAAGTAAAGATATCGTAATTTATGTGAATAAAATACAATACAACTATAATACTCACTCACTTTAAAACAAAATTGTAAAACTGAAGTGTATATTACTGTAAAAAGTCTAATTACAAATTAAAAAAAAACCCCGACTTAACCCTCAAAAAATCAAAAAAATATTTCCGCTTAAAGGCGCCAGGGGACCGACTTAATATTTTTTTTTACTTGGCGGTCCCCCGGCCCCGGCCTTTAATTAACAAATCGAAAATTATTTTTTTGTTTTTTGAGGGTTTTTTAAATTTGTAATTTTACTTTTATTTCAAGCTTTTTTAAGAGACGTTATTTGAACTTGTAATAAATGTGTTAGGTTAGGTCAGGTACGGTTGCAAGTTCCTAAATTCGTTTTGTAATAATTTCAGTTTATTAACTTAAAAGCGACGAGTGAAAGGGTAATAAATTTCCATTTTAAAGCAGAGATCCCTTCATAAATCAGGAAAAGTGTCCGTGATGTTCGCATCGGCTGACCTGATCTTCATCAAACATAGCTAAGAACCATCCCGGTTAAACCAGCTTTCTAATAAAAATACCGCACCCAAATCGGCCCATCCGTCTGGCAGCTATGCGATACCACAGATAGACACACAGACACACAGACAGGCGGGAGCGCCAAACTTATAACACCCCTCATTTTGGGCGGGGATTAAAAATTACTACTCAGGTGTGCACAAAAATTCAATTGGAAAACATGTCTCTCATGAAATGGATTATGTTCGGGACGAAGTATGTAATAGTTCTTTTAAAACTCGTCTTCACTTCTAGAGCCAAATATAATCTAGGTATTTTCAGTAGGTATCTACGTTCTATCGCAGGGCATCGTATGTAGTGTAAGAAAGAGTGTATATTATTTATCAAATGGTTGTATTTGACGTATGATCCCTCTTACTTAGCTCATTCCGGCCATAATGTGACGCGTCGTTGATCAAAACCGCATCGAGCCCCCACATTTTACACAACAACATAATGTAAATTACATTTATAATAATACCATCTCGAAAATATTATATCCTTGCACGACAGAACCTACGTTGAACACCAACCGCTGAGCCTTCAGAGCACACATCAGCGCGGCGGTATGCGCTACGGAAGCGCATACAACGTAAGCGAAACGTGCCGCCTCCTCGCCGCTTCCGCTGGCGCCGCGTTCGATTGAACGTCGCTCAGATCGCTTCCTCTCCAACTGTACCCGCTTCAGTCTGCACACCCTCGATTTTTGACGTAGTCAGATTCAATATTCCAATGACGCTACGTTGCGCCTTGAGGCTCAAGAGTCGATGTTCAGAAACTTCTGTGGAAAATACGACAATGAAGATTCCGAACTATAGTACCGATTAAAATACAACTATAAAGTTTTCAAACGAGATAGCGTATGGCAAGCGTGCTGATAGTACTTTCACGTCATCATTATATTAACAAAGTCGATGTTTCGATATTGTGGCGAGTGATGCATTTTAAATTCTTCTTCCCGCAATCAGTTCCGCCGTTGCGAAAGCGAAAAATTGCCAAAAATAGCGACGAGACAATAAATAACTATGCGAAATATTTTAATAAATGTAATTTCGGCTCTTTCCCACCGACGCGTGTCGACGCCACTTCCGACGGACGATAACGGACGATAAGCGACGATAACTCCCGTAGACCGTGATAAGGGCTATCGATAATAAAAGCCAACGGCTGCCGAAAGCTTCGCTCGTCGGAGAAAGCGTTTGCTACCGAATTTATAAAGCTAATCGGCCATTACTGGAAATTTCAGCACGCTTCTGTCTGACGCTGAGACGACGGTATATGAATTACATTGGTGTGAAAGAGAAGAGACGGTACGACTAATGACGGGGAACATCTTCTGATTTTAAATTAGAAATCAATAATTGAATTTTCATTCGGCAGATCTTGAGTGGAAAAGTCGAGTCGAGCTTTCAATAAAAACAACTAGTATCCCCTACCTATTACTACGTGATAGGTAGGCTCAAATTGTAGCCGACTGGGTTGATACCACCGTATTGGATGTAAAATGGTCACATAACAGCATCTGTTGTGTTCTCCTGTAGTTATAATTATAGCCAGCAATCCAAACGGAAGTCTTCCGAATGGCACCTACATTCTCGGAGGTGATATTAGCTGGTTCGAGCATGTGCTTTGGCCCCTCACATTCAGCCACCCTACTACGTTAGACCCGTTACATTCGACTCCCCTGTGGGTCCAATTTGAAACAAGTTATGCGACCCTGTGTCAGGCGGGCAGACAGACAGACGGACGCATGAGTCAAACCATTAGGATAATTTTTAGTGCTACGTTGGCAATAAATAGCTTTCTCTCGCTTAGTACTTGCTTAAGCAGTACTGGGATTGGGACACGGTGGACGATAGTGGTCATAGATAGGATTGGTGGCGTTATGCTGTGTTTTATTCAATAGTTCAGCGAGATAACAAACATCTCTACAGTATATTTATTCTCGTATTATCAAATGCCGGACGTGTGCCCAGTTTGAAGGAAATGTTTGCACATCCTATTTCTACTTCGAGCAAACAAAAACATAATTGGGCTGAACATTTTCTAGTGTATTGTTTGCTTCACATTTCGCGTTGGTTCGTTTCCGGTGAAAATATTGCGCGCAATTGCAAAATAATAAATATCTTCTTTATATATATATTTCTTTTGTACGTGTGCTTGTCACCTAACTCCTCCTAAACGGCTGGACCTATTTGGATGACATTTTGTGTGTATATTTGAGTGGGTCCCTGGATGGTTTGAAAATATAATTGAACCCAGTAGATGGCGTCGTGATAAGTCCACGCGGACGAAGTCGCGTAAGAGTGTGTTGTCTTCTTCCTTCGTTGTTCATCAATAATATTTAACACACATCACCACTATCGCTAACAAAACATCAACATTGTCTGTATGTCAGCATCGTCCCCTAAATTCATCTTGCAGTTAATTCGCTATGTAAATATTTCTTCCATAACTGCTGGCGTCAACCCAAAGAATTCAAAAAAGCAGAACTGATATTCCGTGGTGATCCAGGGCCAGTATTATCTAACGTCCTACCGTCAACGTCGGTGACGCTGACTAGTTATGTCTCTGTCTAGTTCATATAATTAGACAGAGACATAACTAGTCAGCGTCACCGACGTTGACGGTAGGACGTTAGAGAATACTGGCCCGAGCGTCTGCGGTCTTGCCACAGACACGTTGGTGCGATTCGTAAATGTGGCAGCTCAGCCATTCCAATTCTTACAGTTCGGGTCCAGAAGATTACCGATTACACGGGAGGGAAGCGCGTGCAACCAGGCCCCGGGCTCTCTCTGAGTGTGGGTGCTCAGGCGAGCAACCGAATTTTTGAAAGCATTGAGAATTTGTTTGCATAAGGGATTGTTCCAGTTGTTTTTTAGGTATACATGGAGCATCTGGTATAGATTCAGTGGGACAACATTTTTTTTTTGAGTTGTCAAAAGCGGCTTCTTCAAACTTGTTTTATTAGAAATTTTCTCAGTATTAATAGAAATTTTCTCCAAGACAAGATCAGTTATTTTGCTGGCACTGTGGACTGAAGACAGGTAGACTGGTACGGCAAGGTCGGATGGTTTTCTAATACTAAGACCGCTATTGATTACTGGCAAGGAGACCTGCGTCCATTGTAATTCATTTAGTTCTGTATTGATGACGCTTCTATCATTCAGAATCGTTTGCGTACCTATAAGAGCACGTCCGTTGCCTCTGCGTGAGGAGAAATCTGTTTGATCGCGTAATGAGCACGCACCGTCATCAGATGCTCTCGATTGGAGCAGCACTAAACGTATTAATACACAGATACGGTATCTTTGGAATTGAGGAAACAGTAAAATATTTTTTTAAACCTTACTTTGTTGGCTATGGCATCGTTACCCCAAACCATTACACTTCGTAACGTCATGTTGTAACTATAGGTGAGGTTCCAGTTATTCCCTTTGGTAATGCAGGTTATATTGAAGTCGACGAATAATGCGGACTAGTTTACCGGCTTTTATCCAGGACGACGTTACCAAACCGATAAGGGAGGAGACTGTCATGAAACAAGCACAAATGAAAAGTTACTAGTTTTGCGAGAGAGTATGCATATAGTATTCAGAGCATGTCGATAAACTCTTTGTCAAACGTCCAAAGACGATACTGTGATACGACTACTAATGTATTGTGATTGCATAGCGAATCTGTAAAAATTCCCCGTAGGCTCACTTTTGTAGGATTCGTTCGAACGTCGAGATGTCCTTTTGTGACTTTAATATCTGAATGTACGTATAACTGTGTGTTCAAACATTTCTATGTACGATTTAATCAAAGGGGCAAAACGTTTATCATTTGATTAATATTAAAACAACTTACAGAATGCAAAACTTTACAGAAACTTTTAAATTACGTCACAGTATCGAAAATGAATGGAAGAAAGAAGCAAGAGTAAGAAAAGACAGGAATATTACTTCTAAAGCTGATTTGAAAAAAAGTATTCACTTTCTATTTTACAAAATAATTTGTGCACGAGCACAAAATGAAAAGCTCCGCCATGACAGTGACAGGCACTGCCGTGACCAGGATTCGAACCTGGGTTACTACGGCCACAACGTAGGGTCCTAACCACTAGACGATCACGGCTACCGGAGCTGGTACTACAGCCAGCCAAATGTCAGACCGCTCTTGTCGCGGCGTCTCAGTGACGCAGACACTGGACCACTTTCTCTGCGAAATCAGTCGTGCGTTAAGCGAGTAATGAGCTGGTATTTGTGATAGCAGGTCAGTCAGTAGTACCAATGATGTGGAGGTTTTATTCAATACTTTTATTTCAAAACATTGGATTTGATTAGATTAAATTAAATTACTGGTATAAATCAATGGCTGGGTTAGAATAGGGGCAGAAGATATTCGTAGGTGCAGGAGAAAAGGGGAGTAGGGAAGGTATCTATTATAATTGAATCTTACACCATTTATATGTACATGTCTAATGTATCTTTTTTTAGAGTTCCGTACCTCAAAAGAGAAAAAGGTTTCTTAAGGTGGGGTCAAAGGACCCCTTGCAGGACATGATATGAGCGCAGGGCTCCTCGGCCACAAAGTTCACTCATATTATATTTATTCAATTAGCGCGATGCATATAGAGGTCAAACTGCTACTATTCTTATCTTTCATCATAAAAATACACTCTAGCGTTTAATAACGACTTCCACGTCAGCTTAGTAGAAGTATTCCTATCCAATTAAAGTTTGCCAGTACGTGTGAAAATACCATTGGCAAACTCAACCACCACGTATGCTCGAAGCCTATTTAAAACTTTTATCTTAATGTTGAACCGTTCAAACTGGAGCAACATGCAATGTTCACATGTTGGCATATGAAGTTGACATATCAGGTGAGCTTATTTAGTTAGTTAGCAAATAAAAAGTGTATGTGTATATGTAATTTGTATGTATATTTCTTAGGCAAGCGCTGTAGCCTAAACGGCTTGATGAAGGTGTTTGACTTCGTCTCCCTCGCGCAAGTGTTATCATAAGGTACCAATTTTTTTCAAGAATTTAAAATGGGGGCCGTCAGTCCTCATATTGTCAAACTTTGAAAATAGTTATTCTTCAAATACCAATCAGTGGTGTAGGTATCATTGGTGACTATAGCATTTTCTACTGATCTTTCTTTGTTTTCTTCATATTTTAGCGTCGGGTTTTTAATGTTTTACCTGTAAGTTTATTATGATAAAGATATCGATTGTGGCTTCTATTACTTAAAAATATGAGCCTATTTGTCAAGTCGGGACGTAAGGTAATCTAAATGAAAATCGGTTTAATTAAAATATTGAAATAGATAGCATATTATGAATAAAAGAGAGACGCCATTTGAATTGTATAATATCAACATTAAAATAAACTTTATTTATATAATAAATACATTCACAGTTATTTATGTACTTATTATATGGCAGTTTAATCACGAGTCTGTGAAAACTCGACAGCACTGCTAACCCTCGCCGAAAGACTAACCTCCGAAGTTAAGTATGCGGTTCAACTATAAATGGAGTAAACTGATTCGCTACACAACTTCGAAATTGAATAACCAACTTATGTACATAGTTCACCAATTAATTTACAAACTGTGAAATAGTTATGCACTCAAAGACTTAAAAGAGGAATAAGTCGCATCACCCCTTTTCATGGCATTATAAATTATGTTGGGACAAAGAAATTTGTGTGCTATTTATGACAACTAGAATTATATGCTTTGGTATTTTTTGTATGTATTCGTATATATGCACCTAGCACATAGCTAACCAAGGACATGTCGTCGCAACTGGGTCGGCGAGTAGAGTTTTAGTTCATTTCATTTAGTCGGCAACTGAGTATTCGTTATAACTTTTAATCATAGAGTATGGAAACTCATTTCATTGTAGAGCTACTTTAAGTTATTCGCTAGTTTTTTCAATCGCCTTCGCTGCTCTCAGTCATTTCGTTTTTGAAAAATTGTGAGTATTCGTCAATTGAGAAGATTATTTTAATGTTTAATGAATACCTGTGTTGCCCTTCATTTGATGAATGTCATAACAAAATATTGTTTTCTTAAACGCAATAAATAGTAAATCACTGGTGTCCATGGGGGTCGTGAGACACGGAGGGCTCGCGTCAAATGTCGCGCTTTCTATAAAAAAATCACTGATCTCGTGCATTACACGACCTTCAGAGGAAACAGAAAATTAATTTAGGAGCATTTTAAATAAATAAAAAAATGTGTATCATTTCACTGAAGAATTTTTTTTTATAGTAAGCGCGACATATGGCGACGAGCCACCCATAAGGTGTCTAACGACGCCCATGGACATTCGGCCGTACGCAGGTGTTGTGAATGCCATACGGGCCTGACAGGTGCCTATTTACGCCTCTTAAAGGACCCGAGACTATACTTGGGGGGAAATATGTGGGCAACAGTCCGCAAATCTGCTGGCATGGCACCTAACTGAGCGTGGTTTCGCGAGGAGAGGTGATTTTGGCTCTGTCGACTGCACCATTGGTCTCCGGGCACAGCCACCCATGCTGGTTTACATAAAAAAAAAGGGAGAGCGTACCAGAGTATTACAAAATTACAAGCGCTGACCTCGAGGTAGCAGCATTCAAGCGCTTGCGCTCCCGAGAGCTCCACGACACTTCCCGCGCGGATGACTGTAACTTCAAAATTTATAGGGAATTAGTTTCTCTACACATTGGCAAAACATCATTTCAAAATACTCAAAACCAAGAGTAGTAAGGGGGGGGGGGCCTAAGAAACTATAAAAAAAAAGACATTTTTACGCATTTTCTTTCGATTTTCTCAAATAATTTAGCATTTTTTCAAAAAAAAAAAATTTATTTTAGCCCTCTTCAATGAAATCCTTTGACACCTCAACCTTTGCGATAGACCAAAACTTCTAATGATGCATGTTACACTATTTCTGAAAATATGCCCTCTAGAAGCAATCGACACCAGCTGTTCATGTAACACCGTGTATTTCCAATAATTAACAGTATAATAGTTTGCCAGGGTTGTTATTTAGATCATTGCATATTATCGAAGTGTCCAGAAGTAAAGAAAATTTCATCTGTGAGCCAAAGTGCTTTTATATACGTCCATTGAAAAATAAAATAGCGAAATCCGGCCAAGCTCAGCTGTCGATATTGCGCCCACTTTTCAGTTTCGCATATCGGAGAGTGCCGATTTGTTTACGAATGAGAGCTTCGAGTCCCGTCGATCACTTGTATTGTCGGCCAGTCGACGCCCTCTCTCCACCGCCATGCGCCACCGTCCCACCACCGGCGCGCGGCGCGGGGGCGGCGGGCGCCAACACGCCCAGTGTCGTATTTCAGTCGCCTTTGACATTGATTTTAGGTAGAAAAGGGACAATTCATAAGCATAGATAACACATTTAACATAATATTTTTTTTTATAAAATATATCTAAATGTATTAACTAACACATGAAAAATCTGATGAATACAGATTACAGATTAAACGTCATCCCTGTTTCCCAATGGCCTAGGCAGGAACAACGGATCTCCACGTGGCATGCCACGACCCTGCCTTGATACCTCTCACACCTCTTTCACACTCATAATGTTCTCCATACATGCTCGTCGGTTACGGATACTACGCACTTGACCCTTTTTGATGCCATGCCCGATCTGGTCCAGGTACGTGAATGATGAAACATAAAAACATAAATAGCGATTTAAATTTGAATATTTTGATCAGGTCAAAATCATGTAACACTTGTGGATTCAAGTAGCCGTCTAGTCGTATACAGGTCAGATGGTAACAATTTGGTGACACCATCCTCCCATAAATAACGCTCTCGAGTGACATCTAGCCATGATGTATCTTATCTATGTAGGCGTATTATGTACATTTGTTGACCTCTTCTAACGTTCTTGGTTGACCATATTGAGAAAGAATCGCATCGTACCATATGACGATATCAGCTCTATCCTTCTGATTTCTTCTTACAAAATCTATACGTTTATACGCGCTGGAACAGTCCGTCCTTACCTCGGAGTTTGAACTCTGATTGGCATGAACGGCTCACAATTAATGCTCTGTTGCTAACTGAATTGCATGTTGCTGCCAAAGAATACAGTCTGGGCATTTTAAAGCGTTTCAATCATGATCCAAGAGAAGTTGAAAGAAAGACAATATATTTATTATTCCCAATTCATACATAACATATACACTTACGAGTATATAATACAATAATTTGTACAAACAATACAAATATACACGAATCAAGAATAAAGGCGCTACCTCAGCGTTATGCCGGAGTCCCCGAGCGAGGACTGCAACGCTGATTTTCAGCAAGTTTTCTCACATCTGGGACTGGTACATTGACATAACACCTAGTTCCAACAGGAACCAGGTGTATTTTTATAAAAGGAAACTGGCACCGTGTCTGCGCCCAGAAGTACATCTGTTAATCAGACAGTCAATAAACCTACCCTGTGAGGTTTCATGCCAGCGACAAGACGGACAAAAGGTAAGTAGATTATCTTCGATTTTATTGACACAGATTGGACAATGACCTGACGCACGGGTGTAGAAGGCGACGCAGCCAACCATGCCTGGTTCGATAAAAAAATAAAATAAACATTTGATAAAACCCGACTATTAAAAACAAAGGAAATAAGAAAGAAAGTTAATAGCAGTAGAAAATGCTGTAGTTCGGCCTCGTGTTTCTTCTATTTCATCTACACGCCCGACTACAGCATTATCACTACTGCCCTTGATCAATTTAGTCGGGTTTTATAAACATTGATTTCTTTTTGCTTCCTTTTTTAATTCTACTTCACAAAATGTGGTATATTTTTTAAATCGCCATTTCAAGCTATTATAACTCGCTGCGGTTGAAGAAAAAACGTTTCAGAGTTTGACAGTTTGGCGCGTGGTCAAAATCAGCCTATGACACGTGGACCATCGAGGTGAATCCAACAATGCCTCATATGTTGAAATCGGTTGTGAGGTTTGGCCTCTGTGAGAGAACAAACGAACACACATGCGTACATACATACATACATACGCTGCCAAACTCCTAACCCTCCTGTTGGCTTCGCCGTGGTCGGGTAAAAAATCGACTGCCGCTGATTTGGTTTACAATAACTCACTTTTTTCTACATCTTCGTGTGTGTTGGTTCTTTTCGGCATAACTGTATTCCACAAAGCCTAATTCAGAGAATTCGCTACAATACTCATCGCTCAAAGGTTCAATCGTACCGAAAATTGATTTTCAGGCCGCGGTGGCATACGCTCCCAGCAAACAGTACCTAGCTCTGCGTCAATCTAGATTCACACACAATACCTAAATAGACGATACAGTAGGTTACTAAAAACTAAACACATCGGCACAACCTTGTCGTACTCACAAGCTAGCCACGTGTCCCGTAATAAAAACATTGAGAAAAACCAATGAAAAAATTCGTAAAAATTTCGTCATTGTGCTTATATTTTACAGTGTTTTACAATTAAAAAACTAATATATCGTCGCATCGATACTTTCGTTTTAATAATGATGAAAATTAAATGAAAGTACATTTTTTTATAGAAAGCGCGACATGTGGCGCCTAGCCACCCATAAGGTGTCTAACGACGCCCATGGACATTCGATCGTACGCGGGGTTTCCGAATGCCATGTAGGGCTGACAGGTGCCTATTCACACCTCCTTGAAGGATCCGAGACTATACTTTCGCGGAAATATGTGAGCTCCCGAGCGCGTTCCAGAGTTTACCTGTTCTGTGGAGGAAAGATCTGCAGACCGATTGGTACGCATCCGTGGTAAGTCCAGCGTATAGGGATGCAATCCCTGCCTAGTGCGTGTGGCGCGGAGGTGGATTGTGGTCAGATTTTTTTTTTATGTTAGGTTGATTTTACGTCAGTTTTTTTAAGGAATCTAACAAGGTTGGCTACATACTATATCCCTGATGTCAGCCCATAACACCTTGATGAACTAGGTGCGATGTCAGTGCTTCCCTTCGGTCGTGCCGGTTAAACTGAACAGGATGGAATACACGAACTATTTACATAGCCGTTTTAACCGACCTTTCATTCAGTGCGGTAATACCAACCCGGACGGGTTAAACCCTACCACCTACTAAGATAAGAAGGGAAGGGACCTACACTTTTACGTGGAATCCGAACGGTCGAGTGGTCACCCATCCGGTCAGTGCGGATGTCCTTTTATATGAATGCTGACATGGGTGGCTCCAACACCTCCTTCAAGTGATGACATTCGGATTTAGGAACCTAAGTGCTATATATCAGTGCTTCCCATTGGTCATGTCGCATTATCATTGTCATATATATATTTTTAGCTTACTCGTGCCGTTTTAACCGCTAGTTAGACTGCGTGTATGCGTCCACTGCTGGATACAGGCCTCTCCAAATTTCCTAAAGTCCTCACGGCTTTCAGAGGTACGAAACCACGGCTCTCCGCCGACGTACTTGATGTCGTCGTTCCGCCTGGCGGGTGGTCTTCCCGCACTCCCTTTTCCTGTCCGCGGCCACCAGTGTTGGACACGGTTACTCCAACGGTATTCGACGCTTCGTCTGACGTGCCCAGCCCACTGCCAATTGCGCGTAGCCACCCGCTGCCCAATATCGACTGCGTCGGTAGGTTGCTTCGTCACGCATCATGTCGCGAAGCGATATTTTATAGTGTTTATTTTAGACCTTCCATAAAGCACATAAATTTCACATCTAAGAACAGCAACGGTGTAAAGTCAAATTGTCAACGTTGTCAACAATGTCACGAAACACATCACCCCAACAGCGAAGTTTCCGTCGTCGCGAGGTATTTTCATAAATGTAATTAATTACCAACAGCTTTAATGGGAAAGCGCTTCTGAAAAGGTTCGATAAGCTTCATGTCCAATTTCAGTTCCGATTGTAGGCGGCGGCGTTGTGGTTGTGTGCGCAGTGCTCGATATTTATCAATCAAATTCGGTTATGTAACAAATCCAATTTCATCATTCGAGATAAATATAGAGATGAACGTATTCTCTTATTTCATTTGCGTAGATATTCCTTACACGTTGCGGTGAATAATTGGTAGAAGCTTTAATATAGAGTTTGCTATGAGTTCGTAGTTTTTTAGGGTTCCGTACCTGAAAACTATGAAAACGAACCTCACTCACACTTTGAAAAGTGCAAAAAGTTCAAATATAAGAACAGCAGCGCTATAAAATCAAATAAAATAATTGTCACCGCCCGTCCGTCTATCCGTTTGTCAAGACCATTTTTCTCCGGAAAGGGTAGAGGATCAATTTGAAATGAATATCCAATATTGAGGTCTATGCTCCCTTGGAGGAGTAAAAAATTCAAACTTATAAGTCAAGGTAATAAAAATATACGGCCATTTATGTCACATATTTTGATACTCGCAAACTCACTCATCCAAACCTAAAGGGTACTTCGAGTTGACCTAGAATCGTGTAATTTGGCAGCAGAAGTAAAGGGTAAAAAATTATGTCCATGAAACCACGACTTGCACCAACACAAAATAATTCGACTTTAGTTGAATGGGCGTTATCTGAGAGCGCATTCTTATTTTCATCAAGTCTTAAGTTTCTACGCTCTGGCAGCATTCTATATAAGCAATGAGCAATTTTTAGTGTCATCTCTATCTTTCAACTTTAAGAACACGGAGACATTTTGTATAATAAAGCATTAATAGTCCTGAAAACAAACAGTTTGACAGACAGCTGACGCTATTCTTTGCTCTGCATGTCAGATGTCAATTTGCCTTTCTAAAATGACTTTCCAAAGTCCCTACCAAGACTTAACTTTAAGTGTGCTTTAAGTCAGCCTAGGATTCTAATGAGAGCATATTATCATCATTGGCGCAACTGATTTTTATCGTAAGTGTCCTTATGAAGAGCAGATAAGTGGACTTAATGTTAAGTCTGTGTTGGCGGAATCGGGCCTTAGCTTCTCTACCTAAGTAAGCTAGGTATTATAAGAAAACGCCATGCGTGCAACAGAGACGCATTACGGGCAGCAAGTGTGAGAGAGACAGCACTATAGTTTTTATCAAAAGTCGTCGTTCGCCGAGTCGATTGTTACATTGAATGACTTTACGAGTAGCTCGGATGAGTTTTGATTGCAGAAGCTTTTCTCTCGTACAAATCCACTACTTTAACAGCGACGACGTGCGAGAGGGAAGTAACAACTGCTGGTGACGTGGGTTTAGGACCAGGCTGTCCGCCACGGCTTCCCATACTAACGTTAAAGAACGATCACTTTAAAACAATTTGGCAAAGGGTGAAATGTTTACTTTGTATCGACTTTTGTTACAGGTATGTGCTTCCGTGGGAACATATAAAATATAATGTTTTTCTGTAAATTTGTCAGCACAATTTTTAATAAACTTATAACAATATATTTTTTTAAATAACAATATTTTGATAAAACTGTTCCTATGCGAGCGTTGAGGATTATGTGTGGAGTTACAATGAAAGATAGATTGAGTAAAGATAGATAGATATAAATATGTAATGCGAGAGCGCTGGTGGTCTGAAAGAAGATATAGTGACAAGGATTGAGAAAGAAATGCTTCGCTGGTTCGGTCATGTTCGAAGATGGATAATAGGAGACTAACGAAAGACATTTATGGAGCGAATGTGAGTGGAAGAGTCGGGAAGGGTCGCCTTAGACGCACGTACCTAGACCAGATCGGACATGCGCTCAAAAAGAGCGGCAGTCGTGAGTCAGGATCATAGCACGTGGAGATTCGTTGTCTCTACCTACGCCACCGGAAAATAGGCATGATTGTATGTATGTATTTTCCTACATAAAGTCAATCTTGTGGAGAAAACATGATAAAAAAATGCACAGATCACAATGTGATCATCACATGCATTACATGACCTTCGGGTTCGGGATCACATGCATTACATGACATTGAAAATGACTTTTAGGGCGTATTCAAATATAAGAAAATATGTCTATTTTGAAAAAATTTAAATTTTGTTAAAATTAAAATTAAAATTGTTAATTTTCAAGTATACGCATACACGAAAACCATTTTAACTACTCACACTGCAAGGTAAAAGCGACTCGTAACTAGCGTAACGGAAAATAAAAAAAAATCATAACCCCCAAATTTTTCACTTTTTTTTTCAAAAAATCAAAAAGATATCCCCAGGTATTGAGTCAATCTACAATATAAAATTTTAAAATATATATTTAGAAATATGTTTAAAAGTGCCCTTTTTAAACCCCCTAAAAACGGCTATTTTAACGTATTTTTGCGATTTTCTCAAGAACTCTCACCATCTTGTAGCCCTAGTCGATATGCGTCATCTGACACCCTAAATATCCCCTATATTTAGGGTGTCAGATGACGCATCCTAGAAAATGGGTCAGAACCTTCAGAGATCTTAAAACTCACGATACCAGGGCGAATTCGTACTCTCACTGGAAATCGGGGACTACTGAAGCGATCGAAAAGACATTTTCAATGTCAAAAGTAAAATGTTTACCCTATGCCAAACACTTGAACATAATCGTTCATCATTAGAATGAGAGCTAGCGGTCGGTCGATGGTTCTCTCGAATATGTTTATTGGTAACTGACATTGGTTGCCTACACATTCCGCTACAGGCTTGATGTTAGCCCATTACACCTCGTTCTTGTCGGAACTAGGTAGGCACCATGTATTCACCTCTTAGCCACGACCAGCTAAAACAAGTTTGTCAGCGTCGTCGGTAACTCAGTGGTGCGGTCGGTCGACTGTCTGTCGGATCATAAACACGCCTGGGCGCGGTCAGTACTTCAATGGGTAACCGCTGGACCGTTGGAGGCTGACATCTCCGTCGAGATTGCAGAGGCATGGAGTATAATAAATAACCGAACTAAAATATGCTGAAGAGTCAAAGTGCGACGAAACATGTTATCTGTCGGTGAACAAGTGAGCGTGCCTTCACATTCAATGTCATCGCGAATATTTCAAAGAATAGCATCCATCGCATGCTATGAATGCGCTAACTCTCCTCACAGGCGTATTTGCGGAGATAGGACGATAAAGTGGGTCATACAACACAAGCATCAGTCATTGTGAGTTCAGTTTATAAGCTGATTTGGTCGGTGACATGTTTTTTGGGAGTGATGTATGAGAAAGGCTCATCCAGTACTATCAGGCGTATATTTACCTATGGGCCGAGTGGATCACGTCACGAAGTCACGACGGCTAAAGTTGGCAATTATTATTTAGGGGGGTTCGGAGCGGCGGCGGTGGCGGTAGGCAATCCATACTTCCATACTTACGAGTACAAGTTATAAATTCGAAAGTAACTCTGTCTGATAACTTATCACGCCTAATAGGTTAGGTTAGGTTAGGTTAGGTTAGGTAAGGTTAGGTTAGGTTAGGTTAGGTTAGGTTAGGTTAGGTTAGGTTAGGTTAGGTTAGGTAAGGTTAGGTTAGGTTAGGTTAGGTTGTTATAGGTAAAGTTGGCAATTATTATTTAGGGGGGTTCGGAGCGGCGGCGGTGGCGGTAGGCAATCCATACTTCCATACTTACGAGTACAAGTTATAAATTCGAAAGTAACTCTGTCTGATAACTTATCACGCCTAATAGGTTAGGTTAGGTTAGGTTAGGTTAGGTTAGGTTAGGTTAGGTTAGGTAAGGTTAGGTTAGGTTAGGTTAGGTTAGGTTAGGTTAGAAAATGCAGCAGTGGTTCCCAAATTGTCTAGATAGCGACCCATCTAAAAAAAATCTAAATCCGGGATGCACCCCTTACCTATTATCGAGAGACAATAATCGTTATATTGCTGCTGCAGCATTGTTTCGCTATAACATATTAAAACTATGTGAAGGACTGTTAAAAAAATTAAAACATCCAGTTGCAATAGAAATGTTTAAAGGCCGCTGCATACGTAGCGGGGCGCCGGCGGGGCGGGGGCGGGGCGAGCTTTTCTGCAGAATCCTCAGGATCATCTCAGGCTTGCACTAGGCACGTGTTTATACGCGGCGGGGCGGGAGCGGAGCGGCGGCGGAGCGGGAGCGGAGCGGGAGCGGTGCGGGATATAATATATTCTTATGGAGAATATTTCCCCGCTCCGCTCCGCTCCCGCCGGCGGCGCCCCGCTACGTATGCAGCGGCCTTTACTCGCGTCCTTCAAGAGGGGCGTGAATAGGCACCTGTCAGGCCGGCATGGCATTCGCAACCCCCGCATACGACCGAATGTCCATGGGCGTCGTTAGACACTTTATGGGTGGCTCGGCGCCACATGTCGCACTTTTTACATTGTTTTTGACAGAGTAATTTGTCGTAAAAGTCTAGTGAAATTATTTTCCACAGCAAGATTTTACTTCACCCGTGAAATCTTTATGTGACCGTGATGATGAGCCACACTTTATGCCCATAAAGATGTTTGTTTTATATATTTTTATTTTTACACAAATGCACAACATGCAAACAATGACACAAATGCATGTTCTATATCGTTTTTGGTTGATTTCGTTATATGTTGAAGAATGGGACAAGAAACTTTATAAAGCGTTTTAAAATCTGTTAACTTTTCAAGGAATTACATTGCAGCCTAAGGAAGGACAAAGTACCGTTTACATTTTGTGAGACGCTTCTTTTCTTAAAATGATAACCGTATGTGTATGTATTTCATGAATATATTATTATGTTAGTACTAATGCATTTGGCCCTTTCATAATACCGGCTCATGTGTGTCCGCATGTCTGACAGACAGCAAACGCGGCATCATTGATAAACCGCATATCGCAGGCTAGGCCGGTATTCTGTGATCGTTCGCTGCTCAAAACATGGAATACAGGTTTTAAACGACTTTCAAAGCACACGAAAGTAACGTTACTGACTTAAATAAAAGACATATCAGCGAGTTATTATGTGGTTTAGGTTATTATTTTAAATATGCTTATCATGGTTTATTTTTGTGACGTTTTAACCCACGTTTTGGACTGGTGCGTGCAGTCTAAAAGACGGACACACCAAAAGCGTTTATAAATGTTCTTCAAAGACTTCCTTTGTGAGGAGAGTTAGGTAGATAGATATATAGAAATAATTGAGACAAGCTTTCGATGAAAAGTTTAAGAGTATTCGTCGCTTTCGTCGTAAAGGTAAAGGTAAGAATAACGTATCAAATGAAATAGAGTTTTTTTTTAATAATTCAAAATTGTAAACGAATGTTAAAAGAGTGTAGGCCTTAGTGACACAATCTAGCGCCTCGGCGTGAGAGGCCGGGTTTCCGTACCGTGGATAATTTACAGCTCGTGCACACTGTTTACCGCGGGATTGCCTTTGAATCTCATTAACCATCTCATGCGAACTGATATTACGTCTAACTACTCTACTCTCTTGCCACTCTGTCTTTCTCCCCCCCCCCCCCCCCCCCCCCCCCCAACCTTAAATTAATAACAGTATTTCGTTATATATTAATTATGTAGTTTTTATATTATAAATTATGTCGATAACATGTGCAATTCTTGAAGCACAACAATGTAGATACATTTTTAGTTGAAAAAATATAACAAAATACACATATAGTCTGTTTTTTTAGACGACGGAGAAAAGTGACGTCTGGAGTGTTGCCAGTTTCTGGCAAATTTTAAATAGGCATGTAGTTGCTCTCGATACTTTTATCGATTGATTAACTAATGAAATGCTGTAAACTCTAATATTTGGATTTAATTGAGATATATTCAGCTAAATATAGCTAGAAAAATGTTAAGTTGGCAGCGTCATGTTCAATTTAATGACAATGTACGATTCACTAATTTAAATATTGCGCTACCATTGACCGATAAAGAGGCAATTATTATGCCGATTCATACGCAACAGTCACTTCGTTCGATTGATAATATCGAAATACTGCTATATATTCGAGGTTAGGTATTGCATAAAGCAAAATATTTTCTCCGAACTGGATTTTGCATATGTCTTCATGCGCGTTTTCGCTCAAGTTAAGGATATTTAACTAAGTATCCGGAGATACATTAGAATTGTACTGGTGGAAAACGCATCCGAATCGGTTCAGTCATTGTAATTTATAAATGACTAGCTGTTGGTGCAGCTTCGCTTTTTGATAATAAAATATCATTTAACCTCAGATGTTCCAGAAACCGTCAGTGAAACTGCATTGTAAGTGAATTGATTATTCCTAATAAATAAAGCGAAGTTTCTACGGGCGACCGGCCGCGGCGGCCTTGTTATGTACGTCAATATAATATTATGAATATCCTAATAACTCGAGAACCACTTTATCGATTTACATACGGTTTTCACTGTTACATAATTGTTTCGTTTGTTTAATTTTGTTTAGTTTAGTTTAGTCGGTTTAGTTTAGTATAATTTTTTATAATAGTGTTAGTTGATTGTTTCAGATAATGTTTAAGATATTAAGTTTCTGTAGGTATAATATGTTTTGTTTATTTTGTTTTTGTAAATATTTCGTTTTCGTTTTAGCTATATGATGTTCGCAATTAATATTAATCTTTATTTATTTATATTTAGGGGCCAGGCTTAAAATCAGTGTCTTCCTGGTTATGGCCAGACGTAAGCTGTTCCTGATACCCATTCACTAAACTTAAGTTAGTCTTTAAGTTTATGATAAATTTTTATTTTATATAATTATTTTATTTTATTTCGTGTACATAATCTTTCATACTTATTTTTGCTTGTGTTTTGTGAATAAAATATCTTGAATTTTAAATTGTAATTTACATTTTGTCACTTCTCAAGGTGGTTTATACATCAAAACGCTACGTCATCGGCGGCCTGAGCTGTGAGCAAAAAGTCACGCGGAGGGAAGCCGCGGGCAAAGTCTAGTCGACTTATAAGCGAACATAGAATCGAAAACGGCGCGTCATCGGTCGGTACCCGTGGTCGGTACATAGTGTCGGTTTTCTACAATAACCGATTGTAACATTCTGCCTCTCGCGAACATCTCGCAAATCACTTTGCAAATATGAACGCCACAACCTTGGGAAATATTGATTTTAATAGACATCTATTATTAAGCTATAATGATTTTATTATTTAAATTCACGAGATCACATCAAACCGTAATGAAGTCCAACATCTGCTACTGAAATATAGACAATGACTTTTCAACTATCTGGTGGTCGCAAGAAGCTGAAGAACTTTGATCCTAAATTCTCATCAAACAATGAATATTCAGTAATAACTTTTAAGTACATAAGAGTAACTCTAAACTTGAAACCAAATTAATATTGTAATTAGAAATTAAAGGCTCAATTT
Organism: Nematopogon swammerdamellus; assembly: GCA_946902875.1. Lineage (NCBI taxonomy): Eukaryota > Metazoa > Arthropoda > Insecta > Lepidoptera > Adelidae > Nematopogon > Nematopogon swammerdamellus. Next base: position 12,941,537 of record OX336349.1, read on the forward strand.
ATTAAGACGCGGTTTGAGCGTTATAATTATTACATTCTTTATATTTTGCTGTATTACCACGACTTCGTCTAGAACTATTTTGATGACGAGGTATTTGTCGGCTCTAATTTATTTATTGGTGAACGCTATTTAGTATTATCACAAGTTTAGATATTCATGTATAGGTTTTACCGTTTCATGTACATTTTACAGATGTACAACAGAATATTTGCCATATTTCTTCGAGCCAACCTTTGTACATTTGAGAGTTGCATGTAGTGAAATAAAGTAGAAAATAAGAATTTATAATTAAATCAATGAGTAATGTCCCGATGATGCATGGAAAATTTTATTTAATTTAGTTATTACGTTTCTGTACAATTTTTTTTTCTTATTGCAATGAAACATTTCTCTCAGGTAGAAAAGAAATATATTTATTTTAGGGCAGGTTGAGTTCATTTATGAAAAAATAAAAGCTTATTAATCTTAAAAAAATTACCAAATCAATATGTAAATTATTAAAGGCACTTACAAAGTACAAATTAGTTCTATGAAATAAATGAAACAAAAAAAATTTAAAGAATGTCATAATTTTCCAAGGAAATTTTTATTTTTGCTAAACCGTGCACAGGCTTTTTATTTTTTATCGCTCCCTCGGTCATGTTCAAAAGAGAAATGGTCTAGAAGAACTGTCATTGTCTTGTATTGTATAAAATTTTATTTCGTCCCCAACATTCCACACAATTTTCATCAGACGACTCTTAACATGCGTACCAAGTGTGAAAGTACAAATATACACCTGCCATACCATTTAAGACAACCTTCCTTATCGACGCATAAAACCATATACGCCTAACACCACCTTTACGCAAAACGCCTGACACGGAAAATACCACTTACGCAAAATTCCACCTGCCCGATGTGGTTGAGCCCGGTCTACACTTTTTAATGATTCGCCGAGCTCCAGCCAGCTCCATGTTAGCTCGTGCGCAGGTAACGAGAACAGCTCTAAATATTAAAACGATTCGTCTGGGTCTAGACCGCAGCCACGCTTCCCAGGGACCTGAGTGCTTTTGTAACTCGTCTAAAGGTAATGCTTGTAAGTTTTCTCGGCACAGATATGTAACGTGGGTGCGAACTTGTTCTTCGCTAGCTTTTGTCAACCGAATTTCCAAAAGAGGAGGTTCTCAATTCGTCTGTATGTTTTTTTTTGTGTGTATGTTACTCGATTTCTCAGCCAATTCTCAACGGATTTTGATGATTCTTTTTTTCATGTGTAGGCTATATCTCATTTTTTTGAAAGAATATCATCTCTAAGGGTGTAAAATTAAGGGATGAGCACTTTCACACTAAGGAATTTTTCAATCACCCACTTCCCTTCAACCGATTTTCAACTGACTTCAAAAGGAGGAGGTTCTCAATTCGACTGAAATTTTTTTTTGTATGTTTGTTACGCGATTACTCCGTCAATTATTGTGGGCCGATTTTGAAAATTCTTTTTTTGTTTGGTGGGTCATACTTCAGAAGTAGAAATTTTATCGAAATTTATTCAGCGGTTTTGGAAAAATCAACTAAAAACTATGGTTTGTGGTTACTTTCAGCAAAACTTTTAATGTGGACTTTTTCAGCAATAAAAACATAAGGTAGTCGATACCTCAGCACTATACTGCAACACGCTCAAAATTTTACAGTTTGACACATGGCGAACCACCACCACCACCACTTAAAAAAAATTACGTGCATACTTACCTACACCTGCTGCTTCACCGTTCGGAACCGGTGTAAAACTGTAGGTCCCTTCCCTTGCCCCTTACTAGGTGGTAGGCTCTAATTGTAGCCGACTGGGTTGGTACCACCGTACTGGATGTAAGATGGCCGCATAGCAGCCTCGGTTGTGTTCTCCTCTAGTCCAGTATAGCCAGCAATCCAGGGAAGTCTCCGGTATGGCACCTACCTTCTCGGAGGTAATATTGGCTAGTCGGAGCATGCCCTTTGGCCCCTCCGACTCAGCCACCCATACCGGATTACATAAAAAAAAACTAAAAAAACTGTGAAATAAAAAACTATAAAAAATATAAAAACCGACTTCAAAAATGTATGAAATAAAAAAAATCTGCCAAGTGCGAGTCTTACTCGCGCGCGAAGGTTTCCGTACTTCCCCAACTCCATGGTCTATCCGCTATCAATATTATCCGCATATTCGCTCAGGTGGCATGGTCTTCGAATTTGAATTATCAGATATATGTTTATGTTATGACAGGTCTCCATGTTTGCCCACTGACAACAGCTGTTACCATAGTAACGTCACTTTATTTTTTTAAAGTGATCTGTCAAACGTCAAGCTTCTGAAAATTATTTTTTTGGAACGACACCAAAGATTAAGAGGCGGCTATCTTTTAGAGAAGCCTCAATGAGGTGGATAGCACCTCACGGTAGGAAAATGAGAGCACCTAACAATGCATGCAATGTATAAAAGCCGTTGGCGCCACCTGTTATTAAATAGTGTGACTAATCTATTTTAATGAAACGTTTCTTGTACGGGGGCCCCCTTAATTTTAAACTTTTTCTTATTTGTTGTTTCATCCGCCATAGTAATGCATATTCTGTGAAAGTTTGAACGGGCTACCTATTACGCTTCAAGAGATACAGCCCTCGGACAGACAGACAGACAGACAGACAGACAGACAGACGGACGACGGAGTCTTAGTAATAGGCTTCCGTCTGGGATACGGAAACCTAAAAACCGAACCCTAGAGCTGAAGGCGGTGCTAAAGCAAGCAAAAATGATAGATGAAAGAAAACATGAGTGGATGATATCCTTTTGTGATTTTGTGTAGCATTCTTTTGCACCGCCTTCAACTCTAGGGTTCGATTTTTTTTTATTTCATACATTTTTGAAGTCGGTTTTTATATTTTTTATAAATAGTTTTTTAATGTTATATGATATTACTAAGAAAAGAGTGAAATAAAAAAACTGTTTTAAAAACATTGAACCGACTTCAAACCCTAAAATGTATTAAATAATATTTTGATCTTGAGTAGGAGGCGGTACAAAAACCCACCTGAAAATTTATAGATGGACCCTTTTGTGCTTTTGTACCGAGTATCTTGTATCTACTCAAGATCAAAATATTATTAAATACTTTTTAGGGTTTTAAGTCGGTTCAATGTTTTTTTTTACTGTTTTTATCGTCTTCATTATCGAGTTTAGGGTGTTTCTGTGCTATACTTATTGAAGCGAAGTTTTTTATAATAATAATAATAATAAAATTAATCGTCCGGAGGTTCCTCTCTTTGGGACCCGACCATCGGTAGCTTGGGCTCGCCCCGCCGCCGGTGGTGGAAACTCCATTTGTTTTTGTATTAATTTTAGGTTTTAATTTAAAAAAAAAATGTAAAATTTGTATAAAAAGAAATGTGGAAATAAATGGATAAAATAATAATAATATCAGCGCATGGGCTGATAGCGAAGAGCCTCGATGACCACCTTAAGAGGCTCTCGCTGAGTGGTTGGGTCAAGGGCCAGATCCAGAAGGCAGCCCTGCTCGACACTGCACGCATCGTCCGACTTCAAGGTTTTAATTAAAAAAAAAAAATGTAAAATTTGTATAAAAAGAAATGTGGAAATAAATGGATAAAATAATAATAATAACCGGCACCGGCCGGCTTGGGGCCGTCGGGGTCCCGTACCCCACTTACAGCCCCCGCTGCCGGTGCCATAGTGCACCACCCTCGCGGCGCGCGCATGATGATGGTTCATCGACTTAAAGTGCTGCGCGTCGTCGCTTCTCAGTAAGTGGATACGGAGCTGAATGACGTTAATTACTTCTTTGCGGATGTTGGTGGTTCTCGAGCGAGGCGTATACTAAGTTCATTGAATAAGACGGAAGAAATTCTAGCGAAAGAGGTAGAAATTGAGCAGCCTCGCTCATCAAATACTTTCTTTATGAATCCTACGGATCCCAGCGAAATAAAGAGTATTATAAGCAACTTAAATTCCGCGAGCGCTGGCGGGTGGGATAACATCAGTTCTCTGTTACTTAAAAAAACAGTGGATCTGATCACAGTACCACTTACTTTTATTATGAATTTAAGTATGTCTACAGGAACCTTTCCAACTGCTTTTAAGAAGGGAATCATTACTCATTAATCAGGGAAGCCCAATACACAAAAGTGGAGACAAACGGCTTGTCACAAATTACAGACCAATCTCATTACTTCCTATCCTGTCTAAGATCCTGGAAAAGTTAGTCAAAGCCCGTATCACGAAATATATGGATAAATATGTATTAATTAGTCAAAACCAATACGGATTTCAAAATGACAAGAGCACCGAAGATGCTGTTGGGGATTTAACTGACCATATCTCCAGGATGTTGGACAGAGGGGAAAGATGTGTTGGCTTATTTCTAGATTTAGAAAAGGCGTTTGACACAGTGTCGCCAAAAATCCTTCTTAAAAAAATTGAAGGATTAGGTATCAGGGGAGTGCCGCTTTCCTGGTTCACTAGTTACCTCTTGGACAGAAAACAGTGTGTCAGGATAGGGGATGTGGTTAGTGACGAGGTTGGTATGGGGTTTGGTGTGCCCCAGGGTAGTGTGCTAGGACCTATACTTTTTATAATCTACATAAATGACTTATGTAATAAGAATCAGAATCAGAATCAGAATCAGAATTATTTATTTTTCAATTCTCTTAAAAATAACATATAACAATCTTTATACAATATACAGAATGATTCGTGAATTGAAAAAAAGGTGTAGGCGCAGCATGTGGCACTGGCATTTCAGTGCCGCTGATTTTAAGCCTAACCTTGTATAGAATTTAGAAGGCTGTAAAATATTTACATTTGCTGACGACACAGCCCTAATCTTTTCGGAAAAAACATGGGAAAAGGTATTCAAACTGGCTGAGAGTGGATTAAGGTCGTTAAAATTATGGTTAGACGCTAACTTACTTACTCTGAATGTACAAAAAAAAAAATATCTCGCTTTCTGCATCAACAGCTCTACTTCCCCAGGAGCACACCACACCCTACGGTTACATTCATGCCACAATAACCAAAGTTGTAACTGTGAGAAAATAGAACGAGTAAAATGCATCCGCTACTTGGGCATTAACCTAGACGAAAACTTGTGCTGGGATACGCACATGGCGTGTTTGGCTAGTAGAACGCGAAGTCTAATATATGTTTTCAAACGACTACGTAACATTGCTGATAATAATCTTCTTCGTACTATTTATTTCGCATTGTGTCAATCACGTTTAACTTATTGCATCACGGCATGGGGTGGTGCTGCAAAATCACACTTGATTATGGTAGAAAGAGCGCAAAGGGTTGTTCTTCGCGTTATGATGAAGAAACCCTATAGATACCCCACACATACTATGCTGAATGAGATAGGTGTATTGAGCGTGAGGAAACTTTTCATTGAAAAAATCATAATTAGGAGTCATAGAACGGCTAAATTTGATGCGCCGGGGCGAGGTGCACATCTTACCCGGTTCGCACATCTATTAGCAGTGCCCGGTGTCCGAACTGGAATGGCGCAACGGTATAGATGGTTCCTCGGCCCGTTCCTCTATAATAAAGTAGATAGGATTAGAAATATAAGAAAACTAAATTTACCCGTATGTAAGAAAGTTATAAAGTCACTACTACTTGCGATGGAATACGAAGAAGTAGAAAGTATGCTTACGATAATGCGGTAGGACGAATAAACTTTTCCCAAATCAAAATTACAAAATTTAACAATAAAACGTATGAGAGTCGTGCCTGCCTATCTGCGAGTTGTATTTACATTCTCTGACTGCAGTCACTTTTACTAAATTTCACACACACACACAAACACACCCTCACACACAGTCGCACACAGAACGCAATCGAGCACACTTCCACATCTTATTAGGTGGTAAACTATTTTGTTATTCTCTTTTATATTTTTTGAGATACCCGCTAAATTCTCCAATGATAAATCTCGTGTTTAATTAATAATTCTCTCGTGTTTTAAGGTGTTATACAAGCGATATAGTATATATATATACAACACTGTAATACCTATCTAAGTACTATTTACTTATTCCTAGACTGTGATGTTGAGTAGCTTGGTCAAGTGTTATGGGTATTGTATGCACCCACTGTCTTTCATGATACAGCCGGTTAGGCCAGTTTGGGAGACGGTGTTTGCACACAACAGAAAATAATCAGTGATAATTTTGTCTGTTATGAAATAGGGACAACTTCTGTTTGTGTAAAGTGTCTGTAAAAACAATAAAAGAAATTTTGAGTTTGAGTTTGAGTTTGAGCTCTCCGAGATGGGGGTGGTGGTGGCCTACGTGTCTAGTACCACCACCTATCGCTCGAAGCTAGTCTCGCGTCGTCCCGGAGTGCTCCGTAGCCACGGCCTGCACCCGCCGGCGTGCTTGGGGCTTGTCTCCCGCCGTCGGCGGAATTTTACCGTTTTATTTTTATTGTTTTTGTCTGTATTAATTTTGTATGTATTTTTTAAATTGTATAGATAGAATTAATATAGATATGTAAATAGAATAAGAAAACGTGACAATAAAGAAATAATAATAATAATAACGTTTATTTTCAGGTACAAGTCCCACACATTATATAAACAATATGTACATCGTTATACTATAGTCAGATGATAAAACCTTAAAACAAGCATTAAAATGATACAATTCTATAATATAATATCTAGATAATAGATAAACATTATCTCGCAATAAAATATAAACAGACAAAAATCTGAAATGAACACGTTTAAAAACAGAAATGATATAAAGATTATAAAATAGGTGCAATTCCAACTATAAATAAAAAATTAAAATAGTAAAATAAAATAAAATACATGTCATTTAAAACTTGCCGTCAATAAATTGCAGTCTAAAATACAAACACAAATTATATATCTATAAAGTCTTTATAAAACAGATCGCGTAGACAACTACGTACTATGGCGTTTTCTGTTTTATCTATTCGATAAAGGAACGCTGCCTTTTGTTTGCGCAGCACACCAAAGAAGTCATCCAACCCGCTCTCGGCGAACATGCCAGACGCGCTACACCGCCACGGCAGTCCCAACATGCAACGCAGAGCATTGTTATACTGCACACGCAGCGAGTTAAACGCTCGCTGCGTGTAGCTGCACCACAAGTGTCCGGTGTAGAACGGCTGGCAGTACGCACGTTTTAACGCACGTTTGGGATAGGGACCAAACTCAGAAAAAGTGAGACGTCACAAACGTACGAAAGGAAGTTGCAGCGCTCCGCAGTGCGTATTGTTGCCCTGAGCGCCATCTATGAGAGACTTTGAAGTCGAACCATTGTATTGGTTGTTAGTTAGGATTTTGAAAGAATAAGTTAAAAGAAATATCGCATAGATGGCGCTATACCGATCGAAAATAAATTATATTTATTAATAATTAGATTGCATAAACAAAGCGTTATAAACTTCGCTTCTGTCGGGTGTCCCACAATCGGTGCGACCCCTGAAAGACTTCCTGGCTCCTTCCTGGCTCCTTTAGCTTCTTTCGGCAGACTTCGTCCCACAACACCTCACCTTTTTTGTCACTTTTTTTATTTGCATGATGAGATCTTCAAAATGAGGGTTTTAACTTACTATGTGCGATAGTGAGTGAGTGAGATTTTACCATACAGATTATAAACAATATCAATACGTGCAGAATAACTATCTATCTAATCTAGTCCTGTGTAAGCACCAATCCGAAGGGAAGTCTTCGGTATGGCACTTCCTTGGAATTGATATTGGCTGGTCGTAGGATGTACTCTAACACATAAACGGATTGAATAAAAATAAAATGTTCTGCTGAATTTTCAAATGAAAATTCAAAAGTCCATTTTATTGGCAGAGAAAGTTCTCTCAGTGCAATTTCTCAGAACTTTCAATCTTCCGCGTTATAATCTTTTAATATTGGATCGGTTTCGCATCTGAGGTTTCGCACCATCTCGTCTAAGTAATACTCCTTCGCTTTACATCACAATGTACATCAAGGAAGCTTTGAATGTTACGAAAAGTGTTACAACTCATATGTAATGTAAACGTAATGTACTCCTCGCGTAGGTACATTATGAGGTATCTATTCGCAGGTACCAGAAAAAGCTTTCTACTTGCTAGCGTTACTTTGCAATTCTGCTATAGGTAACTTTTTCTTTATGTAAATATCCGTCACATTGCATTATATGTTTTTTATATTTACTAATTTCGTTTCGAATCTATCAAGAAAAAAGCCGTCAAATGCGGGCATGTCCACACTCCGAGGGCTCCGTAGCAATTGCGTATTTATAAAGTAAATACAAAATAATAATGCAATGTTACATAAATATAGTAAAGTAATCAGCGTTTTCCCAACAGATTTTCGTATAATGTTTTTATAATTATAACACATTGCTAAAGTGTTAAAACGCTCCATACGAATCCGCTTCTGTACTGATTAGTTGTAAACGAAGCACTGTAAAATTCGCTGCCAAATTAAAATGGCGACAGAAAAGAGCTGTACCTATACTTCTAAGTTGGCTAATCTGTATAAAGTATGTAGAGAGAGAGATATAGAACTAGAAATATATATATATATATATATATATATATAACTTTCTTCATCCAATTTTTGGAGTTTCCGGCATCTTAGTGCCAACAGTCCGTCTTGTTCCCGCCCAGGGTCCTCCCAGGAAAAAGAACAAGGTGTACATTAAGATGTTATACATAAGTATTTTGGAGCTCTGGTCTATTGATTTTCTGTTTGATTTAGTTCTTCCAAATATCCACTCATAAATTTCGACATAATTTTTATGCTATGTATAGCCGCCTGCTTCTGTAAAATTTCCATCTTTATATCCGCCTTTAAAATATCTATATATTTTTGTGCAGTTTTTGAAATAATTCCGGTGGTACCAATAACAATAGGAATAATTTTGCACGTTGTGCTCCACAGTCTTTCCACTTCAATTTTGAGGGCATAGTATTTTGATAATTTTTCTGCTTCCTTTTTCATAATGTTGTAATCTGAGGGCACGGTTACATCAATGAGATAGGTTTTATTTTTCAATGTATCTATATATATCAAATCTGGTCTATTGTTCGGTATTGCAAGGTCGGTAGTTACTGGTAGTTCCCAGATAATTTTGCTAGACTCGTTTTCAATTACATGTGGTTCATTTAAGGGACATTGCCACCAAAATTTGGTTGTTTGAAATTGATGTTTCTTTCTAAGGCACCAATACACATATTTTACGAGATTGTTGTGCCTTTTAACATACAGAGGTTGTACCAAAATTTTACAACCTGATATAATGTGCATTACGGTTTCGTCCATTTCACTGCACAAGCGACATTTACCGTCGACCTCTCGTTTGAGTACATCTCTTTCAAACTGTTTTGTGATAATTGCCTGGTCTTGTATTGCAAAAATCTGGGATTCTAATTTGGGGGTCGTTGGATTTTTTTTAAGCCGTGTAAATGATTTCTGATAGTCAGTATTAGTATGCGCCAGGATTTGGTTAAATATCTGACCGTGAATGGGCTTCATCTTCCACTTTTCTTTATTGATAAGTATTTGGTATTTAAGTATTATATTTTCATCTTCAGTTGGATCCGAAAGATTCAAGTCAGCTCTAAATGTTTCACCTTCTTTTTGTATGCTATAAATGGTCTTTCTATTGTCATGTGACTTTATGGTCTCCATAATGCAGTCACATCCTATTTTTATGTACATTTCAAATTTAATAGTAATACGTTTATACAAATCTTCCATATTGAGTAGTCCCCGTCCTCCCTCGTGAACTGGTAGATATAATCGTTGCACGTCAGACTTTTGTTGGTGTGCTTGGTAGATATTGAAAAGCTTTCTGGTTTTAACATCAATTTTCTTCAGCTCACTGACGTTATAATTGATAACATTAAATGTGTATAACAAAACTGGAGCAGCATAGCTGTTAATTGCTTTAATAATATTTCTGGCGTTGAGTTTAGATTTTAGAATTCTTCTTGTCCTTTTAAAATATAAATTTGCTTTGTCTTCTTTGACTTGATTGTGGTCAATTTCTCCATTTTCACAAATTCCCAAATATTTGTATTTCTTTCCATCTTCCAAGGGTAAGAATTTATTTCCGTCTAGCAGTATGTGTTCCTCTCCAGCGATGTTTGTTCTCTTTCAGCATTTCAATTCTAATACGTTGCATTTATCTAGCCCAAACTCCATTCCAATATTTCTTGTAAATATTTCAACTGTATCAATCAGTGTCGCCATCTCGTATTTGTTTTTTGCATACAATTTAATATCATCCATATACATTAGGTGATTAAATATTTGCCCATTCTTTAGTTTGTATCCGGTCCTATTGTATTTGTTCAGCATGGAAGATAAGGGATTGAGGCAGAGGCAAAATATAAATGGAGAAAGGGAGTCCCCTTGGTAGATGCCTCTGTTGATTTTTATTGGTTTTTTGTTAATTGTGCATTTCGCACTCGACGCTGTCATAAGGACTTGCCATTTTCTCATGACTTTGATTATGAGATTGATTATATTTTCTGGACATTTATAAATTTTCAGGATATGTAAGATCCACTCATGTGGAACTGAATCATACGCTTTTTTGTAGTCTATCCAGGTCATATTTAAATTTTTCTTATTTTGATGAGCATCTTCTAGAATTGTTTTATTGAGTATCAGATGATCTTTGCATCCTCGAGACCGTTTTCTGCAGCCTCGTTGATGTGGCGCCATTATATCATTTTTCTGACAGTGTTTATATAATTCTTCATATAGAATTGAAGTTAATAATTTATACATGGTTGGTAAGCATGCAATAGGTCGCCAATTTTTCGCGTATTTGCTATCTGTGTTTTTCGGGATCAATGTAACTAAACCAGTTACAAACCATGAATCAATTTCTTCGTCATTGCTAAGAATTTTGTTGAAGCTGTTTAAAATGTAAGGATGTGCTGTAGTAAAATACTTAAGATAGTAATTATGCAATTTGTCTATTCCAGGAGATTTCCAGTTCTTTATTTGTTTTACACTGTCCATAAATTGTAATTCATTAATTTTTTCAAAGTGCGACTGCGCCTGAATATTTATTTCATCTTCAATATTTTGTAGCCAATTCTTTTCTCTATTAATTGGCACTGGCTTACTAAAAATGTTACTCCAAAATGTCTCAATTTCGTCTTGAGTTGGCATCTCAGTAGGCATTACGTCTTTATCAAACATTTTTCTATAGAAATGATGTTCATTTTCTTTAAATAATCTATTTTCATTCTTTGCTGAGTTTTCTTCTTCATATCGTTTTATTCTCCCAGCGTACATTTTAATTTTTTGTTTTATATTTTCCATACAGTTTTCTAGAGTAATAATAGATGTAATATTGAATTTCTCAAAGAGCCTATTCTTAATCGATGTAAGTCTTCGACTTGTCACACCTCTGCTAATTTCAAGCAACTGTCCTAATTCTTTTCTCATCAATTCAATTTTGATCTGTATTCTCTGTTTCCACAGAGGTACACCTTTGTTATGCTTGTTACATTTTGTATAGATTTTTTGATTATTTTCTTCAATAAGTGTGATTGCCGCCGTATAAAGTATCTCATTTATTTGAAATATATGCATATTCTCTTTTAATAATGTTGGTAGGTATTTATTAATAGTATCAAAATTTGCAATATACTTTTTGTTTATTTTTGCTTTTGGTAAGTTCAATCTTTCTTCCATTTTTATCTTTTTAATAGCAGATAAATTTTCCATAAAGTGGACTATTAATGAGTCAGTTTCTGCCTCATTGGGCTCATTTGTTCTGAAATTTATTTCTGGTACTTCCCCAGTTAATTGTTCTATATTTTGTGGTATCACTCCCTGTATTTCATTTTCTTGATTGTAATTTCCCTCAGTCGTTGTGTATACATCCTGTGTATCGGTATTATTCTGAACATTTTCCGGACTCGGGTCGTTCCTATCTTGGTTGATGTTTAAATCATTATTAGATGTGTTTTGGGAATACATTTGGTTTGGCCTGGTGTTGGAAAGAGCTTCCATAATATTTGTTGTAGTGATTTTTAATAATTTTAACTCTTCTATTATATTAGATGGTAACATTTGATAAATTATTATTTTTCTTGCTTGGTTAGAAAGCATTGGGCCATTAAATTTGTTCAGTTTTAGGTTATTTTCATTTCTCATTCGAAATAATTGTTCCATTCTTTTTAGATATCCTCGCCCTCCATCTCTTGCTCTAAAGTAGCAGAATAATAGTTCACACATTTCCTCGTTTGACCACTGTCTTCGACCATCTTCGTTATTCTGAATTAAATTTACATTTTCTAAATTTTCTTCTCTATTTGTATTTTCATTTTGTAGATCGAGTTTAGCTGCACTTTCTATTTCTGATATAAGATCTTTCGATAACATCTCATATGATATTACTCTTCGTGCTTGTGTCGAAAGGGTTGTACCATTGAATGTTGCGCTCTTAGGATTATTCGGGTTTCTATGTTTGAACAAATTGTTTAATCTTGTTAAATATCCAATACCTCCTGCTCTTGCTTTGAAATAGCAGTACATGAGCTCCATTAAGTCATCTTTTGACCACTGCCTTCTTCGATCTTGTAGTGAGTTATTTCCTATGGTAGTGGTCATGTTAGTACCTGATGTGCCGGCAGCATTGTTAGAGGACCAGCCTTCACGCTGCAAAGCAACACCGTTTGCCTCCGAAGTGAGTGGTGAGTTCATCTTGTATTTATTTATTGTTGTCAGCTTGATATGACAGCCATTTTATTTTCGAAATGTCACTTCTCCGTATAAATTTTTTCAAACCTCTGTAAATATTGAAATTGTAGAAGAAATGTCCCGCAAATACTTGTGTGTTTATATAATTAAGTAAATCCACTATTAAAACTCATTATTCTGTATATAGGTTTGGTAAATAATATAAAAATCTATTTTTGTAATATTTACACCACTTCACTTTGTTGACAGATGATATATATATATAATTTTATTCTTCCGGATTTCTTCGGAGTCGTCGGCGATTGTACTCGCCGGTCTGCCACCCGTCCTCGCTCGAGTGCCTCCCAAGATAGAGGACGGGCCCACCGATCAGTCTTGCTTGAGTTACATAATATTATTGTCTTCACTGTCAGGAGGCAGATTTCCACTCAGAAATTTGTTCATTATTTTTGTGGTTTCAATTGCAGCCTGTTGTTGGAGTATTTCTAATTTAATGCCAGCGTCTAAATTTTTTATGTGTTTCTCTGTTGATTTATTTATAATTCCTGTAGTGCCTATAACTATTGGGACGATTTCGACTCTTGTATTCCACAATCTTTGGACCTCAATTTTTAGTGCGTAGTATTTAGTAAGTTTTTCATTTTCCTTCCTAGTGAGGTTATATATATATATATATATATATATATATATATATATATATACAGCTCTTTTCTGTCGCCATTTTAATTTGGCAGCGAATTTTACAGTGCTTCGTTTACAACTAATCAGTACAGAAGCGGATTCGTATGGAGCGTTTTAACACTTTAAGTATTCAATATTACATCTATTATTACTCTAGAAAACTGTATGGAAAATATAAAACAAAAAATTAAAATGTACGCTGGGAGAATAAAACGATATGAAGAAGAAAACTCAGCAAAGAATGAAAATAGATTATTTAAAGAAAATGAACATCATTTCTATAGAAAAATGTTTGATAAAGACGTAATGCCTACTGAGATGCCAACTCAAGACGAAATTGAGACATTTTGGAGTAACATTTTTAGTAAGCCAGTGCCAATTAATAGAGAAAAGAATTGGCTACAAAATATTGAAGATGAAATAAATATTCAGGCGCAGTCGCACTTTGAAAAAATTAATGAATTACAATTTATGGACAGTGTAAAACAAATAAAGAACTGGAAATCTCCTGGAATAGACAAATTGCATAATTACTATCTTAAGTATTTTACTACAGCACATCCTTACATTTTAAACAGCTTCAACAAAATTCTTAGCAATGACGAAGAAATTGATTCATGGTTTGTAACTGGTTTAGTTACATTGATCCCGAAAAACACAGATAGCAAATACGCGAAAAATTGGCGACCTATTGCATGCTTACCAACCATGTATAAATTATTAACTTCAATTCTATATGAAGAATTATATAAACACTGTCAGAAAAATGATATAATGGCGCCACATCAACGAGGCTGCAGAAAACGGTCTCGAGGATGCAAAGATCATCTGATACTCAATAAAACAATTCTAGAAGATGCTCATCAAAATAAGAAAAATTTAAATATGACCTGGATAGACTACAAAAAAGCGTATGATTCAGTTCCACATGAGTGGATCTTACATATCCTGAAAATTTATAAATGTCCAGAAAATATAATCAATCTCATAATCAAAGTCATGAGAAAATGGCAAGTCCTTATGACAGCGTCGAGTGCGAAATGCACAATTAACAAAAAACCAATAAAAATCAACAGAGGCATCTACCAAGGGGACTCCCTTTCTCCATTTATATTTTGCCTCTGCCTCAATCCCTTATCTTCCATGCTGAACAAATACAATAGGACCGGATACAAACTAAAGAATGGGCAAATATTTAATCACCTAATGTATATGGATGATATTAAATTGTATGCAAAAAACAAATACGAGATGGCGACACTGATTGATACAGTTGAAATATTTACAAGAAATATTGGAATGGAGTTTGGGCTAGATAAATGCAACGTATTAGAATTGAAATGCTGAAAGAGAACAAACATCGCTGGAGAGGAACACATACTGCTAGACGGAAATAAATTCTTACCCTTGGAAGATGGAAAGAAATACAAATATTTGGGAATTTGTGAAAATGGAGAAATTGACCACAATCAAGTCAAAGAAGACAAAGCAAATTTATATTTTAAAAGGACAAGAAGAATTCTAAAATCTAAACTCAACGCCAGAAATATTATTAAAGCAATTAACAGCTATGCTGCTCCAGTTTTGTTATACACATTTAATGTTATCAATTATAACGTCAGTGAGCTGAAGAAAATTGATGTTAAAACCAGAAAGCTTTTCAATATCTACCAAGCACACCAACAAAAGTCTGACGTGCAACGATTATATCTACCAGTTCACGAGGGAGGACGGGGACTACTCAATATGGAAGATTTGTATAAACGTATTACTATTAAATTTGAAATGTACATAAAAATAGGATGTGACTGCATTATGGAGACCATAAAGTCACATGACAATAGAAAGACCATTTATAGCATACAAAAAGAAGGTGAAACATTTAGAGCTGACTTGAATCTTTCGGATCCAACTGAAGATGAAAATATAATACTTAAATACCAAATACTTATCAATAAAGAAAAGTGGAAGATGAAGCCCATTCACGGTCAGATATTTAACCAAATCCTGGCGCATACTAATACTGACTATCAGAAATCATTTACATGGCTTAAAAAAAATCCAACGACCCCCAAATTAAAATCCCAGATTTTTGCAATACAAGACCAGGCAATTATCACAAAACAGTTTGAAAGAGATGTACTCAAACGAGAGGTCGACGGTAAATGTCGCTTGTGCAGTGAACGTGACGAAACCGTAATGCACATTATATCAGGTTGTAAAATTTTGGTACAACCTCTGTATGTTAAAAGGCACAACAATCTCGTAAAATATGTGTATTGGTGCCTTAGAAAGAAACATCAATTTCAAACAACCAAATTTTGGTGGCAATGTCCCTTAAATGAACCACATGTAATTGAAAACGAGTCTAGCAAAATTATCTGGGAACTACCAGTAACTACCGACCTTGCAATACCGAACAATAGACCAGATTTGATATATATAGATACATTGAAAAATAAAACCTATCTCATTGATGTAACCGTGCCCTCAGATTACAACATTATGAAAAAGGAAGCAGAAAAATTATCAAAATACTATGCCCTCAAAATTGAAGTGGAAAGACTGTGGAGCACAACGTGCAAAATTATTCCTATTGTTATTGGTACCACCGGAATTATTTCAAAAACTGCACAAAAATATATAGATATTTTAAAGGCGGATATAAAGATGGAAATTTTACAGAAGCAGGCGGCTATACATAGCACAAAAATTATGTCGAAATTTATGAGTGGATATTTGGAAGAACTAAATCAAACAGAAAATCAATAGACCAGAGCTCCAAAATACTTATGTATAACATCTTAATGTACACCTTGTTCTTTTTCCTGGGAGGACCCTGGGCGGGAACAAGACGGACTGTTGGCACTAAGATGCCGGAAACTCCAAAAATTGGATGAAGAAAGTTATATATATATATATATAAACCACAAAAATAATGACCAAATTTCTGAGTGGAAATCTACCTCCTGACAGTGAAGACAATAATATTATGTAACTCAAGACTGATCGGTGGGCCCGTCTTCTATCTTGGGAGGCACTCGAGCGAGGACGGGTGGCAGACCGGCGAGTACAATCGCCGACGACTCCGAAAAAACCCGGAAGAATAAAATTTATAGATAGAGATATGGAGACAGAGATAGAGTTAGAGACGAAGACAGAGATAGAGACCCAAAATTTACACAAAGAAATGTTATTTATGTATACATATATGTATTAACAAAAGAGTACTTTAGGGCTGGTTTGAATTGAATATTATGTCACACTATACGAGTGACGCTCGCGAGTGATGTTTACGAATCAGCCGTGAGTCCTGGCACTCTAAAGTTTTTGTTGGCAACAACGTCACCCGTAATGTCAGCCAACCGTACTCCGTTCTTGTCGGGATTCTCTGGATGCCAATTTTGGGTATTTATTTCTTTACGCCCACCGCTCAACCAGAAGGTGACTTCGAAAGCAAAGCAATGCGCGCTGTGCACCAGCTCGCTCAAGATGTATTCGACAAGTAGTCTGATATGGTTACTTCCACTCGGACGCTCAAGCCTCCGCGTCCAACTGCCTCGTGTCAAGCGCGGTCCCTAGACGAGGGCATTAGCGTCAATAGGATGGAAACTAATATTTGCGCGTCAGTTGCTTAATCAAATACTAAATGAAATCACACAAAAATATTTTCGCAGAATATGAGCTCGGGAACAGATACCCCACAACGATTCCACCTCTATGTCTGAGTAGAAAATACTTTAAAAAAAATTCGGGTTATTCGTTAGAAAAAATAAAAAACTGATTAAAAAGGCCTAATAGTATTTACTGGTGCTAACAATAATTAATAAGCAAAAAACCGGCCAAGTGTGAGTCGGACTCGAGCACGGAGGTTTCCGCACCACAAAAAAAAAACATTGAAAAAACACGTTTCTTGCGACCCCACAAAATTTTTAAATTTTTGTATTAGTTAAAATGTTTCATAATCTTTTCGGTAGAGTGCGCGCATACACTTTAGTTTCTTTCAAGGGGATCATTGAATTTTTTACTTTTTCTTATTTTTATTTTTATGTCGGCCATAATAACTATAACACATATTCTGTGAAAATTTCAACGGGCTACCTATTACGGTTCAAGAGATACAGCCCTCGGACAGACAGACAGACAGACGGCTTGGGCTTAGTAATAGGCTTCCGTGACTGAACCCTAAAAAAGGTTTCGTGAACTCGCGTAGTAGAATTTAGGAATATGCGGCCGGCTGGGGTCTCCTCCACCCGCCCTCCGCGCCTATCGCTGTTCCGTGGCCGCGACCAATAAATAGCACATGATGTGTCCCCGCAACAGCTTTGTATAGCAGACCAAACAGACATTACAGACACCACGTGACACTTCTGTATGCAATACATAATTCGACGAAGGATACGGAACCCTAAAAAGAACAGTATCGTTGAGTAATAATTTTCATCTTTTACGTAACAATTAGTAACTTTGCTAGTAAGTACATTTTCTTCTACTTATATTTTACTCTATTAAATGCAAATGATTCGAAAACCAAAATAATATGTTCCGGTACTTATTCATATCATACGGCTGTAAGAGATAGGCTCAGACGACCTCCACTGTCTCTATTTCGCGTCGGAAAAAATTTCCCGAAATGTGAAATAAGAATTTCCAAGAAGAGGAAGGAAGATATTATAGACGTACGTATACCTATAAATATAGTTATCCGAGGGCGAGCAGTTCACAGAATTTATATGAAATATTTTCGTGTGAGTCTATGCTATGGTGTATATTACGTTTATTTGCGTATTTACCTGCACGTCGATCACGAGTTATTTCACCAAATATTGTATGCTACCGAATGATTTTGCAAGCGCCACTAGCGAATAATTTGGGCACTAAAATCGATCATAATTGTTATCATGAAACGGGCGAAAACCAGTCGTGATCAACATGTCGAACGTGTCTAACTGTCTAAGTAGAGTGTTACGTTTAGCTGTTTATATACACAGTCAATATACATAAAAACCGGCCAAGCGAGAGTCGGACTGGCGCGGCGGCGTGCCGAGGGTTTCTTACCACCACGTAATTATTGTTCGTATCACTAATTTTCGAGAATGTACCTGAACGCAGCTCGGACTTCGGCTTCACCCTCACTGACTTACTGTTTTCGAAAAAGTACGTAAATATCGGTAAAATGATGGAAGCTCGGCAATCGGCCTCGCCTAGTGATTTACTGTTGTGGAGAAAGTATATCGTTTGACTGAGCGCAGCTCGGCCTTCGGCCTTCCGCCTCCCCCTTAGTGACAAAATATTTAATTAAAAACTTTTTTTTTTCACTTTTTGGCTCCACCCGTACCGTTTACCATCACAACTTTTTTTTCTCATATGTTTCACCTGAACTTTGTGTGTTACAAAATTATATATTTTTGTTAAAAGTTAAAATTTTCTAGGACTAACCGTTTGTAAGTTACGGGGCTATGACATACATACAGACAGACAGACGGACAGACAGACAACGAATTGAGGTGACGAAAATGGTTCCTTTTTTACCATTTTGGTGCGTACATTTTCGATAACAGGGTTCAGTAACCCTAAAAATAAAAGTGCACGCATCGGCTTAAAGCTGCCCGTGTAAACTGCATACTATTATTTTAAGTGAGCAATTCTTGTATATATTTCTCGGAAACGGATCCAACGATTTGGATGAAATTTTGTATTCAGATAATGTTTTATTTTCCAAGTATCTAGATAGTTCTTAGTGGACTGCGGCATGAGACACGGTGCGACCGCATGGTCGCTGCTCACACTCGCTAATAATCGCTACTTATGCCTTTTTAATAATTATCATGTTTTTTTATGAAAGAAGATATCAAATCTTCCCTTCAAAATAAATAGTAGAAGGTAAACAAAATTTAATTACAGGTTACAGGTATATAACCAATCATGCGCATGAATTAAACAGGTTTGTGTTTTAATGGAAATAGAATATGACATTATGTGTACACAATAAGTAGGCACAACACTATACACAGTGTGTAGTCTCGGTTCGTGGGAGCGGTTTCATAATATTTCGTTTTGTGTACTTTCGGGCGAAATAGTTTTACTAGTATTTTCTTGTTTGTGTTTTTAACCCCCGACGAAAAAAACGGAGGGGTGTTATAAGTTTGACGTGTGTGTGTGTGTGTGTGTGTGTGTGTGTGTGTGTGTCTGTCTGTGGCATCGTAGCTCCCAAACGGATGGACCGATTTGGATGCGGTTTTTTTTATTAGGAAGCTTGTTTAATCGGGATGGTTCTTAGCTATGTTTTTAATCAAGTAATAAAGTAATTAAGTAATAAAAAAAATAATTATCTTAAAAAGTGGACCGATTTGCATGCGGTTTTTTTTAAAAAGCTTCAAATAAAAGTTAAATTACAAATTTAAAAAACCCCCGACTCTTAAAAAGTCAAAAATAATTTCCGTTTACTTACTTAAAGGAGTCGGGGGACCGCTAAGTAAATTAAATATAAAGACTCAAAAGTTGCGCGGGAATTCACTTAGCGGTCTACCGACTCCTTTAAGTAAGTAAACGGAAATTATTTTTGACTTTTTAAGAGTCGGGGGTTTTTTAAATTTGTAATTTAATGTTAGTTTTTCATTTTCTACTATATTCAATCCCGAATTTGTGACTAATAAAAAAAAGATTTGGATTTTGTTAGAGTGAAAAACGTTGTGTTTTACTTATGGAAACTTCCTAAGAAATATTTTCAATCAATGTTTCCCAAAACTACATAGACATTTTTTTTATATAGTAAGCGCGACATGTGCCGCCGAGCCACCCATAAGGTGTCTAGCGACGCCCATGGACATTCGGTCGCATGCGGGGGCTGCGAATGCCATGCCGGCCTGACAGGTGCCCATTCACGCCTCTCTTGAAGGACCCGGGACTATAATTGGGGGGAAATATGTGGGCAGGGAGAGCGTTCCAAAGTTTACCAGTTCTGTGGAGGAAAGAACTGAAGAGTCCAGCGTATAGGGATGCAATCCCTGCCAAGTGCGCGTTGTGCAGAGGTGGAAAGGGGACGGCGAAGCATTCCCCATGGAATAAACGATAAAACACAAGGGCGCCGACATCCCTACGGAGTTGCAGTGGTCCTAATCGCGGAACACGTCGGGGTCAGCCACTAGTCGCACGGCTCGACGCTGGATCGAGTACAAAGGCGCAAGCTAGTATTTGGCTGAGCTATTCGACAAGCGCGAGCAGTAATTAAGTAGCACTTAATTAAGACGAGAGGGAAGTTAACTTTCTCCATACAAAATCGTCTTTCGGCATTTATATTTTTTACCCCCTAAACCTTATCAATTAATTAGAATTCTTTTTTTGTTGTAATAAGGACAGTCGAATCTACGTTCCTGTCTTTTTATTTTTTAATATCTAAAGTGATGAGATGACTCAATAAAGCTTAATGAACTTCGTGACGTCAAAAAATAACGAATTAAATTTTTTTCGGTCGAAGTACAAATTTTTAGCTCCGGTGTTGTAGATATATTTCATCTAAACAAAAAAATTACAAGAACATAGATTGGACTGTACTTAAGACAATAAAAAACATTAGTAAAAATCGGATATGGTGTAGGGGGCTAGAAAACATAAATGCCGAAAGACTACTTTGTATGGAGAAAGTTAACTTCCGTCTCGTCTTAATTAAGTGTATCAGTTGTAAAGAGCCTTTGTCAAACTTTGATACGTAATTTGTATCAACATGATTATGTTAGTATATTAAACATACTACAAAGTAGTATAATTGTTAAAAATAAAAATATAAGAATATTAAGATACTTGAGTTTGTGTCCTAAAATTTAATATGAGATAACATTTGTTTATTTAAATGCCGTAGTAATTATTTATTTTATTGCATTTAAATTTTACACAAGGCGGACTTACTACCTAAGGCAATCTCTGCCAGTCAACTTGTCTTTATTACAAACATAATTTAGGGTACCAGTCCGCACGGGGCTTATAGACCGATAGCGCTGGGCTATTTTGAGCTCATAAGTTAAAAAAATTCTAAATTTGCTTATTTCTTGCCTGTGGATACAGTCGTACATATGAAGCATAATATTGCGTTTTGTGTCACATCTGTCACTTGCATTTTCAGCAATTCGAAGATTTGTGGTTGTTTTTTTTAATTCCATTCAAAACTGGCAAAATTAATCTAAACTTTAAAATAATTATGGTATCATATTAGGATAGCCTGCGGAGTGTGCAAACCCAGTTTGTGTCATCTTCGTCCAGTGCAAACTGACCTATGGTCAGTATGTAAAAACAGTGCCTAAAAAAAATTTTGAATTGACAAAATTGTTATTTCCTATCTCAGATCACTTACATATGCCCATTATATGAATTTGTGCCAAATTAGGCCTCGCAATTTTAAGATTTTCGAATATGTTATTTTTCCAAGCCACAAAAGCTTCAAAAAAATATTAGAATTATTAGAGATTACATATTCGATTTCATAAATGCATGAAAAATGTACATTGTAAATTTGTGTCATTTTCATGCTCGAAATAAATGAATAAAACACAAAAACAGTTGTTGCGGTCAAAGCGGAGGACGGACGCGGGCAGGTGGCGGCGGGCGGGGGGCATACGCACGCACACACGTTCGTTCGGTGCCTACGATTTCTTCTATGCGAAGCGACGCGACGGCGGGCCGCGGCGCCTGGCGTGCCTCGCCCGCCGCGCCGCCCGCGCCCGCGCTCTTCCCCGCGCTCGCACTTCGTACGAAGAAGTTTGGTATCTACCTACCTATAGAGATAATAATGCAGTGCGAATTTTGTACAAAGCGCGCGTCTGCAATCTCAATTCCTACGGAGGTCAATGGTCAATGTGGTCAATATTATTTTAGATTGACGACGCTTCGATTCGCTTCAAATTTGCATAAGTTCAAACTGACCCTACCTTTCATGACCCAAACACAATCGGGCTGAACTAATATCCCGTTTTCTGTGAGAACTAGAAACTTCGCCATGAACTTTTCTTGTTCGCCTGCATGTACTTCTCCCACATCCCAAAGGTTAGTTAGAATAGAATGCCTCGCGGCATTAAGTCAAGTAAGTATTTTGTCAGCCTCGATAGCTCAGTGGTGCAGACAGTCAACTGTCGCTATTGAATGTTAAGCAACGCTGGGTGCGGTCAGTAGTTGGATGGGTGACAGCTGACCGTTGGAGGCTGACCGAGGCGAGGTTCGGATTCCTCGTTGTGACGTAGCATTCCCCGTACTCGGGTATCCTACCTACCTAATGGCGGGAATGCTTACGATTTCCTATCGAGGAGTACTTAGTAAAACATCGATGTGACTTATGTGAATATCTTTCATTTATTATCAACACGCTATTTATATGTACATGGCTTACTACTAATTACTTATCCTATATATATACCTATCCTAATATCCTAATGTCTACCTATTACTAACCTAGTTGGGAGGTACCCCTAATCCCTACCCTTATAACCATAACCTAGTGTCGCTGCCTATCGATATCTTACGTATATTGGATAAGGCAGGACAAGGTGTTGGTGCCTACTTGGGTGAGAGGCGGGGGGGGCCTGCGATCAAAGCGGAGACCACCGATCGAGCAGGAGGGATCAGTACGGCGTTCGTGCGGAGGCCACCGATCGCTGGTACTGTGGGGTAAGAGGGGGGAGGAGCGGGGGGGAATCTGCGATCAAAGCGGAGACCACCGATCGAGCAGAAGGGAGCAGTACTGCGTTCGTGCGGAGGCCACCGATCGCTGGTACTGCGGGGTAAGGGGAGAGGATGCCTGTGATCAAAGCGGAGGCCACCGATCGAACAGGGGGGTAGGGGGGACCGTCTGAGTCGCTAGCCGAGCTCAGACTGACTAACCGTTGGCTGCGCGGCCGTATTTATATTAGTCGCTGGCGCGCGAGTGAGCGTCGGTGTGTCCGGCCGTGTGGTGGTGTGTGTGCCGGCCGGCTGTAGGTAGCTGCACCGCGCTCGCCTCGCTGTCCGTCGAGCCGCGCTGCCGCCGCCGGGCGTCAGTCTCGCTTTATGTGACGTCATCGTCACACTCCCCCGGTGCGTAGGAGATTTTTGCATCTGCACACAGGGAAAAAATCATTAAATTCATTTAATAATCATAAAACTCTATACCTACCGACTTGTCTTATCCTATCCTATATGCACACGGCAAAAATCCTTCACTTCATATATCAACATAAAACTCTATAACTAGTGACTTGTCTTATCCTATCTTATATGCACATGGCAAAAATCCTTCACTTCATATAATCAACCTAAAATTCTATAACTAGTGAGCCTCTGTCCTTCTGGCATTTAGATGCACCTAGACATCTACCTAAAAAGATATCGCTTTCTTCCTAATAATTGTGTGTTTTTTTTTTTTTTTTTTTTTTTTTATTTTTTTTTTTTTTCAATAAACTCATAGTAAATAATGATAACTTTAATAATACCAATAACAAAAAAGATTATGTACAGTAAATAAAGAAGGAAAAAAAGAAATTGTTATAAAACTAATGTTTTCGTGTCTCCCTCTTCTTTGTCCCATCTTCCTTGTTTATTATTGTCTTCCCTCTGTTTTTCTTATTTCTTCTCTTCCTGTGTTGAATTTTCCTTTTTTTTTGTTCCTTTTTATTATTATTTTCTTCAGCTTTGTCCCCTTCCAAGTCCGGTGACAGGGGTGAGAGCGGCGGCGGTAACTGGGTCATCTCCTCTAACTGCCTCCTTAATTCTTCGTCGACGTTTATTTCCAGGACGTCCGCGTCTTTATTTCCTCTAAACGTCGTTGGGACTGGTTTCGGTCTGGTGAAGATGTGTTCCATATTAGAATCTCAAGGTGTTGTCCGTTCGCGTTCCTTTTTCTGAATGCCATTTCTTCGTCGTCTTCACTTCCCTTTTCAACTTTCTACCTTCATTTTTATTTGTTAGTTTTTGTTTTAATGTTTGATATAATTTTGCCTACCCTCAGTGTTGCCATATTTCATTATATGGGCCTGCAAAATGTAGGGGTTAACTTAGCTGCGAAATGTTTGTGCTTCGTAGTTCGGTTTTTCACCTGTCTGATATTCTCGCCGGACGAATCTCGGTTCTGTGGGTGCCGTGGTCTCGGCGCTAATTTCTTCTAACTCTTTTGCCATTTTCGTAAGTTCCGCGAGGCTCACGAAGTCGGTAACTTTTATATATAATTTATAATTTGGATTCATATTTTTGTATAGCCTAGCTAATTGTTCCTTATCTGTTAAATTTCCTGCTCTTCGCATGATTGTCTGTAATGTGGTCATGTAATCTTGAAACGGTTCTTTACTTTTTTGTTTCCTTGTTTGTATCTCTTCTTGTAGTTTTTCTTCATATTGTTGCGGGTAGTACGCTACTTTGAAATCTTTCTCGAATTCCTTCCAATGTTTCCATAAATCTTTATTATTTCTGTACCATAACAGGGCCTTTTCTTTTAACACTAAAGGTAGTGTTTTTAGTAATTGTTGCGTAGGTATTCCGTAACTATCTTGTAATTCTGTTATTCTTTCCAAGAATTCGATGCTGCCTTTATGGCCGTCGAATTGTAAATTCCATTTCCTGACAATATCAAATGCCATGTGTGATTCCGACTCCTTATCCCCGGTTGACGTGTCTTGAGACATATTATCTACTTGTTCTTCTTCCGTGGTCGCTCTTAAGTGCGTAATTAATCGCTTCCGTAGCTCATCTACTGTGCCTTCCTTATCTAGGCCACTCTCTTGCAACATTTGCGTGAGCTCTTCTTTCTTTAATTTGTAAACTTCTTTTGAAGCCATCATGCTATTTTGTTAGGGCGCCAGTTGTGACGTAGCATTCCCCGTACTCGGGTATCCTACCTACCTAATGGCGGGAATGCTTACGATTTCCTATCGAGGAGTACTTAGTAAAACATCGATGTGACTTATGTGAATATCTTTCATTTATTATCAACACGCTATTTATATGTACATGGCTTACTACTAATTACTTATCCTATATATATACCTATCCTAATATCCTAATGTCTACCTATTACTAACCTAGTTGGGAGGTACCCCTAATCCCTACCCTTATAACCATAACCTAGTGTCGCTGCCTATCGATATCTTACGTATATTGGATAAGGCAGGACAAGGTGTTGGTGCCTACTTGGGTGAGAGGCGGGGGGGGGCCTGCGATCAAAGCGGAGACCACCGATCGAGCAGGAGGGATCAGTACGGCGTTCGTGCGGAGGCCACCGATCGCTGGTACTGTGGGGTAAGAGGGGGGAGGAGCGGGGGGGAATCTGCGATCAAAGCGGAGACCACCGATCGAGCAGAAGGGAGCAGTACTGCGTTCGTGCGGAGGCCACCGATCGCTGGTACTGCGGGGTAAGGGGAGAGGATGCCTGTGATCAAAGCGGAGGCCACCGATCGAACAGGGGGGTAGGGGGGACCGTCTGAGTCGCTAGCCGAGCTCAGACTGACTAACCGTTGGCTGCGCGGCCGTATTTATATTAGTCGCTGGCGCGCGAGTGAGCGTCGGTGTGTCCGGCCGTGTGGTGGTGTGTGTGCCGGCCGGCTGTAGGTAGCTGCACCGCGCTCGCCTCGCTGTCCGTCGAGCCGCGCTGCCGCCGCCGGGCGTCAGTCTCGCTTTATGTGACGTCATCGTCACATCGTAAAACTGTAGGTCCCTTCCCTCCTAATCTTACTTGGTGGTAGGGTTTAACCCGCCCGGGTTGGTACCACCGCACTGAATGAAACGTCGGTCTAAACGCCTATGTAAATAGTTTGTGTTTTCCGACCAGTTCAGTGTAGCCGGCACGATCAAAGGGGGAAGCACTGACATGGCACCTAGTTCACCCGGTGTTATGGGCTGACATCACGGACGTTGTAGGTGATGTAGACAACCGTGTCAGTTTAAAAAAAAAAAAAATTAAGCTCGCCTGTTGTACCTAATTTTGATAAATTGGTGTTCAATAAAGAATATATACATCGATACATACAACTTTTGTTTTGATCATCATAACTCGAGAACCACTGGTGCTAGACCCATCGTGTTGGTACTCAAAACTTCAGGTCTCGGTGAGATCTATCCATCTGTCCCGTGAACTTTTGTTTTGGTCATAACTCGAGAACCACTGGTGCTAGACCCATCGTGTTGCTACTCAAACTTCAGGTCTTGGTGAAATCTATCCATCTGTCAAGTGAATTTTGTTTTGGTCATAACTCGAGAACCACTGGTGCTAGACCCATCGTGTTGCTACTCAAACTTCAGGTCTCGGTGAGATCTATCCATCTGTCACTTGAACTTTTGTTTTGGTCATAACTCGAGAACCACTTGTGCTATAGACCCATCATGTTGGTACTCAAACTTCAGGTCTCGGTGAGATCTATCCATGTGTCACGTGAACTTTTGTTTTGGTCATAACTCGAGAACCACTGGTGCTAGACCCATCGTGTTGGTACTCAAACTTCAGGTCTCGGTGAGATCTATCCATCTGTCACTTGAACTTTTGTTTTGGTCATAACTCGAGAACCACTTGAGCTAGACCCATCATGTTGGTACTCAAACTTCAGGTCTCGGTGAGATCTATCCATGTGTCACGTGAACTTTTGTTTTGGTCATAACTCGAGAACCACTGGTGCTAGACCCATCGTGTTGCTACTCAAACTTCAGGTCTTGGTGAAATCTATCCATCTGTCAAGTGAATTTTGTTTTGGTCATAACTCGAGAACCACTGGTGCTAGACCCATCGTGTTGCTACTCAAACTTCAGGTCTCGGTGAGATCTATCCATCTGTCACTTGAACTTTTGTTTTGGTCATAACTCGAGAACCACTTGTGCTAGACCCATCATGTTGGTACTCAAACTTCAGGTCTCGGTGAGATCTATCCATGTGTCACGTGAACTTTTGTTTTGGTCATAACTCGAGAACCACTGGTGCTAGACCCATCGTGTTGGTACTCAAAACTTCAGGTCTCGGTGAGATCTATCCATCTGTCCCGTGAACTTTTGTTTTGGTTATAACTCGAGAACCACTGGTGCTAGACCCATCGTGTTGCTACTCAAACTTCAGGTCTCGGTGAGATCTATCCATCTCTCACGTGAAGTTTTGTTTTGGTCATAACTCGAGACCCACTACTGGTACTAGACCCATCGTGTTGGTACTCAAACTTCAAGTCTCGGTGAGATCTATCCATCTCTCACGTGAACTTTTGTTTTGGTCATAACTCGAGAACCACTGGTGCTAGACCCATCGTGTTGCTACTCAAACTTTAGGTCTCGGTGAAATCTATCCATCTGTCAAGTGAACTTTTGTTTTGGTCATAACTCGAGAACCACTGGTGCTAGACCCATCGTGTTGCTACTCAAACTTCAGGTCTCGGTGAGATCTATCCATCTGTCACGTGAACCTTTGTTTTGGTCATAACTCGAGAACCACTGGTGCTAGACCCATCGTGTTGGTACTCAAACTTCAGGTCTCGGTGAGATCTATCCATCTGTTACGTGAACTTTTGTTTTGGTCATAACTCGAGAATCACTGGTGCTAGGCCCAACGTGTTGGTACTCAAACTTCAGGTCTCGGTGAGATCTATCCATCTGTCACATGAACTTTTGTTTTGGTCATAACTCGAGAACCACTGGTGCTAGACCCATCGTGTTGGTACTCAAACTTCAGGTCTCGGTGAGATCTATCCATCTGTTACGTGAACTTTTGTTTTGGTCATAACTCGAGAATCACTGGTGCTAGGCCCAACGTGTTGGTACTCAAACTTCAGGTCTCGGTGAGATCTATCCATCTGTCACATGAACTTTTGTTTTGGTCATAACTCGAGAACCACTACTGGTGCTAGACCCATCGTGTTGGTACTCAAACTTTAGGTCTCGGTGAGATCTATCCATCTGTCACGTGAACTTTTGTTTTGGTCATAACTTGAGAACCACTACTGGTACTAGTTATGACCAAAACAAAAGTTCACTTGACAGATGGATAGATTTCACCGAGACCTAAAGTTTGAGTAGCAACACAATGGGTCTAGCACCAGTGGTTCTCGAGTTATGACCAAAACAAAAATTCATGCGACAGATGAATAGATCTCACCGAGACCTGAAGTTTGAGTACCAACAAGTTGGGCCTAGCACCAGTGATTCTCGAGTTATGACCAAAACAAAAGTTCACGTAACAGATGGATAGATCTCACCGAGACCTGAAGTTTGAGTACAAACACGATGGGTCTAGCACCAGTGGTTCTCGAGTTATGACCAAAACAAAGGTTCACGTGACAGATGGATAGATCTCACCCAGACATGAAGTTTGAGTACCAACACGATGGGTCTAGCACCAGTGGTTCTCGAGTTATGACCAAAACAAAGATTCACGTGACAGATAGATAGATTTTAGAAATTATTCGCAATTATCGGATGCATGCAAGCAAATCCGAAAGCAACAGCTAACAATATATAAATTTTTGAAATGTGCTAATTAAGCCCTTTCATTTGATACCCCACACTAAAAACATTTTTTTAGGTCATCCCTTTATGTCCTCTAGAGGGCGCCATATCCAATTTTATGGGACGTCACATAGCCAACCAGCCAGCCATAGTCAACCAGCAGACGGTCAAGACGCATCCAACGATACCTTCGATTTGTCAAATTATGATAAGTAGGTAGTTTCGAAGTTATGTATGAGGGAACAGATGAACATACATACATACATACATACATACATACATACATACATACACACATACCGGTCAAACACATAACCTTCCTTCTCGCTTCGCCGTAGTCGGGTAAAAATAAGAATCTGTTCGCTAATATTGCGCGCATACTACACTACGTACAATATAATAAACACACGATCAATTAACTTAAATCAAATAGGAACTTCAGATAAGTAAATATCCGCTAACATCGACTCGCAACAACACATTTTTTTACATAGGTTTGCACCTAAAATTAATCAAATAGGTACGAGGCGGCGTGGCGTGGCGTGCCTCGCTCGCTCGCTCGCCTCCCGCCGCCCCGCCGCCCGCGCCCGCGCTATTCCCCGCGCTCGCACTTCATGCGAAGTTAGTTTTTTTTTCAAATAATAAAATTCCGTGGTTAAAAACGACACAAATTATGAATAGTGTTTTGTTACACCATAATAATCAAAAAGACGTAAACTCTAATAACCCGTATTTTCTTTTGTGGCTTTTAGAGGTTGTTGTAATAAAAATATTAAATATCTATAAATGTCGTGGATGAATTCGACACAAAATATTTTGAACAATAGATATCAGTACTCTAAAACGCGTAATACCTATTTAACCTTTTCTAATATTCTTTTAGAGCTATTTGGGCGATGTATTAGGTACTGGTTAAATATAAGGATTTCCGTGGACAGAGATGACACAAAATGTTTTTGCACATCGGTTACTACTTCAATATTATCATTAAAGTAAAATTTTCTTTTCTAATTTTCTTTTCGTCCAATACTGATCTAAAAGACAAATACCTAAATTTCTACGTATACAAATTCCTAGGATGACACAAACTAATATATTAGGTTGGGCAAATGGTTCGGAAACTATATGCGAAAAATAAACAAGTTTAATATTTTTGAAACCAAAAATCCTAGCGCTACAGGTCTATTACTCTAACCACTAAACCATGGTTCGACTCGAATTCATCGAGGAATTCATAGAAGAAATCATAAATTGCCAAAAATTTTAAAGATATATAAAAATGTGAAAACCAAAT
This sequence comes from Nematopogon swammerdamellus, assembly GCA_946902875.1. NCBI lineage: Eukaryota > Metazoa > Arthropoda > Insecta > Lepidoptera > Adelidae > Nematopogon > Nematopogon swammerdamellus. Next base: position 12,971,666 of record OX336349.1, read on the forward strand.
ATTGGTAAGAAAAATAAATATTTAATTCATAAAAAGAGAGACAGTGGTGCGCTCGAATTTTTCGAACCAACTGGCTCTCGTAAGCAAGACCAATCCTTAACCGCTTGACCCCAGCCGCTCGATTGATTGATAGTGAAACCTACCTATTGTCATATTTTTAATGTTTTCTTTCTTTAACTTCTAATTATGTGTAATTAAATATTCAAAATGATGGAATACCCCATATAGTCGCTGGAAATTGATCTTCCATCACTTTTAACATTCACTGTACCTGCATTGCACAAATATTTCTGCATTACGTAGGTATTATCTTACATTTCCTATCGAAAATAATTCGGGTACATCCACAACCGACCAATTTAGCCTACAGACCCCACTTCAAGGAATCCTTTTTAAGTAATTTTATGCACAGGAAGCTCATACAACTCAACGCAAACACGACAAAGGAGTCGCTCCTTCTTGACCCTCCCGCTGCGTCTGCTGCAGATCATCGACTTAGAAATTTTCTGCACCGGACTTTCGATGAGTGACCGTCGTCGTTGAGGCTAGTCGTAGTTCGGTAACTGGTAGGTCCCTTCCCTTATTTCACTAGGTGGAAGGGTTTAACCCGTCCGAAGTGGTACCACCGCACTGATTGATGATCGGTCGGTCGAGTCTTTATCAAAATTCCCAAGGTGTGATGACCTGACCTCTTACATCACGGGTGAAGTACTGATGTAGCAACTAGCCAGCCATGTTATGTTCTATAAAAAAATTCTATCCACGATCTCTCTTTCGTCTCGGTGCCGATTGCCGAAGAACATGCGAAGAACATGTGAGAAAAAAAATTTTTTTTTTTGCTCGTCTTAAAATATTCTTACGATCAGCTGTTTAGGCGCCACTGCTTACAATAACTGCTCACAACAGATATAAGATAAATTTACTGCAGCCTTCATGGACGATATGCTAATAACGGTCGTATTTTGACGAAAGTGCGACTATAGAAAATCGCATTATACAAAGAGGCATTTTATTCAGTTGAATCCTTACAGAGGTTGATTCAAATTCAAATTCAAAAACTTTTAGTGCAAACAAATAACAGTAACAATAAACAGTAAACATAAAAGAAAAAAAATACATAATAAAAACAAAAATAATTAAATTCTTATAAACAAAAAAAAGAACAAGAGAAAACAACACATTGTTCGCAAAAGGGATGCGGCACAGCTCTCATTCCTACAGCGGAACATAGGAACGCTGATTTTAAGCCTAACCCTAATATGTTGACATAATTTCGACTACTTACTAAGAAACTATTTTAAAAACGCAAAAAGAACAAAACCAAAAAAATACATAAAAATTGGAAAAGAAAAAAAAAGAAAGAAAGGAAGAAAGTGACGAGTGTGGGTTATAGTGAGAACAAAAAAAAACAAAAACAAAAAGAAAACAAAGTAGGTAAATAAAACGTATAATAAAAATTAATTCAGGACAGTGATTAATAAATACGAGTATCATGTTAGCCTCCTTTTTGTACTGACAGCAAGTGAGATTTGAGTTTATGTTTAAAATTGAAATCATACCTTATTAACTTTATTTGTGGTGGAACGTTGTTCCAGCACTTGGAAGCCGCGTATCTAAAGGATCCTTCAAAGGCGGCTCCGTGGTGCTTTGGAACAATGAGTAGAGTGCCAGCACCTCGTGTGCCGTGAGCGTGTTTTGCACCTGCCCACTCAAGCTTCTCCCATAGTAACTCTGGAGCATGAGTATTCTACACGTAGATTCTATACGTTAAACTATGTATAGGTACCTAAACAATATTGTGAACAGTTTTGCGGAAGAAAAATTTAAATAGCTCAATTCGTGTATTGTGAAGTTGAAACTGTTTATATAAAAAGTTCTTCTTAAGAAATCCTAATTCGTTGCGGGTGGCCACCCGAAGAGCTTAAACGAAGGTTGATATTAGGTTAGGTTAGGCCCTTTAACCTGGGATGTTCAAACGTCGTATCAACATGACAGCCCAGCAATACAACAGTCCCTAAAACTGCTGACTTGGCATCTCACAGAGCGTGTTTAGAGAGGTGAATATGGCTCTGAGGACCCTCAGCAAAAACAAACTCTAATACTCAGTATGTTCCGTCCATTATTCAAGGAAAGGGGGTTTTTCAAGAGGGATGTGAAAAGCCTCCCCTTAGGCCGGCATAGCATTCGCAATCCCCGTGCATCACAGAATATCCATGGGCATCGTTAGATACCTACTTGTAGGTGTAACGATGCTATATGACGAGTTTTCCATAATAAAAATTATAGCCTCCATTATTCCGACTAATGAAAACATCTTGAGGCAACTTACCCTCATATCAATGGTAGTCTTGTGTACGGTTACCGAAATAAATCTTTTGTACCGAAGAAAAGTTGCAAACCAAAATAATTTCAGCTTTATATTTTCAGTGTCAGTCAGCCGATTCGTGAATAAAATGTCACGAATCGGCTGTGGGTGTACATGTCCCTCTCGAGGAAAATCTCAAGATATTTTACGAGAGTCGCTCGAGATCGCCAAACAATTCATTTCGCAACGATTCATGCAGCCGCCCACTTGATGTTACCCTGGTTCAGCTCTTCTCAAGTTCAGGGACGCCTCCGCGCCGCGACGGAGCGGCAGAGAGTCGAGGGCGAGTCAGTTTTAACTGGACTGACTCTAGCGTCTTATACTCTTCCGCCGGTACTTGGAGTTAATTATACAGCTTTTCATTAAAGTTTCTACAACTCATTTTGTGTCACATTTTCCCTGAAGGTAGTGTGTAGTTATTTTGGCTAGTGCATATGCCGCGTCTTCGCTTGGATCGACGTTTCGGGCAAACGCAACGTATTACGTTAGAGAATAAATAAATAAAAGTATCAATACTAATAATAAATAGGTATGTAAGGGATGGTTATGGAATAGGTTACTTTGTTTTATGAGATATTGCGTTTCTAGACTCTATGTGTGATACTAAAACTAAATTTGCGTCTGTGAGAAATCTTTTCTGTATGTATGTTCCTCCATAACACTTAAACCGATCATCCGAATTCGGTAAACCTTAGTATAAGCACATTTGATTATACGGGACACAGGCTAAATAAAATTTACGTTAAGATGTGGCTCTCAAAAAAACCGAATTAATAGTTCTGCGCGCCGAAATAAAGGTACAGTAGCGGGCTTACTTACAGACTTTCTTCTTTTTAAATACTAATTTCACGCAAGCGTAGCCGCAGGCAAAAGCTAGTTATAATAATAAATTAGATGCTGAATTTTACATAGCCTATCCTGTGTCCCACATAGGTAAATGTGCATGTACTAAGTTTCATCGAATTCGAATGATCGGTTTAAGACTTATGGAGGAACATACATACAGAAAAGATTTCTCAAAATCGTCAATTTAGTTTTAGTATCACACATAGAGTCTACAAACGCAATATCTCATAAAACAAAGTAACTTACTTCATGACCATCCCTTACATATTTATTATTAGTATTGATAATGCGTCATACGGTGAAAATGTTCACATAATAATAAGATAATGTACAGATAATAGACAAAGTAACCAAAAACTACAAGTAATATTGAAGCAATAACTGATTCCGCAAGAACCTAAAGAATAAATTTAAAGTAACTTTGATGATAAAAATGTTGGGGCTTACCAGTGTGCTGAAAAGTTTGTGACGAAAATGTCTAAAGTCTTTTTCTTAAATTTTCACTTTGCTGACTCTACAACAAGCTAACACTTATATTTCGTATTTCTTATATCTTTACTTTTACTCGTTTTACCAAATTAACTTAAAGGTTAACTTTCTACATGTGCCAGAATGTGAACATTTCCCGGAATGTAACTTTATGAGTATTTCGTTATTTAACAACACTATGCATTATTTTACACAAATAAATTTATATTTTATAAATTTCCTACTTTCTTTTAGAATTAACCATTTTATCACTAAGCTTATGCACGATTGATTAAACTTTATTCAAGTTAACATTCTTAAAAATATTTTAATTAAACTTTCTACAAATTCATCCCAGCCCTTCTTCTTTTAACTTATTATACGATTTTCGCAAAAGTATCGTTCGAGCATAGTTTATAATGTTGGCGAGTGCCCGCGGAGCTCTGTGCCCGCCCGCCCGTCACGTTTGCTCTGCCCACAGACGAAGACTGAAATCTGTCGTGTGATCCCGCCCAGCGCCGCCGATGCAAGCAAGCGAGGGGATCTTCAAAATCGCGCATGTCGGCGCTTCTGCCGAATTGGCGAAATCTCAAAACAGCGAATCGGCTCAAGTTCAAACCTGCTTTGGTCTGCGACAACAGGTTGTAGTAATAAGGGTGAACTGAAGCAACTGAAGTCCTGTGGAAATTGAAAAATCCTATGTACCTACCTAATGAAGCGGACATTCTGTAACGGTCTGCGTTCGTTTTTTAAAGCGAGAACTACTCAAACAATTCACATGGGTTTTGAAGAGAACCGCCGCGCCGGGGAGTAAAATGAGAAAAAACGTCACCGTCACCGCTTACAAATTATTTTCTGTAGGTATTGTGTGTAGCTAATTCACATACTTATTTAACATGTATTTATCAATCAATATTCACATTATTGATTATTAGCTTTTGCCCGCAGCTCCGCACGCGTAAATTTTTTTGGCAAAAATAATAGTGGGCACGCGCACAACAACCAACAAACAACAACAAAACAAAAAACATTAACAACATTAATTGAAAGAGCTCAACATATTCAACATGTTAAAAATACTCAACAACACGCTTAAAGCATTAAAACATTATTGAAAATAAATAACATAGGTACAAAAGAAGAAACAATATATTTATTTATATTGTTTGTTTTTGTTGTTGTTTGCTGCTCAGCCTCTTGTTAGTGTCAGGGGGAGGGGAGGGGGGGGGGGGGGGGGGGGGGGGCGCGCACTTTCCCGTGATGCTACTCCAGCCACCCGAGCTCTTTCATGAAGTGGAGTAAACCTCTCAGTCGCTTCCACACTTCATGGGCAGCTCCCACGTTTCTAAGAAACTGCAGCCACTCGTTGGCCTCAATTTGAAAGCGTCGTCGTTCTATGGTAAAATGGCAAACCAAACTGAGCACAAATCCACTGTTAGCTGGTTAGCTTTAAAAAAAAAAAGTTTTAAAAAACATAAAACCGACTTCCTAAAAAAAGTAAAACTAAAAAACTATTTAAAATAAAAATATAAAAACCGCCTTCAAAAATATATGAAATAAAAACCTAAAAAAAAAAACGAACCCTAGAGTTGAAGGCGGTGCTAAAAAGGCTACACAAATCACAAAGGATATTATCATCCGCTCATGTTTTCTTTCATGCATCATTTTGCTTGCTTTAGCACCGCCTTCAACTCTAGGGTTCGTTTTTTTTTTTAGGTTTTTATTTCATATATTTTTGAAGGCGGTTTTTATATTTTTATTTTAAATAGTTTTTTAGTTTTACTTTTTTTAGGAAGTCGGTTTTATGTTTTTTAAAACTTTTTTTTTATTTCACAGTTTTTTTTAGTAATTTTTTGCTATTAATGTACTCGGCGGAATCGCTCGGCCTTCGGCCTCGCGATTCCGCCTCGCTTTCCAATCCGATCTTGACCCAATTAAAATAGGACCACGTCAGCTTCGATAGCTCAGTGGTGCAGACAGTCAACTGTCGCTATTGAATTTTAAGCAACGCTGGGTTCGGTCAGTACTTAGATGACCGCTGACCGTTGGAGGCTGACCAAGGTTCGGATTCCTCGTAAAACTGTAAGTCCCTTCCCTCGTAATCTTACTTGGTGGTAGGGTTTAACCTTCCCGGGTTGGTACCACCGCACTGAATTAAACGTCGGTCGAAACGGCTATGTAAATAGTTTGTGTTTTCCGACCAGTTCAGTGTAGTCAGCACGATCAAAGGGGGAAGCACTGACATGGCACTGGTGTTATGGGCTGAAATCACGGACGTTGTAGGTGATGTTGCAGAACTTAGTAGAATGGACAGACATAAACGTGTTACGGAAGCCTACTTTTATTATAAAATAACCGTCGGAGGACCTTGGTTGAAAATTGTAAAATTTAGTAGAACGGATAGACATGCATATGTTACGGAACCCTACATTCATTTTGCAGAACTTAGTAGAATGGACAGACATAAACGTGTTACGGAACCCTACTTAACAGTTGCACTCCGGGAGTGCCGGCAGATCCCGTGCCACTCTAACTTAACCCTTAACGCAATGACTTAAGGTTTCATTTTAAAAATGACGCTGACGCGATGTCGCGAGTTATACATTTTTACCCACCTAAAAAAGTGCCAAGAGCCGCTAAAGAAGTTTTCACTTCAAAAACCTCAGGGTTATCCCCTTTCAAATAAAAAAAAAAAGAATTTTCAAAATCGGCCCACAATTGACGGAGTAATCGCGTAACAAACATCCAAAAAAAGAAAACATACCGTCGAATTGAGAATCTTTTAGGTCTAAAGTAAATTTCTCGTGAAGACAAATGCAACGAGCCCAAACACGATGGGTTTATCATGTGTAGTTTAGGAGTTCCTATGGCCACCTTCTGTCTCCATCATCAAACCAGCTCGATGGTACTCGGTACAGTAGGTACTGGCCAGGTACCATAATAAATTAAGCGCCGGTCGGAAAAGATAAAAAAATTTCAAATTTAGAATATTCATGAAACAAGGGTCCGAATATGTATCACTAGTATATCGATTCATGTATTTCAACAGGACAGAGAAAATTTCAAAATATTAGGTATTTAATACTTTTTAGTTTTTTTTTTTTTTGTTTTTTGGAAATCGGTTTAATATTTTTTAAAACAGTTTTTATTTCATTCTTTTTAGTAATATTACATAAAAAAGAATAATCGAAATCGAATAATCGAAATCGATTGAAGTGGTACAGAATTATTCGCCATATGTGTCAGACTGCAAATTGCTGAATAAGTCCACATCACAAATGTTTTGCTGAAGGTAACCACACACCATACTAATTTATCAAACTGAAAATTGCCGAAAACGACCACATCACAAGTTTTGCTGAAGGTAACCACACACCATAGTATTATGCTGATTTTTCGAAAACCACTGAACCAATTTCGATAAAATTGAAATGGGACCACCTCGGAAGTATGACCTAACTAACAAAAAAAGAATTTTCTAAATCGGCCCTCAATTGACGGAGAAATCGTGTTACAAACATACAAAAAAATAAAAATAAAAAAAAAAATAAAAAAAAAAAACATACAGACGAATTGAGAACCTCCTCCTTTTTTGGAAGTCGGTTAAAAATAGCTGTCACTGAAAAAAATTTTGCCGATTCAAACTTACAACTTGTTTACAAGAAAAACTTCTAATTAAACCACCATTATCTTCTGAAGAAGGGCCGTGATAATATAAAAGAAAAATGAGCTAAATAAAAGGCTTCTACTACGCCATAATATCAACGTACGCATAGGTATTTTACAAAATTATAATTTAAATTACGAATTATGCCTAGTAGGCACTTTTATTATTGCTTTATTCTATTTAGGTCGCTTCGATTTATTGTTGCGATCACGTGAAAGGAAACATTGTTGTACCAGGAGTCAGGTGCTCTCCTCAATTTTTTTATTTTTTTATTATAATTTTATTGTGATATCCATGATATAGTAAAACAGCCTGAACCACCGGACGAGTGACCCTGTTTCCCATAGCCCCGGGAATCCTATTTTGGGAAAATAACTGAGACTATCATGTCCAAATTCACTATTTCTGTATTCCTTGTTTATATTTGTTTGTTTGTTTGTTGCTCAGCTCATATAATGAATTTATCTTAATTTATGCAACCTGCATAATCTGGGCATCGGCAGTTCAACTGAAAATACATTGTAGCTGTCCAACTATACCTACAATCACGATTGGCGCAGTCGTCCATTTGTTTTAATTAATTCACCAGGGATGGAGCTAAAGAAATTTACAAAATCGTCTGTTTGATTAATCGCTCTGATCTTGTCGGCTCTAAAAACGACTGTAACAAATTCAAATGTTTTAAATAAATAAGCCAGTCTGTAGACTGTGCCGATGATAATAATACTAAAATCTTACTAAAAATAGACGCGAAAAAGTTTCAGCGGCCTTCGAACGTTTTTCTATATTGCGATATGTTTCGAGCTTTTTGGCACTTCTTGGGAAAGCTATCAGAAAAACTAACATAACAATAAATAATATGCTGGCATATTGTAGAGACTTGGGGTAAGACTAATATTCTTTGAGCTGTAATCTAGCTAGCGCCCCGTGCGTGCGCATAATTTTTTCGTCCAAGGTTATAATGATGGGTTCATTTTAATCGTTGAGTTATCTATGCGTCGCAAAACTTCAGTGCAAACTTTTTCAATATTGTTCAACAACTATAGGATATACAAAGCTCTGCCCACAACCTATCGTTTTCTAGGTTTTATCCTTACGTGGTTTGGTGGTATTACCTTGTATTGTTGGATGCTGTAAGTTTTCCTCATAACATAAAATAACAAAATTCTCCTATTATTAGAACCATTCAAAGCAACCCCTGGCTTTTCTCGCACTAGCAAACATTTTATCAAATATTGAGACCCTTATTTTATCTCTAAGATATTTCTTTGTCGCCTTTCAACAGCCACTATTGCCGAGAACACTCACCTACATAAAACCATCACATGCATGTGACGATATTGAGAAATATGAAAATTTTATCGCTTTACCTTATTAATATTACATAACAATGACCGAAGCATATTGTTAGAATATGCTTAGGGACGGTTCACATTGAATTCACACAATGTATATTACTCGTACATATTATATTGCACAACTTTAAGTATTCCATACAATTATTAGTTTTTTCTACTGTTTCTTATTGATTTATGTACTCAAACATGCGATATAATTATCTACTAAACAAAGACCAACTTATAAAACATGACAGAAAATACAATGTCCCCGGAGCGAGGGACGAAACGTCGACGAGTGTAAGTGCCTTTGATTCATATAATATACCGCGTAGTCGAAAACGTTACGATAAAGAAAATAAACTGATATAAATTAAAATAATTATCTAAAATAGCAGTGGGTCCAACCAAGCTAAAAGATTCCAAAGTGAACACCAGCTTAGGTATTATAATAAATTATCTATGTCTATCCGCCGACATACCAAAGTAGTCGATATTGGATACCGGGTGGCTAAGGTCAATTGGCGGTGGACTGGGCACGTCAGCCGAAGAGACGACGACCGTTGGAGTAACCGTGTCCTACAAAGGCGGCCGTGGAAAGGAAAACGGAGTGTGGGAGGACCACCCGCCAGGTGGGACGACGACATCAAGTATGTACGTCGGCGGAAAGCAGTGGTTCCGTACAGCTGAAGGCCGGGAGTACTGGAGGGAATTGGAGAGGCGTATGTCCAGCAGTGGACGCTTACACGCTGCCTGACTGACTGACTAACTGTACGTCTACCTAAGTATTTACATAAATGTACGTACGATATAAACAGATACAAATAGACACAGACATGACATCAAATCGCATGTCCTCGATACATTTCTTATATACTTTGAACTTATTTCAATAATCTTTTGTCAATTCCCAGTGAGATCCTCTCAGTTTCAGTACCTTAGTGCTCCCCGTTAGCGATTACACTATGCTAAAATATCGAGTCTTCGGGCGGTTAAGTTCCAAAAATAACTCTAACGTGATGAATTTGCCCTCCATCTGTTTGTTCACAGCGCAGAGAAATAAATACCTAGAACAATCAATCGAGAAGGTGGAATAAAAGCGCCCAAGATGAAATTAGAAATGTATCCATTTGGCATGTAATTGTTTAGGTATGTATGTACGTCGCCACTGCCTCATAAAATGGATTGTTCAAAATGTTGGCAATAGGACGAAATAATATTATGCAATGTATGAAAATACGATTTCTAAGTATTTATTCCCTTGCTTGCTCCCAACCGATGTAGTTCGCTATCTCCTTGAGAATGGATGAAACGAAATATATACAAGTATTAATGTTAAAAGCTTTCTTCTACCAGAGCTGTTTAATCAAACATTTTCGGAGATAAGAATCCTTTCAACATTATTTATTGTCGCTTCAAGATTATAAATAAAAAGGCGAAAAAATTATTTTATTTAAAAAGAAAACGGTTAATGAAACGTAAACAACCTCGGTCGCCCCTAAGGCCTCGTCTGTTTCCAGTTAATAAATATATTTTCTGGTATGAAAAAATCACGTCGTTTCACAAAACCAACAGTTGAAACCAGTGGGAAGCGAGGAATAAAAATGTGATAAGTAACTTTGGTGACTTTTGTAAGATTTTATAAGAAAAATCATTGGTGAGTCCAGTGCACCGGGCTCACCAATAATTTTTCTTATGAGCCCATGAAACAACCGATCACGGACCAACACGATTTGGTACAAACTACGCATCGAATAAAGCAGTTTGATTTGACCAACTTTGGAGCGAAATGATCGTACATACAAATTTACATTTTACCTTGGATTAAAGCAATCTTGAAATGAAAACAAATAAAAAAAAATTATTTACTTGTCGCCAGTTCAGCAAAACGGAAACATAGAAACAAATTTACACAATAAAATTGGCGACTTACGACGTTATCTATTGTGCAGGTTGCAGTTCGGCCCATGGTACGGTACACGCATGGCTAGACAAAGCGTAATACAAAAAATCTTAGGAAATAAATTACCACTATAGGTAATATTAAAATAAAATAGGCAGCATATATTCTTGAAAATATAAATTAATTATATTTACTCGAGGCAGCAATTGCGTGCCTTAAATAGATGGTGTTGTATGTGGAGGGCATCTGATTAGACTTCAGGTTGCTTATCTTGAAGCTGCTACTACACCAGTACTAGACCCGCACGCACATTTAATAGTACAGTCAACCCTAAAAGTGAAAATCCTACCCTGGAACCTTCTCGCATACACTTTATTCGTAGTATTTAGAGAGCACAGCGCAGTGACCTAATAAATGTGACAAAATTTTACAGATGTTTATATATCTGACTGGAAATAGATTGTGTGATTTACCAAATATTTTTTATAGAGTTCTTGCAGCACAACACCGATTACTCTGCTTACCGTGATTGTCGGGATACAGCGTGTGTGGTATGTATGTATGTATTTACCAAATAAGTCCCATTAGTGTTGTCAAAGTGTCAAAAGAACCTGGGAAAACTTGAAGGAAAAACTTGTGGCTATACCGAGTATCCATTTTGTTCTTTGTTGCTTTCTAGTTGAACACACAAACCTACAAACTGCTACAAAACTCACAGACAGTGTGAAAATATATTAAAATACTTAAGTGAAACAATGTTCAAAATACATATAATCAAATATTATAGGTCACCAACAACGTTTTCTTATCATGATTCACAATAGTTGCTGTGCGAGTTACACACTTTCACAATTAGTCGTCCCTATAGTAACTACATATATCTGGTCGACGACAAAATTACATTTGACGACCCCCAATAAGGTTCAAAGTTATGGAAATATGAGGAAAGCAAACAAAAAACTTCGAATCACGGTCGCTCAAAATCTTCGAATTTAATCTAAGCCGAAAATATTATTTTCATTGGAAGTATGGGCCGTATGGCGTCCTTTCCTGCGTGAGACCGTGTACATACACCTAATGAAAGCTCTATGACCAAATTTTTTTTAAATATTCTAAAAAAGTGCTCTCCTCGCGCTTCTATTTTCTTCGAGGTGTAGATAAGGGCCGTGTGCACGCACCCTAACGTCTGCTTCCGGTGTGGGTCGAGGGAAACGCCTTCGGAATATCAATGAAGTATCCGGAGGCTTTTTAGGCGGTACCTCGCGATTTGCAACCGCGCCCAAATTGTATGCAGTACAAAGATAGCTCTAAGTTTGAACCATTTATTCGTCTTCATTTTTTTCTTTATTATATTATACTAGCTTTTGCCCACGGCTTCGTTTCGCGTGACTTTTTACTCACAGCTCAGGCCCCCGATGACGTAGCGTTATGATTTATAGTCTAAATCCATCTTGAGAAGTTACAAAATGTAACAGTGGAAACCGTATGTAAATAGATAAATTGGTTCTCGAGTTATAAGGATATTTATACAGGTTGTCCCATAATTAATGGATAACCCGTCAAGGGAATGTAGGGGGCTTGTTGACAGTTAAGAAACAAAATAAGAAAACAAATCTAAGTGAAGTACTTATTTTATATAATATATATTGCCGTACGTTACACGGCCGTAGAAACTTCGCTTTATTTATTAGGAATATTTTACACTAGGTAATTTATGCTGAAGGGAATGTTCTCCCCGCCCAGGGTCCTAACTTGCTCCATAGTCAGCTCTATCTTAGAGCCAAGAACCAAATGATTTTTTTTTACTTTTTACCATGTGGTAAAAAGTAAAAATAACATTTGGTTCTCGAAAATTTTTATTGCATTGTACATTTGTGGTCGTTACCATGAGTAAATCTGGATAAACTATAATTGCAAATACCTATTATTTCTTGTACTAATAGCAATACATAACATGTTTGAGAGCAAACGGTTCAATATTGTTTGCGTGAATGACAAACAAACGTATGGGGATCGTTACCACATTTTACATTTTTAGGAGAATAGGTATTTTGGGATACGATTTTCGAAACAGTTCTTTAAACGAATTCGGTCAAGTGTATGCTGTATTCAAGTGCCGAAGGAATCGTCCGCTATTCGAATTCGATGAAATCACGAACTCACTTTGTGTGTATATTTACAAGGAAAACACTCGTTCGGTAACATGAATTCGCTTTAGGATTTCGCTATAACGACCTTGTTTAATGGAGTCATCCATTACGTTCCCAAAAAAAATTAAAACATAAATTTACTTTAATTCGTAGAAACCAAGAAGAAGAAGAAGAAGAAGAAGAAGAAAAAGAAGAAGAATAAGAAGAACATGTTTATTTGTCAACAAATGAAACCTAGTACAAATAATACATTAAACATTTATAAGCATTTTTATACAGAGCCCACTAGCCAGATATTTTTTTTCGCAGAGGCAATTATTGACAGCATTGCATTAAACATTATGCGCTTATCTAGTCTGCACCTGAAATAATAATAAGAGCCACTTTTTTTTGTAAAATATATTTAAAAATAGTAGTCAAAAAATCTATATAATGAAATCTATACAACAAAATTATTGAAATAGAAAAACAAAATTAGTGCCTATGATTAGAATGAAAAACAATTCTTCCTATCAGATATAAGTATTACTATAATATAAGTGTTCATCGAACTCGTTTTCCACATCCCAAAGGTTAACTAGTTCGTAAAGAATGCCGCATTACGTTAAACTCGCCTTATGTGACCCTTTATATGTAATGGTATACAATAAAGTATATATTCATTTCATTTCATAAAACGACTAAACCAATTTGAATGGAGTTTTCAGAAAAATCCAGAGGGCAGAGGGCATAACTCGGTGTAACATATTAGGCTATATTGTTTCTCGCCATTATTCATATGAATCGATCGACCATATTATGCTGAGCACTAGGGTCGGAGGTGAGCGCCATTCGAAGAAAATACCTATAGAATGACATGATATTTTAAATGTATATTAAATGAAAAAAAAATACCATTTTTTATATCTTTATATTTTGTGGTACCCTGTACTTTCCACCTGACTATTAAACAAATTTATCTATGATTTGTCTGCGGAAAAAAATATGCGTGTTTTGACATAAGTTTTATCAAAATCGGTTCCATAAATTCGAAGATACCTGCGTGTAGCTGACATATGGACAGACAGACAGACACCAGAGTGATTCCATAAGGTTCGTTGTTTCTCAATTTTGCGATGGAACCCCAAAAACAATCCCGTGATTTATTGTCACTCTGACCTCTAAAACAAACGACATTAGTGCTAGCCAGATCCCTAAAATATCTGTAGCACGCGCACTTACTCGCGGAAGGATATCTCAGGCGAGATTAACCGAACAATTTGATTGAGCGCTTCACGTGATGGATGTCTGGCGAGGGGAGAATATTGTCAGACATTATCTCCATAATCCTTGACGCTGAAAGAACGACCACATTTTGCTGGAAAAAGTATAGGTCCAATTGTAGCACCTTGTCCCACGTATACAAACATGCCGCTCCCCTTGTAAACAATTTACCAAACAAGGAAGACCAGGCTATGACATAGTTCTAGAAGATGTGTCTTCAGTTTTAGAACAGATCATACTGGAACATTACGATTTTTCTTTATCCTAGATATTACTTCTAAGCCAATCAACTTACATAATCGATAAACAAACCCAGTAATTCGTTTCTTCTTCTTTTCTTATATTATTTACTAGCTGAGCCCGCGGCTCCGATCGCCAAGGCCGTACAAAGTCGAGCTGCGTTCACGTAAATTATATATACCTACCAAAGAAAATAACCCCAATCACATCAGTCCATCAGTCAGTCAGTCGGTCAGTGTCTGTGCGGCCATTGCTAGAAAAACGCATCTCTAATCTTCCTCCAGTCCTTCAGCGGTACGGAACCACTACTTTCCACCGACTTACTTGATGCCGTCGTCGTCGCAACCGGCAGGCGTTCTTCCCAAACGGCGTTGCTGATCAATACGACCTTTATGAATGACGCATTCATTCCCATCTTTATTGCATTCCTTGCATTAAATTATCCCCTCACGCCTGATCTATGTACCTATATGTATTATGTAAGCAGGTATAGATTGCGCCAAATTTGCCATAAAAAAAATAGTGCCCCTATGTTTGAAATTTGATTGTAAAATGTTTTTGTAGAGTCAGACATGATTGGCAACCTCACCTGCCGCGATGTCAGCTCATCACCATGGTCTTGTTGGAACGAGGTACTATGCCAGTAGGTACTTTCCTTTTTAACCTCCGACGCAAAAGGAGGGGTGTTATAAGTGCGTGACGCCTCCGTCTGTCTGTGTGTATCGTAGCTCCCAAACGGATGGGCAAATTTTGATGCGGTTTTTTATGAGAAAGCTGGTTTAATCGGAATGGCTCTTAGCTATGTTTGATGAAAATCAGGTCATCCGATTCAAATATCATCAGCACTTTTCCTAATTGGTAAAAGGGATATCTGCTGTAAAATGAAAATTTATCACACTTTCACGCGTCGCCTTTACGGAAATTATTACAAAACAAGTTTATGTACTTGTAACCTAACCTAACCTAACAAAATTATTACAAGTTAAAATGGCGTCTTTTAAAAAGCTTGAAAGAAAAATTAAAATACAAATTTAAAAAACCCCCAACACATCAACAACCCTAAAAAAGTAAAACGTAATTTTAACTTAGTTAATGAAAGGCGTCGGGGGACCGTTAAGTAAAAGAAATAGTTCTTCAAATGTTGAACGGCCATCACCAGTATGTGTGAAATCGATGGTGTAGGAAGTTATAGCAAGCAGCAGACGCGCGTCAGTGGAGTTTTTGGAGTAAAGCCAAAGAGCTGAATTGGAAGAATGGATCGAGACTATCGATAGCAGTTTGTTTACTACTACTAAGCCATTTTTTCAGGGCTACGCTACGGTACAGTTTCTCCTTAATTGGTTTTCTTCTCCGGTGCGTCTGTCCGTTCGTACGTCTGACAAACTCTCAGAGACAAGCGGCACAAGAGACTTGAAATTTGGCAATAGCTTGTTATGGCCTAATTATGTGACTAAATAAATATAAATAAATAATAAGGTTTGATATGGGTAATAATAGGGAATAAAATATGAAACATTTTGAGAATTCAACCCTATATTTGGGTGTTCATTGAAAGTTATAGTGGTATTTAGAAAAAAAATAATTGCATAAATTGCTTAATCTGCCCAATTTATTCTTAGAATATGAAGTGGAAAAATGAAATTTATCATAACGTCAACATTGATATAGCAGCAGTTTTTTTTTTCTCAAAAACTCTCAAACTTGTTTAATTTATTTGTTCTCAATCTTGTAGTTCTCGTCGATACGCGTCATTTGACACCCCAAATATTTACGTAGCCTTAAAACTCACGACACCAGGGCCAATTCGCACTCTCGCTGGAAATGGGGGTCTGTACTGAAGCGATCGAAAAGATTTTTCCAATGTCAAAAACCCCAATGTCCTTCACGAATACAGTGTTGACATTTTATATTTCACGATCACGCACACCGGCGGCGGCGGCGTGGCGGGCGGCGGCGGCGGGTACTTGAACTGAAACGTACATTATTTATTGTTTCATGTCGAACTCGTTAATCGTACATTCCAATAATGAATGGAAACTTTATTTGAAGTGTTCAAATGTATTTTTGTTCATTAGAACGGATGAAAGAAGACAATGTAAAGTTAAATATACATAAATGTAATTATAAAAGAAAATTCTTAAAAAATTCTAAGAACAAAGTGTCAGGATAAATCTTGTAACAGAACTATTTCTTGGAACCCTTTATTGTTTCCGAGAAACAGTTACGTTTATGACAATGTTTAAATTATGAATTGGCGTTAGTAGCACTTTTTATGATTTTCAAAATATCACACTAAATTCAATTGTAATTATTATTATTGTAGTATACACTAGCAGCTTTGTATGTCGAGTTGATTGTCACTTTCATGGGCTTTTTTTTACTTTTTTAAATAATGACTTTACTTTAATGGACCTCTTAACACCACGTATGAAAAATCTACCAGCTAACCTTTTCTCTGATAAAAAAATTAAAAAAAAATAATTAATCCAAAATTAGGAAAATAGGAAAAATTACTGAAGAATTACTTCAGCTCAAAACGAGAGTTTGGTAAGGATTATACGATCGAAGTAGTAAAGTGCAGTATCGACCAAGTTGTCTTGAAAACGGCAAACTGACGAACTAAAATCATGTTTGTAACAGGTATGAATCAATGATGCCTTCTTTTTGTATTGCATTTTTCTTCCCTTCTCTATTTGTTGAATTAATTAATTATTTATAATACCTAGAATATAATATAATAACGCAAAAAATCACCCCTGATAGTAATAAAAATTTGCTTTGTGCAATCGATTATTTTCTATTAAAAAATGTTTGTTGAATGAGTACTAATAATAAATCTGTAAGGGATGGTCATGGAGTAAGTTGCTTTGTTTTTTGAGATATTGGGTTTGTAGACTCTGTGTAGGATACTAAAACTAAATTTACGATTTTTAGAAATCATTTCTGTATGTATGTATGTTCCACCATAACTCTTAAACCGATCATCTGAATTCGATGTAACTTCGTACAAGTACATTTACCTACACGGGACACAGGATAGGCTAAATAAAATTCACTTCCGGTTACGCTAAGATGTGGCTCCCATACAAACCGATATGTTCCGTAGGCGCCGTAGTACTATAGGTATTTACCGAGCGGGCGGCCGGCAGCTGGCGGCGGAGGACTGGAGGCGCGGTGAGCGGGCGGCGAGCGAACTGAATAGCCGCAATATGATAGAATGGATCTCTGTTCCTCTTTCACGCAAAAACTACTGAACAGATTTTGATGAGCCTTTACAGTACATAAATCGGGGCGAGGCGAATATGTATGTATGAATTTCCTCCATACAAGTTAAGCCGATCATCTAAATTCGATTAAAATTAGTACACGCACATTTAGCTATACGAGACACAGGATAGGCTAAATAAAATTCAGTTCCGGTTACGCCAATAGGTGAAATATTTTACTTAGTATCTTTTTTAGCTATTTAAAGTATTTTATTTATTTTAACTGAAGTTTCTTATTTTTTTTTTTTTTTTTTTATGGAACCTGACACGGTTGGCTACATCACCTACAACATCCGTGATGTCATTATAATATCGATAGCTTTTCGCGGATTTGCTCGCGTCAAATTCGTATTTAAAAAGAAGAAAGTAAGTAACATACTAAAGGCAAGGCCGAAGGCCGAGCTGCGTTCAGGAAGAGTATAAACCTTTTCGAAGAAAGTAAGTAACAAAGGGCGAGGCCGAAGGCCGAGCTGCATTCAGGAAGACTATAAACCTTCTCGAAGAAATTAAGTAATTGAGGGCGAGGCCAAAGGCCGAGCTGCGTTCAGGAAGACTATAAACCTTCTTGATGAAAGTAAGTAACTGAGGGCGAGGCCGAAGGCCGAGCTGCGTTCAGGAAGACGATAACCTTTTCGAAGAAAGTGAGTAACAGAGGGCGAGGCCGAAGGCCGAGCTGCGTTCAGGAAGACCATAAACCTTCTCGAAGGGAAGCACTGACGTGGCACCAAGTTCATCCGGTGTTATGGGCTGACATCACGGATGTTATAGGTTATGTAGCCAACCGTGTCAGTTTCCAGAAAATAAAAACATAAAAAAGTAAGAAAATAAGGGCGTGGCGGAACGCCGAGCTGTATCCTGGAAGACGGTGACAGTAAGTAACTATGGGCGATAGTTACATACTTTCTTCAAGACGGTTTATAGTCTTCCTGAACGCAGCTCGGCCTTCGGCCTCGCCCTCAATTACTTGATTTCTTCGATAAGGTTTATAGTCTTCCTGAACGCAGCTCGGCCTTCGGCCTCGCCCTTAGTTACTTACCTACTTTCTTCGAGAAGGTTTATGGTCTTCCTGAACGCAGCTTGGCCTTCGGCCTCGCCCTCTGTTACTTACTTTCTTCGAAAAGGTTATCGTCTTCCTGAACGCAGCTCGGCCTTCGGCCTCGCCCTCAATTACTTTCTTTTGTCGAGAAGTTTTATAGTCATCCTGAACGCAGCTCGGCCTTCGGCCTCGCCCTTAGTTACTTACTTTGTTCGAGAAGGTTTATGGTCTTCCTGAACGCAGCTCGGCTTGAAGACTCGCCGTTAGTTACTTACTTTAGTTGAGAAGGTTTATTGTTTTCTCTAAACGCAGATCGGCCTTAGGTACTTAATTTCTTCCTTTGAAATACGAATTTCACGCGAGCGAAGCCGCGGGCAAAAGCTAGTTATTAATAAAAAAATAGCACCTAGATTCATTTTTGAAACTTGACATTCCCCGCAGTTGGGGAAATAAACGGTGGCGCCGCCGCCACCAAATTTCGTGACACTTGGTCGCTGTACCACAGATTACACACAGTACAGTCTATTACACAGTAGGTACTGTCGGAAGTTAAAGTTGATTTAACATTTTACAAAACAAGTTTAAAATGTAAGACCAAGCTCACTTGTTCGATTGTTGACTACCGCAATTTAATACTTTAGGGATGAGTTCGGTCGAGTGTGACAAAGTTTAACAGGTGTATTCTAAACTTTTGTAGGTGACCGTACGAGCCCAGAGGTTTCTAAGCGCGGGTTAAATATTCAGGCGAAAGGCGAAATTTAAAAGAATTGCTGTCACAACTCAAATAAATTGGCCGGGAAGCTCAATAAACATGGTATCCTCCCCAACAACCTACCACTACCTCCTCATGTCATCCGGACGTGTATACAATTTAAAGAAATCATGAAACGGTTCTAGCACCAGTTGATGGACTGAGATGAACACGCCAGCTCACTACGGTCGGGTTTATTGCTGTGCAGATTTATGAGCTATTTCGGAATAATTTTTTTATGAAGAAACCGTTTTGAAATAATCTACTTAAAAATGCAATTCGATTACATTAGCATTGAAAATATGTGTATGGGAGCGTGTTCTGGAATCGTAAAGCTGAAAATTTCCTGAAAAGAGCAAAGAAACCACGTGCTGATTTAATAGCTGAGATTATTTCATTGTAGATGAAGTTATTAGTTTTTATTGTGTAGATTTTAGTTGCTTTTCTTAGTAATAATCTTTTTTGTATAGGGTGTGGCTTAAATAAAACCAGCGACTCCTTGAAGCTTGTTAGCTATATGGAGTCACATGCTGTGCCACATCCTTTCCCTGTCAGGGGCCGGAGGTACTAACCTATTCTTATTTTTTTTATTATATAAGTTGAATAATGTATCACTGCACCTGATTGTGAAATAAAAGCTTTTTACTTGTTTTTTTTTTACTTTATGATTTAAAACTACCGTTGAACTTTGAAATAGTTCTTATGGGCTTTCTGGCTTACTTTTTCCTAACAGTTTTTTTTTTTCACCTTCGCCAAACACGCCACACTCTCACGAAACACCCCTTTGTAGTCGACAGAAGATTTCTTCAAACTGCACGATTCTCTAATTGTTTTTTCAGTCTCTAAAGGTGTGGAACGGGCTTCCGGGGACTATCTTCCACTATCCCTACAATCCACGGATCTTCAAATCGCGAGTTAATATCGTTTCCCCAGCGACATTTATCTGCCTCCAAGCCGACTGGCACCTCCTCGGGGGTAAAATTCGCTTCGACCTCGAGCACAGCCCCCCAGTTCGGAAACCATAAAAAAAATTCAATAATTTTTATATTATGGTGTGCAGAAATAAATAACGCGTATGTGTATAACCGCCACCTTCTGTTGAACAAGATAACGAAAGAGCTACTCATCCAATGGACAAGCGGCAGAGCGAGACAGAAGACGGGCTGGCAAGCGAGACAGGGGGCATCGACGCTTCCGGTGCGGAGTGGAGCCAGATGCTGTTGTTGAGAGCGATGCAGGGAAGACGTCCGTGGATGGCAGCCAGGCAACGACCTCAGTTTTAGGTGAAGTCGTTGCAGCCAGGTGACTTCTACGGGCCGGGGCGGTACCTTTATTATAAGCGAATAGAATAGAATTGAACACAATTACCCTTTATTGCACACAATTGAAAGAGTCGGTATTCTTCTTCTTCAGGTCTTCCTGCCTTACTTGCTGCTTAATAGTTATCTTGTTCGAATACTTTGATAAACGTGGTGGTCGGCGTTGTGCTGTAATCTATAAGAATCCTTGCAGCACAAAACCGATTACACTGCTCACCCCGATTGTCAGGATAAAGCGCGTGGTATGAATGTATGTATGTATTGAAAAAAGAACACTATATGAAAAGAAACAAGGAATACAGGAGTGCTCAAAGACAGAATTATGACTGCAAATGATTTCTTCCAGTCAACCTTTGGATGGTGAGGAATAAAATGAAAGGAAGGAGAAATAATTTTTTTATTTTATAAATGTATACTTTCATATATCATACACGTATATAAGATACATATTACAAACAAACAATGCATACTATACTATGCTATAAGTGATTTATTTGTGACTGAAATGTGGAAGGTATTTTTGATAAAAGGAATTTTCTGAATTTTCTGATTCAACATTTGTTTAACGTAATTTTGATATTTACACGGCTCCGGGCCGGCACTTTATATTTATCTTTTGCAGAAAGGACTCCCATATTATTTTCAAAAGTCCTACAGACCACCACTCCGTATCGTGCTCTGAACGTGGAATGAATTACCTGTTATATATCTCTCTTCTGTGCTATTATATACCTAGAAGTCTAAGTAAGGGGCACACGCTTGTCGGGGAGTTGAAATAAAAGTGCACGAATGCAAACTATATGCTCTATAAAATTACTAAAAATCGGTCCACGACGACAGCTTCTGTTGTGTAAGATGAACTAGCGGATGCTCGAAGATGCTTATGTAATATTTTATCTGCAAGAATGTTCCGAAGTAAACATATCTATGAACGTACATTTATGTACTCGTATGTTTACCGTACTCTATCGATACTCGTGCCGGTTAGCGAGCTGTTTGTAAGTCAGTTTCAACCTGGCTGGTAACACATACAGTACGTTTTTTTTATGGAAACTGACACGGTTGGCTACATCACCTACAACATCCGTGATGTCAGCCCATAATACCGGATGAACTAGGTGCCATGTCAGTGCTTCCCTTCATTTCATGTCGGCTACACTGAACTGGACGGAAAATACGAACTATTTACATAGCCGTTTCGACCGACGTTTAATTGTATGAAATTGTATTGATTATTGATCATCCATATGGCAGTTAGACTGCACTCGAACTTGTCACAATTTGTCCTATCCGGTTCGATTACACCCACGAAGAAGAACCGGCAAGAAACTTCGCAGGGTATATTTTTTATACATATTATTACAAGTATTTAGTGACTAGCCACATAATAACATCGCTTACAGTCTATCGAAAACACAGATTCAGAGCAAGATTAACAATTTTCTGAGAGTTCTGACAAAAGCGAGTCATGCATATCTTATGGTCTCATTCACCGTAGTCGTGAGACAAAACTACCACCACCACCACACACCAAGTCGTCAACGTTAGCTCAGCTACATCGCCATCAATCCTGCAAGCCTGATTACAGCCTGCGAAGGTGTGCGGTGCCATCTATAGACGGAAGCGTGCTGGCTTCCGGAAGCGGACGCGTCGAGCGATCTCGACTCGCCGGAAGCTTCTAGACGTCAGCGGCGGGTATGCGGGGCGGTTCGTACGCTCAGTATTGTCATCAGTATCCGTCAGTATTCAATGTTGATGCAGATATTGATTGTGTGATGATGATACAATATACTGTGTGAGGCCGGTACTTAAAAAGAATAGCCCTACTGCGTCTCTCCCCGTGCATGTCGTAAAAGGCAACTAAGGGATAAGGACGAGATGTCGTGCTAAAGGGCGACAGGCTTGCCACCTTTCACCTTGGCACGGTCCTTCCACCGAGTCGTGCAGCAGGTGGGTCTTTGTTGTGCCTTACTTGCTGCTTGAGAATTATCTTTTCCTAATACTTTGGTAAACGTAGTGGTCGGTGTCGTGCTGTAATTTACAAGAGTACTTGCAGCACAACACCGATTACTATGCTTACCCCGATTATCAGGATACAGCATGTGTTATGTATGTATGTAATAAAAATAAATGAATAGGATTTTATTTTTTAGATAACTGTAATATCTTGTCCGAATACTTGCTAAGCGTGGTGGTCGATGTTGTGTTGCAATTTTCCAGAGTTCTTGCAGCACAACACCGATTACTCTGCTTACCCTGATTTTCGGCTACAGCGTGTGTGGTATGTATGTATGTATGTATGACATAATATAAAATTATTGTTTGCCAGTATTGTATTGTTGCCAGTGTTACTGACGGCAAATCGAAGCGCGTCAAACCCAAAAGATCCTTTTGGCGAGGTCCTTTATAAAATTGGACAGTGTACTGTGTCTATGTTCGTCAGGTCAGTGACGGCTTCTAGCTCCCAAATGTGACCGCGAGCGGAAGCCTAAAAACAATTGTTTTGAAATCATCAATAATGGGTAAACTTTACACAATTTACTTAATTTTAATATGTCCTAATTAAATGTAATGTAGAGTAATGTTGTCTTCTTTGGCTTGTGTTAACGATCTCTCTGTAAGATGTAGAATGATCTCGACGATATAAGTCGCCCTAATGATGTGAGTAAAAGATAATATTACTTCTTGTGTATATTATAATATATAAATATTATAATATGTAACATCTTTTTCACCACTAAGGAAGGCGAGTTTTGCTTTTCTTCGAATGCCTTCTCCTTTGAACCGAATAATTACTGTTTTCTCGCACGGTAATGAGGGTAGATATCCTCCTATGTATATAAATATTCAGACAAATATATGTACCTACATTTATAGCTAGTCCTCTTCTACGCCTCGATTTCACACGCATCTGAACCTGTGATGTTTCAGGAATGAGTCGCTGTTAGACCGAAAATTAGTTGGTCTAAGTTAGATATTCTGTGAGATCTCAGAAACGTGGCAAACCTAACCTAAACTAAAATTAAAAATGAACAACCTAAATGAAAAATGAGCATTTTTTTATGTAATCCGGTATGGGTGGCTGAGTGGGAGGGGCGCATGCTCCAATATCACCTGCGAGAATGTAGGTGCCATACCGGAAACTTCCCTGGATTGCTGGCTATACTGGACTAGAGGAGAACACAACCGAGGCTGTTATGCGACCATCTTACATCCATATGCTTTATGGCACATAAGTTTAAAACGGGTGGACTTAATGCTTAGAAGAATTTTCTTTCAATCATGTATGGGATTGTGGCTAAGGTTGATGGGTGGTAACGAAATTAACTTTAATTATTATAATTCTTGGTTCCCACCAAGAACTAAAGACCACGAGATCAACCCGGTTGTACACCGCTTCCGAACGGTGAAGCAGCAGGTGTAGGTATGCACATTAATTTTTCAGTTAGGAAAAGTCATTGGTGCGTGTCGGCCGGATTCGAACTTCGGACCTTAAGATCAAGAGCCGGCACCAAGACCATGCCGACCACCCTCTGTCCTAAACGAAACCTTACGCAATTGAACATTTTATACTAGTAGAAAAAAACTAGTTGCCTTAGCTTACTCCATTGGGAGATATGCTTGATGGTTTAAGGAGATGGAGCAAACAAATGAATGTGGCACGTCTACCTGCACTTTTAACACCAAATACTAACATACGTTATCTATTAGTAATAAGTGTTGTAAAAAAATCTAATTCCCTGCAACTATTTAAGTGTGTTCTATCGCTTATTCCATGGGTAGTGCTTGGAGGAGCTGTTTAACGCCTTCCCGCCGTCCCTATTCCACTTCCGCACCACGCGCACCTGGCAGGGATTGCGTACTAACCGGTTCTGCAGATTTTTCCTCTACAGAACCGGTAAACTCTGGAATGCTCTGCCTGCACCTAAATTTCCCCCCAAGTACAGTCTCGGGTCCTTCAAGAGGGGCGTGAATAGGCACCTGTCAGGCCGGCACGGCATTCGCAACCCACGCATACTCCTGAATGTCCATGGACGCCGTTAGACGCCGTCAATAAAAAAAACGTATATACCTAGGTAGTTTACAGTTCTCTATAAATTTATACAATCTAAAGATAAAATCCTCTAGAGACAGTCTCTACAATTGTTCAACGAAATTGCGCCGGGAACGTTCAGTTGTCTCGGCAATTATGCACGCGCCGTAGAGACAAGTAAATTGAGCTTTCATTGCTATATGGTGTTGTATGGCGGCGAGAGCTCTATTTACGTGTTTCGAACTATACCTAGCTCTTTGTTTATTTTTTTTATTAAAAACGCAGGGAACTTTTAACTTAATAAAGGCGAAACCATCACCTCGCTTCGCGCACTTTTGTAATTGAGACTCATCTAGAAACATTTTCACGTAGGGTTTTTTTTTATACTAGCTTTTGACGGCCGCTTCGTGCGCATGAAATTCGAAAAGGACAAAGGAAGGCATATTTGTATGTGGTGACACCGCGGTAGGTCGCTGGAAATGTAGGTTTTAACAATAGAATAAAATTACCTAAAGCTTGCGTTGTTAAATGCAGTCGCAGTGAACACCGCACGAGTCGAACTCGCGCACTCGAAGTGGCGCTGACCATGACATGGCGATACGGAACCCTCGCCGTATCGCCATGTCATGGTCAGCGCCACTCACGCCATCTATGGCGTGTTTTATGATATGCTTCATATTAGTTCAAATTCAGTAGATAGCGGGCATGCACGTTTTAGTTTCTTATATGGGCCCCACGTGATTTTTGATGTTTTATTATTTTTATTATTTGTTTTTATATCGGCCATAATAACACATATTCTGTGAAAATTTCAACGGGCTACCTATTACGGTTCAAGAGATTCAGCCCTCGGACAGACGGACAGACAGACAGACAGACGGCGTAGGCTTAGTAATAGGGTTCCGTACGACAGATATGGAACCCTAAAAAATACATTTTGGAAATATACATAGAACTTTAGTAGCACTGAGCCTTTTTGGTTCGCGCTTCGGTTTGCATAAATATAATGAATGAAATGAAAATATACTTTATTGTACACTATTGTATAAAAAGGTTACAAAAGGTGAGTTTAATGCCTTGCGGCATTCTTTACGAACTAACCTTTGGGATGTGGAAAACACGTAGGGGCGGACAATGCAGCACTAAACACGGAACAGTTGTATGAAATATAAATACACACATATACAAATTATACTGTGTGTATAATCAATATAAATTCTGATACATACAATCAATATAAATTCTTACATATACATAATTAATTACATATTATATACAATAAGAATATACGTTGCCAAGTTGCACTCCCGGGCTAAATTTTTTACTATTGGTTCCCTACCTTAGGTAAAAAATTCTAGCCATCTATCTACGAGTATATATATTGTACAATACTTCTTTACTAAACAGTTAGTAGTCTTTTCTATGATCTATTATATTCATAAGATAGCTTACGTTCCGATCCGACTTAGCGAATATGCTTAATGTCTAATGTGTCACGAGAGCGAAGCCACGGACGACAAAAATAATTTACGTTAGGTCAGATCATTGGAAGTAGGGATTTTAAGTAGCCTGTTCTTTTTGACGTGATAACGTCACGTCTTATAAATTGATGAACACCGGCTACACACACGAAAAAGTGTCACGTTCCATCTGAACCTGTGTGTGCAAGCGACAGCGCGTAACAAGCGATAGAGAGGCATATATGGAGAGTAGGATTTTTTTTTTTATGGAAACTTACACGGTTGACTACATCACCTACAACGTCCGTGATGTCAGCCCATAACACCGGGTGAACTAGGTGCCATGTCAGTGCTTCCCCCTTTGTTCGTGCCGGCTTCACTGAACTGGTCGGAAAATACAAACTATTTACATAGCCGTTTAGACGGACGTTTCATTCAGTGCGGTGGTACCAACCCGGGCGGGTTAAACCCTACCACCAAGTAAGATTAGGAGGGAAGGAACCTACAGTTTTACGAGGAATCCGAACGTCGGTCAGCCTCCAACGGTCAGCGGTCACCCATCCAAGTACTGACCGCACCCAGCGTTGCATATACAAAATATATTTGTCCGTCTTTTGCGAGCCTCGAACCCGCGGTCCCTGCCACCAATATTGTGTTACCGACCAGACGTCTTAACCACCAGGCTAAATGGATCATGTCCTAGCGAAGCGAATTCGGTCAACAGTAGGTGAAGATTTCGTAGTTTACTTGATTCGCAGTTAGGTAGGTGTTGCAACGTTGTAGTATGCGCTTTGATATGTAGATGGCGTTATGTAGGATTATTGATAAAGATTAGTGTCTCGGGCCCAATTCTCCGTCTCTCAGTGACAGTTGTCCTCCTAAGAAAGCCGAAAGCGAACCAAGGGAATCCGATATTCGTTTGGTCGTTTATGTGATTTCGTGGCTCAGTGGTAAGAATGTAGGATTTGTATTTTTTGACCATGGGTTCGAATCCCTCAAATTTTTTTGTTTTTTTTTTTAAGCAATGTAACGGTGTTTATATTTTTTTAGGGTATTTAGTTTATTTTATAACCACCTAAGAATTATTTTCGGAATTCCCAGTAGTCTTACCACGTTATGACGTTATCACGTAAAACTATCGTCCATAAACCGACTTTACAGACAACCAATTTTTTATGGAAACTGACACGGTTGGCCACTTCACCTACAACATCCGTGATGTCAGCCCATAACACCGGGTGAACTAGGTGCCATGTCAGTGCTTCCCTTCATTTCATGGCTACACTGAACTGGACGGATAACACGAACTATTCACATAGCCTTATCGACCGACGATTCGCTCAGTGCGGTGGTACCAAGCCGGCCGGGATAAACCCTACCACCTAGTAAGGTAGGAAGGGAAGGGAGTGAACAAACAATAAAGAGAGTCAGCTACATATTTTGCCCGTAAATAAATAATTTCTAACTTGACTCCGTGAGCGTTTCGCACGTCATGGTACTAGCTCAAGGCCCCTCCAGGGGATTCTGGCAAACTGAGCAGTTATAGGTTAGGATGGAACTGAAAAAGAGCCAAATTCTACGCTAAAGAATAGGGCGCGACACACATGTTCTAGTTCTATAAGGTCCTATTCTTGTTTGAAATGTATAGATAAGTTTTTAGTACTAATGTTTGCATAGTCGTCAACCCAAGTCATGAACTAGATAAGAACAACTCGAGAAATTCCCAAAAGAACATTAAAATTGTATGCTTTCAGTGAGTAACTTGCCTTATTTTAAGTTTGTTTATTTCTTCAATATGGGCCTCTTTTGTAATAAGTTACGTTTGTTTCACGTCTTTCTGAATAAGAAACCATAGACATTACTCCCAAACATAAGTAATATAATATAATTTGATATTTATAGATACATCCGCGATCTTGTACTGGTATCCGTATGTAGACGTCCCTTCCCCTATCACTAGGTGGGGATGGGGAAAGGACGGCCGGATTAGTACTAGCGCGCGCACTGAATATGATATATACCGCAGGTGGGTCGAAACGGCTATGAAAAACGGCTAACGTATTCCGACCAGTTCAGTGTAGCTGAGACGACCACAGGGAAAGACTGACATGGCACCTCGATAGAAAAAATATTTATTGGAATAACATCACTACGGGTGTAGCAAGTGTTGAGCCTATTTTTTTTTATCTGGCACGGTAGGCTACATCACCTACAACATCCATAATGTCAGCCCATAACACCTTGGTGAACTAGCTGTCATGTCAGTGCTTCCCTTCAGTCGTAAATACTTAAATAATTCCTACGGTGACTCCGTGAGCGATTTCCCAAGTCCCACTGCGGTAAACATTTTGGAGTACACAAAAAAACATATCGACTTCGAAACATCACCTTACTTGCGACTATCTAAATATTTTAACAGACAGATAACGTATTTTGTTTTTACACCACCTTTCAATACATAGGCGTGAGAAGAATCAAATCTCTAGCAGGTGTGAATTGAGATGCTGGATTGGAAGGCGACAAAAGAAAAACGTATGATTTATTTTTTCGTAAAAGAAACTTTCGGAATGTTTGCTTTCAAAGAAGGTATTTCAATCCATATTATTCTGACATAAGTCGCAGTAATCTTTAGCAAAAACAGAAACGGCTATCGTCTTTACGACTTGGTTTTGCAAGAGCGATGGTATGTGTACTGCTGG
This sequence comes from Nematopogon swammerdamellus, assembly GCA_946902875.1. Lineage (NCBI taxonomy): Eukaryota > Metazoa > Arthropoda > Insecta > Lepidoptera > Adelidae > Nematopogon > Nematopogon swammerdamellus. The sequence continues at coordinate 13,000,469 of OX336349.1, forward strand.
TACGGTACCTATATGTGCTGCTGAAGGAACTGCAGGTCAGTTTTGAGTCGAGCATTCGATCGTCATGGCGCCACGTTACCTTCTCTTCCTGCTTGAAATTGTCTTCTTGGCTTATGTGGTGCAGAGTTACCATGTCTCGTTGGGTGCTAATTGTAAGTTTTATTTACTTATCTTTTCTATAATTTTATGGGTTGATAAATTAGGTGCCCATAAATGAGACTCAGTTGTTGACCAATCGCCTGCAGAAATAAGGTGGCATACCAGTGCTTCCCTTCTGCCTTGAAATAATTATTCCGAAATGTAAATCATCGCGGCTTCGCTCGCGGTAAACTAAATACTACAATAGTCCAATACTGCAACTCAACGCAACAGAACTGCTAACGCGATTTATTACTACCATTGGACACTAAATTCCGTTTAATACTTAACTTTCTTTGATACTGCTCAGCCCTAAGGTTTTTTTGTGCGATGGTATATAACCTATAGTGAATCTCAAAAAAGACTCTTTACATTGGTGAAAACCGCATCACAATCCATTCAGTGGTTCCGGAGTTTACCTCAAACATACATACATACAGACAGATGTTCCCTTCTATATGAAGAATATTCATCGAGCTGACACTCTTAAGTGTCTACATGAAACTGAGGAAGTGTAACTTTTTCTTAGTAAATTTTTTTTATATTTTAAACTCGCATTAAGTTAATTTCGAATCGGAGTTCTAAGAAAATTACACATCAGCTAGTAGGTTTAAAAATATTGTTCATCTCTATAAGATAGTAATAACCCCAGTTCTAATACATATCTGCAATCACAGACAAAATAAAAAGACAATTGAGAAAATTTTACAAAGCAAAGTAAATTCCTTTACACGAAATGGTGCTGTGGCGATGGATAGAATGTTCTATGACAATATTAAACACAAAGCCCTTAGCTTGTTTTTCACCCAGGCGCAAAGAATTCAAAATGATAGGGAGGAATTAACTCGTCGAGTAGGTCAAAAGTCATCACCAAAACTATATGAGACATCCCAAGTTTTTTTTTTAGTTTTTATCTTCTCAACGTTATTGTTTATATATTCTTGTTTCTATATAGAAACATATACACACTGAAACATCGGAAATTAAAATAGAAACATTGCAAAAGAAATAATCTCAGCACGTACTTCCTAGTTATCTGAAGTGGGACTCGAATACACGACCTTTGGATTATATGCCAACTGCTCTTCCAACTGAGTTACCCAGGCATCTGAGAAGACTTTCGCAATTCGACTTCGCAATCCTTACTGCGTTTTTTTTCCACACAATAAATATAAATATTTTATGACATAAAATTCACACACACTAGAGTGTAATAAGAACGTACGACAATGCAACGAATTAAAATTATCGGGAAGTGGCATACAATGCACCGAATTGAGGCGCGCTATTTCTGAGCATTCAGCACAATCTCCAATCGTTGTCTCCCTTATACGTATCAAATTTTCATTTAACCGTCTTACTCTATCGACGTTCACAGAGCGGAAACGTAACGTGATGTATGAGGCGCTCGCGCACTTACGCTGTTTTAAATATTGGCAATATATAGAAGAACTCCAATCGCACCTTTCTACCGGTAAAATTTATAACGAGGGCCTGTCCAGAAAGTAGAATTTCGTTGCGACAATGGTGGCTCTTTACGTTTGAATTCTTTGCCCCTGCCCATATCGACGTGTACTAACGAGAGATTAGTAACACTGTCACGTAACCCGTCGCGGCTGGGTCCGACCCCCGCAGATAATATTATGAAGGTACAGCGCCTCTTCCAACATCGATCTTTCATCTGTCCACTTCACCTCTCCCTGATAACTCATTGAAAATTCAACAGTATTCTAATTAGGTCTCCGTATTTATACTGAAGCCTAAGTCGTCTGTCTGTCCGCCCGTCCGTCCGAGGGCTGTATTTTTTTAACCGTGATAGGTAGCCGGTTGAAATTATCACCTAATATGTTGAGACATTATTTATTATGGCGGATATGCCAACAAATAATAAAAAAAGTAAAGAGTAAAAAAATACGTGGGTAGGTATGTCGAAAATGTGATAAGAATCGATTAGTACATATTCACGCTACCAAATAATAGATGGCGCAATAGGTAGTTTGCATCGCAGATAAACAAAAGATAGACGAATATGGTTTTTTGACAAGTATGGTATAGCGGATCTACGGAACTCTACGTGCGTGAGTAAAACTCGCGCTTGACGGATTTTGTTTTTATTAACCTCGCTTCACTCAAACGTCGACTGAAAGAAATCACTCCTAGTGATAAGTCCGCTTTTTCGCGCTAATGTTCATCATATTTATTAAACGACTCCCCAAAAGGAGAAGGTTCTACCTTCGAGTGTATGTTTTTTTTGCTGCACTCATGTGCAATAAAGAATATAATTTCTTCTCCAGTATAAAAACAGTTCCCTGGGTCTTATTTCTCCAAAGAAGAAATGTATTTGTCGTCTCGTCGCACAACCAAACACTTATATCTGTTTACTTGCCCCCATTATACCGAATTCACACACACACTGTCACATTTACTTGTACACTAACACCAACATACACCCTCACGCATCAAAACCATGGAAATAAATACCCAGATAGGGTTTTTCTTTCGCATAACTTAGTGTTACCTTGTTAACAACATTTGATGGGCATACACTTTATTTTCATCAGAGACGTAAGAAGATGCGTGGGTGATGAAGTGTGACAAGAGATATGTACTAGTACATATATGTTTGTAATTTTTTCTTAGTGTTTTTACTCCATTTTCTCGACCAGTTAGTTGATGTCCCTTCTATTAGCGTTTATTTCCATGATCGAAACCCATTTATCATGTCGCACCCGGCTGTCCTGAAAAAAATCAGGCCACATTTTATTGGAAACATATTAATCATGAACCCTATATAATAAAATGTTTCATGTTATCGCTGATAGTAGCGATGAACAGTTTTCAACGTAAAAATATGTAAATGTTTGTGATGGAATCACACAAGGTAAAAAGATAAATATATAGTCAATAATAATTCAAAGCTAAAATATAGAACATTAAAACTTTTCATTAAAATATTAACAAAATAATTTATATTACAATTTAACTATTCACCTAATAAATTCAAACGTAACTGCACACTCCACTAAGAAATAAAATGGCGCGAACGGCCATTACAATACGACGCGCAATTAGACAAACAAGAAATATAATAACATCAGTTGGTTCGCATATAAAACACTATAGAGCGCCGAGGCGGGGAAGGTAGCATGAGGTAATCCTGACACGCGGTGAGAGGGGAACAAGACATGGGCGCGTACGAAACAGCGGAGAGGTGAGGTAAGAAGACGCGCGTCTTGCGGGCGCGGGGACGGAGATCGTGGTATCATCACGCCGTTGGAGGCGCGGCTTGAGGTAGCGAGTCAAGGGGCGCGAGGAGTGATTATTTCGCTGCGAGTTGTTAGTATGAAAGAATGAATTATTGTCAGGACACGAGCGTGACACGGCCATACTGCGGGGCCACCGTACGTTTTGTTCCTACGTGTCAGAAACGTGACAAGCACATACTAATAATTTATTTTTATCTCCATACTAAATTTGTGTCAGGACACGAATGTGTCATGGCCATACTGTGGAGCTACGGTTCGTTTTGTTCCTGCGTGTCACAACCGTGTCCAGCCCATACTAAAAATTAAATTCTATCTCCATACAAAATTTCGCGCTGTGACACGAACGTGTCACGGCCATACTACGAGGCCACCGTTCGATTTGTTCCTGCGTGTCACAACCGTGTCCAGCCCATACTAAAAATTAAATTCTATCTCCATACGAAATTTCGCGCTGTGACACGAACGTGTCACGGCCATACTACGAGGCAACCGAGCGATTTGTTCCTGCGTGTCAAAAACGTGTCACGGCCATACTACGAGGGCGCCGCTCGATTTGTTCCTGCATGTCCGATTCGTGTCGAGTCCATACTAATGATTCAATTTTATCTCCATACTAAATTTGTGTCAGGACACGAATGTGACACGGCCATACTATGAGGTCGCTGGACTATTTGTTCCTGCGTGTCTGGATTCTGGACATGACGGAGTTTATGGGAATTTGAAGTTTCGTGATCTGTGTGAAGATATCGCACAGGGGCTAAAATTATTTTAATAATTATTTATTAGTGATTCAAACTAAAACACTAAACATTTTATAAAGGGAAGAGTATATAAACAAAGTACCAGTTATTAAACAAAAACATTAAATAAAACAAAACAACGTTTCATTGAGTATGACGCCAACATTCAAATAAATATCCGTTGGAGCGTGCGCGCGGGGCGGAGAGAGGTATGAGGTAAACAAGACAAGGGGCGAGGTATTACCGAGCTGCGGGCGCGCGTGGGCCGCGGGGCGAGGCAGAGCGACCTGAGGTAATTTGTCAAGCGGTGCGGGAGGGGTTTTCGTTAAGCGATGTTAGTATGAAGGAATGGTTTCGTGTCCTGACATGAATAAAACACGACTATGCTAAGGAGATTTCGATGGGTTTCTGCGAGTCCAGGTTCCGTACATGACTAGTATTATCAAACACGGAAGATGGTATCACGTATGTACAGAAATTAATATATAGACAATATTAAACAAAAATATATAAATAAAACACTCCGTTATGACACGAAAGTCGACTTATTAACAGAGCACATGTAATAACATCAATTAATTTATATAACAAAAGCAACAGTTCTCTGCATGCGGAGATGCACAATGGGTGCGGGGAAGTGGTGTTAAAACCACCGAAGTAGAGGTAAAACGCATCACTGACGAGCGAAACAGCTTTAGGTACCATGTGGAAGGTACGAAGAGGGTTTGTTTTCCCTCCAAAATCGAATTTATATCGTGTCCGAAACGTGTCCAGTTCATACTAAAATCATAAAATTATTCTCCATACAAAATTACGAGTCCGGACAGAAACGTGACACGGCCATACTACGAGGCAGCCGATCGATTTGTTCCTGCGTGACACAAACGTGTCCAGCCCATACTAAAATTCATAATTCGATCTCCATACAAAATTACGCTCCGTGACACGAACGTGTCATGGCCATACTAGGAGGCCACCGTTCGATTTGTTCCTGCGTGTCAGGATTGTGACACGAGGAAAGATTATAAAAGGAGAGGGAGGGGAGCGTGGAGAGTTCAGTCTGTTTTGGGAGTCGAAGGAGACGGTCGTGCGTATTTAGCGAGAGTCCAGGTACGAAAGTTGGTACTGCTCCGCTCGCGTGAGTTTTCGAATAAATTCGGGAAACGAAGTTTCGCTCAGCTTCGCTCGCGTGTATTTTCGGTTGGGTTTTATTAGTGAATATTTTCGCTCGGCTTCGCTCGCGTGTATTTTTGATTGGGTTTTCTTAGTAAATGGTTTGGTAAAGAAACCGGTGAATATAATTAATTTAATTTCGTAAAATTTAGTGTGGGAACTTCTGTAAAGCTTTCGGAGTTACAGATGAAGGTGTCTGGATTCTGTAATTTTGGGGGTGATATAGGGGTTGTCAACTAGTTTTACGGAAAATATTTTGGATGTTCTTTTTGAGCCTTTTGAGTTCTGGATGAAGGCGTCTGGATTCTGGAATCTTGACTGGTGATGGAAGGACTTCCAAAGAGCTTTTACAATGACACTATGTCCGAACTGGCTTACCATGAGGACTGGTACATTGGGAAGGTTTTCTTAGTACATAAATGATTTTGTAAAGAAACCGGTGAATAGAGTTTGTTGTTTCGTAAATTTTAGTGTGGGAACTTCTGTAAAGCTTTCGGAGTTACAGATGAAGGTGTCTGGATTCTGTAATTTTGGGGGTGATATAGGGGTTTTCAACTAGTTTGCGAAAAATATTTTGGATGTTCTTTTTGAGCCTTTTGAGTTCTGGATGAAGGCGTCTGGATTCTGGAATCTTGACTGGTGATGGAAGGACTTCCAAATAGCTTTTACAATGACACTATGTCCGAACTGGCCTACCATGAGGACTGGTACATTGGGAAGGTTTTAAATTGGATTAACATATATTGTGCTGGGACCTGATCTTAAATTACACGCAAATAAGGGAAGTCAGTGAATAGAGGTTGTTTAATTTCGTGAATATTAGTGTGGGGATCTCTGTAAAGCTTTCGGAGTTACAGATGAAGGTGTCTGGATTCTGTAATTTTGGGGGTGATATAGGGGTTGTCAACTAGTTTTACGGAAAATATTTTGGATGTTCTTTTTGAGCCTTTTGAGTTCTGGATGAAGGCGTCTGGATTCTGGAATCTTGACTGGTGATGGAAGGACTTCCAAAGAGCTTTTACAATGACACTATGTCCGAACTGGCCTACCATGAGGACTAGTACATTGGGAAGGTATTTTAAAATATAGGGAAAATTAAAAGAAACAAAACCCGATCTTTAAATTCGTAAATCCTACGTATATAAGAGTGTTTGAACCACGCGTAATTATTAAAAAATATGTCGAATTTAAATATGTAAAATCAGTGGTTTTACCGTATTTTGACATAAAAGTATATTTTTATTAAGTGTTAACTTCGCGATTAGATTCAGTGGCGGGTGTTGTGGTTTCGTTTGAATTTAATATTTTACGCTATTCTATTTGTAATGGTGTTTTATTTAAGGTGATTTTAGTGAATCGTGTCAGACCGGTTAGGATAGTGGAATTCTAAGGTAAATTTTGTAATATATATGCACATGCAACATTCTGGCTAGTTACGTTCTAGGACGTGGGGAGATTGCGTAAATCAGGTTTAAATATACCTGTATAGGTTATATAGATTATGACCAGCACACAATTTTAATAAACCCTTAAGAAAATATTCCTAATTGATTTCGGTGAAAGGTGGACCCCTGACCGCATCATTTGGAATAAACAATTTCTGTAGGTATATCAATAGATAGCCACAGAAATGTAAACCATAACATATACACTATACACTCACAATTAAAAGCATACACTTCTGCCTTTAGGGAGGACAAAAGAATATCTTTTGAACTCCAACATAACACTACGAGATTAAATTGGTAAATCTGTCTGAAGATGTATATTTTGTACAGATTAGAAAACGGGGACTCCTAGGAACAAATAATAAATTTGTAACTTAAGTACAAATTTATCTGCGTTGGGAGTCACGGGGACTGGCGATGGATAAATATCGTATGGACAGAGGGTCCATACGAATTTAGTGGAGCCAGTTCCACAACCCCCTTCAGGGGGGGATCAATAAAAGTTTGTATTGTTGAAGTCCTAAAATATAGAAGGAAATATAAAACAATAGATTTCATCTATTGAATAGCACAACAAAATTAAGCTATCAAGTAATACATTGATCATAATTTAATAATAACAATAACACAAACTTCAGAACACTTTTCATTTCGAATTTTGGCGGGTCTCACAAGCTCGCAAGCGAGGCGCGTGAGCGCGCTGTCGAAGCGTGCACATAGAACACAGAGGGAAACCAGAAGGGTTTAATGACTATAGATGAATGAGCAATTAGTTTTGTAAGTGTTTTAATGTTGATATTAGAATTTACTAGAATAGATTTAGGAAATGAGAGTTAGTACTCTGAGTTATTACGGTACACAACGGCTTCCTGGAAAGGAAGTAATAATTGGGTCCATTTTACAGGAATTATGTGTACGAATTAGCGACACTGTTTCTGACAAACCTAGAGATCACTTGAAAGCTATACGCTGGCCATATTTCGATTCTTTATATTCTAGTTGTTCTAGAGCTATAGAGTTGATTTTTTAATAATCCTGCCTTTAATAATTTAATAAAACAGTAGCTATAGGGGCGAGATTATTACAGTGGCGCGCGTGACCAGCATATAAAAAAAAAATTATATAAAAATAAGTTCTTTTTTTTTTTGAGTTATAGTGGTGTTATCATAAATCCATGATAACTATATATATATTTTAATAAAAGTCACGGCACGAGGTTATTACAGTGGTGCCGTGACCCAGTGATGAAGAAAGAAAGGGGGGTTTAAAGAAAAAAAAAAATAATACAATTTAAAGAGAAATTCATTTTTTTTTACCACGTCCAGTTTTGTGGTCAAGGCCGAGATTATTACAGTGCTGCGCGTGACCAGCATATAAAAAAAAAAAAAAAAAAAAAATTATGTAAAAATAAGTTCTTTTTTTTTTTTAGTTATAGTAGTGTTATCATAAATCCAAGGAATTTTAAGGTCCAGGTACGAAAGTTATCGCGGGTGTGCCCGTGACCATGGTTTAGGAAAGTTTAAAATGTGTAGATATATATATATAAACGTTTTGTAATGGTCTGACACGAGAAATCTTATTATTTTGTGCCAAAACGTAATTTGCGTAAGTATAAGAGCGAATTGTATGGTTACGATTCGTAATGTAAGTCTAGGCGTGCCCAGTCTACTGCCAGTAAACATCGGAGCAGTTTCCAGCAGATGACATCTAACTATGGTTTGGTCCATAGCAACAATGTGAGTTATTCCATTATCCGGCGAGATTACAAAATAAGTGTTTCTTTTCAGAGGGAAAATGTTGTACGTAATTGTGAAATGATTTACATGACCTACGCAATTACATCGTCATAAGTATGTTATTAGCCATTTATTATAAAAAGAAATTTTAATGTCACTTGCATAATGATTATTTGTTCTATGGAAAAGTGGAACTGGAGAATTATTGATTGATGAGCGCTTGGCCAAGGCCACAGAATACTTGCGGGCGCAGGGCTACCAAATTTTTGAAAGACTAGTGTGGACTGGTTTTAAAGATGAAGCATGTTTGGGTGCATTGTGTGTTTAGAGAAATTCGTGCTAAAGGGTTTGGGAAGTTTAATCTGACTTATTTAATTATATTGTTCAAAAAAAAAAAAAAAAAAAAAGGGGAAATAGGAAATAATAATAATATGTGGTGCACGGAGTCGTATTATACAGATGTTGTTTATGTATGTGTCACATTATGTATTGAATTGTTTTGGAATAAAACAAACAGATACCAAAGTCCCTGTAGCGCAGCGCTGGTTGCTCTGCTTGCCTGGTTTGTCGGAGGGGGAAGCGTGTGTTGTGTGTATGTATGTATGATTTCAATTACTTTGTTATTATGTGGAAATTACAATCACGAAATTTGAAGTAAGAAGGTGGAATATTTTGGCAACCCTACACAAGTTTGTAAATTTCGTGTTGATTAGGCCCATGAGGAGAGAACCATGGTCAAGAAAGATTGATTTACGGTTGCACGTGTTGCACTGTTTGTGGTTGATCATTAGTTTCGTTTGGCTTAAGTGTACGATTGATTCTTATCTCTTTCCCACTCGTATAAAGTGTATGCAATGCAAGTAAGAGTTAGAACGAGACAGTAGACTAGAGCGCTATTTTAGACTTGCTCTTCTAGTGGGGTGTGAATGAGAGAGAGAGAGAGATACAATTTATATACGAGACTAACAAAAGTTAGAGAATTTAGCCACGTGACCGGTGCAGGTGTTCGGTTTAGAAAAAAAAATGGAGAAGCGCGTGGTTTAGCTCAGATTGCTGATGCATGGATGTTTGTCTGGTTTGTGTACATTGGTAAAAGAGTGGAATGAATATTGGTATATATATAATTGTCAGAGGCAATGAAATAGCAGTGCCGAGAAAGAAAAAAAATTTTATCATGTTTAGGTAAACGAAATGAATAGTGAATGATGAGTAGGTAAATGTATGATTTTACTGTTAATTTCTTGGGTATCTTGTGTATCGTCAAATGTGTGCAGAATAAACTGTGCGAGTATCATACCACAGTGGATGTTTGTATATGAAGGGGTTTTACTTGATTGAGAATAAATCAATACATATTGATTTATTACTTCGTGACTTTATGTGTTGCTGTGCGATAAGACGACGGACTAGCCACCTCTCGTTTTGTCATGGCTTACTCGGTTATTGTACAGACGGATGCGTTTTGTACTGCTGCGCGTAGTTACTGGAAAAAGTGTCGCAACTGTACTTGCAACGTGCTACATCTCAGTAGTATGTAACTGTGACAACGTATCTTTCGTTTTGTTGAAGATGAATATTACATATTTATCTTGTATGAATGTTTGTGTACGGTTTGACTGGATGGATTGTCAACGCACGTTGACTAGACCGTTTTGATCATTTTGTGACGCAGGGACATACGCTCGTTGGACGGATTGTTGCTATATTAACATGATTCAAGTATACTATGCGGAGACTCTGTTGAGTTGATGACCGAGCAGGGCGTAGCTCGCGCACGCGTCTTGCGGGCGCGGAGACAGAGTTCGCAACACCATCACGCCGTTGGAGGCGCAGCGTGGCTAGCGAAGTAATTGAAGAATAGGAAAGCCATTAGCGATGTTAACAGTAGCATGGTTCTTCTGTTGTGTCAAGTATTTCGTCGGGAAAACAATGCGCAGAAAATACAATTTATTTTGTCATGCACTGAGTCTTGAGATGTGTATGGGTTGAGTGATCGGCGTTGTGCCTCGGTTACTATAGTATTAAGCGGCATAGCATAGAATATTACAAGTTGTAGGATGCAGGTTTGTGCACAAAAGCGATTGATGAAAACATTTTGCGGGGCCTACGCTGTCTGCTTGTATGTCTGCCTGTTCTACTAAAGCTGACATTTGTTTCAGGGTGAATGTAGAGTTCTGTAGAATGGTTGTGTCTGTCCGTTATACTAGAATTGACAGTTAATTCGGAAAGAATGTGGGGTTCTGTAACAAGTGCATGTAGATTTCGTTTCTGTCATTGCTCCCGGAGTGCAATTGAGGGTTTTATTGTTGTGCCGTGTCAATGGAAAGCATTGGGATGCTATGAGCTCGTTTTACGTCCGGTTATATAGTGCCACTTAAACATTAATAATATGAACATGCCGTCTACAGCGTCAGAAACTTGCAGTTTCATAAGAACAAATGAGAGGCCGGACGGTTACAATTTGAAATTGTCGCCAGGCGAGGCGAAATTGTTGGGGCGCATCGGGAGATTTTTTTACTGATGAATTAAAAACTTTTATCAAGTAATATGTTAAGAAGAGAGTGTAGTTTTACGCTAGTATATAGGAGTGATTGTGAGTGAGGCGGAACTTTGCGGTTGACGAATCGCGCTTTGTAGGGAAAGAAAAAAAAAACGAACTTGCGATGTTTTGCTTCTTGCGAAATTGTTGGGGCGCATCGGGAGATTTTTTTACTGATGAATTAAAAACTTTTATCAAGTAATATGTTGAGAAGAGAGTGTAGTTTTACGCTAGTATATAGGAGTGATTGTGAGTGAGGCGGAACTTTGCGGATGGCGAGTGACGGACTGGCCACTTCTCACCTTGGCACGGTTATACTGTTAGGTAGTGCGGGAGAAGGACCCTGTATCTTGTTGCAATGTGAAGGTTGACTTGCCTGGATGCAGCATGTTGGTGTGTGTGGGAGATGGGTTTTGTGGATGCCATGTCGGGGTGTTGGTTATCTGTGGAGTTGAATATACGTTAGTGTGGTCAGCAGCATAACGCTGTTTATTTCACTGCTTGGGATGTGGGTTGGAATAAAATATATATATCAGTTTGTGATTGTATGTATTTGTCAAGCAGTAATGTATGTAATTGGCTGTAGAGCAGAAGTTTGATATTAGATGTAACGTTTCAGCTAATTAGAACATTATAATTGTGCCAATTAATATAGATAATGGAAGGGACTACAGTTTTACAACGATTCAGAAAGATGAAGTTATAAGTGTTTGTTGAAAATCAAGCAAGAAGGCTATTAAGCGCCTAGTCCGAGGCGACACGCAATAGAATTACTAGTTGATGGTTTGTTGCGGTGTGATGTTGAAGGCGTATTTCACTATCCAACGGTGTAGATCCATTTTATCAACTTAGTTATGAATTGGAAATGTTGGATGGTATGTATTTGAGGAAGTATGTTTGTGCTAATGTAGGTATATGAATTCCGTGTTAATTGAAGTCATATATTTTGTGTATGGGAACGAAGCATAAATATTTGTCTAGTTGAAGGAGTTTGTTCATTTTATAAAAGCGAGTACATGAATATATTAGTATTTATGTATTCGTACAACGTGATTGGGCGTTAGAATATAAGATAGTCGTATCTTGTCTCACTAACATTATTGGGGTAATTGAATGGATGTGATGACGGTCTAATAGAAAACGTATGTATTAACTTTTTCTATGTAGAAATTCAGTTCTGAAGATGTGTATTATTGAATTCCGCTAATTACTTTATGTCAACGTATTGACTGGAAATGGAGGTTTTCCTATATTAAGTATCCTGTCTGCGGATGTCGGAGCGAGACACTGTTGTCCAGACAGAATTTTGCCTGACGTGCTCAGTCCATTGCCACTGGAGGTGGACAGCAGATGTTGCCTGTTTTGTGGGTCGTTCGTATGTGAGCTGTTTGCTTGGGAAAATTACGTGAATAAAGGTGTGGGTGTGAGAGTTGCCAGGAAGAACACGTTGGTGCCACCATTTTGAGTAGAAGATTGATACGGTTGAATGGATGATTCGAGTTTGGTTCGGTTCAGTGTGGCCGACACTAACGGGGTAGGCATTCGTGTGTAACCTGTTCCGCCAAATTATTAGAGCAAATAGCTTAGATATTATAAGTAGATTATTATATTATTTTAAATACGATTTAGATATTGAAAGAATGGAGTGAGATCGTACATTAGCCGATCATTCATTAGATTCACACAAGATACAAAACCGTGACGGCGTTTCAGTTCAAGGCTTTCTGAGAATCAATATGCGATTGGAAAATCAGTTAAATGTGGGTTTATGGAAAAGCTTTATAGAAAATCCATATTCCATAATGATCTTCTGTGTGGAAATCCGTAAAATGAAAATTTGTATGAAAACCCGGATATTTAATTCCACATTTTACCTTGAAAATCATTTAAAATGGATAAGTCCGTATGAATGGTAACGTTGCCGTGATTGTGGACTTACCAACGTGGGCGCCCGGTTTGACGAAGGATCATGTCGTGCGTACGTGTTCGTGGACAACCGCTGATAGGGTAGTTACCATCGCGCTGAACGGTTTGTGGGGATGGTAGAGGGGTCGGTTGTGTGATAGAATGGAGCGGTGGATACAGTTAGTTAGATATATATATATATACATTTCAAAAAAAAAAAAATATTAAATTTATGAATGTGATATAACTGCCTATGTGTGTTAATTGTTTGATTGGACTTTGCGCTTTGATATGTTATTGGCATTTGGTTGTATACAACTCTTGGTGTGTATATTTATTAAAGTGGAAGAGGCGGTAGAGGTGTATCGTAGTCGTTGGGCGTGGGATCCGTTGTCTCTGCTTACCTCGTTGGGAAGCAGGTGTAGAAGCTGGATGTATCTGGATGCCATGTCGGTGCTTCACTTTGGCCGGTGTTTCTCATACATGTTAATTGGTTTTGATTGCATGATAGGCATGTTGCACTGATACAAACAGAAGGTGTATAATGACTACCATGTAGAGTCGGAATTTCGGAAGGTTATTTGGAATCTGAACCACGGTCGGATTTTGACGGTCGAATATTCGTTTATTCGAGTGCTGACTGCGCCTGGATGTGATTAGCAATGACCTTGTCGCTGATTTGCTAAGGTTGAAAAAAAAAAAAAAAAAAAAAAAAATTTTTTTTTATGTTGACATTCGGTAGGAGGAATATATATTTTCGTCCCATTCGAGACGGTCAAAATTAATTAAAGTATACAACTTTTCTGTTGTATTACGGAAAAGGCGGATTTTGTATACTTTGCGAATTATTATCTGGCGATATTGCATAGTATTAGTATCGTTAAATAAATAGTGGCTTGGTGTCTTTGGTATGGCTGAACATTTGCTGTCTTACATATTCCAGTAACATTTTCAAATCGGTGAGTTAATATTTATTAAGGTACTAGCTGTGCCCGCGGCTCCGCCCGCTCTCATGTTTCACTTCGCTGCTGGCCTCGTGGGCCGTTTGGCGTGGTGGTGGGTGGCCTGTGGTTGATGGGAGGAATCAAGCTATCCGTGGAGTTTTGTTTTATTAAAATCGGTTCAGTGGTTCTCGGGTTATGGGCGGACAGACGGACACTCAGACGCACAGAGGGCAGACGTTGGATTTTGTTATAGGTAAGGATTTGATACTTTATTTTATTTAAAGTTTTACAAAAGTTTACTGCTGAATATATATTTATACCTTTTAAGTAAAATCAAGCATTAAAATTCAATTTTGATTTAAGTTTATTTTGGTTTCAGACACGTTTATCATAGACAAGAATTTGCCACTTCATTGCAGAAGATAAACTTCTATAAATTCCGTTTTATTTTCATGTCAAGAAACCGATTGTTAGTGTGCGTCGTGAGAGACAAACTGGAAGTTTTATAAATGAAGTGTGACAATATCCAGCGGTTATTCAGGATATAGACATGACAGCGTTTTCTAGCATTGGAAAGAAGATGGATTTTATCTCAATCAATCAGACCTGATGGGCAGTATTTGATTTGTTATCACAGCATAAGGAGACTAGATTTGCGTGCTGGAGCAAATAGGTACCGACTTTACGGAGTGAACATTGGGGTAAACCCGGGAGGAAAAAGGAAAGAAATAAGTCGGATGGAGAAAGTTGTGGTAGTGTACACAAACACTATAAGGACCCGGGAAAATGGAAAAAAAAAAAAAGAAATGGAAAAAGGGGAGAAAGAAAAAAAAAAAAGAATAATCATACCCACTAGCAAACCATATTTATGTGAGGCGTGTGTTTTTTTGTTTCACAGTGAGATGTAATGTTGCGTGAAAATTTTAATTATTCGCCATCTATTGGTGTGTTAACGAGTTAACGAATCTTTCTATTGTTTCAACGTAGCAAAGCTATACAGGTTTTATCGATCTTTATTATTCGGTTGTGGGATAGGTGTCGCTAACACCACAATACTTTTATTTAAATTCAAGTTTATTAACAAAAAATGTACTGCCGAACATAAGTTTTATTAAGTAACAATGTTAAATGTATGTGAGTATATTAAACCGAATTGATTTTGAATTTATACTAGTTTCATTCATATTTACCATAAATAAAGATTTTGTATTTACATATTGATGTGATTTTCGGAAAACGGTTATGGGCAGGCGGGCGAGAAGATACTGTCACGGACCAATCACCATACCGGATTGCGTAGTTCTGTTGACCACTGGACAGTGGCGGATGTCCACATAAGGGAAAAAGGGCGATTTGTTTGAGCACACCGCTCGTACACCTTAATATTTGCACCTTTTATAATTTCAAGAATTATAATTGCCGCGCGGAAGCCGCGAGCACGCGTCTCCGCGAAGTGCAGCGGTGGCCGTTCGCTTGCGAGCGTGCGCCGAACGTGTGTGGGTCAGCCTTTATAGAAATGCATACATTTAGTATATTCGTCGTGTTCGCTGTGACTCCTCGTGGTTTAATGGAATCATACTATGAGTTGGAATCGGAGGGTTGCTGGTTCAAATCCGCATTTTACGAATATGTTTTTTTTTCCTTTTCTAAGTTTTGTCTCAATTCCTGCAACTGAACTTAGTCGTTATAGCAAATTTTTTGATTATTATTAATTCACTGGCAAATTTTAATACAATTTGAAATTGAAAATATTTGATCCTGTATAGGAAATAGATAAATAATAAAATTTTCTGTCATTTCATCATATGAAATAGTTTGTGAAAGTTGATCATTTTATTAGCATATCGGGATTTATTTTTATTGAACATGAACATATAAAACTTATTTATATACCATGTTTTAATGAGCCTAAAAGTACCTACACTTCAACAACATTATGGAATAATAAAAATGAAAAAAATATATCAAAGTAGGTAAGTTGCGGTTGCCATGCTGAGAAACCACCATCCGTCGCTGCCATTGGAGTACTTTTAAATAGGTATATACAGTAGAAATTTAATGTTTTAATGTGTTTTAATTTCAAGAACTTCAGGACGAATCATCGGGTTGGATTACAATTATAGTTATTTAGAATAGGAGAGGTTCTTATAGGTTCATCTTCGCTGGGGTTAATCGAATTAACGAAACATGGAGTAAAGAAGAAAGAGCTTGAGTTTGGAGTGTCGTCTGGTGTTGGAAGAAGGAATTATATTATAGACTAAATAGTAGGAAGTAAAAAGTCATGTAAATATCTGATGGGTGTAATATAGTGCTAGGTAGAGTACCTAATTATTTTCACGATTGCAGATTAGAATTGGATCACATTTATGGATGATCAACATTTGTTGGATGTACTATATAGATAGTTATAGTACGACGGGTGTACTGTTTGGGTTTCTATGTACTTTATTAAGTAGAATAAGATATATCCTAAACTCCACTCCTCACCTTATTTTAGGATATAGGGCGGTAATATTAGAGTAGTGATAAGGTTCCGTTCATAATTTACTATAGTGAGAGGTAAGGTTGGTAAAGATGTGTTGGTAAAGAAGTGTAAGGGTATGGTAAGGGTTGGTAATGGTAGGATGCGGTAGGGTATGGTATGGTAAGAATACACTTTATTTAATTTAAAATTATGTGAAACAACTTATTGTTACACATAAACATTACACTATACAAGAACTTCCTTAACTTCTGTTATCACTTATCAGTATCACATTATCTATCAATAACTTTACCATGTTAAAGGTGCATTGTCGGGTGCGAGCGTGTTGAATTATTGATAGGCATAGTTGTGGGGTTATATTCTCATAAATACTGTAAATAAACACTAGAGTGGTGCTCATTAAATTATTGTTAAAATAAATAGATTCATGCGGGTTAGAAATTTAAAATTAAAATTCACAGAGTAAGTAAAGTCATGCGGGCGAAAATAAAACTAAAATAAAAAAAAAAAAAAAATATATATTAATTAATTATAAAATAAAATGATCTTGGTGAACGGAAATAGGAGAGACGCATAAAAAAAAAAATAATAATAAGAAAAATAATAAGAAAAAAAAAATAAATAAAAAAAAATCATAATAATAAAAAAATAAAAAAAATAAAAAACTACGCATGCATAGCCTAAGCCAGAGGTGGTAAGGTATGTTATGTGTTCTTCACGGACCCGTTCTGTCCTGCCGAACTGCTTGCATAGCCTAAGCCAGAGGTGGTAAGGCGTGTATTGCATTGTAAACGGTGATGTACTGTTTCGGTCCTTACGATAAATAATAATAATAATAATAATTCTCGTCTCCCGTCGCCGGAGAGAATACCGTCTTTTGTTTATGTCTGTTTGTATAAATTTTATATAGGTAATTTATTTTATAATTATATAAAATTAATATAAATAAGTATAAAAAAAAAAAACGGGAAAGCAAATATGACAAAATAAATAAATAAAATGCTGTACAGTGAGGAGAGTTAGACTAAATTACTTCTAAATAAGAAGTAACAAAAGTTTAGAGTAGACTTGTTGACTTGAGTGGATGGTTTTGGATGTTTGTGTAAAATACGCGAGTAAACCTGCGGGTATTATAGTGTCTGTACTCTGTAGTGAAATTTCCTTCTAATGAGAGCAGCGCTCTAACCTGAAGGGACCTTTACAAGGAATCAGGATACTTTGGTTTCGTTTGGTTTTCCCATACATTGCTTCGAAAATAATGTTAAATTAAATTCAGTGTGAAGTACACACAATTTGGGACTTAGAAAAGGTGAGGTGAAAATGCCTTAAGTGCAGAACTTTACATTTTACTGAGTCTGACTCACGCTGGGGAGGGATTATGACATCGTCTACTAAAGGCGTTCCGAACACACAAAAAAATGGAGCGTTGGAAGTTCAGGATGACATTTTCTGGTCTATGTACAGTGAATGAGTGTAGTATTTGGTTTGAAATCATTAACCGGAGCAATGTTGGATGAGTTAAAGTAGAATCGTTTACAAGCATACCGAGTCCGTCTATTCGTCAATAGGTGAGTTAGGATCCAAAATGATGCATGAGTCGATTTCGAAGTCTTTTGAAAATATGTATCCCGACTACTCTGCCTTTAATGGAAGCTTGTTGTGCTAGGATACATGCATAGCCTAAGCCGGAGGTGGTAAGGTGTGTTATGTGTTCTTCACGGACCAGTTCTGTCCTGCCGAACTGCTTGCATAGCCTAAGCCGGAGGTGGTAAGGTGTGTATTGCACTGTAAGCGGTGATGTTCTGTTTCGGCCCATACGGTAAAGGGTGAGACTAGAGGTTCCTGCACTGTTGGGAAATCTGTTAGAGGCAGAATATAGGGATCTAAGGCTTTGAGGTGATGACTTTTGCTTAAATTCCTAAATTTATTAATAATAAACTAATTCAATTACACTAAATTATTTGATTAAAGTAGTACTGGCACGAGCTGTAAATGGAAGATAAGGGAAAGAGTGCAAACATGGTCTAAGCCGGAGGTGGTAAGGTTGTGGTATGCATTCTAAAAAATCTTTTCTCTTTAAGCTAAGGGAGATAAATCCTAAGCTGGAGGGTAAGAACTTCCTAAAGCACGTGGACAGATGGGAAAAAAAAAAAAAAAACACATAAATTAAAAATTATAGAAGAGAGGGGGTCTCTGGAAGGGAACTTGAACCCTAACAGTGATAAATGATTATATATACAAACTTCTTGGAAGGGAACAATAAAACCCTAACAAAGAAGAAGTAATTTTTCAAGATCATAATGTATATAGCTTCTTAACGAGATCAAGCGTCGCGGAATGAGGTTCCGTTGACTTTGCTTCGTTACGAACCTCTATGCGGGCGACTGTGATGGAATCACACAAGGTAAAAAGATAAATATATAGTCAATAATAATTCAAAGCTAAAATATAGAACATTAAAACTTTTCATTAAAATATTAACAAAATAATTTATATTACAATTTAACTATTCACCTAATAAATTCAAACGTAACTGCACACTCCACTAAGAAATAAAATGGCGCGAACGGCCATTACAATACGACGCGCAATTAGACAAACAAGAAATATAATAACATCAGTTGGTTCGCATATAAAACACTATAGAGCGCCGAGGCGGGGAAGGTAGCATGAGGTAATCCTGACACGCGGTGAGAGGGGAACAAGACATGGGCGCGTACGAAACAGCGGAGAGGTGAGGTAAGAAGACGCGCGTCTTGCGGGCGCGGGGACGGAGATCGTGGTATCATCACGCCGTTGGAGGCGCGGCTTGAGGTAGCGAGTCAAGGGGCGCGAGGAGTGATTATTTCGCTGCGAGTTGTTAGTATGAAAGAATGAATTATTGTCAGGACACGAGCGTGACACGGCCATACTGCGGGGCCACCGTACGTTTTGTTCCTACGTGTCAGAAACGTGACAAGCACATACTAATAATTTATTTTTATCTCCATACTAAATTTGTGTCAGGACACGAATGTGTCATGGCCATACTGTGGAGCTACGGTTCGTTTTGTTCCTGCGTGTCACAACCGTGTCCAGCCCATACTAAAAATTAAATTCTATCTCCATACAAAATTTCGCGCTGTGACACGAACGTGTCACGGCCATACTACGAGGCCACCGTTCGATTTGTTCCTGCGTGTCACAACCGTGTCCAGCCCATACTAAAAATTAAATTCTATCTCCATACGAAATTTCGCGCTGTGACACGAACGTGTCACGGCCATACTACGAGGCAACCGAGCGATTTGTTCCTGCGTGTCAAAAACGTGTCACGGCCATACTACGAGGGCGCCGCTCGATTTGTTCCTGCATGTCCGATTCGTGTCGAGTCCATACTAATGATTCAATTTTATCTCCATACTAAATTTGTGTCAGGACACGAATGTGACACGGCCATACTATGAGGTCGCTGGACTATTTGTTCCTGCGTGTCTGGATTCTGGACATGACGGAGTTTATGGGAATTTGAAGTTTCGTGATCTGTGTGAAGATATCGCACAGGGGCTAAAATTATTTTAATAATTATTTATTAGTGATTCAAACTAAAACACTAAACATTTTATAAAGGGAAGAGTATATAAACAAAGTACCAGTTATTAAACAAAAACATTAAATAAAACAAAACAACGTTTCATTGAGTATGACGCCAACATTCAAATAAATATCCGTTGGAGCGTGCGCGCGGGGCGGAGAGAGGTATGAGGTAAACAAGACAAGGGGCGAGGTATTACCGAGCTGCGGGCGCGCGTGGGCCGCGGGGCGAGGCAGAGCGACCTGAGGTAATTTGTCAAGCGGTGCGGGAGGGGTTTTCGTTAAGCGATGTTAGTATGAAGGAATGGTTTCGTGTCCTGACATGAATAAAACACGACTATGCTAAGGAGATTTCGATGGGTTTCTGCGAGTCCAGGTTCCGTACATGACTAGTATTATCAAACACGGAAGATGGTATCACGTATGTACAGAAATTAATATATAGACAATATTAAACAAAAATATATAAATAAAACACTCCGTTATGACACGAAAGTCGACTTATTAACAGAGCACATGTAATAACATCAATTAATTTATATAACAAAAGCAACAGTTCTCTGCATGCGGAGATGCACAATGGGTGCGGGGAAGTGGTGTTAAAACCACCGAAGTAGAGGTAAAACGCATCACTGACGAGCGAAACAGCTTTAGGTACCATGTGGAAGGTACGAAGAGGGTTTGTTTTCCCTCCAAAATCGAATTTATATCGTGTCCGAAACGTGTCCAGTTCATACTAAAATCATAAAATTATTCTCCATACAAAATTACGAGTCCGGACAGAAACGTGACACGGCCATACTACGAGGCAGCCGATCGATTTGTTCCTGCGTGACACAAACGTGTCCAGCCCATACTAAAATTCATAATTCGATCTCCATACAAAATTACGCTCCGTGACACGAACGTGTCATGGCCATACTAGGAGGCCACCGTTCGATTTGTTCCTGCGTGTCAGGATTGTGACACGAGGAAAGATTATAAAAGGAGAGGGAGGGGAGCGTGGAGAGTTCAGTCTGTTTTGGGAGTCGAAGGAGACGGTCGTGCGTATTTAGCGAGAGTCCAGGTACGAAAGTTGGTACTGCTCCGCTCGCGTGAGTTTTCGAATAAATTCGGGAAACGAAGTTTCGCTCAGCTTCGCTCGCGTGTATTTTCGGTTGGGTTTTATTAGTGAATATTTTCGCTCGGCTTCGCTCGCGTGTATTTTTGATTGGGTTTTCTTAGTAAATGGTTTGGTAAAGAAACCGGTGAATATAATTAATTTAATTTCGTAAAATTTAGTGTGGGAACTTCTGTAAAGCTTTCGGAGTTACAGATGAAGGTGTCTGGATTCTGTAATTTTGGGGGTGATATAGGGGTTGTCAACTAGTTTTACGGAAAATATTTTGGATGTTCTTTTTGAGCCTTTTGAGTTCTGGATGAAGGCGTCTGGATTCTGGAATCTTGACTGGTGATGGAAGGACTTCCAAAGAGCTTTTACAATGACACTATGTCCGAACTGGCTTACCATGAGGACTGGTACATTGGGAAGGTTTTCTTAGTACATAAATGATTTTGTAAAGAAACCGGTGAATAGAGTTTGTTGTTTCGTAAATTTTAGTGTGGGAACTTCTGTAAAGCTTTCGGAGTTACAGATGAAGGTGTCTGGATTCTGTAATTTTGGGGGTGATATAGGGGTTTTCAACTAGTTTGCGAAAAATATTTTGGATGTTCTTTTTGAGCCTTTTGAGTTCTGGATGAAGGCGTCTGGATTCTGGAATCTTGACTGGTGATGGAAGGACTTCCAAATAGCTTTTACAATGACACTATGTCCGAACTGGCCTACCATGAGGACTGGTACATTGGGAAGGTTTTAAATTGGATTAACATATATTGTGCTGGGACCTGATCTTAAATTACACGCAAATAAGGGAAGTCAGTGAATAGAGGTTGTTTAATTTCGTGAATATTAGTGTGGGGATCTCTGTAAAGCTTTCGGAGTTACAGATGAAGGTGTCTGGATTCTGTAATTTTGGGGGTGATATAGGGGTTGTCAACTAGTTTTACGGAAAATATTTTGGATGTTCTTTTTGAGCCTTTTGAGTTCTGGATGAAGGCGTCTGGATTCTGGAATCTTGACTGGTGATGGAAGGACTTCCAAAGAGCTTTTACAATGACACTATGTCCGAACTGGCCTACCATGAGGACTAGTACATTGGGAAGGTATTTTAAAATATAGGGAAAATTAAAAGAAACAAAACCCGATCTTTAAATTCGTAAATCCTACGTATATAAGAGTGTTTGAACCACGCGTAATTATTAAAAAATATGTCGAATTTAAATATGTAAAATCAGTGGTTTTACCGTATTTTGACATAAAAGTATATTTTTATTAAGTGTTAACTTCGCGATTAGATTCAGTGGCGGGTGTTGTGGTTTCGTTTGAATTTAATATTTTACGCTATTCTATTTGTAATGGTGTTTTATTTAAGGTGATTTTAGTGAATCGTGTCAGACCGGTTAGGATAGTGGAATTCTAAGGTAAATTTTGTAATATATATGCACATGCAACATTCTGGCTAGTTACGTTCTAGGACGTGGGGAGATTGCGTAAATCAGGTTTAAATATACCTGTATAGGTTATATAGATTATGACCAGCACACAATTTTAATAAACCCTTAAGAAAATATTCCTAATTGATTTCGGTGAAAGGTGGACCCCTGACCGCATCATTTGGAATAAACAATTTCTGTAGGTATATCAATAGATAGCCACAGAAATGTAAACCATAACATATACACTATACACTCACAATTAAAAGCATACACTTCTGCCTTTAGGGAGGACAAAAGAATATCTTTTGAACTCCAACATAACACTACGAGATTAAATTGGTAAATCTGTCTGAAGATGTATATTTTGTACAGATTAGAAAACGGGGACTCCTAGGAACAAATAATAAATTTGTAACTTAAGTACAAATTTATCTGCGTTGGGAGTCACGGGGACTGGCGATGGATAAATATCGTATGGACAGAGGGTCCATACGAATTTAGTGGAGCCAGTTCCACAACCCCCTTCAGGGGGGGATCAATAAAAGTTTGTATTGTTGAAGTCCTAAAATATAGAAGGAAATATAAAACAATAGATTTCATCTATTGAATAGCACAACAAAATTAAGCTATCAAGTAATACATTGATCATAATTTAATAATAACAATAACACAAACTTCAGAACACTTTTCATTTCGAATTTTGGCGGGTCTCACAAGCTCGCAAGCGAGGCGCGTGAGCGCGCTGTCGAAGCGTGCACATAGAACACAGAGGGAAACCAGAAGGGTTTAATGACTATAGATGAATGAGCAATTAGTTTTGTAAGTGTTTTAATGTTGATATTAGAATTTACTAGAATAGATTTAGGAAATGAGAGTTAGTACTCTGAGTTATTACGGTACACAACGGCTTCCTGGAAAGGAAGTAATAATTGGGTCCATTTTACAGGAATTATGTGTACGAATTAGCGACACTGTTTCTGACAAACCTAGAGATCACTTGAAAGCTATACGCTGGCCATATTTCGATTCTTTATATTCTAGTTGTTCTAGAGCTATAGAGTTGATTTTTTAATAATCCTGCCTTTAATAATTTAATAAAACAGTAGCTATAGGGGCGAGATTATTACATGTTTAAATCTAAACTTGTTCTGTTCAGACATAGCTTCTTGCATCTTTCAGTCATTATCGTTCTGATTTTGGGTATGTGAAACCGTAGATTGTGAAACTAAATACTCTAAAGTGTCTATGAGACAAAAAACATCGCTATTATCACGAAAATGATAAATGTAGAATATAAACCCATAGAGCTCATAGAGAGGCATACTGCTGAAGTATATCCCTCTGTGCTTACACTAATACTTCTCTTCGTCCACCGTTTTGAACTTCGGCGTCACAGTGCCGGTTCTTTCTCCCACTCCCGCCAGCAGGATATGGAGCAGATAGATAGGCAATCATGTTATACTAAGTACTAGACATCGATACGTCGCGTCGGCGGAAAGCAGTGGTCCGGAGACGAACGCGTCAGAGCCTTCTTTATACAGCGCGCAGGGCTGGCGATCGAAAGAGGTAACGCAGCGTGTTAGGCACAGTGGCGGAGGCGCCCGCGCGCCGGCCTGGAGGACCTATACTACCTTGTCTCTTTCTCGGCTCACCTTTATTATTTAATTATTAATAATTTCTACATTTACTTTAAAGTTTATTGCTATGAGAGTACCTAATCTATAAAGCTATATTTGAAGGTACTAAGTTAACAAAATTAACTATGAAATATTTACTTTTTAGTGTTTTAAAACCATATATGTATATAGATATAATATTTAAGACCGTTTCAACTTTAGTTGTTTTTATTTGAGTTTGAAGACAATTGTAAAAGTGCCGACATAATTTTCACATTTTACGCGTCCTGAACGAAAAGAGAAAGACAAATTGTTATTCCGGAAGGCACGATTCCAACGCAGTTAGTGCTGAAAGTTTCACAGGCAAACTCGAACGTGCGCCACCTAATTACAGAACAGCCTGTGGCGTATTGTCCGTCGTGTGAGGTGAACTGTTTCCTCGCCTTTATCGGCATTTTGACACGAAGCTGTCTGGCCATGTTACTTGGCTCTACTTTACAAAGATCTCGGCGTCTAAAACATTTTATTTTCTCTTGAAGTGCGTCACGCACGATCAAGATAATATACAGAATATCTTACCTTAGGGCATATTTCACAATATCGCTCGCCATAAAATCCTTTGAACCATCACACACGACGATAGTACATATTTGATCATATACAGTATCTTGAGATACCGAGCGATATCGAAGGATACAAAGCAATATGGAAAAATATCATAATATACATACGATTCAATACTAAATATAGACGCAAGTCTTAAGATTTTGGGGTTAAATAATATAAATATTGATATATTTGGTCGTGTGTGACGCGCTTTATGGATAGGTCAACTAAGGTTATATGCTCGTTATATTTTTGTCGACTATGAAATAGACCCTCTGCATAATTTCAGATAGGCTAGAACTATTTTTGAGGTTGCAGAAATTCTACAAATAACAAACGTGAAATGTATTCAGCCGAGACCTTCAGCCGAGTGCCGAAAATATTCTGAAATCTCTTAGGTAAAATTCGGAGGCCTAATTCTAGACCTTCTGAACGCTACTCTTTTCAACATAAACAAGTATTTGAAATCTCGGTACCTGGGTCGACTGGGAATAATGGAATCCTAGAAAAAGTGCGCTACTGCATAGTCCAAAAATTGTATAAACACATGCATAACACTTCTTCAGATATGCATCAGCACTCTACTCTACATGCAGTCAGCATCCCGCGCTCTCTGCATTGCTTCGCTCGCGTCTCGTTGGCCTCATTAATCCAGCCTCCCTGCAGTACTAGAGATAATGCTAAGCCTTTGTCTCGTATACGCCATTGTATATTGACTGCGTCGCATCGCGCCAGAGTACGTTCACTCCCCGTAAACTTGTCCAGTAATTGTAAATTTTAATGGTTTACCGTGCGGCGGCGGCGGCGCGGGCGGTTCAATTGCTCTAATACATAGCAGAGATAAACATGAAAAGCGCGTATGCAATAGAGAAGGCGAACTTATTGCATAATGCTATGCATTATCGCTTTTATTAAAGCCAATATGAACACCAGCTGTGGCAAGACACCAAGGGACCTAAGCACAGCCAATTCTGCCCTCTGGCGAAACTCCGCTCAGCGAGGTAACCACCCGGCAGCAGATATGACCGTCCAGTTCAGTGTAGCCGACATGAAATGAAGGGAAGCACTGACGTGGCGCCTAGTTCATCCGGTGTTATGGGCTGACATCACGGATGTTGTAGGTGATGTAGCCAATGGTGTCATTTTCCATAAAAAAGGGGTTATCCAGCCGGGTGATACGACGCGGACGTTTAAAGACTCCAGATTAAAGGATTCGGGAAACACACTCACCAGAGGACAGTTTCACACCCTAGCAGTGCCACTAAAGAACGATTTTGAAAAACGATATCTTCTCAAAAACCAAATTTTAACAACAAAATGCTGCTAAGCCTCCCTGCGTGTTGCGGAGATGGACTGCTGCTAGTTCCTCAGAGCTGCACCCATGATAGTATCTGTAAAACAGACCAAGCGAACTCACAAAACGTCTGTGGCTCAGATACTCTCTAGCTAGACCATAATATATTATGTAAGTTTCGGGTCACCAACAAGACGAATGCCTCGTCGCTGATTCGACCAAGAATCCAAGGATTCAAGCAGATAATATTATGAGCTACTTTCCCAGATGTGACTGCACTTTCTATCCCACTTTTAATCCTGCATCAAATTTGCCTTCGTTTGAAAGCATCTTTATTGATCTCAAAGAACATTATAACATTCGCATATAGAGATTGGTACATTTAGCGGTTACAAATACGTATAAGTAAGTATAAAGTAGAAAGTTTAAACTATTAGTAAAATAAAATTATTTTAGGTACAATATACAAGGTTAGATAAATATTCTGAAGACAGTCGGACAATAGACAGGCAGACAGGCACATAGAACTGAAGACAATTAGGTAAATAATTCTAAAATATTGACAAGTTCTAATTATTCAAGAAGTATATTTTGGGTGCTGTTTTGAACATAGTGTTTGATTCTAAATTGTTTATATTATATGGGAGATCATTGTATATATGAACGCCCTCGAATAATATATTTCTTTTGCCATAATTGGTTCGTGCTGCTGGTATGCGTAGATTACGTGCGATTCTTGTAAAGTAAGTGTGAACCTCATTATTTGATGTCAGTGAGATTTTAGTGTGGACCTCGCCATACAGAATCCTTTATGAGCCGAAGTAATGTTCATTATTTGTATTTGTTTGTACAGAATGTCTGTGTGAGTAAGCCGATCCATCTGAAAGAGTTATTCTGCGCAATCTGTAGGTCGTGAAGTATTGAAGACACACGCTGATTAGACTGCAGTTGCGGCTACGCGCTACGCTAGCGAGTTGTATATGGTGTACCTCGTCTGCGCGGGGAGAATGCCGGCAATTCGTCGCAATGCACTCGTCAGTGGCTTCATTTTAGACATAACGTGCTTAATTAAGTGCACCGCATAAAGTGTAATAATTATACGGGTAAGTGCTCATGGACGGGTACGCCACGCGGTCACCACCACTCGGATTGCGCGGAGACGAGACACCGCTTTGTTAAACCTGAGAGATGGCAATGGCCTTGTAATTAATTACATAGTTACCGTTTCAAAGGCCAACTAATTAATTAACCTGAAAGGTCTGAAAAGAGAAATGCTGTCGTGCGGTTTTCTGATTTGAGATTAAAATTGTTCTATTCAGTCGCGACTGTTCAGAAACGTTTCGCTCTATTCATAAACGTATTATTCAATTTTACAAATAACAATACTAATAATAAACATTTAAGGGATGGTCATGGAGTAAGTTAATTTGTTTTATGAGATATTGCCTTTGTAGACTCTATGTGTGATACTAAAACGAAATTGATGATTTTTAGAAATCTTTTCTCCTGCATAATTCTTAAACCGATCATCTGAATTCGACGAAACTTAGTACAAGCACATATTTTAACTATACGTGACAAAGGATAGGCTAAATAAAATTCAATTCCGTTTACGCTAAGATGTGGCTCTCATACATACCGAACCGAAAAATTTCGGCCCGAGTTCCGCGTGCCAAAATAAAGGTGCGGTAGCGTGCTTACTCTTTCTTCTTTTTAAATACGAATTTCACGCGAGCGAAGCCGCGGGCAAAATTAGTATATACATAAAACAAGAATAATAAATGCGTGTGTTGTGATTTTAGGAATATTCGAATACATTGAATGATTTATATGTGCGGAGATTTTACCCTATCCTAGTGAGGTATGAGGACCTACAGATTTTAAGTACTAACCTCCTTCTATTTATAAAATGAGATAATGCGTATCTGTCGTGTGTCTATGTTAATCTTAACAGACCCCCTCTGAACCTGAAATTTTCCATGATCGGTCACTGGTCGGTGGTGGTAGCAGACTACATTTCGACTTTTTCAGCCGTAGTTCAGGTGAGCGAAGTCACGGATAAAGTTTAGTGCAAGACTAGATCAGCAATGCGCAAATCGTTCTATCAAAAACTAAACTTTTTTTTTATGGAAACTGACACGGTTGGCTACGTCACCTACACTACAACACCCATGATGTCAGCCTATAACACTAGGTGAACTTGGTGCCACGTCAGTGCTTCCCTTCGGTCGTGCCGGCTACACTGAACTAGACGGAAAACACAAACTATTTACATAGCCGTTTCGACCGACCTTTCATTCGGTGCGGTGGTACCAACCCGGGCGGGTTAAACCCTACCACCTAGTAATATAAGAAGGGAGTCATATCCCTTAGTCGCCTTGTACGACATACACGCGGAGAGATGCAGTGGGCCTATTCTTTTAAAGTGCCGGCCCCACACGGTACAACCTTGTAAACTGGCGTGCCTAGGCAACATAGACCAAGAGCACAGATTACTTAATAGTTACTTCGTAACAGATAAATCACTCCATAGAAAATGTTCCTACCTTCGGGCTTTAATAGCCTACTGTTTCACATCGCCAATCGCTGCGTGCGAAAATGTACCTTAACGATCGAGTGTAAAGTGTTTATTACTTTGCAGCTGCGCGCAGTGGCGTGGGCGAGCGTCTATGTATACTTCGCGCGGCTGACGAATTTGTACTGAAAAAGACCGCCGGCGGCCCGTCGGGCGATAGGTAGTTAGCGCGCGCAAGTACATAGAGTGCGTGAGGCCTGCCAAGAGCCCCAAAGTTTGATGCTTTGCCGCTGCATTGCAGTCGTAGGTATATTATGCTATTGTGTTTGTCTTCAAATCTGGGCTCTGCCTGCGCATTGTTTGAGTTTCAATCTGCGGCTGCTGGTCTGAACTAAGTAGCCGGCGCGCCGGGGCTGCGGCCCTGAAAGTCTTCAAACTGCCAAGTACATATACCAACAATGGCCTCTACAGTATAATCCACTTCGATGGTTAAACTAGATTTTATAGTTATATACTAGCATGTATGTATGTATGTATATATCATTAATTGAACACCAATTTATACAAATTAGGCACAACAGGCGAGCTTAACGCCGCGAGGCATTCTATTCTAACTAACGTGTGGGAGAAGCACATGCAAGCGAACAAGAATAGTTTGTGGCAATGTATTAGATTATAAAGAAATATGTATGATAGATAAACTATAAACGAATACTACATATGTAAATAATTTAATACGCTTAAATGTTTATATAATAGACTTACCCTATTTATTATGTACATTAATCACAAAGAGTTTGTATTACGTCGCTGCGCAGCGACGTAATACAAACTCTTTGATTAATCAGTGGTACCGTTGTGCAATACAATCAACTGAATGACAAAGAGAAATAAATGTGTGTAAGTTTTTTTATTTTATTTTTGATTTTTTTTCTGTCATGCAGTTTGTGTTTTCCGTCCAGTTCAGTGTAGCCTGCACGACCGAAGGGAAGCACTGACATGGCACCTAGTTCACCCGGTGTTATGGGCTGACATTACGGATGTTGTAGGTGATGTAGCCAACCGTGTCAGTTTTCATAAAAAAAAAATATTATGTTTTCACCAAAGTGGTGGCGAGGCGTCCACCACTGGCTTGCCAACGCCCCTTGTATACGCTTGGCGCGCCTCGCACGCAGTACTCATAGATAGATATAATAATATTATATATTATAATAATATTATAGAGATAATTTGTATGAAAGACCATATCCTTACTTTTGCATATGACTGCCTGTCAGTGTCGGACTTGTACTGTTCTGAGTATAGGTTAGGTAGGCCAATTGACTTTCGCCGCCCGCGCAAAACATGAATAACATATATAGGATAGGAGTATTACTAAGTCGCAATGGGGACTTAAAACCTTTACCCAAAATGATATTTAGTATTTAATAGATCGAAATCTCTATCCACAAGTGACTTGCTGGAGTATTGCGTCTATAATCGCGCACGAACTTCACGGCTTACACTGTACCAAAGCGCAAGTGTTACTTGTATATAATATTCTTTAGTGCCTTCGGAAATCTGCCGCCCCCTGAAGTTTGCCGCCCCTAGGCCGCGGCCTATACGGCCTAATGGGAAATCCTGGACTGCTGCCTGTCATCCGAATACATGGACTACGTAGCCAGGCCTCAGATTAGGGAAGGAGCCAAGGACATAATCGTTCCAAACGTGCGCTTTCTAAATCGCGATAAAGCCCAAAATGCATTCCAGTACAATGTCGAAATGTAATGTTGCATTTTACGAGTTTGAAGCTACGACAAGCAAACTACACCATTTCGTCACCGAGTGTTACAAGACGCCTTAAGCATTAACCTAGATGCGTAAAACCGACACACAACTATTCCAGATAAAGACACTGAGCGCCACTTCAGAACCGTAGCTATATAAACAGAACAAACACACCTGTTGCTAAATGTTTTCAACGGCATAGGTAATGGTGGTGCGAGATTTTTTTATGAATCCTCGTAAACATATCTCCTTTTACACCGGTGATGTTAGAACTAGGCCCGGTCGGAACCTCGCGGTAGGTAGGTATAAGTCTCGCACATTATTATTCTTTTTTATGTAATCTGGTATGAGTGGCTGAGTCGGAGGGGCCAAAGCACATGCTCCGACCACCTTTTACTATCATTAATTGATTTACGTTTTGTTTATAGACGTCCAGAGATACCAGCCTTCCGGCTATAAAATCCAGACGTCTACAACCTGCACTCTTGCGAGTACAGTGATCATCTATGCCAGATCGAGGCCCCATAGCTGCTCTGTCGAACATCCGTTCTTCCGAAAAAATCCCATAGGAAACACAGGCTGCGACCTTTCCCTAGCCGACCCGAGCCACCACCCGTCGACCCGAAGGAACCCCCGACCAAAGTCGAGAGCCGGGGGTGAAGCCTTCACTGCCACTGGGGTCAGCACCCTATCCAACCACAACCTGTGCCCAGGGCCTCAGCGTTTTGTACTAACCTAAAGGCTTTTGTTTTCACCAGCTATGTATATGCGTGGAAGTGCATATGACCACCACCTAATGTGTACCGGGGATCCACCGGTCTCGAATGACAGACTTACGTCAGCGTCATTAGCTCGTGAGAAATCCATCCCACATCCACATATAAGTGTGTGTTGCACCAACATACCGATCTACATTATTCGCATGTCTACCAACTCTCCACATTGGTTACGGAGCTCTAAGTGGCTCACCACTCGCAGCTTTCGCTACTTATTCCCGTGTTAGGTGCTTTAACTACACAAGTACGGAAGCACCAGGGAATCAACGCTAAACCACAACCCCTGCGAGACCAACTCCAGTGTTCCGTGCAGAAGCACGAAGCATTCTGGGGCTTTTAACGGAACCCCGCAGTACTCAACCCAGCGTTTAGGGTAATATCTCATTTGACCCACCGACCTGAGTGGAGTCAGCAGCGTGAGCTAAGAGGAGGCCGAAACCCCCAACTTAGTACTCATGTTAGACTAGCAACGTTTAATGAGTAATCGTCGAGAACAAGTTCTCTACCACACATTATTTCTAACAGTGACGCCCGTTACACCGCCCAGTTGCGGGATAGGGTAGCCAACTGCTAGTTTTAAGGGTAGCCACCGTGTGGTCTGCATAGGGAAACGTCACGGATACTGGTACCCAACTCCGACACCTTGGACGACTGAACGCCTCTGCGACCCCGTACAAAGGTGGCTAATACGGGTCTATGGATCCTGGTGGCCGGGCCCGACACCTTGGGTAGACCGAAGTCTACCACTGCGATCGCTCCCCAGCGACTACCCTAATGCCCTATCCCTAACCCTATGCTCCGACCAGCCAATATCACCTTCGAGAAGTAAGGTGCCACACCGGAGACTTCCCTGGATTGCTGGCTATACTGGACTAGAGAACACAACTGAGGCTGCTATGCGGTCATCTTACATCCAGTACGGTGGTACCTAGCCTATACCTACCTAGGTAATAGCTAGCGCGCTTAAACTCCACGTAAAATCTGCGTGCGTCAGTCAGTCAGCGTCGACTGCTGGACATACGCCTTTCCAATTTTCCTCCAGTCCTCCGGGCCTTCAGCGGTACGGAACCACTACTTTCCGTCGACGTACATGATGTCGTCGTTCCACCTGCCGGGTGGCCTTCCCGCACTCCGTTTTCCTGTCCACGGTCGCCAATGTAGGACACGGTTACTCCAAATGGTCGTCGTCTCTTCGTCTGACGTGACCAGCCCACTGCCACTTGAGCTTAGCTCCCAAAATTTTCACTTTTTTCAAACAATTCAAAAAACATCCCCAGATATTTAGTCAATCTACAATATAAAAATATAAAAGTTTAAAATATATATTTAGAAATATGTTTAAAAGTGCCCTTTTTAAACACACTAAAAACGGCTATTTTAAGCGGTTTTTTGCGATTTTTTCAAAAACTAAATTTTCTAAATATTTTTTTTTTACAATCTTCTGGCTCTCGTGGATACGCGTCTTTTGAGACCCTAAATATTCACGTAACCTGAAAACTCACGACACCAGGGCCTTTTCGCACTTTTCTGGAAATCGGGGCCTATACTGAAGCGATCGAAAAGACGCTTCCAATGTCAATAAATCTGTAAAGGATGGTCATGGAGTAAGTTACTTTGTTTTATGAGATATTGCATTTGTAGACTCTATGTATGATACTAAAACTAAATTGACGATTTTTAGAAATCTTTTCTGTATGTGTGTATGTATGTTCCTCCATAACTCTTAAAGCGATCATCCGAATTCGATGAAACTCAGTACAAGCACATTTGATTATACGGGACACAGAATAGAAATAAAATTCAGTTCCGATTAGATGTGGCTCTCATACAAACAGAATAGCTACGCCCGCCGAAATAAAGTTACGGTAAATACGAATTTTACGCGAGCGAAGCCGCGGGCAAAAGCTAGTTAATTAATAATCGCATACATGTCGCAAACGTCGTCTGTGTGGTCGTCGCACTCTGCGTTCCCGTGTGTAGATAGTCTAAGTGTTGAGGATAAATCAAGCTTGAAAACTTTAGAACAAGTTGTGTGGGTCCTGATCTCGGTACGAGAAATTCCAACTATATCACTCTCCTTGTTATAGGAAAGTTTACTTATAATATTTTATCCCAGTACATGTATTGGTAACGTATCTAGCATCATACGAAATATAACTTCAAGTGGCTGGTTGGTTAGGTTATATGTATACATATTTTTTTTTTTTATGGAAACTGACACGGTTGGCTTCATCATCTACAACGTCCGTGATGTCAGCCCATAACACCGGGTGAACTAGGTGCTATGTCAGTGCTTCCCCCTTTGATCGTGCCGGCTACACTGAACTTGTCGGAAAACACAAACTATTTACATAGCCGTTTGGGCCGACGTTTCATTCAGTGCGGTGGTACCAACCCGGGCGGGTTAAACCCTACCACCAAGTAAGATTAGGAGGGAAGGGACCTACAGTTTTACGAGAAATCCGAACCTCGGTCAGCCTCCAACGGTCAGGCGGTCACCCATCCAAGTACTGACCGCACCCAGCTTTGCTTAACATTCAATAGCGACAGTTGACTGTCTGCACCACTGAGCTATCGAGGCTGACAAATATCAGCATAATATGTTAATATCCTCTTGACGCCCTTCATAAAGTAAAATCCCTTAAAATTTATCTGAAGTACTAGTTACTGGTGTTTATACTCATTGATTGATATATTACCTACAATAATTGCATTGTGTTTGACATTTAGGCAATCGTTGCTAGAATGTTGAAATCACTGTTTAACTTGAAACAAAGATATCTTTAATGTTTCGAGATCAAACCTGACATAAATAAATCAACGGTGGATATGGCTGCAAAAGGTTACTGAGAGTGTGTGTAGAGTTTCTATATGTAGATGATTCTATAAAAAAATCTCGTAATCTCACGGTATACGTATACCATGTTCGTAGATGTTAATTTAACTGATAAATTGCCCTTATTCCGCTCTCGTGTTTGACAAATTGTAAGAGTTCGGATGCCTTAGGAGATTATTATGTGTGTGTATGTTAGAGAGGGTGAGGGTGTGTACGTGTGTGTGTATGTGTGAGGGGGGGGGGGGGGGGGGGGGTGTTCGTTTATGTAAGGGTGCGTGCGTGCGTGTGTGCGTGCGTGCGTGCGTGAATGCTTGCGTGCGAGCGTGCGTGCGTGCGGGATCTCTCTTCCTACCTGCTTTGTTTTTTTTATTTATTCGTATGCTATGTTAAGTCTTAGCCTCGGTAGCTCAGTGGTCCGGTCGGCGGATGGATGGATGGCCACTCGACCGTTGGAGGCTGACTGTGGTTCGGATTCCACGTAAAACTGTAGGTCCCGTCCCTTCTTCTTACCTTACTAGGTGATACTACCGCACTGAATGAAAGGTCGGTTGAAACGGCTATTTAAATAGTTCGTGTTTTCAGTCCAGTTCAGTGTAGCCGGCACTACTGAAGCACTGATATGGCGCCCAGGTCACCAAGGTGTTATGGGCTAACATCACGTACGTTGTAGGTGGTGTAGCCAATCGTGTCAGTTTCCATAAAAAAATTACTGAAGATATACTTGTATTTATTTCAGCTCAGCTGTCTCTGAGCGACGAGCCGCGTGCGATGCTGAAATTCTTCTGTCCGCACAAGGCTGCAAGGCTGGGTTTTTACAATAAGGTAAGATTAATAAATTTCATAAGCTTTAAAAGCAACCATGCTACGTTGAACCTGCTTCAGATATATCTTTATAACATTATCTTCTTAAAGAAAATTTGATTATGAAACTTAGTATTTTTTTTTTGCACATGTGGTAACTTTATTGCAGTTATTTTTATATAATTTTGGAATACCCTTTCATATTAACTTAACTAACAATAAAATACGAATTAATATTACGAACTAAACTATCTTAAAAATTAATTATAATAAAATAAACTATAATTAATTAGATACAACTATTACAATTAAACATATGAAGAATATAAAGGAGCGTTGCAACGGTTGAGCGTCGGGGGTGCGGTGGGAGCGCTAGGAAAGGAATTAAATCTCCTCCTGTTCTGCCAACTCCCCTGCGGTACCTAGGACACATGCACAAATGCCTCTCTGAATCTCCAGCGCTACACGTTGTGTGAAGAAAGCACCGGCGCGACGGTCACCCGACTTATCGACAAGGAGTTTAGCAAAATCCTTGCCGCAAGATTTTGTGTCAGGCGACCACTCGCCGAGTGTTTCCACGGCGAACGCTAGAAATTAAAACTGGCCCACAAGGCCTAAGTACTTTTCCTTTTTAAGGTTTTCCGCACTGAGAGCAGCGGAGCCGGCCGAGCGGGAGGAGCCGGTTAGGTGTGATGGAGCGAGGGTTTCCACACAAGTGGCATCCCACACCAACGCTCTACCACGCCTCCACGGGTCAAGAGTCATGCCATCGGGTTTCCTGCCATCGTCGTGGCTTATATTTATAATATTTTTTCACATCATGAAGGTTTTTCATATTGACCATATTAACTCTGAGAGAGTCGCCATTCGTGTTACCAGATTCATTGGTGTGCAAGTATGTTTAATTTGATTACCTAGTAATACAATATTTTTCCTTTTTTAGATCATCTGCATCGTCTGCTTTGGTCTAAGTGACGCCTGCAGTAAGGTGCCGCCTGGTGGTGGCGGTGCAGCCGGTGGCACTACCAATACGACAGCTAACACTTCCCCGTCATCGAATCCTGTGACTAATACTTCCACTGCAGCATCAAATACAAATTATCCAAATGGGAACACTCCATCAAGTAACAATGGCGTGTCTAAACCAGGTACCGTGTCAAAACACCCTGAAATGACAGACACGACAGGTGCCGTTTCTACTTCAGACGTAGGCTCCGTGAATTCGACTGGAACCGCAGGTTCTGCAGGGAATCCAACCAAAACCGGCGGTGACGCGTCAGTCACGGACAAGGTCACGGGAGAACCTCAAACCAAACCCGGCGGCGATGGCGCGTCAGGCACGGACAAGGTCACGGTAGAACGTCCA
The DNA here is from genome assembly GCA_946902875.1 of Nematopogon swammerdamellus. Lineage (NCBI taxonomy): Eukaryota > Metazoa > Arthropoda > Insecta > Lepidoptera > Adelidae > Nematopogon > Nematopogon swammerdamellus. The sequence goes on from OX336349.1 coordinate 13,036,528, forward strand.
ACCGAACCCGGCGGCGGTGGCGTGACAGTCACGAAAGAGGGGACGGATTAACGTCAAACCCAAACCGGCGGCGGCGCGTAGGTCCCGGACGGGGTCCCGGACTAACGTCAAACCGAAGCCGGCGGTGGCGAGTCAGTCCCAGACGAGGTCCCGGAATAATTTCAAACCGAAACCGACGGTGGCGGCGGTGGCGCGTCAGTCCCGGAATAACGCCAAACCATAACTTATTTAACGTAGTTCGTAAAACTTTCTCTCGTGCAAACCAATGAAGACCACATTTATTTAAGTTTGTATTACTTACTTGCAATAAATTTCTTCCTTATTCCTTATTCCTTATTCCTTATTTCCTTTTCCTTACCTATAATAAAATCCAACGTCTGCTTTCTGCCTGAGTGTCTGTCTGTCCGCTTATAACTCGAGAACCACTGAACCGATTTTAATAAAAAAAAATCTACGGATAGCTTGATTCTTCCCATCAACTATAGGCTACTTACTATCACGCTAAATAGCTTATGAGGTTAGCAGTGAAGTGAAATATGAGAGCGGGCGGAGCCGCGGGCACAGCTTGTATCATTACCTATAATAATTCTTATATAATTTATAAATGTATGTTGTTAAAATAAGTTCATTTACTATGATCGAAGTCGTACATGGTTTACAAATTATATTCTTACGTGTTAAAACTTTTTATATATTAATATAAAACATAAAAAAGGGATTGTTTACGCTTTTTCGTGTACCTATTACCCAATGATATGATCTATTACCTATGGACTATACGTGGTTTTTACACTTGCTATACTATATACATGCTACATTATGCTTGTAGAAGAAAGCGTTTATTAAATGTTTTCATAATTACCTTTCATTACACTCCAACTACCTACACTAAACACAATAATTTTAACAAAGTGCCAAAGCAATCAAAATAAAAATATTCTTACCTAGCCCTAGCATACATAAATACTCTTTAGTTAGGTTAGAGACAATCAAACCGTAGGCGTAACTTAGTAAAATTTTACTTACTAAAGTTTAGTGATCAATCACCATCATAACATTTTTCTCAGACATACATACTACACGCGGTATCCTGGCAATCGGGATAAGCAGAGTAATCGATGTTGTGCTGGAATCACTCTAGTAATTTACAGCACAACACCGACGACGACCACGTTTAGCAATGTATTATTTTGATAATTATCAAGCAGCAAGTAAGGCACGAAGACCCACCTACCTAACACAAAATTTAAAAAATCGTATAAAGCCTTATTCAAAGCACTTTCTAGGCCGAGCTACGACAAGACTAGCTATCTACCTTGAAGATAGATAGCTAGTCTTGTCGTAGCTCGTACCTTCGGATATATCTGAATTGAATTGCATCGAACGGAACGAGCCCGAGATGGCTCGTTAATCTACTATGAGCACTTGCTACTACACTTGAGCCCTTCAGGTTTCAATACAACCAGTTCTACAGGTGTACATAGATTTACACTTGCCAAGCGTGCCTACTTACTTTTTTTAGGGCCCCGCCGAAAAAATGCGAAAAAAGGGACTTCTGGGGGGTTTGTCTGTCTCTATTTGTCTATTTGTCTGTCGGTCACACGCAGATATTTCCGGATTTACTGAACCGATTTGATGAACCGATTGATTCTAATAGTTCTTTGAAAAGTACAGGGTACCCCAAAATGTAAACCAAATTTTATTTTTATTTTTTTAATTAATTCGAGTATTATGTCGTTCTATATGTATTTTTAAGGCAATTTAAAAAAAATTTAACATCTCTTTATTACGATCTTTCTTTAACTACATAAGTCTGCTTTAACAAATATTTAGTTTCAAAGTAGATAAAAAACGTTTTTTGCAAATAAATGTGCACTTTGTTGCTCTTTTTGCTCAAAAATCCAAAGATTTTACGAAAAAGATAGATTTCTGAAAGGCCAATAATTACTCGTAGATAGCAAGGCAGGAACTAAATGTCAGCAACTGTCAACGTAACTGTCCTTACGGTTCAAAAGATGCCGCGACTCCGATAGAGGGCATCGTAAATGTATGGAAATAATATTCAGTCCATTACGACTAGCAATCGTCCTCCGACTACTACGTTAGGAAATGCTGGAAAAGTACCCACGTTCTCAGGATTATGTTAACAGAATTGAAATGAGCCATTCTAGATGCGAATATCGACAAAACTCTCGCTGAAAACACGCAATCGGAAATTTTAATCTTTGTCTCTGGAAAGCTGCGGACACGAAGGACTCCCTTTGCATGCATTATTTCCATTTTTTCCACAACTATAATGGTAAGCACAGCGCGGGAAGATGGTTGAATCAATTTGCAATCTCATTTTCTATAGTTATTTATCAAAATCTTTAAAACAAACGCGCTAAGATTCTATCTACTAGTTAGATCACATAATATACTATTATCACAGAGCAGCGATCAGTGGCCGTCTTGCCCCAGCCGATCGCTGCGTGATTTCTGGCTCTGTGGCTATTATTATGTTGTCATGTAACATCCTAAATAACTACGCTTGAACTAAGCCGTGAGCAAACAGTTTGTACTAAGGTAATACAAACTGTTTGGCCGTGAGTTACAGCTATTCTATACCTACCAACCGATATACCTATAGCTTAACTTTGGATCGAACTGGCATGTAAGATACTTTACTTAAGTTTCGACTCCTTCCTTATATCATCTCCTTCCTTATATCATATAAGTACGGGTTTCTTGATCGTTCTTAGTCGGTATTGCCTTGAACCATGTAGCGCCCTCCAGGAGATCTCAAAAACTGGCCAAGCGGAAGACACCAGAGAGCGCAGTTATTTGTCAGATGGGAGAACACTCGCTCAGGGGATGGAACAGGAAATGAACTTAATCGACCGATTTGCAGGAAACTTACATTAATTACATTCCACTGAATTGGGAGTAGGCTTCAGTGGTTAAGTCGAACTTACTAATTAAAGCAAAAGCGTCTCATGATTACTTCAGAAAACAGCAGCAGAAAATAATATTCACTTTACGATGGTTATTCCAAATTCAGTGGTTATTTCTGTATATTATTGTTGACTTAGGTATGTGCCAAGTTTGCGAATAGCCAAATAATTACTTTTCCAAAGCCAGTGAAACAAAATCTAGTAAAATATATATGTGTTCAGCTCCAACACGATTTCATAAAGAAACGCGCACTTCTATTCAGGCACAATGAAACCCACACATATATTGACACATGAAACCCACACACACACATTGACACTTCTAGTCTCAGCGGAAACTGTAGTGGAAGTTGAAACAAGCTGAACTGAACCACAACTGAACTGACTGACTGATTGAACCGTTCTATTTATCACTCATACTCATTCTATCACTAATCAGTATGAATTATTCACACTACCCACATTATCATCAGACGTTTCTTTACAAATTATTACAATCAAATTTATGTAATCTTAGCTACTTAGCGTAAGTGAAACATAATAATATATTAATAGTTTAGAATTTTTGTAAAGTTTTCATATTATTATTACTGTTTAGGTTGGCTCTTACAGGACAAACCCAGTTTAGTGTAGGAGCTAACATAAATAATATGTACAAAAAAAAATTATTCTTTCAATATACAGGGTGTCCCAGAAACCGACGCTAATCCTTTAACAGGAGATAGGGCTGCTAATTACCTCTCAGAATATCTAATTTTAGGTTTAGTAAAAATGGCTTAGTTTTTGAGATATTGTCATTTTTGTAAAAATCCAAAATTTTCTCCCTCAGCTCATTTTTTTAAATGCCACAAGTACAAATGTAAGATTTTCTTAAATCTAGTTTTTGTCAAATATTCCTGAAAAGTAAGGCTTTCACAGGGTATAATTTATTTTTTCATGTTTAATCCTGTTTCGCTGAAAAACGACTTAAGAGCCACATGTTAAAAAATTTTCAGCCTCATCCCTTGAGATTGGCCCTTCGCGGTGAAAAAAAAAATTACTACACAAAAGTGGCATTATGCAACAAAAATACGCCCATCTAATGTAGTTTTTAAAATGGTACATCACTTACCGATATGCCCAATAATTTATGAGATATTATTATTTAACTGCAAAAGGACCTCGGAATTTGATAACTGTTCTACCAACTACGAATTGGAATAAAATAAACACTTGAAGTAATTGGTCTTTATTAACCTGTTAAAGTAGATGTTCAAATTGTTTACCACCTGCAAAAATGCTAACTCGACATCTTATCACAAATGCCCGGTTGATACGTCGAGCAAGTTACTCGATGCAAGTGCAGATACGTCCACCTATGCTATGTAGTTTGTGTTTTCCGTCCAGTTGAGTGTAGCCGGCACGACCGAAGGGAAGCACTGACGTGGCACCAAGTTCACCCGGTGTTATGGGCTGACATCACGGATGTTGTAGGTGATGTAGCCAACCATGTAAGTTTTCATAAAAAAAACCCTGAGCTACTGCCGTAATTCTTTCTTTGAGCTCTATCAAGTTTTCCATCGGTTTCCCGTAAACTTTTTCTTTTAAATAGCCTCAATAATAAAAATCTAACGGATTTAAATCCGGTGATCTAGACGTCCGGTCTATCTGTGGGGATGCAAGTGGCTAGGAGGCCACAAGACAAAATTAACATGAGTTTTGCAACAGGAGCTTCAGAGCCTTTTAGAAGATGTACCATTGGCCATACGGAGGTGGTTGCAAAATGATGGCTGCCCAGCCCATTACGCTAGAGAAGTGCGTAATTTTTTAGACCAAGCATATCCCCACAGTTGGATCGGACGTCTAGGTCACCGGATTTAAATCCGTTAGATTTTTATTATTGGGGCTATTTAAAAGAAAAAGTTTACGGGAAACCGGTGAAAAACTTGATAGAGCTCAAAGAAAGAATTACGGCAGTAGCTCAGGTTTTTTTTTTAATGTAAACTGACATGGTTGGCTACATCACCTACAACATCCGTGATGTCAGCCCATAACACCGGGTGAACTTGGTGCCACGTCAGTGCTTCCCTTCGGTCGTGCCGACTATAGTCAACTGAACGGAAAACACGAACTATTTACATAGCATAGGTGCACGTATCTGCACTTGCATCGAGTACTTGCTCGACGTATCAACCGGGCATTTGTGAGAAGATGTCGAGCTAGCATTTGTGCAGGTTGTAAACAATTTGAACATCTACTTTATTAGGTACATAATACTTTAACAGGTTAATAAAGACCAATTACTTCAAGTGTTTATTTTATTCCAATTCGTAGTTGGTAGAACAGTTATCAAATTCCGAGATCCTTTTGTAGTTAATTAACAATATCTCATAAATTATTGGGCACATCGGTAAGTGATGTACCATTTTAAAAACTACATTAGATGGGCGTATTTTTGTTGCATAATGCCACTTTAGTGTAGTAATTTTTTTTTTTCAACGCAAAGGGCCAAACTCAAGGCATGAGGGTGAACATTTTTTAACATGTGGCTCTTAAGTCGTTTTTCAGCGAAAGAGTATTAAACATGAAAAAATAAATTACACCGTGTGAAAGCCTTACTTTTCAGGAATATTTGACAAAAACTAAATTTAAGAAAAACTTACATTTGTGTTTGTGGCATTTAAAAAAATTAGCTGAGGGAGAAAATTTTGGATTTTTACAAAAATGACAATATCTCAAAAACTAAGCCATTTTTACTAAACCTAAAACTAGATATTCTGAGAGGCAATTAGCAGCCCTATCTCCTGTTAAAGGATTATCGTCGGTTTCTGGGACACCCTGTATAAAAAAATATAATAATAATTTTGGAAGCTTGGCTCTGTCGCTGGCCATTTATGTCAAACATCAACATTTCAAGCGATATACAGCCCTGAGACACTCCAGCATAAAGGCTCAACTTATAATAAGAATCCAGTTTGGTTCTGCTTAGCTTTTGAACGCCCTCCGTTCACTCCTAGGGGATTTGGGACTGGGCTACCTTCTTCTGAGAGGGAGCCGCATGATTTCTCACTTGTTCCTGTTGTTCTTGTTGTTGGATGACCTAAAAATACTGGCTAGTTCGGACTCTAAGCTAATGCTGATGCTGAAGACAAACGAAAATTTCAGCACCGACATCGGAATAGAGAGACAAGTGTGCGAGCATCCATATAAAGCGAGCGAGGGTCACCGCCTCCGACGGCATTCAGCTATCGGAGTCAGTGAACATTCGGACCATCTCAAAGGATGAAACCTACATATATTTAAAAAAAACGGCCAAGTGCGAGTCGAACTCACGCCGGTTCCGTATCGCCATGTCATGACTTGCGCCACTTACGCCATCTATGGCGTGTTATGAAATGCTTCATATTAGTTAAATGTCATGATTAGTTAAAATGCTTCATGATCTATTCGGTAGATGGCGCGCGCGCATACACTTTTTGGTTTCTTCTATGGGAACCCCCGTGAATTTTTTACTTTTTCTTATTTTTATTATTTGTTTCTGTTCTGTGATAATTTCAACGGGCTGCCTATTACGGTTCAAAAGATACAGCCCTTGGACAGACAGACGGACGGACGGACGGACAGACAGACAGACAGACGGCGGGCGTAGGCTTAGTAATAGGGTCGCGTACCGGATGCGGAACCCTAAGAAAAGGTTCAAAAAATATTCGGATATGCACGAGTGTCTTTATATGTCATCCTTGATATCAATCAAGCATGCGGTCATGAAACAACGCGCAAAGCCAACATTCAATCACTGTCTCGCAATAGTACTGAAATGTCTATTGTCGAGCGGTACCAAGATTTTGGGTTGGGTCTTGCCTATTGGGCATACTTCGGCATACTAAAATGGTCTCAGACTGAGCTGGAAAGTTCTAACACTGCTAACAGCGAACCGGCTGAAAACGTTGTGAAATCGATCCAGTTTTGTAGGAGGTTCTACCACGGATGCGCACCAACCGGTTCTGTAGATCTTTTATTCACAGAACCGGGAAAATGTGGAACGCACTCCCTGTCCATCTATTTCCTCCCAAGTACTGCCTTTTTTTTTTTATGTAATCCGGTATGGGTGTTTGAGTCGGAGGGGCCAAAGCGCATGCTCCGACCAGCCAATATCACCTCCGAGAAGGTAGGTGCCATACCGAAAACTTCCCTGGATTGCTGGCTATACTGGACTAGAGGAGAACACAACCGAGGCTGCTATGCGGCCATCTTACATCCAGTACGGTGGTACCAAGCCAGTCGGCTACAATTTGAGCCTACCACCTAGTAAGGGGCAAGGGAAGGGACCTACAGTTTTACACCGGTTCCGAACGGTGAAGCAGCAGGAGTAGATATGCACGTAAATTTTTTCGTCAGAAAAAACTCATTGGTACACGCCGACCGGATTCGAACCGAGGACCTCTCGCATGAGAAGCCTATGCCCAAACCACTCGGCCACCCGCCGCCTGGGGTTCTTCAAAAGGGGCGTGAAAGGCTCCTGTCAGGCCGGCATGGCATTCGCAATCCCCGTGCATCACCGAATGTCCATGGGCATCGTTAGACACCTACGTGTAGGTGAAACGATGCCAATGTCACGCTATCCACAAAAAAAAAGGAGGAAACTGGGGAATACTCTATCCATAGCAGTGTGAAGTCAAAATTAAACCATCAACTATAAGGCAACAGCTGTTTTAATGCACAAAGTGTTATGGTTGTGATGGTTGGTTAGTGTTGGTGCAGCTGGCTCTCGCGCCGCGCTTCCTCGAGGCTAGCGCGCAGGCGCCGGCTCAGGGACTTCCGCTCAGCACCCGACGGACCCTGCACCATATATCATTTATTTATTATACAGTTTCTGTCTTCAGTAAAAACATTTTTTTTATGGATACTGACATGTACCGTGTGGGGCCGGTACTTTAAAAGAATAGCCCCACTGCATCTCTCCCCGTGTATGTCGTAAAAGGCGACTAAGGGATATGACTCCTTTCTTATATTACTAGGTGGTAGGGTTTAACCCACCCGGGTTGGTACCACCACATCGAATGGAAGGTCGGTCGAAACGGTGTTTTCCGTCCAGTTCAGTGTAGCCGGCACGACCGAAGGGAAGCACTGACGTGGCACCAAGTTCACCCGGTGTTATGGGCTGACATCGCGGATGTTGTAGGTGATGTAACCAACCGTGTCAGTTTCCATAAAAAAATAAAAATATTTTTGGCTACATCACCTACAACATCCGTGATATCAGCCCATAACACCGGGTGAACTAGGTGCCATGTCATGTCAGTGATTCCTTTAATTCCATATATAGTATATTTATGATGACCAGGGATGCATTAATAATATCTAACGCCTAAGCGTAGTTCAGAAACCTTCCTCCAAGCCCATAATAACGCGACTGGTAGAGGTGTCGGCAAAACCTATTTTCGCCGTAGACAGAAAATATGAATTAGCATTAGTTCGTTTATCTCGCTAATAGTAAAGTTAAGTCTACTAAACACAAAAACTGACGGAATATTTCAAGCCACCACCGGTTCCGCAAACTTACATAATGAATAATGAACAGATGGATGTAGGGAGCGGAATTTAATTAAGGTCGCTTATATCAGGCTTTTAAAACGAAAACTAACTACATGATACACATTATAATATACTTGTGGCGTAGTTCGACCAAATTTGCTTACCACCGCGGGATTCCTCGTTAAACAAGCTTCAAAAAAAGGTCAGTATATTTTTTTCTAGGCCTCGTATTTTTCTTTAAGGCCGCTTCTGATGTTGCACATGGTTTGGCGACTCTTTCCTAACGCGTAAAATCTCGATTATCTTGAAAAATACGAGTACTAGGAAAAAATTGAACTGAAGCTTATTAAACTAAGAGTCCTGTCAGCACAGGAGGCTTACCAGCGCAGCGTAAGCAAATCCTGTCGAACTGAGATTCTGTATGCAGTGTGTTTACGCACGTAGACGTGTCACGTGGCTGCTTTAACATTAACAACATTTGACTAAATGAATAAACATTTTCCGTTTTCCTGTCAGAACCAGGTGCCATTTCAAATCTCCCCTTTGGTTGTACCAGCTAGACTGGACTGAACTGAAAATAAGAAAAAATTTCATTTCACAAAACAAACCAGTTTATGAAATTGTGAAGTTTCTTGCTAGTTCTTCACTGTGATAAATCGAACTGAACTGGGTGTAAATAATAAATACAATAAAGGTAATTTAACAATTTAAAGTGTAATATACCTTATAGACTCGGAGGAAATGCTCGAAGCTTAAAGACTATGAATAAGGAATAAAACAAATCATTCAAGAACCTACTCTGAGACTGTTTCTTCTTTAACGACTTTCGATTGAGCCTATCTATAAGTCAATTTCCAATGCTTCCTTGGACCCTTTTAACCAAATTTCCTCTCCGTCCACCTTTCGGTTTAAGCACAGGAGTTTCCCAATACAAAAGTTGTTTATCTCCGTCGTAGGGATGAAACTTCGCCCGCGGTATTTCGTTTTCGGTTTACTCGAGCCCTTGCTTATTTGCGAGGTGTAATAGCAGAAACAAATATCTATCCGACCATGTTAAGAGGCCGGACTCAAATGCCCAAACGTCGGTACATTCACTGGAGCGGATATTGTGGTTTATTTGTTTGTAAGTGAACTCACGGGTTTGATAGAGTGGCTCACACGCCCTGTAGCTTTTCTGTTAACTGAAGCAATGGTCAAAATTATTATTATTTAAAAAAAATGTGGTTTTATCAGAATAGGATTTTTCAATTAATAAGAAGTAAGAAACCTCGGTAAATAATTTGTTGTAAGCAGTTCAGGGCAAAACATCAATTAAAAATTAGGTGGATGGATGAGGAAACATAAATTCAAATTTTGTTGAAAGAAAAAATGAAAGTAACTTAAATTTTTTCCATAACCTAATACAGCGAATTTAAAACGCGGTGAATATTTCAGAAATTTTGTAAAATATGTGACGTTAAACTCGTAAAAAAAACCAAAACCTTCTAATCTGAAACATAGAGGAGTTTTTTTTTGGCAACGCGCTGTGTGCTCAATCCGCAGTTCCAGGTTCAAATCCATTTATATTTTCGTATTTTTTTTCTTCATTTTCGGCTTTGCGTCTATCAAGTGAAGAAATAAAAGCGAGTACATGCTTAGTACTAACATATAAAAAATTTAACATATATTAAATCAGAAGACTGATCCAACGTAATCTAATGGTCATTGTAAATACCAGTAATAATGTCTAGCCTAAATCCTAAATCACTGTCACATAATACGTAAGTTTAAAATTAAATAAAGCTTAGTTGCGAAGACATTTACGCCGCCGGCCCTAACCTTGTCAGGGCAGGTAGCTTCGTTGTCAAAGGTGAACCCGCTATAACAAGAGTGTAAGTGAATATTTAGCGATTTCATTACACCCTCCCTCAAATGGACCTTCTGCTGGCCTAAATGCGGCCCTGAATCGGCCTAAAGTTCGCAAGTCCGTTAATGTATGCGGGCGAGTGTGGATGTAAGTAGCTCCGATGTTGGTATTCCGGGGAACTCTGAAATGGGTTTATCTCGTTAGGAATGTAAAGTGGTTTCTTAGCCGTTTTTATTGCGAAGTTAGTATTGCTCGTATTGATGCAGACGTTATGGAAAGTCGTTCGCAAATCTGAAATTCTCGTATTGTTGTATTCGTATGATCTTTATGCGTGTTGCTTTCAGTCTTATGCGTCCGATAAAATTCAAGTAATTCTCAATAGGATGAAATGAAAACTTTTTATTTTCTATTTTGTTCATATGTTATCTCCAGATGGTGCAAACTCTTGTAGTCGCATCTGGTCTTCTTTGCACGGTCAACTCTAAAAGTATACGATGCACGCTTGCTAGCCCGATCATAGTTTTTATTATTATTGTACTGCGCAACAAGCTAGTGAAAATGTTTAAAAAACCAGCCAAATGCTTGTAGGAATCGCGCACCGAGGTTTCCGTACCACAAAAAAAGTGGAAAAAATCCACCTTCATTTTTTACTTTTTCTATTCTATTTTTGATTGTTGTTATATCAGCCATAATAACATTTTACTTATGTGAATGTTTAAACCGGCTAGCTATGACGGTTCCAAAGATACAACCATCGGACGGACGTACGGACGGACAGACAGACAGACAGACAGACGGTGTAGGGTTAACAATACTGGGTTCAGAAATATAAAAACGCAAAAAAGATGTGTCTTTATTTAGAAGCCCATTATAACCTCCGACTATCTTATGTACATTAAAAAATAATTCTAATTAGAAATTACCACAAAATAATAGAAGCACTAAAAAGTGATATGTATATTTTCTTATAATATAAAAATATAATAAATTCACAAAATAATTTGTGTTTTCCTCGAACGTCGAGCGAGCGAATCAAATCACTCCTCAAAGTACTGTGGTTAAAGTTAATCCATTTTTGTGAGAACAGAAAACTTACATTATCTTCTCCTAACGGATTGTCACCTCCGCTAGGGACGCTCGGTTCTTCAGGTTCCTCAGGATTCTCCGGTCCACCAGGGCCCCCAGGACCCTCGCCCCCAGGTGCCCCTGGGAGACCAGGTACACCAGGGAATTCCGGAGGCTGGAGTCCACCCGGGAATTGAGAAACATCTGATTTCTGATGCTTGCGATGATGTTTTCCTGTAATGTATTTTTTAAACAAAATATTTCAAATATAAAAATTTTAGGATAATTCATATTATATTTACTTTAGTCTAAAACTAACATTATTAAAATTAAAGCCTACCTAAAGTATTCTTTCGTTTTAATAATTTTACCATTAAAGTTAGTATAATACATGTGTTTTAAATTTTTATCATGTTAAAATTGTTGGCACATATGAATGTTTTCGTAATAAATGTATGCTTAGTAATATGAAAAGAAATAGGTACATGCGTTTTGATTTTGAGATTAGTGGAGATAATATGTCAAACTGATCAGTATTTTGCTTGTCGGCTTCCACATGAACCCCTCTCAAACGGCAATGGGTACAAATGATGCGTTGAAACGAGGCTACCCCAACAAGCAAGCAAAACTTGGCTTTCAACTTGAAAGCCAAGTTTTGCTTTACTAAGTAGGGGTAGCCCATGGAGGTACTCCATGGGGTAGCCTCGTATATATATCGATTGAGAGAAGAAAGGAGCTCGAAATCAGGTATTCAAACTTTTTTATACCAATTTTTTTATTTACTAACACTCTCTGTGTTATAGTGCCCGGGACGGATCTCGGCGTGTCGTCGCCGCAGCGGGCGACCCGCCACGCGAATAAACTATACAAGTACGGTGCGGGTGCGAGGGAGAACACCGACGAACCGCTGCGGCGGCGACACGCCAAGATCCGCCCCGCGCATTATAGTAAATAAAAAAATTGGTCAATGTAAGTATTCGTATGACTTGACAAGTTTTTTGTAAATATAATTTATATAATACGAACCGATTTATTTATCGATTTTACCGACTTAGAACATAATATAAACTGAATTCCTTTTAAAATGTGTGCACAAAAAGTACCTCACATTATGACGGGGCGGCGTTGCATGTAAACTGAAACGATACAGTTTAAAATTCTAATAAATTTAAAATTACTAATAATTAGAAATAAGAGATAAATTCTTCTTATTCCGTTTAAATTATATCCAGTTCATCGAAGCGAGTCCCCCACAATCACCGCACGGAATGAGATAACATTTTACAATACCTTTCGTGATTTTGTTAGGTCCCTCTGTTCGGTAAGGGTAAACAACATGTGAATAATTAACTACAAGTAAGTACTACATAGTGCGTCTTAGTTGCCTGCCACGCGGTGAGCTGAGTGGAATTTAGTGGTTAGGTGGAGTAATCTTGAAAATGCAGACAAGTAATGAACATTTTGCCGGAAGACTACCCCCGCCGCCGCCGCGCCGCCGCGCTGGCTCGAAAACATAGAAGTCAGAAAGATAGAAGGAGTCATTCATCGATTAGACGGAAAGTAATACTATATTGTTTATTGTTTATTTAGCATCTATTGGCAGTACACTGCGCTCAGATTTGTCATATTTACATTGTAACATTCCGCCAGTTCGATTATCACAGCGAAGAAGAACTGACAAGAAACTTCACTGGAAATTTTTTCAATGTCCACTTAGTCTATACAAAAATGTTTGCCACTGCCTAGACACGCATGTGCTGATTTGTGACATGCAGCAATTCATGACAAAGTGAAAACATTTTTACTATGAAATTGTATGGACTACTGGTTTCTGTCACTGTATTAGTGTTGTATTGTATTTACTTGGATACAAAGGCAGATAAAGGAGCATCGTTACACATGCTTTCTTTACGTATAAATTTTTGACAAAGGCTCTTTACTCCTGATACACTTAGATACTTATATAATATCTTCGTAGTCAGAACTCTCGGTAAAATTGTTAATCTTGCTCTCAAACTGGATGTAAGATGGCCGCATAGCAGCCTCGGTTGTGCTCTCCTCTAGTCCTCTAGTATAGTCAGCAATCCAGGGTAGTCTCCGGTATAGCACCTACCTTCTCGGAGGTGATATTGGCTGGTCGGAGCATGTGCTTTGACCCCTCCGACTCAGCCACCCATACCGAATTACATACAAAAAAGCTGTGTTTTCGATAGACTGTAGGCAATCTTATTATGTGGCTAGTTACAATAATACGCTAAAATACTTGTATTAAATATGTGTGATAATAAAGGATCGCTTCTCTTATATTCTCTCTCTCCCGTCCCGTCCGTACTATACTTTCTTAGATACTGCTCAGCCCTAAGGCTATTTAACGTTATGGTATTTTTTCTTTTTTTTTTTTATGGAAACTGACACGGTTGGCTACATCACCTACAACGTCCGTGATGTCAGCCCATAACACCGGGTGAACTAGGTGCCATGTCAGTGCTTCCCCCTTTTGATCGTGCCGGCTACACTGAACTGGTCGGAAAACACAAACTATTTACATAGCCGTTTCGACCGACGTTTCATTCAGTGCGGTTGTACCAACCCGGGCGGGTTAAACCCTACCACCAAGTAAGGTAAGAAGGGAAGGGACCTACAGTTTTACGAGGTATATAGCCTATAGTAAGCCTCAAGAACTACTCTTTTCATTGGTGCAAACAGCATCATCATTGGTGCAATCTGTTCAGTGGTTCCGGAGTTTACCTCAAACATACATGCATACAGACTGACGTTCCCTTTTATAAGAATTAAATATAGAGATAGAGATACACGCATATGTACCCGTCACACTTGTGTACTAACCTTTACGTGTGACGAGGTATAAAATTGTGCGCATATAATATAGATATTGGTGACGCGGCGGTAGGTCGCTGGAATTTTGCCCTTTTTAGGGTTCCGTATTTTTTCTAATTATCAAACAAATTTTACCTATATAGGCTAGCGTTGCAAATTACAGTCGCGGTGAACACCACACCAGGGAAGGAAAGGAACTTGTGCAGGACTCACCCCCTGATGGATATCCTCGGCGCAGCGAAGCGGGTGGCCACCACGCAAAGACGATCGTCTCCAGCAGCAGTCTTGCGAGATGGATGACACTCGCGGCGATGAATTGTGTGCGAGCGGGTTAGTATGGACAACGTAGGTCCAGCGGCGGAGATTGAATAATAATGAAATATATTTTAGTAATTGCGGGTAAAAAACTAGAGGTCCGATACCAATTTCGCGCGTGTGCAGACTCCAAGCGTCTCGAGAGCTCACTGACTGCGTTCAGCTGCTCGGCCGCAGCGCGGCCTGACAGCGCGGAGCAGGCAGCGCGGTGCTCATCTCTTCAGGCGGTGAGGTAGGCATATTGGAGAGACAAGGAAGGGACTAGGTGAAATGTCACCACGACTGATTTGCAACGCATCGGCCCAACCATGCCCCCCAGCTTGACAGGACCAAGTCCTTTCAAAAAATATAATAAAGAAAAAAAAGCGGAAAAATGTATTGCCTAGAAAATACCTACCAAAGATTGTGCGAGCGTATGTTAAGTAATGCGAATAATATAAACCATTTTATCGGTGTAGGTAGCGGATAAACAATAATGCGAATTAACAAGAAAAAAAATATAAAAATAAAAGTTAGTGGACTGTATAATTTGCGAAAAGTTATGACAACACAGTGTGAAAATATTCACCACTGTGCGCTATGCGCCTATATTTTCCGGACTCAGTCCGGCCATTCACGAACTCACGAACGCCGTGACTTCCGGTGAGCAAATACAGTATTAGGTATTTGCAGCGGTGATAATAGTACCTGAATTGATAGGGGAGGAGCCTATCGTTCAGCAAATTAACCTTACTCAAGCTACCCTCGACTATCAAGATTCCATTTTCATTAAAGACATTTGATTTTGGAAATGCGGGTGTTACATTATGACTAATAAGTGCGAATTTAAATTCGTTAGAATAGAGAAAATTCTGCAGAGCCATTAGAAGAACGACCTTGGCATACTGTAAGTGCAATATTTTAAATTTACTAGATAAATTAATAAGGTTAAAAATGTAAATTACCATTCTAACAAGATGTGTGAAAGAGAAGACTCGTGAAGCGAGTGAGAACGGCGGCGGCGGCGGTTCAAATGTATTGGCCGGCCATTGTTCCACAGACCGGTGGGTGGCGATCGCCTCACCAAGCAACAGCGGCTGCTCGATTAGCTGCGCAGGAGTTAAGCTACTAGACAGGTAATCGGCAGAGTTTTCATCTCGATGGAAGCAATGGGAATTAATTTTATTTGCGGCGATATTTTGTAGGTATAGGAGCACTAACACGAACCGTCGCCCGAGCGAGATGACACCATTAGAAAGAGACTTATACCAATAAATTTTAATTTCATAAAGCGATTTAATTATTAAATTTAGTATTGTTATTGCAGGTGCGGTGTACAAATTCCAAAGATGGATAATCATGAACAAAGTATTGCGTCGTGCACACTCGCGAGGTTCTACACTGAAGGCGAAGTGTGATGTGAGAGTTGTATAAAAGTCGTCTGATTGAAATTCGACTTCCGAGACGCGGTGTGCGGGAGGTGTACTTGTAGACATCGTCTGCGGCGAGTTACTGGATAACTTCGCTAACTCGAGCCCCCCAGCATGAACTGACTGACTAGTATCGATAGCTAGGTACGGACTACAGAGCAAGCTGACCGGTACACGCGGCAACTCATTTAATTTAAGCGGTTCTTTCGTGATTTTATCAGGCAATGATGTCGCGCGATGTGGGATGCTGCGTTGCGAAGTAGGCAAACTTGGTTCACTTGCTTCACTAAAATCAATGAAGTTACAATATGTGCGAATAACATTACACGTCGTCGTCGGGCCTGGGAGCGCAGGCGCTTCTCCTAGTACTAGATAACCTAATGAGGTATGTATAGCGATCGGTTCTCCAGGCGCGCGAGCGACAGTCTGACTACGTAAGATGCGAGCGAATAAATCTGCACCGAGAATTAGATCTATTTCGGCAGGTTCAAAGTAACCGTAATCACTAAGGGGTAAATTGTGTAGGTATTCGAGTCGCGAAATATCTACCTTTGCTGAAGGCAATTTATTAGTAATACGGCTTACGACGAAAGGTTGTACTTTAAATCTTATATTATCGTCCAAGCGGGAGCGGATAGTCAAGCAGGTGACTCCTTCGATTGGATTGGCTATGTCACCTACTCCAGCAACAAATGTATTGTGCGGCGGGTTTGATTTTAAGTTTAGCCTATCACAACAAGCGGTCGTAATTAAGTCCCTTTGTGACGCGCTGTCGACTAGCGCACGTACGATGTGAATATTGCCAGCCACATCGACTACGTTACACAATGCGGTGCCTAATAGAACGCAATTATTGCGTGAAATATTATTAATTGGACATGGTCCTACGGATGGTCCTACTACTGTCGTCGCGGAGTCGGCAGTGCGAGCAGCGGGGAGAGCGGTGCGGAAGGGCGCGGAGGCGGCGGCGGCGGCGGTGGCGGAGGCGGCGGCGGCGGCGGTGGCGGAGGCGGGCGAAACGAAGACCGGCGAAGCGGGGGCGGAGGTAGCGGCGGAGACGAGCGGAGCGGGCGCGGCAGGCCTGAAAGCGGGGAGGGCTGGCGCGCGCGCATCGCCTGAAGCTGAAGCGAGCGGTACGGGTGAGAGGACGAAAGCGGGGGCGGGGGCGGCGGTCGCGGCATCAGCGATGCCGGGCGGTCGATACCTACTATAATTATTCGAATGCGAGGGCGGTGAATCGTTACTAGATTCGAAATGCAATAATGTATGATGCGAGTGTGAGCACACTCGACATCTCACCTCCGACTTGCATTTGCGCAGTGCGTGCCTACTACTTAGGCAATTCACACATAATTTATTGGATTTTACGAAGTTATAGCGATCGCGGGCAGACATTGCACTGAACTTCGAGCAATGATATAGCTGTGAATGATCAATTCCTCCACAGGACACACATCTATCGTCCGGTATGCTTACAAATGTCTTGAAAGTATTGTTACTCGTATTTCGCGGCGATGGAGGTCTGACCGCGGGCTGTGCCGCGGGGCGGTAATTATTATTACCACTGGTAGTGTTCGGTTGATTGGCGCGGTGCGGAGGCGGGGAAGGCGGGGAAGGCGTGCAAGGCGGCTGATTTGCGGATGTACCCGCATACGCTCGTTGTAAAATGCGGGATTGCTCACGAACAAAGTCAACGAACTTTAATGACGTAGGCATCGCGTTCTCGCCTCGGAGTGACATTTCAAATAGTTTGACAGTTTCAACACCGAGTTTTTTACTACCAATGTGAATGAAAATGAACTCTTCCAAGCTATCCAGTTTCAATTGTCTCAAGGCGGACACAATGGATGAGAATTGATCTACGAAGTTTTCCAAACTATTGGCTGTGGCCTCACCTACACTCGGTAAATTCAGTAGCTGATCTAGATAATTAGCGGCCAGTACGCGTTTGTCGTTATATTTTCTCACCAATGCGTCCCACAACACTGGATAATTGTCGGCAGTAGGCATAAAGCCTTGACACATGTTCTGAGCTTGACCGGTCAATCTACCAACCAAATATTGGATTTTTTCACCATCAGTCAGATCCGCGTTTTCGTGAATGACCGTTCTGAAAGTTTCGAAAAATATAGGCCAATTATGTATGTCTCCATCGAACGAACACAACTCTAACCGTGGTAATTTTGGCGCCTGTCGGAATGACAGTTTGCCATTCACTTTATTAGTTTGCGCGGTTTGTCGCGACGACATTATTTGGTCGTATTTGAATCGTATTTCAGCGTACAGGTCCTCGAAAGCGTTCATGGACTTGTAGCAGGGTTCAGCAGCGTCCGGGTTTGACGCAAGCAGTTCATTGTATTCGTCCAAGGTCGACATAAATTCTTGGCGCATAGTGTCAGTGGTGGCTGCGTTTGCAACAAATATATCCACATTTTGTGGGTTTAAATTTACTATTTTGTCAAATATGACTTGTAAGCGCTCGAAGTAGCACTTCATTTTATTTTCAATGCGCTTTAACCTACGCTCGTACAACCTTTTTTCTCGTTCCATTTCGAGTCGATCTGCACCGGTAGCCATTTTGATACGCGGGATTTACTACCTACTTATTTTAATTGCAGAATATTTTAATTTATATTGTTTAAATTGAATATAATACACGAAATATAATATTACTACATCGCTAACCAATAGGGATCCGGCTCGAAGGACCAACTTATGGTGACGCGGCGGTAGGTCGCTGGAATTTTGCCCTTTTTAGGGTTCCGTATTTTTTCTAATTATCAAACAAATTTTACCTATATAGGCTAGCGTTGCAAATTACAGTCGCGGTGAACACCACACCAGGGAAGGAAAGGAACTTGTGCAGGACTCACCCCCTGATGGATATCCTCGGCGCAGCGAAGCGGGTGGCCACCACGCAAAGACGATCGTCTCCAGCAGCAGTCTTGCGAGATGGATGACACTCGCGGCGATGAATTGTGTGCGAGCGGGTTAGTATGGACAACGTAGGTCCAGCGGCGGAGATTGAATAATAATGAAATATATTTTAGTAATTGCGGGTAAAAAACTAGAGGTCCGATACCAATTTCGCGCGTGTGCAGACTCCAAGCGTCTCGAGAGCTCACTGACTGCGTTCAGCTGCTCGGCCGCAGCGCGGCCTGACAGCGCGGAGCAGGCAGCGCGGTGCTCATCTCTTCAGGCGGTGAGGTAGGCATATTGGAGAGACAAGGAAGGGACTAGGTGAAATGTCACCACGACTGATTTGCAACGCATCGGCCCAACCAGATATAAAGATACTTTATTGCTCCAAATGTTTTTTACAGAAACAATTGCTTGAATAACTTACTATATAGGAAATTTATTAAACATAAAGGGAACATAAAAACTAAATAAACAGAAGGAACTTACAACTATAAAATTAAAACTAAAACTAACCTAAAACAACTACCTACCTCTCTCAGCGCATTAGTCTGGCCATACAGAGGGCTAATGCGCTGAGTGTCTTGGGAACTTTCCCTGGATCGGTCGGTATGGATGAGATTTTTTTATTTATCAACCTGATTTACAGATCTCATTCATATCACTGGTCCGGGTTGTTCTTTTTTCTTTTATATATATAGTTTAATGAAATCACTCTGTATACTTCTAAAACCATATTGCAATAAAGACTCTTTACCTAAAACAAGACTAACCTAAAAAAAATTACCAAAAAAAAATTTTTTTTATTTATTTACTGACACGAGTGAGTTAAGATGGTGTGCGAACAAAGCAAATTGAAGTCAAATATGTGACAGCAACTGTTCCACCTTCTAGAATTCTTCGGGATAAAACCATTTATTACTTGGGAAAATCAACGCTGATTTTACGCGGCGTCGGCGGCGGCGCTCCGACGATGGAAATATCCAATAGATAGGGTTATAGCAACCACCGCGGGCAATGTTATCGTAATGTACATAGGTGCGATCCAACTAACTCGGGTATTTCATAAAATAATGTTAGACAGAACCCGAAAGCAGCTTAGGACGAAAGGTCTAAAGCTAAACCTGCGAGATTCCACAGTCAAACGTTTTCCAATATATTTTATGTTCGATTGCTATATTTTTTTTTTATTTCCATTATACTGCTTATGTTACTTTTTTTTTCAATCTCGTTAAAGTAGGGAGCTGAAAAAGTCACTCCGCCGATGTTATAATGATTTGCATGTACGTATGTATGCATATATTCTTTATTGAACACAAATTTATACAAATTAGGCACAATAGGTGAGCTTAATGCCGTGAGACATTCTATTTTAACTAACCTTTGGTATGTGGGAGAAGTTTAAGCAGGCGAATAAGAATTAAAGCAATATGATAAACTACAAACGAATACTGCATAAATACTTTAAGATGCATATACATGTATGTAATAGACTTACGTATTGTATTCAGTAATAGATAGTATTACTGTTGTTCAACACCATCAACTGACTGAGAAGAGACAGAGAGAAAGAGAGAAGAGGGGAGTTAAGATATGCATGCAATATTTATTTACGTCAGTAAGGATAGGAAAAGATTGTTCTTTATCTTAAATACATTCATAGACGTAGTGATTTCGTCACGGTGTTACAACAAAATAAATTTATACGAGGTTTTGCTAGTATGTAAATTTTATCCTATTCAGTCAGCATGCCGGCGATAATAATGCGAAATTTCAGGCAAGTGGCCTGAAAGACATGTATTAGACTTTAGACTAAACACACACATCATTTGAATGTTAAAATTGATATATTTTTTATGGAAAGCGCAACATTTGGCGCCGTGCCATCCATAAGGTGTCCAACGGCGCCCATGCACATCCGGTCGTACGCGGGGGTTGCGAATGCCATGCCGGCCTGACAGGTGCCTATTCAATCCTCTCTTGAAAGATCCGATATGAACAAAAATTTCCTACCAGCATTAACCACGACGACGGCCGCTAGAAGAATCGAGATCAACACAACCGCACGACGCATCTTGTCTGAATTTTGAGCAAACTAAAACTAAGATTACACTTACAGGTGTATATATAGACGGCGAAACCTTCTATTTTCCATTATTGTAATCTAATCTATGGGCGGAGGCAGTTTGAGAAAATAACCGTAATTACAGGAAAATATCACCTCTTTATCGGTAAAGCCATTTTCCTACAAGAAAATTTCTAATGGAGAACGGAATAGGTACTTTGTTTAAATATCAACCGCATAATATCGCGGCGATATGCTTTTTTTTTCATTATGTTTAAAACGAAAAATGCATCTTCGCCATAACAAAACTATATTTCTCCGACATCACATAGGTATAATTAGCATTGTAAGAAAAAGTTTTTTTTTTCATTTTTTAAATAAACGAGGATAGTTCATGCTTCTTCTGACTTATTTACAAAAAAAAAAAACATACTCTGACTAACGCAACGAGCTTCGTCTACCCCATAAGCATTTTTCATTGCCAAATCGTCCAACAACATTCAAGTATAAATTATCGACGAAAATTGATCAATGAAATAACTAAAGGGGCCTCAATATTCTTAAATTATATACAAGCAGAGCAATAACTTCGACCAAATTGTACTAGTGCATGCTCGGCTTCTGTCACAGCCAGTTATTATGCCACGTAAAATAAAACATAACAACCTTTGTGGCTAGAGTTTGACAATATCATCTTGACGAACCTGTCAGTCAAGTTGTTCTTTCGCGCCAAGATAAGTAAGAGAGACACTTAAAACTTCTATTTTCCTTTGTCTCATAATTTCAATACGTTCATCCCACAGAGCATCGAATACCGCGCGCGCTCTGTGGTTCATCCTCTTATGACATCGAAATATTTATTTTTAAAATAGTTTTTTTTTTCAAGTTCTATGCGGCCGATAGGATTCAGGCATGGGACGAAGAGACGAAGAGACGACGACCGTTGGAGTAACCGGATCCTACACTCAAGAAAACGATATGTAGGAAGACCATCGGCCAGGTGGGACGACGACATCAAGCACGTTGGCGAAAAGCAGTGGCTCAGTACCGCTGAAGGCTGGGAGGACTGAAGAAAAATTGGAGAAGCAATGTCAATGACTGATTTACTGACATGGGACCTAGTTGCCACAGGAATAAGGAGTAATTAACTGACATCAAGAGTCCGGGTGCAGTCAAATATGTCAGGTTTCATAAAAAAATACCTACTGCACGAACCTCGTCATTGCTGCAAGATGGTCTCAAATTAGAAATAACTTCCCCTTCAATTACTGCAACGCTCAGGTTCACAACACACGTAGGTATAATTTGTGAGCAGGAAGGGAGCAGAGAGTTCATTTGGCAGGCAGCGTAGGGCGCAAGTATTCGTGCCCAGTAATCAGCTACGTGGAACTTGGACGACGAGGAATCCATTGCATTAGGCAAGCTCAGTTGTTGCGTGAAACAGTATTATTCTGATCTGAATTAAGTAGAAGTGAAAAGTTGAGAAGTTCACTGAACGCTTTCTATGACCTATTAGTTGATACTTATACAGCAAAACTTCGAGTGATGATAAAACAGCACAATCGGCAAGAATTTAAACCACAAAATGATAGGTAAAATAAACGAGTGAAAAATCAGCATCGACTAATCGTTCTCATTTGTATTCAAAATTGTCTAAGTTGCCTTATCAGTAGTAAAATGACGCGATTAGCAGTAACAGACAGGCAGACGACTAATTGGTACAGATATTTTATCTCACGAGCGCGGGTGAGCCATACTTGTAGTTGTAATGCGTATAGACGCGCGCTCCTGTGTGCGTAACCGAGCTTACGCAGGCAAAGACAGTCTGCGCATGTATATTTACACACACAAGCGTGGCTCACCCGCGCTCGTGAGTTAAAACATCTGTACCAATGTCATATTACAAAATAGTATAAATGAAAAGTTCCTATTTATTATTTATTATATACATTTCTTTTTATATCAATTTTACATTTTTATATTATTATTGTATTTTTAATATTTCTCGGTAGGACGTTTTGTTTTAGATTTAAATTGTAGTTTTAAGTAATTTTAACTTGATAGGTAGTTTTAGTTTATAATTAATTTTATAAATATATTTAACAAGAGATAAGAATGTAACATTATCCACCTTTTAAATAGAAAATTCTTTAAACTAAATTAATTCATTCAACCATAATGAATTCATAAGTCACAAGTAAAGTGAATATAAAAATTTAAAATATATTTATGAATAAATTTTGTGTCATAAAACATTGTTATATTTCAAAACAAGCTGGCTTGGGGGTGACAGTGATTATCTCAGAGGCTTCCGCCCGCCCTGGCCGGAGCACGTAGGGCGCGCGTGCGTAGGCTGTGTACCTATAGAGCTATGCACGGCGCAGGCTGTGACGCCGACGGTTTTAGTTTTACGAGTCTGATTTACGCGACGTGCTAGAGCCTGCTTGCCGGCGCTCTTCAGCCTATGACCTTGAGGGGGAATTCGGTTTGCTCGTCTTAATCTTTGTTAATTTAAAAGCCTGGCTTAAAAGCTTCTTTGGTGTTTATTTCATTAGCGCGAACGGCCTGAGTTTTTGATATAACCTAAATTGTGCTAGAGCGGGAATTTTTTTCTCTAGATTCACCATAATTATTGTTGGCTACTTTGTAGACTAAAAACTGTACAAACGTTACCTTTCGTTGCATGGATCGGAATGTTTTTAATTAATTAAAATCAATTCAATAATCTGAAAATCTGATAAAATAGACTCTGGCAGACGGACAGACAGACAGACACAAGAGTGATCCTTTAAGGGCTCAGTGGTTTTTTCCTCTTTTGAAGTCCGGAACCGTAAAAATTCAAATAAAAAAAGAATTAAACATTCGAATAAGTTCTACACATAGATAATTGAATAGGTATATATACCATCTCTATTCCGCGGTTCTCACGGACTTCCCGCAACCGGCAGCCGCGATTTCTTGGTCTGTGGTGGTTCAAGATGAGGCTTTGCTTTCAGTCCACCCAAACCGCTTACGTTTAGATACCTTTAGCAAGATCTAGAACCCTCAGTATACTTATTTCACGACTTATTGTTTTTCATATTTACAACGATGCCAATTTATGTCTGACCGCTGTGACCGTGTTGCGAACAATTTAGGTATACTTACACACTGTAACATCTAGGAAATTGTGTACGCGGCTTTGCAGCCGCTCTAGTGCTTAGGTAGTGTTTATTATGCCGCGCGAGAGTAATCCTAAACGTTCCAAACCGTTTGGTCCTGAACTGTTTACTGTTTCATTACGGGCAAAATCAAAATATTCGAGGAAAAAAAACTATCAAGTGCGAGTCGAACTCGTGTGTAGATAGTTCCGTACCATATATATTCGGTGGTACCATTCCGTTTTCCGTGAGAACTTCAAGACTTCAGGATTTTCATTTTGGCTTTCCCGTAAACTTTTCAAAATTTTAGACTTAGTAGTTTCGGAGTTAATGTTTATGCTCGATTATCGTATATTTTCTTTAATATATTTAAAAATAATAATTTAAAAAAATCGACACTCACTTGAAAAAAGCGTTTTTGCTTATGCGTCCTTATAGTTATCACGGTTTTCAAGATTTTATACGGCAAGAGCAATGATGTCTGTCATGCAATAATGATATTTTTAGGTACCGTGCCACTAAGAGGTGAAAACGGAACGTAATAGTGTGACTCATGCGTCCGTCCGTCTGTGTGTCTGGTCGTCTGTCACAGCGTCACAACATAACTTCTAAACGGTCGATCGTACCAAGTTGAAATTTGTTACGAAATTAGACAATATACTTTAGAGCACATTTTCAAAATATATAAAAAATTTACCCCCTAGGGGGATCGAATGTAACTAAATATTGATTTTATATGGTAAGAGGACTTAGTTTATTTCTATGGGTAAGTGAGTGCAAGTGGGCCGTAAAGAAGAATACATTTATTTTTATTTATTTTTTTATTTTATAATATAATTTTATACCCTAAATTTTCCACCAACCTTATTATTGTGTGCCGTGATACCAAACCGGACGGTTAAAATCCTACCACCTAGTTAGGTAAGATCTTCTGCTCAATTATATTTTTTTATTTTTTTTTATTTAAATGTTTAAGAGCTCTGAGGTGCTGTACATTATAACTCTTTGCACATATTTAATAACAGTATTACAAATAACAATTAAATTATTGTGCGCAGGTACCTGCACAATTACATACATTAATTTTTTAAATTTTAGAAATATAATTATTTTAACATAGTTTTTTCTTACATTCCTATTTACAAACATAAGTACCTACTTACTATTAATTACA
The DNA here is from genome assembly GCA_946902875.1 of Nematopogon swammerdamellus. Taxonomy (NCBI): domain Eukaryota; kingdom Metazoa; phylum Arthropoda; class Insecta; order Lepidoptera; family Adelidae; genus Nematopogon; species Nematopogon swammerdamellus. Next base: position 13,061,746 of record OX336349.1, read on the forward strand.
AATTTAAATATAAGTACTGTTATATACTCGTATATGTATGTACCACTTTAAACAGCAACCTAGGTAACAAAACCTACATCAGTACCTATATAAAGCCTAACCTACCCCAGTAACAGCGAAGCGAGGTGACAGGTTGCTTGGCAGTAATCCTTGTTTGACCAGGCTTTCCAGAAACTCGCCAGCGTTGTAGCCGTAGCAATTTCTTCGCGTGTTAGAGTGGGGGTGATGTTGATACAAGTAGTAGGGCAAGTCAACGAATATTTAAATACTCGTATATATTTCTTATATCTTTTTCTGATATTTAAAAGTTTACTTATTAACTATGTATGTATGTAAGCACTGCTGCCCACAGGACACACCACCTTAGGTCTAGCATGGACAGCGGGCACGCAATACGAAAAAATATATTTCTATATAGGTACTTAAGTAAATTTATTGGTTAGTTTTAGTGCTGTTTCTGTCTGTATGTCCTACTGCTGTATCTGTAGAACCGTAATAGCTAACCGGTTTAAATTTTCACAGTATATATCTTATTGTGGCCGATATAACAACAAATAATAAAAATAAGAAAAAGTAAAAAATTCACGGGGGTTCCCATAGAAGAAACCAAAAAGTACATGCGCGCGCGCCATCTACCGAATAGAGTGTGAAGCGTTTTAACTAATCATGACATTTAACTGATATGAAGCATTTCATAACACGCCATAGATGGCGTGAGTGGCGCTAACCATGACATGGCGATAAGGAACCCTCGGTGCGCGAGTTCGACTCGCACTTGACCGGTTTTTTGTTCCTATCGATTCCACGAATCTGAATGTGCATACTGTTTGCTGGGACATGTTAACAAGTGGGTAGCTATGTACGTACATGCAATACTAAGAAGTGTGCTGTCGCTAGCCCCCTGTCGCTAGCCCCTTGCCTGTCGTCGCGACTCGCGACCGACACATTTGCCCCAAGTATTTACACATCGTTAAGGAAACGACGGACGGTGGAATTTCGGGGTTTAGAGCTTAAGGGTCCTACGACGACGCCTCAAGACGCCGCGCCGCCCGCATCAATATGGATTAAGTGTATTTGCTCTGGCTTTGCTTGCCCCATTTCTTCGTCCATGGTAACTGTCTGTTCGAGTGGCGAGTTGCCTGGTGGTAATGCGTCTAGCTCTTATACTAGAGGTCTGGGGAATTCCAGAATATTTTTTTTTCTAAATTAGCGATATTTATTTGCATACACGAGCTGATAATTTTTTTATGGAAACTGATATGGTTGGCCACATCACCTACAACATCCGTGATGTCAGTCATACCTTGATGAACTATGTTCCATGTCAGTGCTTCCCTTCGATCGTGCCGGCTACACTGAACTGGACGGAAAACACGAACTTATTACATAGCCGTTTCAACCGACCTTTCATTCAGTGCGGTGGGACCATCCCGGACGGGTTAAACCCTATCGCCTAGTTAGGTAAAAAGGGAAAGAACCTACAGTTTTACGTGGAATCCGAGCCACGGTCCGCCTCCAATGGTCACCCGTCCAAGTACTCACCACGCCCAGTGTGCTTATGATCACGACCGACGGTCGATCGACCGCACCACTGAGCTACCGAGGAGCAGGGGCGGCTCGAGCAAACTTGGAGCTCTAGGCGAAACACTGGAATGGCGCCCTTTCAATATTTTTTTCGACAAAAAAAACTCAAATATAAACATATGAAGTGTGTAATTTTTAATCAAATAAATAATTAGAGCACATATATGATTTAGTTGCATAAAATAGAGTTTTAGCCCACTTCTTTTGATTTATAGAGTGAAATATGAAAACTTTTTAAAATAAAACTAAATAGAGCGTAGAGTTATGTTAGCGCCCTAGGCCATAGCCTAGTTTGCCTATATGAACGGGCCGTCCCTGCCGAGGAGGCTGACATCTTCGCTGATTTCTTAGCCTGATCGCCTTAATATAAGACACGACTTCATAGCCTTGCTGAGGTCTACTTTTGAAAACGCAACGCCCTCCCTAGAAACTATAAACCGAACAGCTGATGTGTTCTTAAGAAACTCTCTTAGGTACACTACGGAATCTGTTAAGATTTCAATGTTGTGCAAAATTCATTGGCTAGTAGTTACAGCAATTTAATATAGTGGGTGATTAAAATTGAAAAAAAAATATTTTTGATATAATTTCAATAGTATAATCTGTGATCGGTGTGATAGTCTATGAAATAAATACCTATCCTGTATAAGTTTGTAATCTAATTCACGATGGCAAACTTCAAATACCTTTAAATTTTAAAATACATATTTTCGGTTCTTCCACCGAGTCAGGCTTCAGGTGGGTCTTCGTGCCTCACTTGCTGCTTGAGAATTATCTTGTCCTAATGCTTTGCTAAACGTGGTGGTCGTTGTTGTGCTGTAATTTACCAGAGTTCTTTGCAGCACAACACCGATTACTCTGCTTACCCCGATTGTCGGGATACAGCGTGTGGTGTGTCTGTATCTATTTTGAATAATAAATACTATAGTTACCTATGCTGTTCGGTTTTCAGGCGAGACCCGCAAATGTCTGCCGTAAGCGTTACTTTTGTGCTACCAGTCAGACAGAAGTGTCATGTCATGTCAGATTCTCGTAATCCACACATTAATTATTTCACAGAATACGGCTTCCCTTGCCGCAGTTTTATTCGAAATGCCACTTTATTGTGAAAGGCTTGGCTTTCTTATCTAGAGACTAGAAAGAAAGTTAATATCACGCAATCAGAGTGTGATTTTCTATCTAAAATTTTTACTGAGTCGGCGACGTCGACTGGTGATGTTTAACAAAATACATGCATACCACTCGCTGTATCCCTAAAATCGGGGAAAGCAGAGTAATCGGAGTTGTGCTGCAGGTACTCTTGTAAATTACAGCACAACACCGACCACCACGTTTAGCAAAGTATTCGGACAAGATAACTATCAAGCAGCAAGTAAAGCAAGAAGATCCACCCGCTGCATGACTCAGTGTAAGGACCGTTCCAAGGTGAGCGGTAGCTATCCTGTCGCCCTTTAGCACGGCATCTTGTCCTTATCCCTTAGTCGCCTTATACGACATGCACGGGGAGAGATACAGTTGGGCAATTATTTTTAAGTACCGGCCCCACACGGTACAAAGCACAAAGTATAAAGTAGTTAAGTGTGAAACTACGAGAAAGTTCTTTTATCGATAATATTTCATCTTGTTTCTCTAGTAAATGTGCCGATGACTTAAAATCACAGATTTCACAATACCTACTCTTTTTATCCGACTATTGCTCATAACGGTGGTACCACACATTAGGCTTCCTAATTAAGTTTCCCTCATTCGAGCGCGAGTTCGAGCGACATAAATACATATATACAGAGTGTACTTACGTATAAAGGCGGTAGATATTTCAATCGAAAACGACCGTCCTAAGGTAAAGTCCAGACAGACAGACAGACCGCCATAAAAAGCAAAATGATTCGATCTCACACAGACTAATAAATCTAAGAGAGAAGTTATTGCCGGGCGTGTGAACTTCTGATAAAACTTTTAAAGCGAATTTGTTCAACGAAACATTTGAGAACTTTTCTTGAATTTAACATTTTGAACATAGTAGAGATTAAACAACATCTCAAACGTAAATACGTACGAGTATGATGAATACGACCTCAGTCTCACCTAGTAGGAAGGGGAGGTTAGAAGGAAGATAGAGAGGGAGATAAACTAATAGAGTAAAAACTGACTATAAAACAAAACGTTTCGTTAAATTCTCGCCGCGTTGCGCTGTGATTAGTCGTACCTATATACAGAAAGCTTCGACGGAGCAGTCACCAGACTTCTTTATCAGGAGTTTTCCTATTTTCCGTCTGGTGGCCACGGCCCCAAATTGTCCACGGCAATGGGTCGAAGCATTAAGTAGTCTAGCAGCCAACAACACAACATATTATTATCCGAATTAAATAACTCTTTTTTAGTTAAAAACCGACTTCAACCCCTGAAGTAAATACCTACTTTTCATCATAAAAATAATAATCGAAATCGGTTGTCGTGGTATAGAATTATTCCCCGTATAGAATTATTCGTGGTATAGATTTTATTTGCCTTGCATATGCTTATGCAAATTTAAGAGTTTGATGATTTTTTCATGGAGTTTATCATGACAATTTCACTAATTTAATGTGAAACCATCCCTAAGGTGTGTAAAGATCACCCACTTTATAATAAAAAAGAATCGTTAAAATCGGTCTACGTGGTAATGAATTACGAATCGTGGGAGAACGGCAGTGTTCGGTCGGTCAGACCGCAATGTTTTTATGTTGACTACTGTTAGCGCGCACGTTCGTGGCCTCTGCGGGCGGAGGCCGATAGATCTTTAAACGATTATCCCTGTTTTGTCTTCGTACTTCAACCACGCAATAAAACGTTATTAGATAAATAATTTAATGTGATAAATAAAAAAGTGGTTTCGTAAATGTCGTTACTTTCAGAGATTGATTCTCAAAACTATACATTCCATTCTCGATTTCCTGCCGGAGGCCACGAACGTACGCGCTGACTGTAGTTAAGTGCGGATAGTTAACACAGCCATGCGTTTTTTTTTTTCATCCGACCGAGCCGGTGGTGAAACAGGGGGCGGGGCGGCAGGGGGTGGTACAGGTACATAGGGTGCTTTGGCCGCTACTAGGTACAGTCTGTCAAGCGAGTCCTGAGAATGTCAAGAGAAGAAAACAAACAATTATTACGGCTAAAGGTCGGTATTTATAAGATCGGTAATTATTACGGTAAAAAACTGTAGGTCCCTTCCCTCCTTACCTTGCTAGGTGGTAGGGTTCAACCCGGCCGGGATGGTACCACCGCACTGAATGAAACGTCGGTGGAAACGGCTATGTAAATAGTTTGTGTTTTCCGGCCAGTTCAGTGTAGCCGACATGAAATGAAGGGAAGCACTGACATGGCACCTAGTTCACCCGGTGTTATGGGCTGACATCACGGATGTTGTAGGTGATGTAGCCAACTGTGTCAGTTTCCATAAAAAAAACTAATAAATAAAGATTTTACATGCCGAGCGCGGCGGTCGATTGTGCTTTAACAATGCGATATGTGTTGTATTTAGGTGTTTTAAAAAATTTTGAAAAATAAAGGTTTAGTAATAATTAAGTTAAGGGGGAAGATTGGCGCTGATCGCCTGGGTTGATCGTTGCTTTGTGCACGTTTTGTGTCGCTCAAAAAATGGGAAGTTGAGTTATAAAATATTAAATTCATTGGAAGAAATTGAATGCTGTCCTTGAAAATTCTACCTTCTACACTCGATATTCTACACCACAAACATTGTGAGATAATGTAACTACCTTCCTAATTCGAATCGATGCCAGAAATTCCAGTTTTGCGTGGCCAACAATCTCTGGGCATACTTTACTGCACGGCTAACTCTTCTGACGCCTTCGCACGGAACACCCTTTAATTAAATAAAAACGCTTGAAAAGAAACTGAAGTTGTGACTGCGCACTTTTACCACGCTGTTAATGATTACTGAGGAAATCTGACAGGTAAATACGAACAGTCGATCGAACACACTTAGCGAACCAATGTCTCTACGGAGCTGCACTTGTTCAAGTATGCAGAACACTTCAAAGTCGATGTCTTGGCGAACTGCACTTCTTTGGATGGAGTCTAACAAGTGTAATACTCCACGCATGACCTCACAACGACACTCCATTTTATGGAATAAAAGCTCAAATAACCTTATCGATACAGCTGCTTTGGATTCGATACAGCGCTGAGTTATCCGTCTTGTTAGTGTTATATTACAACAAAACCCAAAACTTACAGATAGTCTAGATCTAGAGGCCTGTTTACCGCGTAGACCCACTGACAGTCAGACCACGAGTCAGACAATAATTATAAACGCATCAATTTCAGCACTTTGCGGAAAAGCTTCCGAAGTAATCAGATTGTTGGCTCGTTCCAGAGCGCAGTCATTACATTCCCAGCCGCCTCGTGCAGATCAATCACCCGCCTACACAGGCGCGGACACGACGACACCACTTTATACTAGACATCTCTGTTAAATTTCCAAAATAATTGATGCAATACCAAATATATATTTCTGGGATATACAACTATATAGTACTGTGTGGGGCCGGTACTTAATAAGAACAGCCCCACTGCATATCTCCGCGTGCATGTCGTAAAAGGCGACTAAGTGATAAGGACAAGATGCCATGCATAAGGGCGACAGGCTAGCCACCTCTCACGTTGGCACGGTGTTTCCACCGAGTCTTGCAGCAGGCGGGCCTTCATGCCTTACTTGCTGCCTGATCTGAGTTATCTTGTCCGAATACTTTGCTAAACGTGGTGGTCGGTGTTGTGCTGTAATTTACCTGAATACTTGTAGTACAACACCGATTACTCTGCTTACCGCGATTGTCGGGATACGGAGTGTGGTGTGTATGTATGTATAGTATATTAAAATTTCCTCTAAGTACTAGCTAACTATCTTTTGCCCGACTCACGGGATTCACATTACTGAACTATCTTTAGGGGTTAGGTATAATATGCTACCGCGGACTATTTGTAGATCTCAAAGAGCCACGTTGATTATGTGGCGCGGTCGTACTTTTTCCACGGTTCGGGCACGGTTATTGCTGACGACGCGCGGCACTTTAGCTTGACCCTGAATGTAAACAAAATTTGTTCATCTCAGACATTATACGTTGATTGTATGGCGCGGTCGAATTTTCATTAAAGTTGTTTAGCTATTCTAATGTTGAATCAAAACTGCAAACTTAGCCTAGAAAGGAATAATAGCCTGTTTCTTCACACTAAAATTCTTACCTAAACTTTTAAGGGAACACCTTTTCAGCAATAAAGGTGTTTCGTCTTGAAATCACTTTGTATTTCAACAATAAATAGATCGTTTCACCTCCATTGTGACTCCTTCAGTGCGTAAATCTTTCTTGGTCGTAATTCAAAAGAATTTCGCAAAAAAAGGGGCAACCACATTGAAAGGTTTGTTAAGTTAGTTTTGTATACAGAATCATTCAGCGTCATGCTACTGTGCCGACCGTCCTCGTCGGCACCGCCTACCTACGGTGCTAGAGAAGTTACATTTCAAGAAAATTTGATTGTCATTTTCGTGAACATTTATTTGATTGTATTTTCATATTACACACAGTTCGGATGAGAATGCCAGACACCACATATAACTGAAGTAGGTACTAGGCGGGCGTACTCACTACGATGACGTTGGCATTATTTTCTGCTTTGTATGACCAACATCAAAATCAATCTCTCCCGAAAAACATATGACAACAGTACTAAATGATTTATTTCCAACCAGAGGTGACGAATTTATGCATTGCGGTCGCATTCAGTCGTGCGTGCTTCATTTATTGCGAATTGTGTTTCAGTATTTTGATATGCGAATGGTGGCGTCAGATAGCATAATATGGAGTAATGTAGAGATAGAGGCACTCTCTATCAAACCTCGTCCGTCACTAGTCAGTGTACCGAATCATACACGCGTACAGTGGCGCACTGTAGGAAGGGTCCACCACAGTAGCGCGGAAAACTTTGTGTGAAGAGCGGTCACGCGCCTATAATGTTGTTCCTCTCCGCACACTGAGCTTGAGTATCCGCCCGTTTCTCGCGCGCTATGCGAGATTTTATTACTTACTTTATTTCAATTTTTTAACCGACTTCAAAAAAAGGTAGAGGTTGCGGCCTTCGGCCTCGCGATTCCGCCGAGTACATTAATAGCAAAAAATTACAAAAAAAAAACTGTGAAATAAAAAACTATTTAAATAAATATCAAAACCGCCTTCAAAAATGTATGAAATAAAACAAAATCTAACCCTAGAGTTGAAGGCGGTGCTAAAGCAAGCAAAAATGATGCATGAAAGAAAACATGAGTGGATGATATCCTTTGTGATTTGTGTAGCCTTCTTTAGCACCGCCTTCAACTCTAGGGTTCGATTTTTTTTTATTTCATCCATTTTTAAGGCGGTTTTTATATTTTTTTAATAGTTTTTACACTTCCAACTGTGCGTTACTGTTCACCTATTTAATCGTATGCTTAAGATTCTGCAGCAAAGTATTTTGAAGTAGAATTTTCCATTTTTCTCTCTTCGCCAAGATTTTCAGCAGGTTACTTTCTTATTCATACAGTCTTGAATATTCTCACCCATGAAGAAAGCGGTTCAAAGCGGAAACCCGGATGTAGTTACTAAAAGGGAATTCGGCGGGGTCGAAGGCTCGTACCCGACAACCCACGTCGGAAACGGAAGTTGTCACGTGGTACAGTCACTGTAAACGTGAGCCGTTATGTAGCTATGAGTGAATCCGGACTTGTGATGACTTATAAAATAGGCTATATACATAGATGCTTTAAGTATGAATGTAGGAACATACATTTTAATAAATTACCGTTTCTGAAATCCTTACATCTTTTACATAATGTTTTTGAAGTACCAAGTTTTTTAAGCGGCGGGTGGCCGAGTGGTTTGGGCATCGGCTTCTCATGCGAGAGGTCCGCGGTTCGAATCCCGTCGGAATGTACCAATGAGTTTTTTCTGACGAAAAAAATTATGTGCATACCTACACCTGCTGCTGCACCGTTCGGAACCGGTGTAAAACTGTAGGTCCCTTCCCTTGCCCTAGGTGGTAGGCTCAAATTGTAGCCGACTGGGTTGGTACCACCGTACTGGATGTAAGATGGCCGCATAGCAGCCTCGGTTGTGTTCTCCTCTAGTCCAGTATAGCCAGCAATCCAGGGAAGTCTCCGGTATGGCACCTACCTTCTCGGAGGTGATATTGGCTGGTCGGAGCATGCGCTTCGGCCCCTCCAACTCAGCCACCCATACCGGATTACATAAAAAAAAAATACAAATTATTAAAAACAGGGCAGAGGACCTCAAACGCAATAAATACGGTGATCTTGCAGACAGTTTTCACTTTGTTGCTTTTGCGGTAGAGACGCTCGGTCCGTGGAGTTCTGGTGCCAGGAGTTTCCTGAAGAAGCTCGGGAAGCTTCTAGTCGATGTAACTGGTGTCCCGCAATCGAAGGCTTACTTCATCCAACGAGTTAGCCTTGCCATCCAGCGGGGAAATGCCGCAAGTGTGCTAGGTACTTTTACCATAGATTCATTTGATAATTATTTTAATATTGTTTAGTTATCTTTGTTTGTGTTGTAATTTTTTTTTTTTTTTTTTTACATACTTATATCATTTATTTAATAAATAACAAAAAAGTAATACTAATAACTAAAGAAATAAACCTACCTAACAAACATTAAAATAACTATCAAAAGGGGCATTTTCAAATGTTCCTAGAACACTTGCTGCATTACCCCGCTGGATGGCAAGGCTTACCCTTTGAATGAAGTAGGCCCTTGATTGATTGATTGTTGTAATTTAATTAAAAAATATATATATTTAAAAAATATTCTAATACATTTTTTACATATATTTTCTGTCATTAATTAGAAAAACTCAAATGTAACATGATAAATTATCGATCTAATAATAACAAGCATGCTCAAATTTTTTCCACAATACAATTCATCAATTAAATCAAATTATGCAAAAAAAATTGTGGAAATTTCTTTCTGAACACGGAACAATAGAACATTTTGTTACACCTCGAAAAGTACCCAATTCTTTGTTCTGTGTTCATAAACAATCGGTCTTAAATAAGCCCGGATGAGTATTTAATTTAACCTAAAAGTTTCATCATTGGAATTTGCCCGCTTACCGTACGTGCGACGCGGTTAAATTAGGTGAAATAATTACCTTGGCGAGTAACAAAAAAATAATTGCTCGACGTCCGAGGAACTCTAATTAGCGCAAATGAGGGTGAAACTCGGCAGAACAAAGGCCCAGGTGAGCTTACATACAAGACTGCACGCATACTGATGGCCAAAACATTTAACTTTTAATTTCCAACGGGTGGTAACATTATTTGGTTAAGTTGGTACACCGTGGTATTCCGTTTTAACCAGATTTCGCGGTAACCAGAGACTTCACGAACGGCAGATGCAGTCCATCTTAATTGAGAGCGACTGTCAAGTTCGGTCCGACATGCCTACCTACCTACCTACCTACGCCTACCTTGACAGTACCTACCTACGTGGTATTAAAATTATGTTTTTATGTAAAAATACATAATATGTATTTTTACAAATGAGGGTGAAACTCGGCAGAACAAAGGCCCAGGTGAGCTTACAGACAAGACTGCGCGCATACTGATGGCCAAAACATTTAAAATATACAAGCTTAATAAAAACTTTTAATTTCCAACGGGTGGTAAGATTATTTGGTAAAGTTGGTATACCGTGGTATTCCGTATAAACCAGATTTCGCGGTAACCAGAGACTTCTCGAACGGCAGATGCAGTCTATCTTAATTGAGAGTAACCTTCAAGTTCGGTCGGACCCGCCTACCTACCTACGCCTACCTTGACAGTACCTACCTACGTGGTATTAAAATTATGTTTATATGTAAAAATACATATCAACTTAGAGTCTAAGATGTCGAATGTCTAAGACTTCAACATTCAACAATATCATTCCGTCGATCCTGTTGTGCGGAGGAGCTTGATGTATTGGCGGCTAAGGACGCCCAAAGGCCCATCAGTTTGATCCGCAACTCCTGCGAAGCCTCGGGAGTGTCGAGCAATGTAGACGAAGGTCGCAATCACTCGCTCCAGCGGTCTGCTCGACCGGGCGCGATCATTAGAGCATCTCGCGTGCTCTTCTATAGATATTTGCCGAAATAGTAGCAGTAACGTGGTTTTAAGGCAAGATGATTTCATGGCTGGTGTTGAAAAAATATATTCACAGCACTTCTAATGGAAGTGATGATAGTATAAAGTTAAACATGAAAATAGTCTGAGGTAGAATCTCAACAGATTTGCATGTTGATTTCGTCACGGATACCTACCTTCATAGCCGCCAATACATCAATCCAGGGGAGTCTCCGGTATGGAACCTACCTTCTCGGGGTGATATTGGCTGGTCGGAGCATGCGCTTTGGCCCCTCCAACTCAGCCACATAAATAAAAACATATTAATTAATTATGTACGAAAATATACGTTCATTGGTTCATCGCTTTATGATTTCTAAAAAAAAACACCGGATTACTAAAAAAAAATAAAAGATGCGCAGTGTCACTCACGGCTGCTCCGATTCCTATATATGTAGCTACTGCATATTGTATGTATACCTATGGAAAATTGATGATGACCACGGGACATAAAAAGAAGAAATGCTAAGTTACTCTATCCTAAAATACTGTTTCAACAAATAGTTTAGGATGGAGTGCATGAACAATACAACCGATTAAATGATGTCATGATTTTATTCCTCTATTTTATGAAGAAATTTTTAATTTGAATTTTTTTAATTTTTTTTATGTAAGTTATATCTTTTTATAATAAGACATAAAATTATAAATTATTTTATTTTCAGTTGCATTCATGGTTCCGCCGAGTCATGCAGCAGGTGGGTATTCGTGACTTACTTGCTGCTTGATAGGTTATCTTGTCCGAATACAAAGCGAAACTAAACTTGGCGGTCTGTGTTGTGCTGTAATTTACCAGAACAGCACCGATTGCTCTGTTTTATCCAGATTGTCGGGATACAGATTACAATATTGTTTGTGACTGAATAAATAGGAATCCACCTATCTCAACTCAAGCGTTGGAACCGTCGCGTCGTGTCGTGCGTTAATCGTGTTAGCTCGACTGTTGAGCCTAAAGATCTGGAGTATTCGGAAGGTTGTCGAGAACGAAGTATCTTCGGACGACAAGACACAATTCGGTGCGGAATTTAACGCGGGACGTGCTAATGATGTTGGGGAAGAGGACCTCCTCTCCAGTGAAAGAATATTGTTGGATGTAAGTAAGGCTCAGTAAGAAGGATTCTCGATGATGTTGAGAACATTATGGATTGTAGAAATATTGAATCTGTCTTAGGAGAACATAAATTGAAAGATTCGTATCGAAATTATGTTTTTTTTTTCATTAATTTTTTTTACAAAATAAATTTTCATGAAAGCGTGTTCAGTAACGAGTAGAATTCACTTTAATGTATTTTGGTTATATGACATTAAAATCTTTAAAAATATCTTGTCACAAATTTGAACCATTTTTCTTTAAAGCCACCACCTCAACAAACCGACAAAAATAAGTCGACTTTACCCGCGTTATTTACGAATTTGTGTCCGTGAATTCTCTAGAGAATAAACGAAGAGCTAAGAGCTACATAAATATATACAGCGTACATAACTTATAACTATATATGAACGAGCAAGCCCCGAGCTGATTAAAACATAGGCACCTACTCTTCGGCGTCACCACCCTCCATTGTGCTGTCGTCTCAATGCACCGCACCGCCTCTGCTACTCGCCATGAGATGAATACAATAGCAGCAGAATAACTATTTATGCAAGTATTGAAGGAAATAATATTTCGTGTTTATGCATTGTTGTACATTTTCGCGGTGTTTTGAATTGAGATTGAAGTAGCCAATGCAGTGTAGCGGACACCTTTGAATGTAGCCTTGACATGGAACCTAGTTCCTAGAGGAACGTGAGGGTTGACATCACCTGTAGCAGGCGATGTTGCTAACTCAGGTAACAAAAAAATATTGAAGTTGCGAAGCCAACTCAAGATCTCTTAGATCACTTAGGCGGGAAATCAGTGTTTCAAATAAAACGAAAGAACAATTTTATTTAATGGTGACAGCTATATGGTAATGAATCTTCAGGTGCGTTCTAGCGACGCGACGTCTAGCTGCGTAAAAATCGCACTTTGCTCGTCTGGATCGCGCTCGCGCGGTCGATGACCTGCCTTTGTGTATTTCACATTGATAGAGATAGGTCTTCGCACCCGTGCATAAAGGGATACGAGATGGGCAAGAGCAGAGGGTAGTTCAGTGTAGCCGGCACGATCGAAGGGAAGCACTGACATGGCTCCAAGGTTTTACGGGCTGACATCACGGATGTTGTAGTTGTTGGTGATGTATCCAATCTGGTCAGTTTCCATAAAAATAATTTAAAAATAAGGGTCGCTAGAACGCAGCTTTCTTTTCCTTAAAAATAGCAAAAATTTACAAGAAATTATATATTTCTAGAAGAACAGAATAATAATAATATAAGGTCCTTCCACCGAGTCCTGCAGCAGGTGGGTCTTCGTGCCTTACTTGCTGCTTGATAGTTATCTTGTCCGAATACAAAGCGAAACTTTGCCCGAGGTCAAAACCTCAGGCGCAGCCAATTTCACCGCCGAGGAGGTGCCAGTCCGGTTTGGAGGTGGACTAATGTTGCTTGGGAAAGGCTATTAACCCGCGATATGAAGATCCGTGGATCCGTGGAGAAGGAAAGATATTCCCTGGGAGCACGTTCCACACCTTTGCAGTGCGGCACAAGAACTATTTAGAGAATCGTGCAGTTCGAAGGACTCTTCTGTCGACTACAAAGGCGTGTTCCGCGAGAGTATGGCGGGTTTGGCGAAGGCGAACAGGAGGAGGAGGGATAAGGGAAGCAAGTTCGTTAGAGCACAAACTAAACTTGGTGGTCGGTGTTATGCTGTAATTTACCAGAACAGCACCGATTGCTCTGTTTTATCAAGTTGGTCGGGATACAGCGTGTGGTATGTATGTATGTATGTTCATCTCATAAAAAGCGAATTCTGTGTTGGCTCTTTATTATTTTATGCGACCATTTGGAGACTCCCTAAACTTACATAATTTAGGAATTAATTCGTCCCTAAGTTCTTGTGCTTTGTCTTGCACATAAGCACTCTGTTTCATGCGCAGACTGTCGCGTCGTCGTCGCCCGCAAAACATTATCTAAGACTAAGAAGAGAAGAAGAGAAATAAGTATGTAAAATGTCACGTCTCGAATTGTGCTCGTTGTGGAGCTGAAAGCAAAAATAAAACACCGCGAGTCACGCGCCAAGCTCGCTATAAACGTCCCAGCCCACGACTACCATAGTAACTTTACGGATGGAGATTTACACGTAAGGCTTGAGCTTCAAGCTACTCTAGCGCGGTGAACAGTAAGGCTGCAAACAGTAAGTGCTGTAACTAAAACTAGGTAAAGAAATAAGATTGTTTAGTTCTCAGCTGGCTACGGTTCTATCTTAACAACTTCTTTGAAATGGTACACTACAAATATTGTACTATCTGTACCGTGTGGGGCCGGTACTTTAAAAGAATAGCCCCACTGCATCTCTCCCCGTGTATGTCGTAAAAGGAGACTAAGGGATATGACTCCCTTCTTATATTACTAGGTGGTAGGGTTTAACCCGCCCGGGTTGGTACCACCGCACTGAATGAAAGGTCGGTCGAAACGGTAAATAGCCGTTTCGAATAGTTTTTGTTTTCCGTCCAGTTCAGTGTAGCCGGCACGATCGAAGGGAAGCACTGACGTGGCACCAAGTTCACCCGGTGTTATGGGCTGACATCACGGATGTTGTAGGTGGTGTAGCCAACCGTGTCAGATTCCATAAAAAAACAATATATATATATTGTTCAAGTCTTTAAGTTTCTGGTTCCGTATCAAAATACAAAGGTGAGACTCCGTTGTATGCTTGGGCACGGTTTCTAAGCCGGTAATCGTGGACAATTAAATTTTTTTTTTAAATTCGATGAAACTTAGTACAAACACATTTAACTATACTATACTGGACACAGGATAGGCTAAATAAAATTCAGTTCTGTTAACGCTAAGATGTGGCTCTCATACAAACCGAATTGTTCCGCGCGCGCGCGCCGAAATAAAGGTACAGTAGCAGGCTTACTTACTTTCTTCTTTTTAAATACAAATTCCACGCGAGCGAAGCCGCGAGCAAAAGCTAGTTTCAACATCGTGTCACAGATTACTTAATAGTTACTTCGTAACAGATAAATCACTCCATAGAAAATGTTCCTACCTTCGGGCTTTAATAGAATAGCCGGGCTCTTTCACAACGCCAATCGCTGCGTGCGAAAATGCGCACTTGCGTGGGCGAGCGTCTATGTATACTTCGCGCGGCAGACGAATTTCTACTGAAAAAGACCGCCGGCGGCCCGTCGGGCGGTAGGTAGTTAGCGCGCGCAAGTACATAGAGTGCGTGAGGCCTGATCGTGTTTCAAATAAAGCCAAAACATTCCTGAATAGGCTTGGCCCTCTGGTGGACGCAACTGGCATCCCCCAATCGAGAGCCTACTATATTCAAAGGTTAAGCCTTGCCATCGAGCGGGGTAATGCCGCAAGTGTTCTGGGAACTTTTGAAAACGCCCCTTTTGATAGTTATTTTAATGTATGTTAGGTACGTTTTAATTCTTTAGTTATTAGCATTACTTTTTTATGTTTTCTTGAATAAAATACTTAAAAATAATTATGATGTATTAATTTTAATGTAACTCTGCATGTCCACTCCCTTACATTACAGGTGGTAAGGTTTAACCCGTCCGGATTGATACCACCTCAATGAATGAAAAGTCAGTCGAAGCGGCTATGTAAATAGCTTGTGTTTTCCGTCAGTTCAGTGTAGCCGTCACAACCAAATCTAATCGCTGACATGGCACCTAATAAGCCAAAGCGTTAGTTATCGGCTGACATCACATCTGTTGTAGGTGTAGGGGCTACACCCACCTTGTCAGATTCCATAAAAAAAAACTAACTTAATATAACCTAACCTAACTAATCATTGTGAGCGAAACCGTAGACAGAAGGTACTCAGTGCACCATAGAACTAAGTAGTTAATGCATCTGAAACGTCGCCTTTGTTCATTCCAGTAGTGCAGCCGTGCAGCGTGAGCGGCGCGGTGGTGCGGAGCGGAGGGGGTGGCGGACGTGCACTGCACCCTAGCATTCCAGCACATTCCCAAATTCTACTACGCGAGTTCGCGAAAGCGTTTTTCTTTGACGATTGTCTTTTTGATACAGAAGAGGTATACATCGAAGCGTCGCTATTCGGCATTCGCTCAGCATTGTGAAGGCAGCTAGGATGCCTTCACAATGCTAGGGTTGCCACACGCCAGAAACTCCCGGAATTGTCTCGTAATTAGTTTATGTGTTCCAGCCGGAGTGAATTTATATAGTAATTGGTACTTGTGACTAGGATAAATAAAGATGGAGAAACAAAATGTAATCATACGAACATACGGAGAAAAGCACGTGTGTATTGTATGATTGTCATGTGTATATGATATTTTGACATGACATAAACTTTTTTTTTTTCTCTTCATTACATTGCTTAAAGTTTATCAGACACTAACTAGTGTGAACCTCAACCTGATTCCCTTCATCGAATTCAAAGAAACGTCCCGGTACCTATGTCATGACTCCCGGAACGTTGGCACCGAAATTTGATTATCCGAAATTAACTGACAGCCCTACTACCGTTCAGTTGGCAACTCCGCAGCCACCACTCCAGCTAATGGAGCCATTTTGACACATCACATTTCAGCTGCACCGCGGTATCGCCATTTTTGACGTGATGAGGTCACGTCTTATAAATTGATGAGCACCGGCTGCACGTACGAAAGCGTGTCACGTTGATATTCAAAGTTACCATGGAAACGTCTTAAGAAGTAAAACTGTCAAGATCAGACAACAGAAGTTTTGATGGCCAGTCACAAGATGATTAATCTTTCTACTGGAAATAGAAATTACTGATCTTTGATTTATGTACTACGATTATTCCACGTCATCGCGTAAAACTATCGTCCGTAAACCGACTTTACAGACAACCAATTTTTTTAAATGTAAACCAACATGGGTGGCAACAACATGCCGAAGGACCAATGGTGCAGTCGGCACAGCCTCCTCGCGAAACCGTGCACAGAGAGGCGCCATGCCAGATATGCGGACTGTTGCTAGTCTGGATAGCCTGATAATACGACGTTCGAAGACAATCTGGTCAAAGGATTCGGTGCGACAAAGAAACGATTTTGAGAACCCGTGGATTCTGGGGATGTCAACAACAAAAAGGCAATTACTCTAAGTAGTTTTTTTTTTCTGTGAAAATCTCTGGAAATTTCCTAAAGGTTCATTCTTAAAGTGGATGTTGGGGTTTTAACTGTTCAGGTCGACTGAATAAATTTACTATAAGTAATAAAAAGGAATAGTTTTTCTCATGCATGCTAAATAAATACACTAAGTTTGTCACTACTTAGAATGTCAAGAAAAATAAGGACCAAGTGTGAGACGCGCGCGTTTTTTCCACAACGGACGTGGCCTTACCTCCATTATTGACATCCACTTGAATATGCACAATATGCTATTGAATTTTTCGACTTGCGGGCGTCCGCATTTCACTACAAAATGTATTGAAATTGTTACTACAATAATTTTGTTCTATTGTTGCTCTTTGTATTTGAATGAAACATCTCAGAAGCTGAACCTGAAACGAGCTGAACTCGTAAATGTCAGTTACGCCGATTTACCGATAAGGTAGTAAAATGTAACGACACCCGTGAGCAATGTCGGTTTTGTTAATTTGGCTGATTTCGTAATTTAGATTTATATTTTTAGCTTTCCGTATCCCGTACGGAAGCCTATTACTAAGCCTACGCCGTCTGTCTGTCTGTCCGTCCGTCCGTCCGTCTATCCGAGGGCTGTATCTCTTGAACCGTAATAGGTAGCCCGTTAAAATTTTCAAAGAATATGTGTTATTATGGCGGATATAACAACAAATAATAAAAAAATTTAAAAAGTAAAAAATTAAAGGGGGTTCCCATACAAGAAACTTGTCTTTTTTTCAATGTTTTTTTTTTGTGGTGCGGAAATCTTGGTGCGTGAGTCCAACTCGCACTTCGCCGGTTTTATTTTTATTTTTGCTCTATCGTAAAAACATTTTTTTTTTATATAGATCGCGACATGTGGGGCCGAGCCACCCATGAGGTGTCTAACGACGCCCATGGATAGATGGCGTAGGCTTAGTATAGGCTTCCGTACGAGATACGGAAACCTAAAAATACGTTAAAAAAACACGTTTCTTAAATTTAGAGTGGCCACTCGCTAGTCCCGGCCTCGATTAATACCCTCCTCTACTGCCGATGGGCCCGGATATGTTCGGTGAAGCCATCGTAAGCTTAGATCCACACCTTCCTAGGGGAACCCCCTTCATGTTTTACTTTTTATTTTTATTAGAATATCCGCCAGTATAACACATATCGTATTCTGTGAAAATTTCCATCGGGTACCTATAATTACGGTTAAAAAAATACAACCATTTAAAGGACAGACGGACAGACTTACAGGCAGACGGACAAACGTTGCACCTTAGGCTCAGTAATAGGTTTCCGTAAGGATATGGAAATCTAAAAATTACAGCAGAAAATGCCGTGTTGGTCTTCGCATATTATCGCCATTTTCGAGAATAAAAAGCTTATAATTAATTAGCTTTAAATAAGTCATGTCTCAAGCATCCTCTTCACAGCTACAATAAGGCTTACGTACAAGAAGCAAGCCTATCCTCTGCAGGTCTTCACACACACACCCTGTGCTCAGACCAAGCAAGCAGTTCAAATATAGAGCTGCTATGTCATACAGGAACCTTTTATTTTGTAAGTAAATTAAATGAAGTAACCAAACTTAAACTAAGACCGAAACAAAATAAATTTAAAATATCGGTAATTTAATATAAAAATAGCAAATCCGGTAGAACTAGAACCCGGTAGAATAACAGGGCCACACACGGAACACACTATACTGAGTGTGTTCCGTGCGTGGCCCTGTTGTTGAAAATAATAGGCCCAATGCATCTCTCCCCGTGTATGTCGTAAAAGGCGACTAAGGGGAAAGGACAAGATGCCGTGCTAAAGCAAGACCGACTGGCCACCTCTCACCATGGCACGGTCCTTACGCATTCATGTAGTAGGTAACTTTACTTGCTGCTTGATGTAGTTATCTTGTTCGAATACTTTGCTAAACGTGGTGGTCGGTGTTGCTCTGTAATTTACCAGAGTACTTGCAGCACAACACCGATTACTCTGCTTACCCGGATTGTCGGGATATAGCGTGTGATATGTATGTATGTAAATATAAACAAAAACTGTACATAATTTCCTTAATTTCAACATAACCCACAAGTATACGCCATCGAGAAAGTACGCCTCGAAACGTGCGTTTTTAATCAGGTGTGATATACAATTACCCAACTTAATTTTTTTACACATACATACATACATACAATCACCCTGTATCCCGGTAATCGGGTTAAGCAGAGTAATCGATGTTGTGCTGCAAGAGCTTGGGTTAATTACAGCACAACGCTGACGACCACATTTAGCAAAATATTAGGACAAGATCCTATCGAACTGGGACAACCCTATTCATATAATAACTTTTCAACGAGTCGACGCTGCTCCTTCTATCCTCTTTATATCTCCAGTTCAGACTTCAGACCCTTGAGGGCCACAACACCATGACACTGTGTTGTATTCGACTACAAAAGCTAATGCGTGCTGGCAGGCGAGGCGATTCAGTGTTCCTGATGGTTTGGTATTAATCTAACACGACATGTTTGGCCGCTTGCTAAAAGGGGAAAGTATGAATATTCATTGTAAAATTATTCTCAGCCATAGAACTGGAAAATTAGATCAAACGCGGCTCCATTTAATTTTGAAAGCGCTATTATGAGGCACTAGAGTCTAGACGAGTATTTACTTTCATACTTCTTTGTAGCGTTCTAGGTCAGTGCTTCTCAAAGTTTAGCCGTGTGTGGGTGGACCCCCCGAGGACCCTTTGCCGTTTTTTTTTATGAAGCTATAATAAAAAACCGGCCAAGTGCGAGTCTCACTCGTGCACCGAGGGTTCCGTATCGCCATGTCATGATCAGCGCTAATTCATACTGTTTTCGGTAGGTGGCGCGCATACACTTTTTAGTTTCTTGTATGGGGACCCCCGTGATTTTTTTACTTTTTCTTATTTTTAGGATTCCGTATCCAGTACGGGATCCTATTACTAAGCCTACGCCGTCTGTCTGTCTGTCTGTCTGTCCGTCCGTCCGTCCGCCAGTCTGTCCGAGGGCTGTATCTCTTGAACCGTAGAACCCGTTGAAATTTTCACAGAATATGTGTTATTATGGCCGATATAACAACAAATAATAAAAATAAGAAAAAGTAAAAATTCACGGGGGTTCCCATAGAACATAGATTCCCAAAGTGGTCCAGATGGACCCCCGGGGGTCCACGGGAGACTCGTCTACGTTGGCGTGAAAAAAAATGGGGGTTCACAAGTTGTAAGTTGGGGTCCACGAAAATTTATCTGGTTTCGATAGTAAAGAACAATAATGTTGGCTTGACTAGACGTAAGAACTTGCACATTCGATATTCAGTACAAATATTTCTTCCAATTCTACAAGCATTGCACAACATTTCAGAGCACCTATATTAGGTAACTCAAAGTAAAATTAAAGATTTTTGAACGCACTGCGCGATCTATGCGCATTTTCGAACGCACCCGTCTGAGTGTCAAAGCCGTGATGTTTTCATTACATAGGTATTATTTTATAAATAAAACACAAGAAAATATACTATTTTTCTTTTTCTTTTTACCGCTCCGAATTTAGGGTTGGAACTTAGCCGCAACGCAAATTTCCATCGTTAGATCTAATCTTCACATTTTTTTACGAGTTTTGGAAATAAAGCAGGAACCAGGCTGGTTCACAGAAACCAGTAAAATTTTGAAAGAGGTCTACAAGGAAAAAAAGTTTGGGAACCTCTGCCATAGAAGAAACTAAAAAGTGTATGCGTGCGCGCCATCTACCGAAAAGAGTATGAAGCATTTTAACGAATCATGAATTTTAACTAATAAGAAGCATTGCATAAACACGCCATAGATGGCGTGAGTGGCGCTGGCCATGACATTACGGAATGGCGATACGGAACCCTCGGTGCGCGAGTTCGACTCGCACTTGGCCGGTTTTTTATTATTTGTTGTTACAACGGCCATAATAACACATATTCTGTGAAAATTTCAACGGGCTACCTATTACGATTCAAAAGATAAAGCCCTCGGACAGACAGACAGACAGGCAGACGGCTTAGGCTTAGTAATAGGGACCGACGTAGTAGTACGACGAATACGGAACCCTAAAAATAGAACATTAAATCTTTGCAGAAAATTAAGTAAATGACCAGCATAACATTATTACGACCGTACGTAGTCGGGGTGATACTAGCAATGAATATTCACATAAAAAAATACAACCATTACTCGGACACCGCAGTCAGTTCACTACCCCATGATTACAGTTTTTTTATTTATTTATATATAAATAAGTATAATATTGTAACATATTCAATTCTTAATTTTCATATCTTGTGTCTGAGAATGGTCGGAGACCCCAGGGGGTCCCCGGACCCCACTTTGAGTAACACTGTTGTAGGTAAATACTTATTAACTTTTTAAAATAATAAACTAGGTGAAACATTTAATACCACAGAAAATAATTCCTCCCTTGGGAGGACTTTCATTCCAAGGATCGCCGCGGAGTTATCTCGCGGCGCTGCTTCTGGGCGGCTAGACTTGCCAGCATAATATACCTAGTTAATTTAAACTTTTAATATGCTTAGTTATTTAATTTCTAATATTATAGTTGAATTCTACTTGCATTTCTTTGTTTACATGGAACATTTTGAGGTTATGGACAATGGCCGACGAGAATAAATAGGGACTACTAACAAAAATAAAAACTTTAATTAGTACAGATTAGGAAATATACTGTTAGTTTTTAGATGAATGTACCGTGTGGGGCCGGTACTTTAAAAGAATAGCCCCACTGCATCTCTCCCCGTGTATTTCGTAAAAGGCGACTAAGGGATATGACTCCCCCTTCTTATATTACTAGGTGGTAGGGTTTAACCCGCCCGTATTGGTACCACCGCACTGAATGAAAGGTAGGTCGAAACGGCTATGTAAATAGTTTGTGTTTTCCGTCCAGTTCAGTGTAGCCGGCACGATCGAAGGGAAGCACTGACGTGGCACCAAGTTCACCCGGTGTTATGGGCTGACATCATGGATGTTGCGGGTGATGTAGCCAACCGTGTCAGTTTCCATAAAAAAAAAAAAAAAGAAGAATGGAAACCTACCCAGTAATAAGATAACCGACACTCCAACGAAGGAAAACATGGCGAAGAAACCTGAAGATTATTGTTGTTGTTTTATTGTGATTGTCTGGACTTACAACGTAATCGTACTAAAAATTGTACGAATGCATGTACCTCATTTCCTACAAGTTCATGCATTCAGTGACTACCAGAGGGCCTAGTCCGAGTTTACGTGACAGCTACGTAAACGTCAAATACCGATCGAATTGAGTTGTTATGTATGGGTGCACAATACGCTCACCGCGGCGCCACTAGAGAGCTCCATACATAAAAACTTAATTCGATCGGTATTTGACGTTTACGTAGCTGTCACGTAAACTCGGACTATTTTTTTTTTAGGTGACTAGGCCCTCTGGAACGAAAATAATTGGTTTCAAGAAATATTATAACGCCGCCAATAAGCTGCGGAAATGCGGGAACCGCACGGCTATAGCGTAAAAATTTTACGCGCGACTGGGAAACTGTTCAAGTCCTATACAGGGTGTTGTAACGGCCAGTACATTAATTTCGTCAGCGCAATTCCATGTTTTCCGAGAGTAAAAATTTGTTTCTAAAAAATCTAGTTTTCGAGATATTAATTTTTGAAATTTATGCTTTCGTCGAGTGTAATTAGTAAGTCGAAAAACTCACGCCGCGCCGGCCGCGCCGCCGCGCATCTCCTGTCTCCGCGCACTCGTCCCTGCTCGCTCACTCGCCGCGCGCCTTTCATTCCCACGTTCATGCCGAACTTAGACCCTTTTTACACTAAATAAATCAATTCGTTTGTATAAATACTGTAACTTTTTATTTAAAGGGAATTCAGAAAAAAAAATTTGAACTTTTTTGTTACTATTGATCATAATAATCATTTCCTAAATTTAGTGGCCGTTACAACAACCTGTATACTTCTGTTGAACTCTCGAATTGCAATTGGCAATCTTCATACAACATAATGTTTTAAATTGAAATGTTGCGGAAATGCAAACGCTGGTTGACTACAGAGCCAAAGTTTTGAACGAAACTGTAAATTTTCGCGAAGGGTAAAAACACTATGAGGCAATTTCCATAATTTGTCAACCAGCCGCGATCGCATTCATTGTTTTTTTTTTATGTAAACTCATCTAATACATCCGTCATGTCAGCCCATAACACCTTGGTGAACTAGGAGCCATGTCAGTGCTTCCCTTCGGTGGTGCCGGCTACACTGAACTGGACGGAAAACACTAACTACATAGCCGTTTCGACCGAACTTTCGTCACCGATTACTTAATAGTTATTTCGTCTTTCGTTCAGTGCGGTGGTATAAACCCGGCGGGTTAAACACTACCACCTAGTAAGGTAAAGGGAAGGGAGTAGAGCAGTTACGTGAAGTACGAACCACGGTCAGCCTCCAACTGCGGAGCGGTCACCCATCCAAGTACTGATCGCGCCCAGGTGTGCTTATGATCATGACCGACAATCGACCGACCGCACCACTGAGCTACTGAGGCTGACAAATGAGAATCTGCAAGGGACAAGGGACCTACAGTTTTACAGGCTGATTCATTGTCACATTCAATTATTAATTTAATAAATTGGACGACGAACGCGATTGTTGTTTTGTGTATGTTTTGACAGTAACTGGTTGCTACAGGCACAGGTTTTCCAGTCTCATTCTGGATATGTATGCGATAGCTCTCCGCTAACGTATTTCCCTTTTATTTTGCTGCGTCTCCACTGAAGGTGCCGCCCGCTACAGAGGCTACGATCGAGAATTAACGTACGATCAGCTGACAAAGTTATTTTATTTTTTTATGTAATCCGGTATTGGTGGCTAGTCAGAGGGGACAGAGCACATGCTGCGACCAGCCAATGTCACCTCCGCGAAGTTGCCATACCGGAGACATTCCTTTTTTAAATTTATTTATTTTTCAATTCGACACGTATGTATGTAATATTATTGGAACTGATCATCTATTAGGGCTTCCAAACAAATATACAAAATTCTATAGGTATATAATATTATGTTTGTCCACGCATTTCTCCGAAACTATTAATATGATATACACTTATATAAAAAAAAATTTCACATATTTTTATTGATTGAAGAAATTTACTTCAACTTAGGGAACAGTGCAAGTTTAATCAAAATCGGTTCAGTAGTTTTCCATAAATGGACTGTTATAATTTCTATACCATGACAATCGATTTCTGTGATTCTTTTTTTTTATGTTTATATTTTTATTATTTTTAGTACATATGTTTTTTTAATAATTAATGACCATTTAATTTTCATCAAATATAAAAAATAAATACTAATAACTAAATAATTAAAACCTAACTAACAATGTATAACATTGATAAGGTTAATTTTATCAATGTTATACATTGTTAGTTAGGTTTTAATTAATAAATAAAAAAAATAATAAAAAAAATGTGATATTACTAAAAAGATTGAAATAAAAAACGGTTTTTAAAACATTTAACAGACTTCAAAAAACAACTACTTAGAACTAAAATAAAAATTATTTCATAATTGATTTGAAGGTGATACAAAAGCACACCAGAAAATTGATAGATTGAAAGCTCTTTTGTGCTTTTGTACCGCCTTCAACTCAAAATTTGTATTTTAGTTCTAAGTAGTTGTCATTTATTGTTGGCTATAGAAGAAAACACAGCCGAGGCTACTATGCGGCCATCTTAAGTTCGGTACTAGGTACCGAGTACCGACCGACCCAGTCGTCGGCTACAATTTGAGTCTACCACCTACTATTCAATCAAAAACTTGTGATTTAGAAAGCTCGACAAGTGGACCGTTGGTACGGATTTCTCTGACTTTAGATCTCCATGGGCGTACCGCCTTTGGTATTTTCTGCCTACGTTTTCGTGGTCTCCAAGGTCGACCCTTTCTTGATTGGAATGCCTCGAATTCTGTTTTGTTCTTCGCTCCGATAGATTGTGGTTGGTGAGACCTCTTTCTTTGCCAACGGTCCTTTTTAGAGTCTGACTGACTGAATAAATCACTATCGTCTCAAAATGGAGTCAGCATGATAATACATTTGGAAAGATCAAGAAGTTATGTATTATACTTTTACAAAATGAGGCCTTAAGCTAAATTAAATTTCTCTCAGTAATAAATTCTACGCAGTAATTTTTTACACGCCAGTGTACGTGTATATAGATTGCATAGAGGTTTTTTGCATAACACCGGAGTCCGGAATAGGATTCGTTTGCATTACAACCTAGTGTAGTGTACGGCAGAACTCAATTTAGTAGTCCTAGTTGTAATCTGTATTTACGAACAAATAATAATATTACTAACACCGGACACCTCTATCTCTATCTCTACTCTCTACTTTTTTTTAATGGATAGCGCGACATGAGGCATCGTTTCACCTGCAAGTAGGTGTCTAACGATGCCCGTGGACATTCTGTGATGCACAGGGATTGCGAATGCCATGCCGGCCTGACAGGAGCCTTTTCACGCCCCTTTTGAAAAACCCCAGGCTGTGCTTGGAAGGAAATATACAGGAGTGCGTTCCACTTCTTGTCTGTCTGTCTGTATGTATGTATGTTTGAGATAAACTCCGGAACCACTGAACGAATTTTGATGCGGTTTGTAGCATCAATGTAAAGTGTAGTTCTTGACGCTTACTATAGGCTATGTACCATCGCGCTAAAAAGGCTTTGGGCTGAGCAAGTGAGCAGTATCAAAGAAAATATTATAGTATGAACGGAATTTAGTGTCTAATCGTAGTAATAGATGGCGTTAGCAGTTCTGTTGCGTTGCGTTGCATTGCAGTATTGGTTTATTGCAGTATTGAGTTTACCGCGAGCGAAGCCGCGGTACGAGTACGCGGTAGTTACGAATAAAAAACTCATTTGCACCTGGGATCGAACCAAAATCCAATGACTAAATACTAAACTATCCAGCATCGCTCTGAAACAGGGATTGCAAAAAATATTGCACTTTCTAAACAATGTTTTTTTTTAGTTTTGCCAACCGTCCTGTGAGGACGATAGGACAATTAATAGATGTCAAGTGAGAACAGATGTAGCAGGATATTGCTCTCACTGCCTCACTCTCTCTCTCTCTCTCTCTAGCACTGACTGTACTTTCTAGATTGCACACCAATGTGATTACAATGTGGTAATTTTTCCTGTGTTCCTCGCGCGAAACATTTATTTATTTGTTTATTTTTTTTATGAGAACTTAAAGAAGAAGAAGCGATGTTTATTTGCCAAAAATTTAAATGGTAGGTACTTATATAATTCACTAGCTTTTCCCCGCGGCTTCGCTCGCGTGAAATTCTAATGTCAAAAGAAGAAACAAGGTACTACAGCTATGGCCGAGGACCGAGCTGCGTTCAGGTAAACGATATATTCGTACTTTCTCGACGAAAGTACATAAGTTACTAAGGGCGAGGCTGAAGGCCGAGCTGCATTCAGGTAAACAATATACTTCCTCGAAGAAAGTAACTAATTAAGAGCGAGGCCGAAGGCCGAGCTGCATTCACTTGAACGATATACTATTTCGAAGAAAGTAAGTCTAGAAGGGTAGGCCGGAGGCCGAGTTGCGTTCACGTAAATATGTAAAAAAATAAGCAAATATGTAAATTTTGTAATGTGGTGTACCTACTGGAATTATAAGTAGTAACAAAATATTGACTGCCGGCGAGCGTTCTTGGGCCTTCTTTCTCGCCGTACTAATAGAATGGTCGGATAAAAAATGTTATATGTGGCTTGTCCGAGGTGTAATGTCCACCATCCATCGAGCTGTGTGACGCGCGCGCTTAGCGGGTGGGGCGCCAACTTCTTTCCTTCAAGATTACCACAGAGTAAAATTGTATTACCGAATGAATCAATAATAAACTGAAACTGAAACCTATATTATATTACTCACGCATGAACTGAAATTTTACATAGAACGAGCTGTAGTTCTCAATTAGCTAATATCAGCAGAGCACCTAAACCTACGGACAAAAAGCAGTAGAGATGGTCTTATTTGGCACAGAAAAAATACGTGCAGATGAAACACAACTGACTTTGTTTGAAGCCGTAAAAAGCCTCCGCACAAAAAAACTCCCTGTACTGAAGACTTCCTGTTCTTACAAAAAATTGTAAAGAAGGAAGAAAATAAGGCTGCTTGATGATTCCAAGTTCAGCGCGAGCCAACGATGCAAACATTAGGCGAACATTAGCAAACTTGTTTTTAGCGTAATCAAAAATTCTGTTTTTATTTTGTTATTGCAAAACTGCCAATTGAAACCACCGGCCAAGTGCGAGTCGAACTCGCGCACCAAGGGTCCCGTATCGCCACGTCACGCACGGCTAGCGCTACTCACGCCATCTAGATGGCGTGTTATGAAATGCTTCATATTAGTTAATGTCATGCTTCATAATCTATTCGGTAGATGTCGCGCGCGCATACACTTTTTGGTTTCTTCTATCGGAACCCCCGTGAATTTTTTACTTTTTCTTATTTTTATTATTATTTGTTGTTATATCGGCCATAATAACACATTTTTTGTGAAAATTTCAACGGGCTACCTATTAGGTACGGTTCAAGAGATACAGCCCTCGGACAGACGGACGGACGGACAGACAGACGGACGGACGGACAGACAGACAGACAGACAGACGGACAGACGGCGTAGGCTTAGTAATAACGTCCGTGAACCTGGAGTAGATCATCATGATAATTAGTTGAAAATGGTCTTAAAATTTTGTATTCATTTAGTATAGTTTTGTATAGTTGAAAAAAAATTCTGTATAGGTCTAGTTTAGCCGTAATATCAAAATGAAATTAGCGACTCCAGGTTCACTCTGGAGTAGTACTTACACTCTCAGAGCTGGGAGTGGTGTCAAATTTTGTATAAAATTGTGTATAGTTCTGTGTACCAAAAAACTTTTTTTGCATAAGCACAGTTTTCCCGTAAAACCTGAAAAACACTTAGAACCATGTAATTCTAGTTGTTAATTATTATAATACACACGTTCCGGTGAAGTTTCATAGATTTGTAACTGCGACAGGGTTCTACAAGCCGAGCAATATCAAGCTTGGTCGTCGGGTTAATTAATTTTCAACCTTATGCCTAATATATTAGAGATGAAGTCGTGGAAGACTACCAAATGCACATGAGGTCCTTTACCACAGAATAGAAAAGAGTACCAGAAGCGACACTCCACAAGGCCACATAAAGGAATAGCTACTCTTGCTGAGACGCAATAAAGTGCAATTCAGCTCGCAAAGCGCTGCATGCCTAACTCGAATAATAACCTACATCACGCTTCTCTTTCTATCGCATAAGTCTATCTCTTTTGGCGCGATTCGTATCGTGTTGGGGTTGTCGTCTTGTGTGACGAATAAATTACTGTTAATAATTACTTAGCAGTTTTTTTTTTTGACAAAACTCTGTGGCTTGTCGGAAGTATAATGATGATGACCTGCTAATTTTATTGATTCATTTATTTAATTAGTTTCTTATATTAATTGTTGTATATTAGATAAGCGCAAAATGCCTATGAATCAGGAACTGCCTCTGCGAGACAGATTCTTCTATTGCAGAGCCTCTCTTTGTAAATGCGTACATGAAATAATGAAATAAATAAATTATTTGATTTGACATATTTATTTTCACATTTTTACCATATTTATATTAAATTTTACATATTTTATAACATTATACAAAAACTTATAAAAATACACAAAATTAATAAAAATCTAAATAAAAACGGTAAATATCCGCCGGCGGCGGGAGGCAGGCCTCCAAGCACGCCGGCGGGTGCAGGCCGTGGCTACGGAGCTCTCCGAGACGACGCGAGACAAGCTACGAGCGATAGGTGGTGGTACTAGACACGTAGGCCACCACCACCCCCATCTCGGAGAGCTCCGTATCCGCCGGGCTGCGGGGCGACGTCACGCAGCTCTTCTATACTTGAAAGGCCTCTTGCGTGCGTCGCTGTGGCGCACGGCGCTGCACCGGTAGCGGAGGCTGCAAGCGGGCGGGACACAGGGCCGCGATAGCCCCAAGCTAACCGGTGGCGGCGGACTTCGTCCCGTCGTAGCTGGTGTGGCGGGGCGCGTCCCTGGTTCGCCACCCTCACCGGCAGACGCGGGCGATGGAGTAGCAAACCGTGGTGGATTGTGTGCGCTGCTGGTGTTGAAAGAAGCGGCAGGTCTTGTCACTGGATCCTCCGGCCACACCGCGAGGAGGGCGAGGCCTCGGGAGAGGCGCTGTTGACTCGGACGCGTTGCATCACTGGTCCCTCCTCTGACACAGCGGGGTGGTGAGGCGCTGAGGCGGTGTCGCCGGTATTCCGCTGCCGAGTCTGTCGACGACTAGTTTTATAAAATTTTCATTTTTCCGGAGAAAATTTTTACACCCTGTCAGTCTGACAGCTTTTCTTCTTTTCTTTGACATATTATTATTATCATTTCTTTATTTCACATTTTTACTAAGTATTTATATTAATTTTACATATTTTATATTATACAAAAACTTATAAAAATACACAAAATTATTATATTATTATTATCATCATTCGTTCATTACCGAGATAGTATCGCATAATATACAAAGTATAAAAATACAAATATATACCTAAAATAAATCATTAAATTAAATTAGTCATTATTAGTATTACGATGCTCCAATTGCTCCATTATTATTATATCGAAGAATAGGCACAGAATACTTCATAGGTACTGAATAGAATAGTTTGTTCCATCCAGGCGATCGACTGTATGCGTGCGCTCGCAAGCGCGGGGCTGCCCGGACTGTTTTGTATTCTCCGAATATCGCGCGCTGTAGGTGATTATCGCGGTAGGTATGAAGGAGTGTCTGAGGCCTGCCTTTACTTACACGTCCCGAGAGAGTAAGATGACGCATTTAAACGTGAGTTGGAAAGAATGAGCAATACTCTTCAGAGAAATAAGGGATAGGCATGTTGGGCTATTATTTTAAAATAAAAGAAAGGGCATTTTTTTTACAGCGGCGACGGCTGCGGGGCGGTGCGCGGCGCGGCGGCGGTGCAGTTATTTATTAGAAACATGCAATTAGTTACGCGTCATGTCGGTGAAAGATCAGCTGAATGGAGGCATGTTTTATTTACGATTTGTGTGTTTTGGAAGAAAGAAAAAAAAGAAGATTTATTCTTCACACATATATGTATTTTAGAAAAGAAACAAATAATCCTATAAACATTCAATTATTATTAGTGACGAAAATGTTGGGTTTAACTTAGTGGATTACTGTTTAGGTTCGTATCTCTGTAAGGTATCGTTTATAATGCAAAATTTGTTACTTTTAGCAATATTTACTTTATGTTTACCTTTACCTTATGTTAAACTATACTAAATGAATACAAAATTTTAAGACCATTTTCAACTAATTATCATGATGATCTACTCCAGGTTCACGGACGTTTAGTAATAGGGTCCCGTACCTGATACGGAACCCTAAAAAGCTACCGACATAGATAAATTAAAATATAATCAAAGGCTAAAATATATTTTTTCCGAAACCTTTCTTTCCACACGTTACTTACAATAAGTTTTTTAAGTAAATTCAGAAGCATTTTCATGATTTCTATTTAGCGAAGTTAATCAAATCGCGTTTGCAAAAAGCTGCAGATCTGCCCTGATCGACGAAGTTTTACTTAGATTAAAACTCAATATGTCAGGTGAGTATATTGTTGGTACATCTCTCAGAAAGAGCGGAATTTTACGTTGCATGCAGCCTTAATTTGGAATCGAGCTACTGCCCTGCCTCCGCACGGCCGCGCGACCGCCCATCATAGATCTTATAAATTTCATCGTGAAATTGAGTGATTGATGGCAACTCGTGCCGAATTATTATTTATAGTCGTCTGATCGTGGCTGTTTCATATTTTTATATCGACACTTTTCGACTTTTGTGAATGATGATGAGTCGGAAATTTATTTAGCAAGTAATCAAATTAAATATTATTTTATTGTAAAACATTTAACTTTGTCCGCAGCTCCGCTCGCGTTAGGAATATTGTAATGTTAGATTATAAAACTTTTTACTATCGTGCAGATATAAAATATTATGCACTGACAATAGATGTTGCATTCTATAATAATTGTACAGGGTAGCAGCATGTTCATCAACCTATTTGGGGGCAAAAATGTACTTAAACCCATAGTTTTTAAGCCTTATAGAATTATCAGACTTAGTCTCTGTAATTTTTTTATTTATTTTTTTTATGAAAAATTATAAATGTTCTAGGTAAGTACGTATTTTTGACTTTTGTATAAAAAAGGAATCTGATTTGTATCTAGATTTATTACTCCAAATGACCCGCGGAATGTCTTTTTACACCCGGTTATGTAGAGCAGTTCTTATTTTTGTTTTTTTATCTAAACCAACATGGGTGTCTAATCCGAGGGACCAATGGTACAGTCGACAGAGCCAAAAACACTTTTCCTCGCGAAACCCCGCTCAGAGACGCACCATGCCAGCCAGGTTAAAGGATTCGAGAAACACACTCGCCGGAATTCAGTTCAACGACTTTGTTCGACTCAAGACAAAACGTTTTTGAGTTATAAAGTGAATTGGATGACCCTCGCACTGTGTCTCTAGAGTCGAGCAAACGGTGCGGTCTAGTTTCCTCTCTATTTATTGCTGAATCTGGTTGCAGGAAGCGAGTACTGTAAAACGTGATAGCGGGTTGAGTTGCGATCGTTTTCCGATCGGCTTAGGCACGATGTTGAAAGGGTCCTGCCCTGTAAACTTTGAAACTTTGTCAATTAGCAACAGACAAACAAATGGAATGGGAAATGGAGGCCGGCACATTTGATTTAATGGGGCGCAAAATTATATTTCTTATTTCATTAACAATTTTGTGACTTTACGGACGCTCGGAATGGAACACTGGGGCCGAAGAGCCACCGAAGGGCCGCAGAGTTTTTAATTTTTAGGGTTCCGTACCGTGCCGGTACGCGGAAGCCTATTACTTAGCCTTCGTTGTCCGTTTGTCCTACCTTTAAAGGGTTGTATCTTTTGAACCGTAATGGGTAGCAGGTGGAATTTTTCACAGAATAGTTTTATTATGGCGGATATTATAACAAGTAATAAAAAAACAAAAACAAAAAACATTTAAATTAAAAAATAAAGGTTCCCCATAAACGAACTGGTTTTTTTTTTCAAAGTTTTTTGTTGGTTTTGGTCTATCTTAAAAACGGTAATGTGTACATACAAGCACCAAACTTGGTGTGACTATAGTGTAATGCGGTGGTACTGAACCCTTGGTGCGTAAGTCCGACTCGCACTTGGTCGATTTTTTTATAACCCACCATTTTAGCTATGTTAAGTAATGTAGGAATGTAGAATACTACGTATACAAGTGTGCGGTCTCTGGGAGAGACATCTATTATACCTACTATGCCTTTGCGCTGACGCACATTTCCGAATATTACAACGTGATTTGGTGAAAGGGTTGCCACGGCCCACTTGTGTTCTCTCTTTGTCTGTTTATATGCAATACATTAATAGGATGAGAGGGGCCTATACCAGTACGAATATCTATTCTGTGCCTATACCTCGCGGCTAACTGAAATGTAGTATAATTTAGTATAATCTTAGCTAACGCGGGGCTCTATAACATTGCTTTGGAAATAATAAGTACATTTTGAATCTTGAAAATTTTTACTTTTGTTTAATTTTTTTTTCAAATTTAACTTCAAACTGAGCATAGAGCGAAAGCTATTGAAAATAAATAGCCCGTTTTACCCAGTATGTCTATATTTGGTAATTCGACCGGCGCACTATGGGCTGAGAAACGGCCTTCATAGTAATAGAAATTTTAATTTTTTTAGAATTAGTTAAAAAATTAATAAGTATGCAGAAGTATTGCTACTTCATGCTTGACTCTTTTTATGTTAATGTAGTCAAGAAAAACCAATCGTATATTTTTTAATAATTGTTTAAAAAAATCGTTGTATGGAACGGAAAATGTTTTATCATTTTTTTCAAAAGTCTTAAGGAGTGTTAACCTCGCTATACGATATTCATATAATAGACTATAATAGAAAGCCAACTGCATAAAAACCGTAACTATATCGGTCCATTTTAACCAGATATACGGAGTCAAATTAAAGCATTTTTGGTTAATTTTTATACTACGTTTATGACGCTTATATTTGC
This sequence comes from Nematopogon swammerdamellus, assembly GCA_946902875.1. Classification (NCBI taxonomy): domain Eukaryota; kingdom Metazoa; phylum Arthropoda; class Insecta; order Lepidoptera; family Adelidae; genus Nematopogon; species Nematopogon swammerdamellus. The sequence continues at coordinate 13,094,967 of OX336349.1, forward strand.
TTTTAAATGCTACTTGGTGACATAAAATGTAATTAGTCGTACTATAGAAGATATCTAGAGAGTTTCTATATAAGTACGGTCGGCATAAACATAACATATAATTTTATTTAAATTTTATATCATACTTTTCTACTGAATATTCAGGTTTTTAGATTGGTCCTAATATAATAAAACGTTTTGTACAACTAGTGATATTACCACATCTTAAGATATTACACTACACAAATAATGGCATCGAACATTTTGTGCTTTTGTGAATATAACAAGTAAACATTTAAAGTAATAACTATAATAATATTTTTCAACATTTAAACGAGCATTTCATTGATCGGTGGTGCGGTGCTTGTTTTCGTTAATCAAGATGCAGATAGAATGAAAGAATTAATAAATAATAAAAAAACTCAATATTCGCCAGAACAACCACTCAGCCTTCTCAGCTCTTTTAAGTTATCAAAGTTTCAGTACAACACGTTACGGAGTTCAGCCCAGGATCAAGGTGTACATTTGTACCCTTCATATTATCAAGTTCAAAAGGCCAAGAATGAATGCTATCCTAACAAAGAAGACATTCAGATCAATGAGATGCACGCTAAAGTCAAGCTTCAAGCCCTTCTGGATCTGACAGTAAAGAGACTCAGTAATGTTATAACTCGAGACATCGAGGACAAACAATTAACGCTGGGGGTTTGATTGCGCGTCAGGTCAGAGCACGTACAAACAAAAAATGCCCAATGACTTAGACGACTCCAGCATATTTATGTGTTCACTTGTCCCACTCAAACTGGTTTCTGGAGACAATGTATACTGGGAAAACCCGAAACCATCATCGGTCCACTACTGCAGGCCATTCTTCTTCAAATTCGCAAAAGAAAACGACCTAGATATAAAGAAAAAAATGATGGAAATCGATGCAGAAATAAATACACTCGAGCCATCTTCCATACCAGATGACGTTAATGTAATCCACACTCTGCTCATGAAAATGATACATGGAAAAATCACGTCACACTTGTCTGACACATCTAGCCAAACGTGTGACATATGTAAGGCAAAGCCGTCAGAGATGAATAATCTAGACAGCGTGCAAGAAAAAGAGGTGACCACGGAAATGTATAAGCATGGCTTGTCATCATTGCATGCGTGGATAAGATGCATGGAGTGCCTATTACATATAGGTTTTAGATTAGATTTCAAGAAATGGCAAGCCAAAGGAAATGACAAGGAGATAATGAAAGCACGGAAGGAAAACATCCAAAGTCAATTCAAAAGTGAATTATGACTGCTTGTCGACGTTATCAAACAAGGATCAGGTGAAACCAACGACGGCAACACGGCTAGGTGATTTTTCCAGAATCCCGAAAAGGCAGCCGCTATCACAGGAGTTGACAAAGAACTCATTGAACGCTTTGCCATTATTCTACGAGTTGTCGCGAGTGGTGAGCAAATTGACGTTTATAGGTTTACTAGTTATGCGCGCGATACTGCTCAATTATACGTCAACCTCTATAGTTGGTACTATATGCCTTCCAGTGTGCACAAATTGTTAATACATGGTGCAGCTATAATAAAACATCAAAATTTAGTACCCATTGGGAAACTATCAGAAGCATCTGAGGCGCGAAACAAGGACTTAAAAAAATATAGAGAATTCCACGCGCGTAAATTCTGTCGAAAAGCAACTAATGAGGATATTTTTTGCAATTTCCTAATATCTTCGGACCCATACTTGTCAAGTTTAAAACCTAAATTAAGTTACAAGAAGGAAGCATCAATGCCAGCTGAAATGAAGTATCTTTTAATATTAACAATTGAAGAGAAAGAAAATATTAAATATAGTCAGATACTGAATAGGCGTTTTCTCCTATGCACTTGTCCGTTCCTTAATGAAAACCCCGTGTTTCATGAGCCTCCTTTCACCCTGCCATGGTAGCTCTCTTGGCAAATTCCGTATCCCTTCTATATCCTTTCTATATGGGGAGGATGTAGTAAGCCTTCACGAAGAGCCATTACCAACCCAAGGCTCTTCCCGTGAGTAACAAATGTTGCAAAAATGCATTATTTGTGAAACCGATTGCTACACTATAATTGTGTCTTACTGTATTTATTAGTTTTCTTTTACCATCTTGTTAATAAGATGGTAAAAGAAATATATAATAAATAAGTAATAATCAGTGTCATTTATACTGGAATAATTCTGTTTAGACTTTTTTTTATGGAATGCGCGACATGTGGCATCGTTTCACCTGCGAGTAGGTGTCTAATGATGCTCATGGATATTCTGTGATGCAAAATTAAGAAGAACTTTATGAAGTTATACCGACAACTCTTCATTTTTATCTTAGTGTAACACGTTTACATTATAATTCTAATGCTTTTATTATACGCTCATCGGTTAATTATTTTCCTGCCTATTTAACATGAAATGCTCGTTTAAATGCTGGAAAATATTATTATAATTATTACTTTAAATAGTAAATTGTTATATCAACAAAAAACACAAAGTGTTCGATGCCATTATTTGTGCAGAGTGAGGTCTTAAGATGTGATGATATCCCTAGTTGTACAAAACGTTTTATTATATTGGGACCAATCTAAAAACACGAATATTCAGTAGAAATGTATGATATAAAATTAATATAAAATTATGTGTTATGTTTATGCCGACCGTACTTATATAGAAACTCTCTAGATATCTTCTATAGTACGACTAATTACATTTTATGTCACCAAGTAGCATTTAAAAGCAAATATAAGCGTCATAAACGTAGTATAAAAATTAACCAAAAATGCTTTAATTTGACTCCGTATATCTGGTTAAAATGGACCGATCCAGTTACGGTTTTTATGCAGTTGGCTTTCTATTATAGTCTATTATATGAATATCGTATAGCGAGGTTAACACTCCTTAAGACTTTTGAAAAAAATGATAAAACATTTTCCGTTCCATACAACGATTTTTTTTAAACAATTATTAAAAAATATACGATTGGTTTTTCTTGACTATATTAACATAACAATAGTCAAGCATGAAGTAGCAATACTTCTGCATACTTATTTATTTTTTAACTAATTCTAAAAAAAATAAAATTTCTATTACTATGGAGGCCGTTTCTCAGCCCATAGTGCGGCGGCGCGGCGGCCGCGGCCTCCGATCTCATACTACCGACATAATTAGTCGAGTCACTATTCGGGAACGTATAGCCTGGGGGCCTTTGGGGAATCTGGAGCGGTGATGAACAGGGGAACAGCGCGGCGGCGCGGCGGGGCGGCGACGGGGCGAAGGGGGTGACATTAATATGGAAACGCGTTGACACGGTGGTGTAGTATTTCGTGTTTAAAGCGATGACTAGACATTTATCCGACGTGATATAATACTCGATTTAACCGACGTGATATAATAGCCCTAAATCTAATATACTAGCTATGATAATACGATAAATATAAGTAAGTCATGTAATTTTTTTAAGAAATTCGTAATTATTCCCAAAAAAAAATCACTTCAACAGAGGGAAAGGTGTTATGGATATCAGCAGCGGCGTCCTCTGTATGGATATCAGCGGCGTACTCTGTCTCACACTCCCACTTACTTGCTGTAGTGTGGGCCACTACGAGAGACTATCCGCATGGTGATGTGCGAAAGTATGGCGGCAGAAAAGCGCCATTTCGCGGCATTGGCGGGGACCACTCATGGTCTCAGCTGAATCTTTGTACTCTATCATTGTAGCCGAGTGCTTTCAGAGAATGACCTGACCTCCAAGTGAAATAAAATTATATGTAAGTAAATTGTCTTTATCTACAATTTTCTACATATCCCATACTTGTGCCCGTACTGATGCAGCTGCAAAACAATTTCATCAAATACTGAAATATTTATTTATTCAAATTATGAGTTCGACTCGACGTATGTTGAACAACTTACAGTTAATTATAATAAGCTGAACAATGATTATAAATGTCTTCACTTCACAGAATATGACATGACTTTCATTTCAAAATTTACAGATTCTTTACAGACTGTAAAAAGCAAGAAGCATAGCCGTATTATTTATATCTCTATAGTAAAAAGGTATTTAGGTGTCGTACGTGCCTATGTTATCTACCTATGCCATCTTTTTCGAGTTTGCTACCGGTGCTATCGGCGAAAACACATTAGGTACTGAGCCTCATTCAATCCCTAGCTGGTGCAAAATAATTCAAAAGTATAGAAGTGCTATTGTCGTATCTTCATTGCATACAAGTTATTTCGTCCCCAACATGCACATGCATACTACATAATCTACAAACGCACACAATTTACATGAGATGGCTCTTAAAACGCATGTTCATAAAGATACGTAGCATGGTTGCTACATGTAGGTATATTTATAAAAATAAAACATGCAGTCCTGCTTTCTTTAGCTTGCACTACCCCAAAGGCTGACTGGAAGAAATCACTTGTAGTTATAAGTCCGCCTTTCCGCATTCCTGTATTTCTTGTTTCTTGTCGTGTACGGTTCTTCTTTCAATTGCGTTCAATAAAGAGTTTCTATTCTATTCTATACAAGCTGTGCCCGCGGCTCCGCCCGCTCTCATATTTCACTTCACTGCTAACCTCATAAACCATTTAGCGTGATAGTAAGTAGCCTATAGTTGATGGGAAGAATCAAGCTATCCGTAGAATTTTGTTTTATTAAAATCGGTTCAGTGGTTCTCGAGTTATAAGCGGACAGACAGACATACACTGAGACACTCAGACACTCAGACAGAAAGCAGACGTTGGATTTTATTATAGGTAAGGAAGTGAGTCCACCGAAGACTGACACAATATTATTTCTTCAAATTTCATCTTTGAGCACACCGTTTAATTTTTCATCTGATCGATCGGTTAATGTAATTTCTATTCTTTTGAATTCTTTGCCTCATTGCTTTTCATAAATTTCACATGTGCTGTACTGCTGTTAGAGAATTCCGTATGTAAAATGGCGTCGCAATGTGCCGATCACTTCAACTTTGCATTTAAATTGGCGAATGCCAGAAAATTTCCTAATGAATATTTTAATTAAAGCGGCTAACCCGTGACCCGAAACACAAATCAACGTCACTTTTCAATTTCCCACCAGGAAGCTGCCAGCGTTCGCACAATGCGCTCTAAATGCTTACTCACTTGTAGGACCCTGTCCTAGTCATTAGTTTTGCTAGTACTTCCATTCTATCCTTAACATCGACGTACAGTATACCAGTGACAAGGTTCTAGAGAACTAACTGGATTTATAGGTTCGTCTGTATACAGTATACTCAAATAGAGCCTGCTGCTTATTTAAAGAGACTGGTGAAGTTACTCTCGTGTATAACTTGCAGAAAAACAAACCTTAAAACAATTTTCTAGCTAGAAGCACGTTCGCTTTAGAATTAAACTGTAGGTACAAGTAGTTAATCCTTTCAAATTCTTGCATTGACTGCTTCGTATTAAAGAATTGTATCTCTAATTAAGGAATTTTAAATATTTTTTTTGTCTAATCCCAAACGAAGGACTTCGTCGTCTCCAAAGCATCTCTGCTCTTCTTCTGAAGATGGTGCTAAGCCTTTTTCAGTGAGCGCACAGAGCTAATCCTAACAACTCAGTGGCTTATCCCAAACTTACACAAATCCTGTTTGCTATGAACTAACCACGTAGTGTTTTGTAAATTTTATTATTACAATTTAAACTGATTTACTGACGGTTGCTTTGAAACTTTATTGCTCGACATTTCGGGCCAAACGTATGGCCCACCATGATGAACACTTTGCCGGCGTGTGCGAAGCTCAACAAAGCTCCAAAACAAAAGCCGTTAAAATCATGCGTTATTTTGACTTGTTTTTTTAATTAATTATTTAAAAATATTATCGTCATGCGGATTTTGGACATGGCTCATGATATTCATGATGAATATCATATTTCCCCGCTGGATATAGAAACACATTACATGCAGTAAGCCCCGGCCCGGCGCGCACGGGCTACTTTTTATTATTCCAACAGATTATTTCATTATTTTAAAGTTTTAAATATTATTGCAATTTAAACACAAAGCCAATGAAAACTGGGAATAACATTTTTAAAATGAATCGTCTTCCCTATCGCCGGACACCCCATTGAAGCAAGCGCCAGTTTGTGAGTTGTGTCGTCAATCGTAGCATGCTCGCTTGCCATTTCACAATACATATTTTATTTCTAACAGTCCTTTCTAAACATGGAAATAAATACACCTGTAGCTCCCGTAAGCCTTGTCACGTGCGCATGTACTAGTCGCATCTTCGATAATTTTAATCTAACAGCCGCGCAAACAGACACAGAAACTAGTGAGTGCGACAGAGTGCTACCTACAAGGTATAAATAATATGAATCCTAGGTTAATTTTCTATGGAAACCGATAGGGTTGGTTACATCCCTACTACATCCGTGATGTCAGCCCATAACACCTTGGTGAACTAGGTGCCATGTCTGGTCCACTTGAATTTGTCCTGTTTTATTTTTACAATCCGGTTCGATTACACCCACAAAGAAGAGCCGGCAAGAAACGTAGCAGGTTTTTTTTAACGTCTTCGATTACAATACATTGTGACTAGCTACAATAACACTACTTACAGTTTGGGAGTTAAAATAACTATATTTCAGCTTGATAATTCTGACCACATAAAATCAGAAGTAAAATGAAAATAAAATCACGTATATAGAGCCTTTGTCAGAAATGTTTGATACATATCGTATCAAACCATGTCAATTAATAATTTTCATACCACATTGTAGTACAATGTCAAAAAAAAATTGAGCGGGGCTGCGGTACAATCTATTTATCTATTATATAATAGATTTATCTCACTTTTCGTCCTTCATTCTTCTCTCTCTATCTCTCTTCAGGATTCCAATACAATCGGTCCTAGTGCTCGAGTAAGTGCTTTCGAGATTACAAGCTTTATTAAACGTCGAGAGGGATGTGCTCTAGATTAAATTTCGACGTCCATCTCCTTTCTAGATGTTTCTTTGTTAACCACTCTGGCAGAAAGTACAAATACAGTACCCGATAGTAAAGCATGTACATCGAGCATTAGAAAGAGACAATTCGGTTGTAGAGCATGGTCTAGAGCAGGGGTGGCCAACCGGTCGATCGCGATCGACCGGTCGATCGCGGCTGCTGTGCTGGTCGATCGCGACGAGGCCAGAGGCCATAATGGACAACTGGTTGAAAAGAAACGTTCCAGGAGGATCTTCAAATGAATAATACAATTTCTTGAAGAGAGGGGTTATGACTATCATCAACTGCGCGACTTGGACTGGCATTCTGATTTAGCTTTCTTATAGCAGATTTCCCAGGACAACTCAGCACATTAAATCTTGAATTACAAGGCAAGAACAAAACTATATTAGAGATGATGAATTCTGTTGCAGCGTTAAAAAATCAAGCAGCATCTTTGATAATTGATCTTGAAAAGAATAGGTTCCAGCGATTTAAAAACCTCAAAGATCATTTAGAAAAGTATCCTAACTACGTTTTCATGCCTGAGAAATACACAGCAGAGATAAAGGCAGTGTTATCATATCAGATTTCGACAACAGATTTAGTGAATTTAAATCATTATAAAAGTTGGTAGTATTTATCAGTTATCCATTCAATATCAACACTGACGTGAACGACTCATACAAGATGTCTAATAAATTTGCAGAGATGTTCCAAATGGACCATATTTCACTAGAAAATGAAATTATTACTCTGGTAGCGATGTATACCTGAAAGCAAGGTCAAACTCTTGTCTAGATTTTTGGAAATTGGTTTCAAAGGAGAAATATTCAAATGTAAAAAAATGTGCCGAACAACTGCACTCGTGTTTTGGTTGGACATATTTATGTGAATCAGCATTTTCCTACGTACAAACGAAAAGCACCGTTCATGCTTGACAGACGCTCACACATCGGATTATTTAAGATTAGCAATTTCCAACCCAACTACACACCTGACTTTGCGTTGAATGTACTAAGTATTATTTAAAACGATCTTATGTGTATCTGTCATTCTATAAAATATACAAATTATAATTTTTTTTTCATTTTCTTAGTTCCCGAAAATAAAATAAAATTTTCAATTAAGTTTATGTTACGAAATTCTGTAACATTCTGAGAAGTTATGAAGTTGATCGCCAGGAGTCAGGAAAATAAAAAGTAGATCTTAGGCTTCATCAACTTGGCCACCCCTGGTCTAGAGGACGCTCTACAACCAGATTGTCTCTTTAAGCTCGATAGTAATATTAGTAGTATTTACTTAATTGTGCCGGTGGGGCCGGTACTTAAAAAGAATAGCGCCACTGCATCTCTCCCCGTCGCATGTCGTAAAAGTCGACTAAGGGATAAGGAAATTCATCAGCCTCGGTAGCTTACTGGTGCGGTCAGTCGACTGTTTGTTAAGCAACCCTGAGCGCGGTCAGTACTTGGATGGGTGACTGGTCGACCGTTGGAGGCTTACCGTGGTTCGGATTCCACGTTAAACTGTAGCTCCCTTCCCTTCTTACCTTACTAGTTGGTAGGGTTTATCCCGGCCTGGTTGGTACCACCGCACAGAGCGAAACGTCGGTCGAAACGGCTATGTAAATAGTTCGTGTTTTCCGTCCAGTTCAGTGTAGCCGACATGAAATGAAGGGAAGCACTGACATGGCAACTAGTTCACCCGGTGTTATGGGCTGACATCACGGATATTGTAGGTGATGTAGCCAACTGTGTCAGTTTCCATAAAAAAAAATTACTGCCGGGTAATATGTGCTCCAGCTAGCTAATAAACAAAATGTTATTGATTTGAAACTTGGAATTGGAAACATATTTTCTGCCATTTTTCTGCTATATAAGAAGGACAAATACAATATTGGGGCAACTGCATAATGAAATAGGAAAGAAATAGTTCGAAAAGTGTTTTCAATCACTGGAGGTACATGTAGAACCTTGTCTCGCATGCGCAACAAGATAGGCATTTAGTTAATTAAGTAATCCATGTTCTGCTGAGCAATAAAACTCGTTGATTTGAACCTTTTATTACTAAGTACGGAAATGTTTTTAGCTTACAAGGAAATATGTGCGGTCGTACAGGTAACTACGCAAAGATAGTAGTAAAACCTTGGGAAAAGAAGCAAGACGGCCGTCGATCGTCGCTCTTTGAGTAAAACTTTCGTCATAACTTTGTCCGCCACCTCTCGGTCAAATGTTTAAACAAATACTTACAATTTGATATTTGATAAGTAGAGGAGTAGTCTGTACTGTAGTAGAGAGAGAGGCATTCGGATCGAAACCCTTTTTTCAGTTTGAAAGCTCCGTGACTACCAAAGTTGTTGATCCTCCCGCCGATAGATGGCAGAATTCTAGAAAATGTGGCTCCAACTAGCGGCTGCTCGCTGGAACTATCCAATGCTTACTGTTATTTAGGGTTCCTTAGTAAAACCAAGAACCCTACTAGTCTCGTTGTACGTATGTCTGTAAGTCCTTCCTTATCCGTCCGTCTGTCAGAGCCCTTTAGCTTCTAAACTTAAAAAGCTTTACGCTTGAACTTTTATACATATTATAATGTATTGACATTTTATAAAGCCGAAGTAATGTGAAATTTTGAATTGGTCGTCTATTTCGGGGGACCGCAGTAACTTTTTTTTATAGAAAGCGCGACACGTGGCGCCGAGCCACCCAAAAGGTGTCTAACGACGCCCCTGGACATTCGTTCGCGTGCGGGGGTTTCGTGGCAAAAGCCATGCCGGCGTAACAGGTACGTATTCACGCCCCTCTTGAAGGATTATATGGATAAATTTATGGGGATCGAATATAAAAAGAAAATCTACCTACATAGTTAACTAGGTAAGTACATAGATACTATCGTTCTTTAACGCACGAAACCCTAAAAATACCTTAAATTAAAAAATGAGGGAGGATCCCCACCCCATACAAGAAACTTTTTTTTTTCAACGTGTTTGTTTGTTTATGTTAAAAACGGTAAGCGTCAAACTTGGTGTGATTATAGAGCAAAACTGCAAACACTAAAATTTAATGAAACCTCGGCCATAGCGTCGGCGCGCGAGTCGTATGGCCGGGTTTTTTTTTTATTTTTTTTTTATTGCTACCGAACTGGGTGGATGTGCTCGATGTTGGAGGCCCAAGCGTCAAATCCACCCCCGAGGAGGTGCCAGTCCGGTTTGAAGGCGGACTAATGTCGTCCATTGATTGTATAGGGAAATATATTCCCCGCAAACCCGTTTGTTCACAACCTGTAGCTTCTAATCCAAACGGTTCGAGCCATCCTCTTGAAATTTAGTTTTGTATGTTAACAAACCTAACTTATGTTAGTCTACCCCACTGGGAGACAAGCGTAATTCAATTATTATTATAACAAGCCGTCACAAATCGCAACATCATCAATAATAATTAGATCCTCAAGGGTCGGATAGCTCACTACAGCTAACAGGTCACCAGGGTAAACATATCATTCCGTCTGCTTGACGCCGCACGCTGCCGCCGCCTCCGCCGCCGCCGCCCCCGCCTCCGAGCCTGTCCCATGGTGCCCACCTCGCATACCTACACACTACACAACACAGGTGTTACATACAATGCAACGTGCGTGCCTCCCACTACACGAGTGAATCAGGCTTCGTTGCTGAGCCCACCGCAACCGCATTCACTTGACAGTCACGCTACTGCGAAGTAGAGTTCCACTTGTGTATGACAGAATCAACTGCTACTGTATTACCTAGGCAGAGCTTTGAACTCTACATGAGGTGGAAGCTTTTTGATAATACAGATTTGAATTACTTTTCGGGGAGTTTGAAACAATATTCCGTAACAATAGAAAGCGGGAGGTGCACAACTGCGGCCCGGTGCAACGACCCCCGCCCGCGCCCCGCTTAGCTGCCGCGGCCGCGCATCTGCTCGCCCAGCTGTTTCCGAGCGCATCTGGCCTCCGCGTCTCCCGCTCCCTCCTGTAGCGAACGATGCGAGCGCGAGCGAGAGAGCACTCCGCCCCGGCGACTACGGATCCTGCCTCCGCCCGCGGCCGAGAGCGAATGTTGTCCGTCCGTCGTCGTAGTATCTGAGTAGGTGTCGGTCGACAGAGACGCCGCGCGCCCGCTTCATCTCTCACTTTTACGATGAACGACTCTAAGCGAAAAGTCGAGGAGCCACCTGTCAGCGCCTCCAATGGAGTCGGCGTAGGCGATGAACGGCTCGCGAGGAAGCGGCCAAACGAGGAGTCTTCCTCTCCGCGCGAGATCGTCGGCGGGAAACGCGCGTCCGGCAGCGGCGTGGAGTCAGCTCTGAGGATGCGTCCGCGCAGTGCGCCGCCCGTGCCGCCGGAACAGCGGCGCCACGGTGACGACGCAGAGTTCCGACGAGCTGCTTTGGCGCGACTGCGCGACAGCACGGAGACGGGCACGCCAGATAAGTCGGCTATTCTTCGGCGGCTGGTGGAACAGCTGAACGAGGACTGCTACGACTCGAGCAGCGAAGGCGAAGACGAGGACGACCCGCTGCTGAGCGACGTGCCCTCCCACCTCGACCCCGAGCGGCTCGGCTTCCTGGTGTGCGCGCAGGAGACGCTGCGCTACCTGTACCGGCGCGGCCTCGCGCACGACCACCCCATCTTTACGCACTTGCGCTCGCGCTTCATCCGCGGCCTCAACCAGATGGGCCTCGACTAGATCCTCGATCCTGATCCTCGTCTCATGCTGAAGACGAGGCCCGTGGCGTGTTGCTTGTAATATCGAGCGAGTGAATTTGTATCTAAGATATATGTGTAGTGTTATGTCGTGCGTGATCCCCGGCGGCGGAGGAGGCGCGCGAGGACGGTTACAGGTGGTCGAGCGGGGAATCTCTTTGTCCCGGCGGCGCGGCGGAGGCGGAGGAGCGATGGGTGTCCGGTGCGGCGAGTGCGGCGCGGCGAGTGCGGTGGGTGCGGCGGGGAGGCAGGTGCGTGGCTGCATCGACCCGCGTCCGGGACACGCACTCGCGGGTCACTCGCCTGCAGCCGCCCCCACGCCGCCCCACGCCGCCCCAGAGCCGCCCCACACCCCACTCATTTTTAACTGATCAACTTCGTGACGGACTGTAGTGCAGTGCCGGAATTCCTATTCAGGGTTTAATTAATGTATTTGCCGCGTTGCGAGCGAGGCGCTACGATGTTTTAGGAATAGTTACTTTAAGATTTAGGATAAGAGTCTATAGTCGCTCGGCGGCACGCTGGCAACAGGTGGCCGAGGCGCCAGCGCGCCGCCCGGTCGGCCGGCATTCTAGTCAACAATCTAGTCAGGACCAGCACCGCATGTATCATGCATGCTATGTGTCTACAGTTTATTTTATTGTAACAAAATAAATGTGTTATTTTGAAGAAATCATTTCTCTTTTATTTACTTTTAAATAATTTTTTTTTCTTTTTTGTCAGTTTTTTATCCATGTTTTTATTTCGTAATCATTTCCACTACATGTTGCACATGCGAAAAGTAGGTACCGACCTAGTATAATGTTTTTATTATTAAACGGTTTTATTTAGCTTGACTCCGTATATTTGTTTGTTTGTTTGTTACTATCTTTGTTTTTAAAGAATTAAAGCGGAGAGGTTAAGAATGCTGGCGTAATTCCCCAGCATAATTCCTATTATTTCACCTCTTGAGCATCATTTTAGTAGTTCAGATACGTAGGTATCAGGAAAAATAAATTGGGTGGGGACGTTCCGGTTGGGGTGGGATACTGAACACAGCGGGCGGATGTGTGGGGAGTGCGTGCGAGGGTTGGGGGTGGAAGGGGTGAAATCACTTTTAGTATACCTACCGAATTGAAATGCATGAGGGAGATATCGGCTTACCACGTGCATGGGCCACCCTACGAACTATAAACTCACCCGAGTCAGTAGTTACAAATACTTTATCAATGATGATTGATGATATACCTACTGGGTGTTCGATCAGATTTACTTACCACCACGGGATTCATCGATGCAAAGCTTCAAAAAAGCTCACTAGCATTTTTTCCCAGTACTTACTCGTATTTTTCGAGATAGGTAATCGAACTTTAGTTAGTGCGTTAAGAAATGGTCGCCAAAACCATTTCGATCATCGGAAGGCTCGAAAAATACGAGTCCTACCTAGAAAACAAACATTTACTGAGCTTCCTAAATGAGGAATCCTGTGGTTTATCCGGTCCACAATACTGGCACGACATCCTGTATAATATTTTATGCAATTTTTGGGCGGTTTTTTTTTTATAAATTTGTTTTGCGGTTTGAAATTCGCCTTTTGCACTGAAAACAGATTTCACCGTAACCATCTACGTTTTGATGTCCATTAAATAAATAAATAAAAATAATTACGCAGAGCTCCCCATAATTTTTTAAGATTTATAAATGTCTCTTTCTCCGCAATAGTACAGTGTGCCCGCCTTCAAAATGCTTTTGTGCAAGCCCAAATGCTTTTGGTCAGATGTGGTGCTTCTTGAAGTACCACATATTTTCTTTCACACCGCAGAATAGAAGAACAGTGGTGCACGACACTGGTTTTTCTGTCTACCTGATGGTGACGATGATAATATCAATCGAGATATGGATCGATAGCGTCGAGCGGGTAGAGAAAAAAATAACAAATTTCAAAAATAAATCTTCACTTCACATAACCTTCCCTAACCTTGGGCTATTTATTACATTAGGTGTTAGAGTAAAGAGGCCCAGATAAAATAGCACCTTACTTATTTAATGAATGTTTAAGAAAACAAATATTTTAGTGCATACAAAATATTTATTAATTTGGCATGAGCTTTTCAATTACAAAAGTAAGTGCATTTCATAAAGCTCGGTAGCTGTAAATGTTTATTATATTTATATTAGACTAGTGAGTGTTTTGGCTTGCCTTATTTACATTTATGCGAATGCGAATAGGTTTAGTTAGGCATAGCTTACCAACTAGGGGACAATTTTATTGATTATAATCGTGTGTCTTGCTTGCAGTACAGATTACCTATTTAACTATGTACGAAGGTAGTTCCAATAATCAATACAAATTCAATAAATGTATATTCGTAAAACGGAGGGTGAGAAGACCACCCGCCAGGTGGGACGACAACATCAAGTACATACGTGTCGGCGGAAAGCAGTGGTTCCGGTACCGCTGAAGTCCGGAAGGACTGGAGAAAATTGGGGAGGTGTATGTCCAGCAGTGGACGCATAGACGCTGATTGACTGACTGGGTTCGTAAATGTTAATATACTTTTTACGAACTAAACACACCAATTTATTAATTGTTATGCTAATCAACAAAGCACCCGAACTCAACGAACTCTACAATCTATGCGCAGTGCATGTGCATTTCGTAAAATTTGCTTACAAAGAAGTGAACCTATTACAATATCATTCCCATTAATATCTTATTTGTACCTACCTACTTCAAAATATTTTTTGATATATCGTGCAAATACTATATGAGCACCTTGGTTATTTGCATAATATAATTACTTACAATTTTTCTTCAGAACAAAAAGTTGAAAGTACTTAGAACAAAAATGATCAATTTCGTGTATATAAATACTTCATTTGCACCTACCTATTTTATTGTATATTATTCAAAATTATGAACCTAGAGTTTGTTTTTTATATTGTTGATTTGCAGTACTTATGATATTTTTCAATTGCTTGCGCCTCTGGAATCAATCCAGCGTCGAGTCATGCGACTGGTGGGTGAGGTGACCCTGTGGTGTCCCGCGATCTTTAAACACTGCAACTCCCGTAGAGATGTCGGCTCCCATATGAGTATCCTATCGCTTATTTCATGGGGATTGCTCGGTAGAGTTGTTTAACGCGATCCTACCATCCCTTATCCACTTCAGCACCACGCGCACTGGGCAAGGATAATGTATTTCTACACGCTGGACTGGTTCTGCCTCAGATCAGGAAAGGAACATTTCTTTCCTGGTCTGAGGGTTCTGCAGATCTTTCCTCTACACAGAACCGGTGAACTCTGGAACGTTCTCCCTGCCCATAAATTACCCCCCCAACCCCCCCAAGTAGTCTTGGGTCCTTCAAGAGGGCGTGAATAGGTACCTATTAGCCCGGCCTGGCTTTCGCAACACCCACATTCGACTGACTGTCCATGGGCGTTGTTAGACACCGTTTGTGTGGCTCGGCGTCACATGTCGCGCTTTCAATAAAAAATTCTATTCTGCTAAATTGAACTTTAAAGTGGTAGACTTAAAAGACAAAATATTATCTCTTGCGTCTGAAATCCGTAACAATTAGTTAATGTTTTTATTGCTTTTCGCTGAGTTTAGATGGCGACCACTATACTAGTATACACATACATGCATTCATTTCATCACTAATATAAGTACCTATTTAGATATATAAATTTAATTTCTTTATTTATAACCGCGTTTCCCCACTCTCATATTTCAAGTCGCACCCTCTGTAAGCATATTCGACTATCGCTCTATCCATGTGGTCTGGCTGGTTCTCTGGGCAGTGGTCGTCAGCCCTGCAGATCGTGGAAGGTGGCCTGGTGGAAGCCAACCTCTGCAGTAGGATGTAGAGCTGATGGGCAGTTCGGGGGCTGATGCGGGCGTCTAGGCTGGACTGGTGCGAGCATGGCGGCTCTGGTATCATCTGGAAAGAACCGTTTTTATTTATAATTCGGCATTCTAAGCTGAACGCTGGTTTTCATCCAAGCATTGGACAGTCCGACGTCCTCACCTCTTCTAACGTTCTTGCCACACGCTGTATCTCGACAATCCGGATAAGCTGAGAAGTCGGTGTTGTGCTGCAAGTTTCAAAATTGTGTGTTTTAGTGCACAACACCGACCACATTTGGCAAATTACTAGGACAAGATAACTATCAAGCAGCAAGTAAGGCACGAAGACTTTCTATTACAGCTATTACATGGATTTTTTAATTACTGTGATTATTTTAAATTATTACAAATTTTAACAGCATTATTCACGGTCCTATCCGAGCACTGCAACTCCGTAGGGACGTCGGCTCCCTAAGTGTGTTCTATCGTCTATTTCATGGGGAGTATTCGGAGGAGCTGTTTAACGCGATTACGCCGTCCCCATTCCACCTCCGCACTACGGATACTGGGCAGGGGGTGCACACGTCCATGGGTTATCGTTAAACATCTACTTGTAGGTGAAACGAACGATGCCACATGTCGCGCTATCCATAAAAAAATGTGGCTCTACGTTTCGGGCCAAACGTATGACCCATCTTCATGAGCACTCTGCATACGACCGAATGTGCATGGGTGTCGTTGGACACCTTATGGGAGGCTTGTAGCAACATGTACCGCTTTCAATAAAAAAATTATATTATGTGTGATGCACATAGCCCGGAGATGACCGTGAGTAAGGCCGTTAAAATGTTTAATAATATTCTTCTATACTTCGTCATTTTTTATTATTTATATATTTCGGAAGTCTTTAGATTACGACTAATTAACATCTCGATGGACTAAACAGTTTAGTTGAATAAGAATCGGCCGTCTGCCCGGGCCCTAAGGGATCGGCTACACGACCGATTGTATCACTAACTAAACAGTTTAGTTGAGTTGGGCATGACGGCCGATTTCTCTGCAACCCAACTGTTTAGTTGTTGAGGTACATGCACGATTGTTCAGTCTTTCGCCCTGCAAGTGCAGCGTAGGTTGGCGGTCGACTAAAAAGTTGGCCGCTGTAGGCGTTGACAACTTTTAAGTTGTACCAACTTTTTAATTGAGTCATCGAGAGCCAAGTGCCAACTAAACAGTCGAGTTGGCGTCGTCGTTAGCCACTCTCGTCAAAAAATGTTGCACTTTGGATTTTTTTCAAAAGTAGGTATGATGAATTTATGAAGAAAGTAATGTTTAACGGACTAGTCAGCCTCGGTAGCGGTGGTGCGATCGGTGGACTGTTGTTAAGCAAAACTGAGCGCGGTCAGTACTTGGATGGGTGACCGCTCGACCGTTGGAGGCTGACCGTGGTTCGGATTCCACGTAAAAGTGTAGGTCCCTTCCCTTCTTACCGCTGGTAGGGTTTATCCGGCCCGGGTTGGTATCACCGCACTGAATGAAACGTCGGTCGAAACGTAAATAGAAATGTAAATAGTTCGTGTTTCCGTTCAGTTCAGTGTAGCCGACATAAAATGAAGGGAAGCACTGACATGGCACCTAGTTCACCCGGTGTTTTGGGCTGACATCACGGATGTTGTTGGTAATGTAGTCAACCGTGTCAGTTTGCATAAAAAACAAAACTCAAATAAGGGGGGCATTTACAATTTGTGCCCTATTTAACTACCTAGTTATTTCATAATAATTTTAAAATCAACCACCCATATAAAATACTATTCAATAGGTTACAGGAAAACGTGTACCTACATTCATTGAAGCACTTTCTTCATTCGAGCCCTACCCCCTTGAATAACAAATAAATACAAAAGTTCAACATACCTTGCTCGCCCCTCACCTGATATCACACAAACACACAAAGCTCCGTCTTATTCGTGTCTTATTATTAGTTCTGTAACACAGGTTTCACACACAAAAAAAAAACTCGAAAGCAGCGCGTCGAGCTTTCATTCGGCTAACAACTGTCGTCGTAATGCTACTGCAAGACCTTCAGTGAGCCAGACCCTATTCCATTCAATAATGGTAAAAATACACATACAAATAATACGTTTAATCCAAAATAGATTTAAAAATAAACCCAGCAAGGTTCAAAATAGAACGCAAATGTAACGACAAGGGGTGCAATGTGTTCACCAGGCGGTACACCATTTGTGATTTACCCCAACATGTGGTGAGGGGCGTTCGGTTAGTTTTGATCACGGTTTTGATGCACGCAACGCCGCAAAGCGAAATTGCTTTTCGGATGCTCTGTACTGCAAATGAACTGCAGGAGGACAGGAGTATTAATTGGGTAGAAATGCTGGAAAATGCTAAGTGCAGTCAGTGCAGTCAGCGTCAGCGGTTAATTATGTGGCCGTGCGCGGTTGGAGGTTCGCTGCGCTCTGCACACATACGCCAACGAGACATTCCATTGTGGATAGGATTGCAATGCGAGGATCGAGAAATAATTTGAACCTAATAATGTATGTACTTATTGATGTGTCTATTGAAACGGGTACTTTTCAGTTTCAATAGTAGACGATGTGTATATTCCACAGACATTTTTCAGTTCTTCCTTTCATCAGTAGGTACTTCAAAATAAATGCAGTGAAGTTACAAGTTTTGCTCATACTTTCGAAGAAGGAACACATTACATCAGCCAATCTTGATCGTGCGTCATTCAAGATTAATTCACTGGCATCGTGATTTTTCCATTCCACCATTATTATTACATTATTTATAAAACAACATACTTACCGAACTCCCCTCAGTGAGTAACGCATGCGTGCCGGATCGATCGCACGCGCATCTATTCAATCTGCCCCCCCCCCCCCCCCCCCCCCCCCCTTAGGCCCCCTCTCCGTCCCTGGCTTCCCTCCACCCTCCATGACTCCCTTTACCATAGCAATATTTTTATTACTGCCAATATGCATGCATGCATGGGAAAACGCCACTCGGACTAGCGCACCAAGTCCGACTCGCACGTGGCCGGTTTTTATTTCCGTCCACTCCACGGACCTAAAAAAGGATAGAAGCACTGTCTCATCTGCAAGATCCATGCAGACTAAGCTAAAATTTATAAGGTTTAAAAAGGTATTGCATCTCAATAGCTATGACCGTTCGGGTATTAATTAATAAATATAATTGATATTATACATAACCCTAGTTATATACTAATTATATAAATACATTCCTATAAAAAAATATTAAATAATTGAGTTGAAGGCGGTACAAAAGCACAAAAGGGCTTCATCCATCAATTTTCTGGTGTGTTTTTGTACTGCCTTCAAATCAATTATTTAATACTAGCTGTTGCCCGCGGCTTCGCTCGCGTGAAATTCGTATTCCAAAGAAGAATCTAAGTAACTAAGGGCGAGGCCGAAGGCCGAACTGCGTTCAGGTAATCGATAAACCTTCTCAAAGAAAGTAACTAACTAAGGGCGAGGTCGAAGGCCGAGCTGCTTTCAGGTAAACGATAAACCTTTCTCAAATAAAGGAAGTAAGTAAGGGCGAGGCCGAAGGCCGAGCTGCGTTCAGGAAGACGATAAACCTTCTGGAAGAAAGGAAGGAACTAAGTGCGAGGCCGTAGGCCGAGCTGCGTTCAGGTAAACCAAAAACCCTCTTCCGCCTTCGGTCCTCGCCCTTAAAGACTTCCTTTCTTCGATAGAATATAATATCGTTTACTCAATCTATTTCAATAAAAATGCGTGGACAAACATACATACATGCATACACCTATAAAATTTTGTATATTTGTTTGGAAGCCTTAATAGATTATCTATCATATTAATCCAGTCCATAAATGAAATCCAATGAATATAATATGAAATCCACGGTCTGGCAGAAGAAAGAACAAGGAAGATCAGATGTTTTCGCGCGCACCCACATGTACGAAAGAAACGAAGTGGTATGTGTATCAATGGTATGTGTGGTATGAGTGGGTATGAGAATGAGTGATGTTTTGGTGGTTTAAAAAAAATAACCAGGGTTAATATAGAGAAGATGCATCTTCTCTTATTTATTACGCATATTAACCCTAACCTAATGTTGAGGCGGTCGGTGCATGTCGTTTTTAAACGGTTTTATTTAGCTTGACTCCGTATATTTGTGGCTTTGTTTCTATCTTTGTTTCAAATCTTGCGACAACTTTTTCAACTACTTCTACTGAACCGATTTTTATGAAACTTTGCACACACATTGAGTTCTCGTGACAATATAATATTATGATAATTTCAACTTGGTAACGAGGGTCTGATGATGGAGTCAGGAGGTGTACAGTGGAACTCTTCAACCGTTACTAGTAACCCCCTCGACTTTGGGCTCATTTGGTTGGTTTGGACGAGTGTCCCATACTTCTACCAATACGCTTGGTGACGAGGGTCTGATGATGGAGTCAGGAGGTGTACAGTGGAACGCTTCAACCGTTACTAGTAACCCCCTCGAGTTTGGGCTCATTTGGTTTGTTTGGAAGAGTGTCCCATACTTCTACCAATACACTTGGTGACGAGGGTCTAATGATGGAGTCAGGAGGTGGACAGTGGAACTCTTCAACCGTTACTAGTAACCACCTCGAGTTTGGGCTCATTTGGTTGGTTTGGACGAGTGTCCCATACTTCTACCAATACACTTGGTGACGAGGGTCTGATGATGGAGTCAGGAGGTGTACAGTGGAACTCTTCAACCGTTACTAGTAACCTCCTCGAGTTTGGGCTCATATGGTTGGTTTGGACGAGTGTCCAATACTTCTACCAATACACTTGGTGACGAGAGTCTCATGATGGAGTCAGGAGGTGAACAGTGGAACTCTTCAACCGTTACTAGTAACCACCTCGAGTTTGGGCTCATTTGGTTGGTTTGGACGAGTGTCCCATACTTCTACCAGTACACTTGGTGACGAGGGTCTGATGATGGAGTCAGGAGGTTGACAGTGGAACTCTTCAACCGTTACTAGTAACGCCCTCGAGTTTGGGCTCATATGGTTGGTTTGGACGAGTGTCCCATACTTCTACCAATACACTTGGTGACGAGGGTCTGATGATGGAGTCAGGAGGTGGACAGTGGAACTCTTCAACTGTTACTAGTAACCCCCTCGAGTTTGGGCTCATATGGTTGGTTTGGACGAGTGTCCCATACTTCTCCCAATACACTTGGTGACGAGAGTCTCATGATGGAGTCAGGAGGTGGACAGTGGAACTCTTCAACCGTTACTAGTAACCCCCTCCAGTTTGGGATCATTTGGTTGGTTTGGACGAGTGTCCCGTACTTCTACCAGTACACTTGGTGACGAGGGTCTGATGATGGAGTCAGGAGGTGTACAGTGGAACTCTTCAACCGTTACTAGTAACGCCCTCGAGTTTGGGCTCATATGGTTGGTTTGGACGAGTGTCCCATACTTCTACCAATACATTTGGTGACGAGGGTCTGATGATGGAGTCTGGAGGTGTACAGTGGAACTCTTCAACTGTTACTAGTAACCCCCTCAAGTTTGGGCTCATTTGGTTGGTTTGGACGAGTGTCCCATACTTCTACCAATACACTTGGTGACGAGGGTCTGATGATGGAATCAGGAGGTGTACAGTGGAATTTTCTAACCGTTACTAGTAACCCCCTCGAGTTTGGGCCCATTTGGTTTGTTTGGACGAGTGTCCCATACTTGTCGAACGCAAAATGAAACAGACATACCATCTGTTCAAATTGATTTTGAAAGGGACGGCGGGCACCTTATCCATCCTAAAGCCATACAGTTTCCAGCAAAGTTTAATTATGGAACAGCTGAGAGACGGATGTTACCGAAAATTTTGGCATGGGCCTCCACTGTCCATAAAATGTAGGGCAGTACTGTTGACCATGCTGTCGTGTATTTGGGCTCCAGAATATTTGAGGAGGGTCAAGCGTATGTTGCATTGCGTCGCGTAAAGTCTTTAGAAGGGCTATGTATTGAGGAGCTTGATTGTGAGAAGTTGACAGGTAAGAAACCGAGTAAGAAAGATGCAATGAGAGAGTTGGAAAGGATGAGGAGTTTGCGTAATGAATGATACGAGCCAAAAATCAAACTAAAAACGAGTAAATAAAAAAATAGGTAAAAAAACTTTTAAGTTAAACGGTTTTATTAAAAAAAACTAGAAAAAAAAACATCAGCTGTACAAAAAAACTAGAAAATAATAAGGACACAAGCCTGGGCCTTCTTAAGATTTTACGTCTAGGTAAGAAATCGTGCAATACTAGCGTGCTGTCTTCTCATGTCGGATGCCAAAGGGCACATTGTGTCGCTGCGTCAGCGGAATAAATAATAAATTGAGACCTATAACAGACTAATATAAAAACGTGGGGCGTATAATATGCGTAATAACATGCGCCCCACGTTTTTATATTAGTCTGTTAAAATTTTCAATTTATTACTTATTCCGCTGACGCAGCGACACAATGTGCCCTTTGGCATCCGACATGAGAAGACAGCACGCTAGTATTGCACGATTTCTTACCTAGACGTAAAATCTTAAGAAGGCCCAGGCTTGTGTCCTTATTATTTTCTAGTTTTTTGTACAGCTGATGTTTTTTTTTCTAGTTTTTTTTAATAAAACCGTTTAACTTAAAAGTTTTTTTACCTATTTTTTTTTATTGTTACGTTTCGTTTCGTACATGTGGGTGCGCGCGAAAACAGCTGATCTTCCTATGTTCTTTCATGTGCCGCTTGCTGAAATCCATTGGCAGAGGAGCATTGTCAAGAACTTCATACCGGTGCAAATGACTTTTTTTTTTTTAGATTAATTCGTCTCCTCCCGAAACAGGCAAAACTCATTAGAGTATACAGCCAATTCTGTCGTAGCTTTTAACGTCTGTTGTATAAGTGCTCACACCGCGAGAACCACAAAAATATATTTTTCTAATTACAACGACGACGCGACAAACTCCCGCGGTCCGCCATCATTTTTCGACACTCGAGTTTGTTTAAATGCAAATGACATGATTGTACGCGAACTTCACAGCGGTGTAAATGACATGACATGCTGACATGACACGCAATACGTAACAATTATTCACGTTCATCGTGAGCCTCATTATTGAGATCTATCTCTATCGTATTTGTACTAAAAGATCGAGAAGCCCCTTCACAAAAATACTGGGTCACCATTTCATTGATGCGCGCGCGCGCGCGTGATGTATAGTGGAACGCAGGCAGACCTAAACGATAAATGGACGCGTAGATACTTGAGATATTAGCGTTTCTCACTTAATTCGTGGAGTCTTTTATTCACAATTGAATACCTCTTATTGTGAGTCATATCAACTGCGAATGTGAAATATTCGAGGGCCTGCGTCGTCGGAGGACGGCGTTACGGCGTGACTTCCATGCGCCGCAACGCAAGGGGCGGTTCGGGGTTCGGTAGTACTACGATACTCGTAAACGAATGAGTTTATCTCGTTCGCACCATAGGCGCGGCAATTCGCGTGCGAGCGAGATCGGTGCTCCTACCTAGTCTAGTCGCCCGTGTTATTGTTGATTGACGTCTGATTTTTCCCGTGGAACGAAATAAATGTGTGAATTCGATAACAACACGACATCGTGCGCCTTGTCGTAAGTTCAATAAGCTGCCACCTAAGTGTAATCGGTGCCGCAGATCGCGGACGAGGTATCGGCGAAGGTCGAGAGCGCGTTCCCGAACCGCGGACGTGTGCGTAGTGGCACAGCACAGTGCGCATATCGGAGGGGTGCAGTGTCGTGCCGCGGTGGCTTCGCACTCTGCGCAACGGACTGCGGCGCCCACTCGTAGACCCAGCGAAGTCGTCGTGGAGCAAAACGTCACGTCTCCCGCGAGTCCAGATAGAGCGGCGCCGACGGTCGTTAGATAGTAAACAACTTCAAGGTTATTGGCGACATGTGCGTCGCGGAGTAGCTCACGAGGCGGCAGAGTCCCCGCGTCGCCAGGATGTCGCCGGAGCGGCCGGCGGGGCTGGAGGAGGCGCACGTCGTGCGCCAGGGATACCTCCGCCGCCTGAAGACCATGAAGCGGAAGTACTTCGTTCTAAAGTCTGAGTCGCGCGAGAACTCGGCGCGGCTCGAGTACTACGACTCGGAGAAGAAGTTCCGCGCGCGCGTCCCGCCCAAGCGCGCGATCTCTATCAAGAGCTGCTTCGACATCAACCGGCGGCTGGACACGAAGCACAAGCACGTGATCGCGCTGCACAGCAGGGAGGAGGTGTTCTGCATGGTGCTGGAGAGCGAAGAGGACCTGCGCGCGTGGCTCAACGCACTGCTCGCCCTGCACCACGGCGAAGAGGGCAGCGACGAGCTGCAGCACCCCACCCGTGAGTACCACCCGCTCTCTACAGCACCACCCATCACCCCTCCCGGCCTCATTCCCATCAGTTTCGTTTAGTTCTACGAATACACATTTCATCAAATACTGTAGCCGTACGAATAGTGTTGTTTGTTTTCCATTAGCAGGGCTCTCAACTATAGTGACAACACAAAACCACTCCATTCAAACTCGTGTCGGGACATTGTGACACGAGAGCGCTCGAACCGTAGTCTGACAGACGGACATACATGCACATACAACTGATGGATTTTATAAAATAACTGCCAAAGTGACTGACTAAAGAACCCTAAAAATGTGTGCAAACATGCCATGTAACTCAACAATAGTCATTTCAATCTGATTATCTATAATTTTCCTTAACCCGTCACGCGCCGTGCCGGTCACCAGCTACCGCTGCCGCTATAGCGCCGGGAGGTTCGACGTCAGAGGTTCACATCCATAAAAGAAGCGAAAACTAATTGTTTTTTGAAAAGTATGTATGAACATTGAAACAAATTTTGCATGGGATTAATATTGACAAAATTTCCTACAAAGTTATTATAACTTGTATTGAATTCAGATTGTGAGTTGTATATTGCACTTCACGAATAACGTGAGAATAAGTTTGAATACAACATTTGGTTGATCTCTGATCAATGAGAGACAGTGCATTCAAATATCGCGGGTACTAACATTTTTCCTGCCTACCTACCTGTCCTCCCAACCAAATTATTTCCTTTTTACCTACCCGTCGCTGGTGAAAAATAATCGACATTGGGTGCTTTTCCACTCACCAGCCCGGCTGCCGGGGAAGCAAAAATGTATGAAATATATGGCATGTTTTTCCACTTACCGGCGCCGGCACCGGGACAGCACGCTTCCCACTCGGTCGGTAAAACTGCATGTGTATTGTGTACGTATTGTAGCCGTATGCGTGCGCGTGGGGCAGGGTAGGAGGGACGCGATGAGACTCGGACTTGCCTTGTCGCTTGCTGTAAGTGCGTACGTGCATTCGTTCGTTATGGCATTTAAATAGGATGTGGTACATTTTTTAGAGTTAGTGGAGGCCCGGCCTTGTCTCTGGGATAAAACTAATGAAACAAGTAAAAATAAAATTTTGCAGGAGAAATGTTGGCAAGAATTTTTTGCACATCTCGAGACAGGATATGAAGAAATGTCGAAGGATGAAATGAATACGTTCCTTCTAAGTATGTTACTTTTAAAATTGGATCAATCCAAAATTTGACTTTTCTGCGTAGATCATATTCGTCCTCAATGTAAGAGATATAACAAATAGGTAATATGACGACCATTTTTACGTGTTGTAGAACTGAAGTCCGTGTCAGTACTGCCCAAAAAAACTGAGCGTAGACCGGCACCGGCCCAGTGGAAAAACGGCCATCACCATCAACCGGCGTCCGGGAACGACGAGCCGTGCTCTCCCGCATCGGAAAACGGACAATCAGCGGGGTTCTTCAAACCATTTTGATTAGGTCGTGCGATTCCGTGCGCTCTCGCCGAGCCCAACGCTGTGTTGCAGTGGAGCACACCCCCGCTTTTTTTCTTCAAAGTTGGCAACAAAGTGAATCAGATTAAGTAGGGTAATCTTTCTTGGTTCTGAAGAAAAGGTGAAGATTTAATTAAGCCTTATCCCCATATTCATAGAGCATGATTTTAATACCGAAAGTCACGCGCCTTTTGGTGCTGGCGCAAGGATTGTGCAGCGGGTGTTCGAGCGGTTAAGACCCAACAGTAAAAAAAAATTGGTTACTCCCAATTGATGTTTCTCGTAAACAACTGTGAGTTCAATCAATATTTAATTATAGGAGTAATCTATCATCAATTCATCAATCATCATCAATCATCAATCAATACTAATAATAATCTGTAAGGGATGGTCATGGAGTAAGTTACTTTGTTTTATGAGATACTGAATTTGTAGACTCTATGTATGATACTAAAGCTAAATTAAAGATTTTTAGAAATCTTTTCTGTATGTATGTATGTTCCACCATAACTCTTAAACCGATCATCTGAATTATATGAAACTTCGTACAAGCACATTTACCTATACGAGACACAGAATAGGCAAAATAAAATTCAGTTACGGTTACGCTAAGATGTGGCTCCCATACAAACCGATATGTTCCGTCCGCGCGCCGGAGTACTATAGGTATTTAGCGAGTGGGCGGCAGGTGACGGCGGCGCGGCGCGGCGTATGCCTATAAACAGCGAACCGAGCAGCCACACTCGCTATGATAGAAAGCCAAAATTTTTATTTGATATCTGAATTTTTTGACGTGGATCAGACTCGGATATAGTGGACAGGGATCGTAATAACACCTTATGGGTGCGTCAGCGCCATATGTCGCGCTTTAAATAAAATAAAAAAATAAATAAAAAAAAAATAACGTTATTTCGCGCAAACGTTAGGAGACTATCAAAATAAAAACTATCACTAAAAAAAAACTAATGCAAACTAACCTTTGAAATTTATCAAACGTTACCCGCCAAACATTTGAAAATCGTTAAACGAACGTTATTCTATTCGTTTGTGTTAGTGATAGTTATTCCCCCCCCACACGAAAACCGCTGCCATAGCGAAATTATAATAACGAAACAAAATAACGATTCAGCTAACGTTTAAACTATCAATTCAGTCAGTTAGGTGGGCCGCCGCCGCACCAGGCCGCCGTGGCGCCGAATAACGTTTGCGCGTAGGGTTATTTCTAGCGTTAGTTTTATGTTAGTTTGCAAACGGTTCATATTCTGATGTTTTTGTAGCGTTTGTCTTCAAACGATACCAAAATCAACCTATCAAAACGTTAGTGCACAGATATTTTTTCTAACGTTTACGAACCCTGATAGTGGATAGTGTCCAGTCAAAGTTCCTACTACCAATCTGATTTTAATTACCTTTGTTTAGCTGTAGCTATACCCTTGGTGAGCTTACTGTTGATGGCTGGCTGTTAACATCCTTATTAGGACTCTTATGTTGTTCCGGTGTAGGTTTAATACCTTGGAAGTGAATTTACGTCAGTACCCAGAAAGTAGTGCCTTCGCGTGCTTCTGCCCGGGCAGTTGGTACCAGTGCTGCTTGCTTTGGTTGTGTGCCCATGAGAGTATATCTTGCCGGTATATCTTGCCGGTATGCCAAGTATCGGGTCTGGGCCGATGGGTACATTATTCAGCTCCAAAATTAGATCGGCTTCAATTCCACTGTGTCTAGGCAATCATCTCAGCTTTACTTTGTTTGTTGGCGCTGAGGTGGTTTAGGGCGGTGGACACACTCGCAACAGAGTCTTAGGCCGTTTTTAGTGTTGCGCTGGTGGCTGCCGGTTGCACGCGCGCTGGTCATCGCGCGTGTGCCAGCATCCTGGCGCCGGTCGCTGGTTGTTTTTAATGTGAGGTGTGTGTGAGGCTGACGTGTGACGCAATCGCGTTGGTACAATGAGGCGAAATAAATTGCTAACGATTCTCCTGTACTACTTATTATTAAAGCGACGACGTGAAAGAAGAAGAATTCACGTACAGCCTTTAGTGGCAACCAGATTACTCAGTTCTTGTATAACTCATTTGCTGCATCCCACAGCAAGGGTCTGGACTGCACCTCAATTGGGTTTTTAAATTACCGTGGTTGTTGGACATTATTTTTAAAAACAAAACAGCTTTACTCACGGTTTTATCCGACCTATGTAGTTCTCTGCCAACCGTCGCACCAGGCAGAGCGCTCATGAGGATGGACCATACGTTTGGCCCGAAACGTCGAGCCACATAGCTCGGATAAAACCGTGAGTAAAGCTGTTTTGTTTTTAAAAATTGCATTAGCACCTCAATTATTACTCTTTCTGTATCGATGTTCATCGTATGTACCCGCGACGCGTGCCACCAGCGCAACAGTAAAAGCAGGCATTGGCTTGTGTAGCGCTCGCGTGCGCCGGCGCCGGCGAGGCGCGAGGGCTCAAGCGTGCGATCTTGCTACGCGCCGCGTGCGCTTACCAGCGCGCTGGTACACGCGTCACTCTAAAATGTACATACAAAATTGAAGTTTGGCAACACGCACGCGTGCGACCGGCGGCTACCAGCGCAACACTAAAAACGGCCTTAGAGTGAAGCTCATTAATTCCAGTGCCTTAAGGGATGCCTGGCTATCTGACAAGATATAGTGGTTTTTGTCAGAGTATGATCTCACTGGTTTTCATGTATGCAGTCAATGATAGAGCGAGGGAACATGTTTGTAGATTCTATGGCAAATCTTCATTCTTCTAGCTAGCATGGCTCAACTGATGGTTACCTAACAAAAATATCTTGCAACTTTTCCACTAAGAGCATTCTCACTGAAACATTTGAGTAAATTGAGTGCCCAAATGATATGATGACATAATTAAGGACATCATGAGGAAAATATATTGATTGATTATACAGCTTGAGTAATGTGCAATATGCCTAATAAATTAGATGTGCCTCTATCTATACCTACTTAGATTGAATGAACTCTATATGTGATTGATCAATTTTGAATGACCGAGGGAGGTCTTTCGAATCTTATATTACCTATATTATTTTAAATTAATTAAAATAGAAAAAATACGTAGTGTGCAGTTAGCACAGACAGGAATTGATTTTTCAATTAGCCATCTTGGAATTAACAACAGGTATATTGCGCAAACATTTTCCAACTGCCTACCTTCGAGGAGGGGGACAGTTGAAAATTGGCGACTCAAGGTGGTCGATGGGAACGAATCAAAAGCAATTGCTTTGATCGCCGCCTCCAGGCCACCAGCACGACGAAATCTCGCCAGGGCCTGGCCCTCCAGTTCCCCATTTCTCGTACACCAGATCATCATCTGAGATGTTACCATCAAAGACTATCTTCCTCTCCGCCTGCTGAATATAAAATTTTTTTACATCTATAAATTACAAAAAATACAAAAAAAATTTATAAATCTACTGCAAGCATTAGATTTCTGTGAAAAAGCGTACTGGTAATCCACGTCAATAAACAGTTTTTACCACTATGAAGCTAAGTGAATAATTGAAACTATGCATTATACTGAATTATTTTAATAGGTATTATTAATCTAAAATTAGAAGTGTTGCTGAATAATATATCGAAAAACTGGGAAGTTTTTATCCACAAACTTCGGGGAAAGAAGATCGCAAACTAAGTGATCCGCCTGTGACCCCAAATCACTGAAAGGGTAACGTGAATTAACCTTGAATTTTCAGTTTTGCTAACGTAACCTAACGTTAGACCAGTGGCGGTTCCCCAGGTGAAGCAAGTGAGGCGCCGCCTCACTTGCGCCTCTTGACGGTAAAGAAAAAAAAAATCAACATGGATGTTTATTTATTGCTAGACTTTGGGCATGTCCTGTCCTCGAAATGAAAACTGCAATACAACATTAATAAAATGCTAATATGTAGGTAATCCGCCTAGGTGCCTCACTAAAATTCATTGGTCAAAGCCGCCACTGCGTTAGACTCAACAAGATGTGTTTGTTGATGACATTCTAGTATAGCATAGTATAGCAGTGAGTTGTGCCGTCTGCACGCCACTGTGTACTTTTTAATACAATTATTTCGGTACTGAAAAATAATAATGGTTTTGGTACCAACATTATCATTGTATTGTGCGTATTTGCAAAATAACTCAGCAAAGGAGGGTCCAGGAGAGGGACACAAACTCAAGTTATGAGAAACAACGCCGTAGCAGAGTTATTTAGGCTACCAATAAACATTTTTTAACAATAATATTTTCAAATTTGTAGTCGTACCTAAAAATGTTGTACGAGAAATTTTCAAAGTTTTTTAGAAATATCATAAAAAACAAATGACTCTGATTTTTTTTATTATTTTTCCCTGGGTAGTCATAAACTGGCCTACTCCCTGGTTCCTGCTTGACGTTGAGATTGGGAAAACGTTGTATATTCAGGAATATACCTAGCCAGCAATGCAATGGAAAGTCTCCCAATAGGTATGTCACCTAACTTCTTGGAGGTGCTATTGGCTTGTTGGAGCATGAGCTTTGGCCTCTTTTGTTTCAGCCACCTATAGGGATTACACAGAATATAAAAGAGAGGGTAAATAAATATGGTGAGCAAATAAGGTGTGCGCTTATACTGGTACTCATATTATGGTTTATAAATTTTTAATTATGTACTGTTATTCAGTTGAATTATGGTACTGTTTTCTTTTCATTTTCAATACAAAGCAAATCATTGTTGAACACTGTTTCCCATGAATCTCGAACAATATCACTTTCTAACTGCAACACAACTGCTTAAATTACTCTTTTCAGTCAGATTTTATGCATTGTCTTTACAATTGTTGCAGAACACGTATGGCTTGTGAACGTCCAAAAGAAAGGTCTGGGGGCATCCAAGAACATTTTGGGCCTTTATAATCTGTGTCTGACGGACAAAATAATATCGCTGTGGAAAATAAAGGCTACTAATAATGGTAATACTGTCCAAGAGAGCTGCGTTCAGGAACATCTGGAGTTCTCTCTCAGGAACATAAGAAGGTTTGTTGCTTTTGTTAATCCTGACTCCATTGATATTTCCCTTTAGCGAAATTACGACCTGGTTGAAGAAGCGCATGACACATGCTCACAATGCGAGATAGCCATCTACGACAGACAATCCAGGAAAACAGTGTCAGCAGCAGACCCAGACTTAACAAAACAACTCCTGCAGCTTCAGAGACAACAGTTGACAATGGTGGTGGGGCTACTAATGGGCCACTGCCAAGACATGGCTTGTGGTTTCTCAGTTCTGAAAAGGATGACCCACAAGCATGGAACGATCCCAAAGGGCTGCTACGTTTTAAGGAAGAACTTGGCTGTCTACAATGAACCCATAGCCGGGTTACTTAGCACAACGGCCTTGTGTCAAGTGCGTTAAAAGCGTGGGCAGCTGTTGACAATAACAATAACAGTGTTATTTTGTGAACATACCAATATTTTATTATATTTTATAAAGACACCAATATATTACATTTTGTAAACCAACAACCACCTCACACGTAACATTCCACCGTACATACCTGCCTTACTAGGTGGTAGGGTTAATCCCTCCGGAATGCTACCACCGCACTGAATGAAGGTCATCCAAAGTGTCTATGAAAATAGTTCGTGTTTTTCGTCCAGTTCTTGTAGCCGGCATACATAAGGTGCTTCGTTATTTATGTCAAAAATTTCGGGAAGGTTACATAGACACTCAAATAAACATGTTACGAAAAAAAAATTATGTGTTTTTAGCATAACTTTTCGAGAAATTTAACAAAACATGTTTGCTACCTAAATATTACAAGGATCAACCTGTGTGTAACAGAAGGTAACTTGCATTGTATGGGGTCAATGACCATACTATTTTGTACCGTGTGGGGCCGGTACTTTAAAAGAATAGCCCCACTGCATCTCTGTATGTCGTGTATGTCGTAAAAGGCGACTAAGGGATATGACTGCCTTCTTATATTACTAGGTGGTAGGGTTTAACCCGCCCGGGTTGGTACCACCGCACTGCCGCACTGAATGAAAGGTCGGTCGAAACGGCTATGTAAATAGTATGTGTTTTCCGTCCAGTTCAGTGTAGCCGGCACGACCGAAGGGAAGCACTGACGTGGCACCAAGTTCACCCGGTGTTATGGGCTGACATCACGGATGTTGTAGGTGATGTAGCCATCCGTGTCAGTTTCCATAAAAAAAAAAAAAAATATGTTCAAACGCAGAACAGCTGTTTGTTGTAAGTAAGTCACAAGGTCACTAGATCTGTGTGTAACAGTAGGTAATTTGCATTGTACGGTGTCAATGACCCTACTATGTTCAAACGCAGAACAGCTGTTTGTTGTAAGTAAGTCACAAGGTCACTAGACCTGTGTGTAACAGTAGGTAACTTGCATTGTACGGGGTCAATGACCGTACTATGTTCAAACGCAGAACAGCTGTTTGTTGTAAGTAAGTCACAAGGTCACTAGGCCTTTTGTCAACGCGCCACCGCGCCGCCGCCGCCGCTCTAAAACTAGCTACCTACCTACCTACCTATGTGTGCGGTGTGTGTGCCTACGTTTCGTGTTTGGCAAGGGTCTATAGCATGATTGGTTTTTACAGCTATTTGATTTTATTTTTTTGTTAGGAGAAAAAATGCTCCTATAAACATAATATGTTTTTTTTTCTTACGTATAGTGTTTATTTGAGCGTATGTAATCCTCCCGAAATTTTTGACATAAATAACGAAGCACTATATGTTGTAGTACTTACTAAGGAAGCATGGTATTTACAGGTGCGGGGATTCAGAATGCTTCTTCTACATGGAGGTGGGGAGGCAGACGGTGACGGGGGCGGGAGAACTGTGGATGCACACAGACGACAACAATATCGCTCAGAGCATGCACACTACCATACTAAGGTAACTAACATAATAATATTAAATAGGATATATTTCCCTCTCTCCGTCTATCACCCTCTTCTCTGTTGTTCTCCTCCCTCTCCTCCCAAAATGCCCCCCTCTAACGCTCCCTCCTTTCTCTCCTTCACAATCTACTTGCTCTCCATCTCATACTCCCCATCCTTTTCATTCTTCCTCTCTCTGTGTCCTTTCCGTTCTCATTCCCCCCCCCCCCCTTCCTCTCTCCCTCACCCACTCCGCTCCCTCTCACTCCCTTTGGCATTTTACTCCCTCCCTCTAATCCTCCGTACACCTGCCTCACCATCTCCACCTCCCTCTTCCTCTCCCTCTGCCCTTCGCTCCTCCCCTCCTACTGTACCATTTTTGCTAAGAGCAATGCAAATGAATATAATCTCACTTGAAAGCCAAACGTCAAAAAAATCAATGTATCGTTTCAGGGCTATGACAAATTGTTCTAAGGACAATAATGAAAGAGACCTGCAGCCGACGTACCGCGACAGATCAATGTCGGCTAACGACGCGTCCAAGCCCGTAAGCATGTTGAATCGGAGGCAAACTCATACGGGAGTGAAGACTGGTCTCTCGCCGTCCAATGGTACGTAAGGAATGTATATTTGCACTTAGTGCTGTTCGCATACCCGTAGTTATAGATGGAGCGTAACTTAATAGTCTGCACATAACATCCATTGGTACTGCATAGACCATGGGTGACCAACCTTTTCAGAAGGCGGGCCAAATTTTTTAGAAATAATATTGCTTGCCGCAGGACGCACAATCAAATATTTATTTTTGTATCGAAGTACCTAAGCAATAAATAAAGTAATTATAGTGTTTTTAAAGAAAAAGGGGATATGATATGAACGAGAATTGATGGACTGTTCATTTGGCGGTTTCATGTATAATAAAAAAACATATTTGCGATGCTACGCGGGCCGCAAGCTGTTGTCCGGCGGGCCCGCTTTCCGCAGGTTGACCACCTATGGCATAGACCTTCATTTCTATGTCTGAATTCTATAAGATTTGTTATGTATCAGATGCCACAAAGCTTTGCCGGTGTTGGGCTATGCGGCAGTTTTTGTAGCATTTTTCTCAGAACTTTACATGGTTGGCTACATCAACTCGTGATGACAGCACAGTACACCTTCTTCCTGCCGGGACTAGGTTCCATGCCATCGCTTCCGTTTTGTTATGCTGGTAGCCAGCATAACAAAAGGGAATGGGATGGGAAATGTTAACTATTTATATTTAATTATCTTGAAGTACTGTAGTTTCTAGCTCTTACTAGTGACCACTGGGTTCTTGGAAGTAAATATGTATTTTTTATTTGAAAGTCTGATATAATGAGGCGCCGTATTTCAAGGCTTTTCTGTGTTATTTGAAATTATTTGTAATTTGAAAGTGAAGTTTGAGTGACAAACGGAAAGAATTACTGGGTTATCCCCTTCCCCTAAGCGCTTAAAAGTTGTATGCACTACTGTGATGATCTAATTTCACAAGGCAAAGTTATTTGGCTCAGAGTATAAATTATTATAGGGTGAATTAATGAGGGTCAATTGGTTGTTTATCTCTGTATCTTTATGAATGTCTATGGTAAAAGGTAGTTTGGGTATTTTAGCAAAATGCAGTATTTTAGTAATGCGGGGCTACAGTTCACAACGGACATGTTTGGTTTCGAAGCTCAAGTTCACAATGTCTTGCATCGACTAATGCCAGAGTATTTAAGTATTGTATAAAAATCCAGAAATCCAAAAAAGTTGTAAACTGTAGTTGTGCATTGTACACACGCTCAACCAGCAGGGAAATACACAACATTTCGGCAGCGCTTGGTAAGACTTACTACACTTACCTGTGCTGGCAATTGATTCAATCTGAAATGGGCTTGCAAAAATTTTGAGAAATATATTTATCGCTGTCCCACGCAACTAACTAAGGTTCCAAAGTACAAGTGTATTCCTGACTTAATCGCTTGTGTGTACGTAGAATTTGTGTGTCTAATGAAAAGTTGAAGGTATTTTTTTCTAACAAACTTTAAAGAGTGTTCCCATTATTATTACAATTTTAAAGTAGTATTTAGCAATATTTTTTTTTTCATTTGTATTGCGTGTGAAAGTGGCAGTATTTTTAACTAGTTTGCACTAGAATATATGCATTTAATACCATCTGTGACTAAAAAATTAATTTATCATTACATTGAAGCAAACTGCAACTATGAAAAGGCCGGCCTCTGCCTATGACTCTGTCTCGCAATATGGATAGTGAAGAAGACTAACAAAATATATTATTATTTGAAATATCTAAATTACAAAAAGAAAACATTATTTGTTTCAGCATCATCAGAGGGCCTAGTCCGAGTTTACGTGACAGCTACGTAAACGTCAAATACCGATCGAATTGAGTTTTTATGTATGGGAGCACAATACGCTCACCGCAGCGCCACTAGAGAGCTCCATACATAAAAACTCAATTCGATCGGTATTTGACGTTTACGTAGCTGTCACGTAAACTCGGACTAGGCCCTCAGTAGTTTATTGTAGTCCATAAAGGTTGTAAGACTGTCATCGGTGCAAGTTGATTTGAACACGCACTGAGACTTATATAGAGAATCTGATGTTTTCTTTTGATTTTAACGTTTTTATTTAACCCAGAGAGAAAATACCGTGAAGAATCCTGTACTGTTTGCCCTAGCTATAAATGCTGAAGTTTGACAAGGTTGACTAGAAGAAATTACATTCCACATTATGTCCGTTATTACGTGTACAATGACAAAAAAAAATGATGAGGAACCATACTGAACATGCATATGTCTCAATGAAATATTGTTATTGTTGTGTGTTCTTTATGGCGAAATAAATATCTGAATCTGAATCTGTGCACTGGAGATTGTCATTTAGAAATTGTCATAATATAATTTCTAATTATGTTATCTTAAAAAATATTTTTTTATCTTTTATGAAACCAGATTGGTTTGTTGAATTAATAGGGGTACCCCTAATTGAAAGCCTCAAATAAATGAGCAGTATTACTCTTTGTGATATTTGTGCAAGTTTATAAAATTGGAGGCGACAGAGGAGCTGCGGGAGGCGCTCGCACTGTCCATACAACAAATTGGATGTGTTCCAGAAAAAGGATTATGCAGTGGTGGTATGTGTGTGGCGTCTTGTATAAAGCCTTGCGTTACCTCGTCCGCCTCCTATTGCGTTGACCGACCGACACAGATGGCCGCACCCAAATCGCCAAAAGCGGGTACGCTCAATTTCGTGTTAGCCCCCAAGTTGACAGTCTTACGCGCTTGTTTTTATTATTTGAAATTACTCTTGCATCTATCGCCTTCTTTAACACAATGCTACATTTTCAGTCGACGATAGCAAAGATGTGCTTGAGCTGAAGCATGGCAAAAAAAATGGACATATGAAAAAGGACTTCAGAAGAATACTGCCATCGTTTTGCTTCAAATGTCAAATGTGTGATATATCTAAAATGGACTATCTCCCGAGCTTTTTGCAGTTGTACCCAATTTAGTTAGCTTTTAGATTTAATTCAGCCATTAAAACTAATTTTATTGTTACATCATTCATTAGATGAGCAAATAATCTCTTATGGAGATCTTTAATATGTCATTGTAAGTGTTCAAGCACTGTAATCTGTATAATATCTCACTAGTGCTGTTGATTTCCTGAAAAAAAAAACCTTGATGGGTTATTGCGCTCCCTATTACTTGTATACTTATATACATTTGAAAGTTAAAAATGTAATCCTCATTTTGCTGTGATATTTATTATATATTTTAAACATTTACGTACAACGTAAAATGTTAATTTAGTGATATGAGTTCTTTTCTGTCTGATGTGATGATGCATAAATTATCAGAGGACAAATTTGAAATAATAAACGTCACATTACAATAACAGTTAACATGAAAACTAAAATTAAAATGGCACTTTTGCAAAATCTTGAACCAATGTGACCAAATTCTTGTGTACTGGGTGTATAGGAACCTAGAACTTTTTAAATATTCTATACCTAGCTCTTCCTGGCCTGTTACTGTATCCACTAAATTTTATCAGAATGAATTGTATACATATTGCTATTTTAATGCATTTGAATAATCTAGTCAGCGGTTCTCAACTAGATTTTAATAAAAGTATTATATTTGTGTACTCCTTTGCCCCATTGGTTCCACCATGAAAATGTATGGAATGAAAGTAAAGAAAGGTGTCTCAAAAATGACTTGAAAAAATTCACCATAAATTTTTCGAAGCAAAAATCGATAAAAAAAATAATTTCATATCATTTATGCAAAACTCTCGAAACGAATGCTTTCTGATTGGTTGAGATCTATCATTTCTCATACTCACATCGGCTAGTTTGTAACGCCGGTACAAGGCCTAAGAATGACATAAGAAAAACTACTCTAGTGATGGTCCAGTAGTGATACAGTTTTTATGGTTCCGTATCTTAAAAGGAAAAACGGAAGCATTGTAAGATCACTCCGGTGTCCGTCCGTCTGTCACAGAGGGTTTTCTCGAAAACTAAGTAACATAGATACTTTAAATTTGGCATAATGATAAGCATATCGTGTGGGGTATCATTTGAAAGAGCTAATTGTAAGAATTTTTTTTTACAAATTTAAGTTCAGTGGTCTTACTGATACTCGTACAGCTAAAAATGTGCAAAACATTTCCGTTCTCCTCGGTAGATCTACCTAATCAGCGCATACCCAGTGATCCCATAGTAAGTTGAGAACCACTGGTGTAAATATTTACGACAGGTTTAAAAAATTCTCCTGCTTATGAATATTATCCTATTACTCCTCTAAAAATGTTCAACAGAGTATCAACTTCAAACTCAACTTAACCCCCTGACACTTGGCTATGCATGCTGGTGTTGGCGCATTTGAATATTGTAGTCTTTTTCGATATGGTTGTTCCCGATACGTAACATGCTGATAAAATAGTCGGTAAAATGGTCCTAGTCCTTAATAGTAGTACAAGTTATGTGAACCGCTGCCAACACAGTATTACAATAAGTAAATTTAAATTACACTGTTACGTTATAAAGTCTATAAAAACGATAATTATTTTTGTGTCAAGAGCGTCTTAGGTACGACCGTATCGAAACAGAACAACATGCTGGAAAACGTGATCACTGTTTTATGTGTCGCTTGTCATTTCTCTGTTTTTCAGTATCGATCAACGAACCATCAAATAACACCTCTCTAGTAGTG
Source organism: Nematopogon swammerdamellus (assembly GCA_946902875.1). Lineage (NCBI taxonomy): Eukaryota > Metazoa > Arthropoda > Insecta > Lepidoptera > Adelidae > Nematopogon > Nematopogon swammerdamellus. The sequence continues at coordinate 13,132,482 of OX336349.1, forward strand.
CTCTCGGGCGATCGGGCTTGGTGCGAGCGCGACTCGCCAACGGAGCGGGGCGGGGCGGCGGGCGCGGGCGCGGGGGCGGCGGGCGAGCCCGCGCGCAAGCGCGCCGTGCGGCACCATCGCACCGTGTCACTGCCGACCGGCTGCTCTATGTTCTCCCCGCTGGGGCCCGCGCCCGCGCCTACGCCCCCTCCCGCCCTCGCCGCCGCCGCACCCGTCGACGCGGCGCCACGCGTCGCGCACGCGCGCACTCGCTCCCTACCCTTGGCGGGAGACGACACGCCCAAAGTCCCCAATGATAGAGCTGCCGAGCACCAGTCCTCTCTGATGGTGAACGGGGCGGCGGATAGTCAGAGTAGGGCGAGGCAGCCCGCTCAGGCGTGGCTCACTCGGCGCGCCAGTACTGGCTGTCGCCTCGCCAAGTGGTCCCCGGCTCATCCCAAGAGTAGGTATCCAGAGACGCATCCGCACGCACTCGCCTCGCCTCGCCTCGCTAAACACTCATCATTACACCGACCCTGTTTGTGCACCGCGTTCCAACCGTATGTAATCTCTCTCTCTCGTCTAGTTTACTTTCTTTATTGCTCCAATTGGTAATACATTGTGACAAGTCATCATGATTTTTATCCACCCATTCTGTTAACTCGGCGAGAAAGAACAGGCAAGAACACTTCGCCAAATATCCGTGCCACCAAGATTGCGGACTACGGTGCACAAATAACTGCAGTGTAAAGTTCTATCCAGCTTAAAATTCAGTCCACTGTATGACACGGGACGAGAAAGCTGGGTAGAATGTATGAACTTACGGTAGAGTAGAACTTAAATAAATGGGGCGTCGTCTCGCCAAGCGGTCGTAAGTCACATTCCGCGATTCCCCAACTCTTGTTACTTCAAAGTTGACTATTTAATTTTCGCATCTGCATGTTTAGTACACTGCATGCTTGGTTCTGCTTTTCGAATGATGTAATTTGATAGAGCAGTGCCGTTACTCCAGTTGGTCCATGAATATGCACGCTAATATTTGTGGAGCAACTTGCATCACTGTTTGCCACGGCATGTTTTGTTTTGTTTATTGATCATTCATATGGCAGTTAGACTGCACTCGAACTTGTCACAATTGGTTCTATCCCATTTGATTACACCCACGAAGAAGAACCGACAAGAAATTTCGCAGGGTATTTTTTTTTATACATATTTTTTTTACAAGTATTTAGTAACTAGCCACAACACCGCCCATAGTCTATCGAAAACACACCCTGAGAGCAAGAATAAAATTTTTTGCTGAGAGTTCTGACTACAAAGAATTTAAGTGAATCAGGTGTAAAGAGCCTTAGTCAAACTGTGATACGTAATTTATATCAACATAATTATGTTCGTATATTAAACATACCACAATGTAGTATAAATTGTCAAAAATACTAAATAAAAATATATGATTAAGATGCTTGAAGTATCAAGTTGTCAATGGGTTAATAAAAATATTTTGTCGAAAAGCTATCTCGATGGAAGGTGCTGTGATAACTGCATCATATCATTTGCAATCACAACCTAGTTTTGCAGTAACTATGTAGACACATCACTTGCGGTGACTGTGTTACAGGGAACCTGTACACAGTGCTAAAGTGGTGTTGAGTACAAGATTGATTTGAAGAAATTTTATTCTACAATAAGTATGTCTTACAGAAAATTAAAACGCATACGTGCGCTAATCCTCACTTCTTATCATCATCAACTTCTTGAGTATAACAGATTATTTAATTTTGTTCAAACCAAACTGGGCTGGAAGCGCTTTTAAGTTTTATGTGTCTGTTATGCCAGGATTTTGATGGCATAATTTTATTTTGATGCACGACTATGTACAATATTACACTAGAATTTCTTTTTAGTCAGTTCCTAATACTATAATTAACAAAAGACATTCAGAAGACACCACATTCTATACTAATCGCAAAAATAAAACAAGAGCGGGAAAGCTGAGGTAAGGGCCTCAGCCTCGGTAGCTCAGTGGTGCAGTCGGTCGACTGTTGTTAAGCAACCCTTAGCGCAGTCAGTACTTGGATGGGTGACCGCTCGACTGTTGGACAGCCTCCAACGGTCGAGCGGTCCGTGGTTCGGGATCCACGTAAAACTGTAGGTCCCTTCCCTTCTTACATTACTAGGTGGTAGGGTTTATCCCACCCGGGCTGGTACCATCGCACTGATTGAAACGTCGGTCGAAACGGCTATGTAAATAGTTCCATGTTTTCCGTCCAGTTCAGTGTAGCCGACATGAAATGAAGGGAAACACTGACATGGTACCTAGTTCACCCGGTGTTATGTGCTGAGATCACGGATGTTGTATATGATGTAGCCAACCGTGTAAGTATCCATAAAAAAATGTCAGCGGGAGCGGGTGTGGTGCGTAGGAATGCGGCGTGAAGTAATCACAGCCGGCAGGGGTTGTTGAGGGCGGCGCGCGCGGGGCTTAGAAATTCAGAAAGAGTCCATTTACACACACGGATGCTTTAGGACGTCCGGGCTGACTTTGCCTTACAGTAAAGTTTACTGATGTTTGTACTTCTATGAAAATTAAATGTGCTAAATATGTTCAAACACATTTTTAGGTGACCTTGTAATGTTTTCTGGTTTTATTCTTGCGATTAGTATGATATATCTTCTGTTTTTTACAAACAAATTTACAAAATTTCTACTTCGTGATTTCTACTTATCACATGGTCGCATCGTATTTCATGTTTAGGTATCTGAAATAGTTACTTGTTTTGTAGTGAGTTCGAAATTATATTGAACACAGATTGCTCTTCTTTTATCTACAAACTGTGGAATGAGAATAAAATGGAAGAAGTTTGTTGATATTGAAAATGGATCATGGAAAATATATTTTACAGTTAATTAAGAGAGTTGTCATAAAAATATTATGTCATTTAAAATAATAAATTAAAGTCTAGAAAATGTGTACGGAAGAGACCGCTGCGCTATATCTACTTTTATCAGCACACAGACTATGCTTCTAACAAGACTATGCTTCTTTCGCTAAAAATAACAGTTTGGTCTAACTAGAGCAATACTACTTATAGTAAATTACCATCTCTGGAGAAAGTGAGCTCTCTGGGGGAGCTCAGGTCGTGTTGTGGTGTTGGCGCTTTTTATTTATTATTTTTCACCAAAAGTGAAAATTTGTCTGTGCCTGAAACTGAACAATTTTTGCTTATATTAGTGTTCCCTACCTAAGCTTCGGTGTCTGTCTGTCTGTAACAAGCTCCCAGAGCCAAACGGTCCAAGCTAGAGACTTGAAATTTTCCATAGTTATGTATGACGCAATGCTGTGGTTTAAATATTGATGAATAATTTGGATAATTTATGTGTAATAATCAGGGATCGGAATAGGTAGAGTATAAATACCTAATGTTGGCGAGAAGAACATGGAGTGGTTAAAACCAACTCTTCCGGGAATTCCAGAATTTGAAAAATATTTCCTGGTAGTGGTATAGTTAGTAACTTTTGACACTTGTAACATGCTGTAATGTGCTGTATGAATACCTTATTTAAAAACCCAAACAGCATTATTTTGAAAAAAATTATTGGTATGGAAGTGATTTTGTTTTGAAAATAATTTTTGGGACCGTTGTCCACTTGTTAAATGTTAAAATATGACGAATCTGAGTGCAGTGTACCTACTTTTGAAAATTTGTTTACCTCTAGCATAAAAGTAGCAGAACTAAAAAATGTTTCAGTTTCACTGACCACAGGTTCATACCACTTATTTCTACATTGTGTACATTACAACGGCATCTATTTTATTTAATTGTATATTGTACATTAAATAATAAAATAATTTTAGTATTTATGTACACACCATCGGCATTTTGTTACAAAGGTCAATAATACTTTTTTTTTTTTTTCATTTAACATATTTGCCTCTTTAAAAGGCAATTATAAAAATGCAAAAATATACTATTTGACCAAATGATTTATTCACCATTAATTTTCCAGAGTTGTTTTGTAGTAAAATGTCAGATTGATTGGAAGTGTTGACAGTGGTGTGTTTTGCAGATGGTACTGCGAGTGTCCGCAACCGATGTGACAGTATGCCATCCCGTGTGTGCCCGCGTGCCGACTCAGACACAGAGCGTGCGCCCTCGCGCGTCCCATCGCAGCATCTAGAAGGTTAGTGTGAGGGGAGCTTTGTTACCGGTGGCCGGGCCAAAAGGGCAGTTGAATATTATATATATTGAATATTACATATTAAAATCAAAATAGTAAATTTAGAAATTTTTATACTCAATGTCTTCCATTTCATTTACACTTACAAGATTGGTTATTGTTGATAACAAAAGATTTCCTATCCAGTTAGAGCGCGCATTGAATGAGTCATTACATTGCTGAAAACCTCGTTAACCTTTCAATTTTGAGATCCAAACTTTTTATATCCGTTTTCAATGCTCGCTAATGATTCGTAAATTCGTTTTGAATCGATAATATCAGCGTGACCACTGTTTCGTATCCCTACCGAAAATGACGTCGTATCAGATTTGACAGCTGCTTGTGTTTGTATAGATGTGGGTGAAGTGGTGGGCGCGGACGAAGTGGACGGAAGCATGGAGTGGACACCGGCGGCACACCGCACCCCGCGCATACCCGAAGAGCCCGACCAGACCGCCTACTGTGAGATGAACATGTCCGCCGCAAGAGAGCCTCCCGCGCCGCGCAGGTCAACAATCATATTATACTCTACTGTCTCATCTTCATACTTTTCGTTCAGTAGGACTCTCCATCTTGAGAATGCGTCTCCGTTGAGGGATCTGGTCTCCACACTGATAATAGCAGTACATTGTGCATCGAAGCACGCTGTGGAGATAGTCTAATAAATGCTTCAATTCTTTTTATTTTTGTCAAAAACAACCAAACTAACTCACTTGAACACTGGTAGTTCAGTAAATAAATTTATATGAAATTAAAAAAACTTTATTTCAAGTTAGACAGGGTCGTGGCGGCCTGGAGTAAAAAGATTGACTAAATAAGATCATTATATTAAAATCATGTTTATTAACATTTCAGAATTCCGATGAAGATAAATTCAACGCATCACTCTCGGAACTCGTCACTGGCGGAGGATGGGTCGCCGCCGGACGGCTACCTGTCGATGGCGCCTGGTGCGGCGGGGCTGGGGGGCGGCGACACGGGCTACGTGGACATGCACGCCGGGCGTGCCGCCTCCCCCGCCGCCTCCGGCAGCTCAGTCGCCAGCGGCACTCCCTCTACCGACATTCGGTTTAGCGAGTACCACCTCGACCCTATCACCGCCAAGATCCTGCTCGAGGACGATGAGCGACCGATCCCTCGCGCTTACAGTGTCGGCTCGCGCCCCACCGCTGCGCCTCTCGCGCGCACTCCCCTCGCTGACTCCTCCCGCACCCGGGCCTTCAGCGTCGGCTCCAAGAGCAAGATGCGTCCACTCGGCCACACCCTGCCCCCCTCCCACGTGCCCACACCCACCTCCAACAAGACCTCCAGCGCTCCTCTACTGCTCGCACCCCGCTCCTCCGCAGACACCCTTTGCGACGATCTCATGGAGCTCGACTTCTCCAACAACCAGGCGTCGCCGCGCACGCGCCCCTCGCCCATTGGCCCTTCCACGCCTCCCGCTCCCGGCTTCCTTGTGGCCTCGCACTTGCGCACGCCTCCCACTGCTAACTTCTACACGCCCCCTCATGCAGTCCCACACCGCACTCCGCGGCCCAACCCGACCAAGGTAGATGAATACGTCGACATGTCTCCATCCACACCTCGCACGTCAGGCTACGTCGAGATGCGGCCCACCGAACGAGGACTCACTCCGACGTCAGCCGAGCAGGTGGCGCCGCCGCCCGCTCCCCTCGCGCGCTCCCCGTCCTCGCACACGGCCCCGCCAACACCCGACGGATATGTTGAGATGAACTACGGCAAAGGCCCCGATACTACCCGGACGCCCTCGCGGCCCATCCTCATCCTATCGGATGCGAGTCGTCCGCACGGCCCGACTTCGTCCGTAGGCCGTACTTTCACATCGGACTCAGAACGGTCTACGCCATCGAGAGCGACGCCAGTACTATCGCCGCAGACACACGGGCGAAACGGCTCGAGGAACGCCAAAAAGACAAGCGAGCGACAGAGACGCAACTCGAAGGACGCCGGAACTCCGATCAGTGCCCAGACTATATTCCCGTTCACTTTGGAGAGTCCGGCGTCGCCGGCTCGACCGCTCGAGGGCGAGCGACACGAACTGGACGCGACGGACGTGTTCGAGGACGACGGCGCACACTACGCCGACGTCATCGGCACCACGCTCTTCACTGTGCGCGAGATCTCTGAGGAAGGCGCCCGCAGGAGTCAGGAGCTCACCGCAGGATCTCCGCCCGACTACGTCACCCTCAAATCCTCGGCCGAAGCCGGACGCACCGTCAGCCGCCCCATCGCCACACGCGCTAAACTGGGCTCAGAGGCCGACGAGCCCGACGGCTTACTGCTCTCTTCTAACCCTACGGCGACGAAGACTATGGCGCGTGAGAGCGGCGCACCGTGGCCGACGGAGGAGCTGCGCCCGGCGCTCGTGCGCGCGGCGAGCTCGTCCGGTGGAGCGGCGCGCTTCACGCCGATCGGAGCGCGCGCCGCCGACGCCGACGAGCCGCCCGCACGCAAATCCTCGTCGCCCAAGCCGGTGGAATCTGCGCTGAATCGTGCGCTGCGCGGGGAAGGGGGCCCCGCGCCGACTCCACCGCCACTCAACTACGCCTCGCTAGACCTGGAGCCGCGCGTCGCCGCGCCGCCGTCCCCCACACCCAACGCGCGCACCTACACACAGATCGACTTCTCGCTCAGTGAAAAACTCAACACCGTTGACAGCAACTAGGCGCACGGCGACCAGTCAGACACCGGCCACCTGTCTACACTTTGTTGTAATCGAAATACCTCATTGGATATTACTGTGAAGATGCTTGAAAGACATTTTAAGAGTATGTTATATTTTATATTGTTCCATCGTCGGGAGCGACCTTGTACGGGGAACCTGCGAACCACGAACGCTCCTCCGACATCCTCTTATATTTTAAATGTTAGTTATTAGAGCTATCACTATTACTAATTGTTACACCTTTTAGAATTAATATAATTTAGGAGCGCCCTAGCCCACTGAACAGCCTCTTGAATCTTATGTGCCCGCTTAGCTTCCTCCGCAGATGATCCAAGATTGAAATAAGGCGTGACATTGAGATTTCACAACACAGCAGAGCAGTAATGTTTTCTGCATGCACGTTAGCAGACGCAGGATAAGTCGATAAGGAAAGCTGGGTGTTTGTATTAGTCACGACTTCCGGTGCAGCAAGATTGCCGCCAGCGGCACAGTATCTGTACATTATCCCGCGTCAGGTGTACAATGATAGAGTGACTAGTAGTATATACATATATATATTTTTTACTAATGAAATAGCCGCAGTGCCCCGCGACGTCCGATCAATCTTAACCAAACCAAACTAATTATTAAATTGATAGTTGACTGCCATTATTCTAAGTCCAGAGACACGAGCTCTTCAATATTGTAATATATAGGATAAGATAATTTTTTCGAACCCTAAGTGTTACTAGTAATAAGTGTAATGACTAAAATGGATATAGTAAATTATGTTGATTACTTGGAGTGGTGGCTCAGGCTGCAGAGTGCCCGAAGGAGCGGTGGACTCGGGCGGTCGCTAGTGTCGGTTTGTACAGTTTATAAAACATTTTAAAATGAAGCAAATTATGTACAAAGTTTTGGTTCAGTGGATTATACTCCTACGTGAAGATGCCTCGCTTAACGTATGTGCAACGTATGTGTTCATTGTTATATAAGGGTTTTGTTGATACTTGTACTCTGAAATGCCGCGCCGCGACACATTTATACCAGACATTTTAAAACATACTATTTTGGTTAATCTTGAAAGAGTCGATTGTTGTTGAATTCTGATACTTAGCTGATACTCTCACCTGTGCAATCTTTACTACTGTTATGACCGTTTATTTTTGTTATTTGTTTTAATGTTGATTGATGTTTCTTTGTAATCGTGTTCTTGGTACAAACCAGTATTTAACATAAAATCTGTTGAATGGTTTATTGTTCATAATTTTTTTACAAAAAAAAAATATATTTTCCCATGTACATATTGTGGTTTTGACTTCAAATTATTTTCTGTTGGGGACAGGGATCACTATTTCGTGTATTTGCATCAAAACTAAGCCAACTCTGAATTATTTCTCATTTTGTTTACTATCAGCTTAAAATAAATTATCATAATAGAAATGACCTACATTCCTTCATAAAACGCCACACCAACCACCCAACGAGTTATAACTATATACTATCTATGTAATATATGCGGTGCTTACTTGCGGTATTAAGAATTTTAAGATTTTGGCAAGTAATGGGTACCTGTGTAAAAAGCTTGACTGAAAAAAGAAATACCAAAACTACGTAAATTATATTCATATTAATTTTTAATGGGTAACACACCAAATTAAATGTTTATCTATTATTTATCAAAAGAAATGTACCTAATCGGCAAATAAAAATCCATTGAGGAAATACCACACTAATACAATCGTATCGTTTCTACTTCATTGGATATTTTTTTTTATAATACATGCCTAGATTTAATAAGGTAAAAAAATATATGTATCAAGAAACATTTACCTCGTCTGGTCACTCGTAACTGTTGCATTAGCAATGATATAAATTTTAATCGAAAATTGTAGAACAATGAGACGTAAATATTAATGTAGGGCTATTAGAATATTCTTAAATAAAACGCAAAATTGTTTTATAAGTGTGAATAATAGTTAAATTTTGTTGCATAGAGAGAAAATTGTTCATTGTAGATAGTTTTTTTCATTATGTAGTAATAAAACAATAATTATTGGCAAAAGTATGAGTTATAAGTGAAATGTGCTCGGCAAAATGGGGGCCTAAAGATGTATTGGATGTCCGTCTATCCACATCTGCAATCGGCCGCGTAGACTTCTTGTAACAAAACAACTGCAAACCAAATAAATTTTAATTAAGTCTTGTGGGTACAATGGCAACCATAATAATTATTAAGACAAAGGCATTTAACTCATATAATGCAAAATATACAAGACTGTAAGCAAACTCTCCCTACTAATGTGGTGTGGGCCAAAGTTCACTTGGTTCCTCCAGGGTTTTCCTCGTGTCAGAACTTAGAAGAATCTAAGTATATAAAAAAAAAACTAAATGTTGCAGTCCAAAATGAAAATTGTGTCAAAGAAACTTTAAGAAATAAAAACATTACTAGTCCCATTGCAAAAGATCTACACAGATTATTGCATTAATGTTCCTGTACTGGGTTAATTAAATATTACTAGGATGCAATTTATTTATAAGACATATTTAATAGGCAAGCTAATTCTGCCTTCACACTAGTGTTTTAGCACTGCGTACACTTCCCTTGAAATTGCTCTACCATATCTACCTAATATTGGACAAGAGTGATTCTCAATAATTGGTTTTATCACTTATTATAAGTGTAGTGTAGTCTAACACCACTGTGAATGCAGTCTTAACAATAATATTTATTATGGAAGGCAGTTTAGGAACTCTGCTCGCACAGCGATGTAAATAAGACAGGACGCAGTCACCAGCTGGAAATGGAACTTTTGTTGATTGTAATATAGTTTGAAACGGTGCTACCTATCGTGAATCCACATTGTTTAGTAGTCAATGATAGCTTCGACGCTGATATACTGCCATTTTAGGGAAGTAGTTATTGTATAGTTGTGTTAACGTTAGACATACTGAGCGGAAAACGTCTCAGCGCTACCATTGGGAGTCGGTCATGTATCCATATCAAAGCGCAGGAGGTGGGAGCTTGTCGGAGCGGGCGGAGGTCAACTGTCGAGCCGGACGTAGGCGGCGAGGGCGCGGGCGGGGACTGGTTGCCTTTAATGTGCCTACTCCCACACTAGAACACCTTAATCCTAAACTAGTATAAATTACTTAGCTTTTATAACGAGCAGAGGACTAGAAAATAATTTGAAAATTTTCTTATAAAAAAATTGCTATAACAATGTTAAATTGTATTTTCGTTTAAATCTAGATTGTGCAAATTATCTGGCATGTAAGTTAGACATAGGAATTTAATAAATTTGCATATTGATTTCACCAACCATCTTTGGTATGTTACGTTTTGTTTATTGTCATATTATAATGTACATAAAATCAATAAAGCTTTCAAACTGCACTGCTAATTCTTTCATTGTCTGCGATTGGGGAATTAAAAAAAATATATAGAAAAAGAAACTTATATTTAATTTTGCTTTACAAAATTCAAACTTTATAACCTCAAAGAGTGGATGCTTAGGAATGTATGTACAGGTGTACAAATTGAGTTAAGCCTGTAACTTTATTCTTATGGAAGCAATCAATTATAATGTTATATAAACAGAAAATATTTAAAAATACATTCAAGCAAACATTACACAAATTAAACAGGAAAAATATAAAAGAAAAGAAATCGAGAAAGATTAATTAACTTATACTGTGTTATACATTTCGTAATTTTTAATAACACATTTTAACATTATTTTCTCTCTGAAATTAATTTCAGAAAATGCAATCAGTTCAACCAATTTCAACTATACAAATTACAAAATAAATCAACTAAACGGGCGGTTTCTTTCCGTTCATGATAGTAGGAGCATCCTTCCACGAGCGGCCCTTCTTGGTGGTCTTCACCACCTTCCGAGTTATCGTCACCTTCTGATCTGCAAGAAGTCCTTTCTTCTTCCTTGGCTTCGCTCCGAAGGAATCGTCGAACATATCGGGACTTGAATCACCTGAATCTTTATAATTGGGTTCTTTGCGCCTTCTCCCTATTTTAATTTCAATAACCTCACTGACGGGGCTGTCAAATGTGACAGAGCGTGGACTTCTCCGCACTTTTTCCGTCGATGTCTGGGTTGAAATGTTGGTGTGGTTTTCCTTTACGGGTGGCGTCGCCGATGCTCTCGGGTTTAATTTCGTTTTCTTAATAGCCTTCATGAGTAAAGAATCCGTTGATTTTCGCTTCTGAGTTCTTGTAGGCTTCTTAACCTTCTTGGCAGGTGTTTTTTCAAAGTTTTCAACGTCGCTGCTTTCATCATCTTCATCCGAGCGTGCTTCGGTGCTTACCTTGGGAACCTTAGTCGTTTTCGGCTTTTTGGATGTAAACTCCAACTTACTAGATCGCGAGCAACCCTGCGACTTGAGGTAGGTATCGAACAGCTTGCGACACTTTGAGTAGTCGGGAATGTCTTTCGGTTTCATTGTGTTGATGTAGTTGAAGAACTCTATTAGGGCACCTGAAAAGAAAAAGATCATAATAAAATATGAGTACTTAAATAACCCTTTTGGCTTCACCGTAGTTGAGTAAAAAGGTCCAGGAAAAACAAGTAAAGCTTTTCGGAATTATCAAGGACTAAAAAGTATTCCACGTTTTTGAAGTCAACCTTACGTCTGACGTTTGCTAGAAAATATTTGCATTAACTCTAAATTGTTCAGGTTAGGATGGGAGAGGTTATTCAAAGCAAAGTTATACATATTCCTCTACTTCCAAATATACTTACCAGGATAACATAAAAAACAATACATAAAAAAAAAAATTAAAAAAAAACTTACCAGGAACCGAAGAATAGTTCTTTGTAATGCTCTTCTTAACGTCCGACATAAAGGTTTCCTTCAGCTGCTGAACTTTCTTGGGGTCCTGCAAACATTTCTCCCATGGCAACTCTCCAGTTATCCAGTGGAGCATGTTGTAGCCCAGGATTTCCAAATCTCCTCGCATCGTTGGCGCTAGAAACAAAATTATTTTCTTTTAGTTGTTAATACTCTTATTGTTTCTACACATTATAATGTCATTATATATAACACAAGATTTTTAAAATCCAACAAAACTATTAACTTATAATATCTTTCATTGCTCGCAATATTATTTTATCGCTAAAATAAAATCTTCATTCACCTGCTTGTTGATTATTTCAACAGGGTTTTTTAAAATCATATAAACCTGGAAGAAAAGCAAGGTGGTAAGGTTGATTCTGCCTGGCTTGACCCCGATACCGCACTGAATAAGGCCTGTCAACACAGCTATGAACAAAAAAATACTATTCAGGGAAATGTGTAATTGGCCATAACAATGTATCACACTAATGTTAATGGCTGTACGTTTTCTTCTATAAATAAATAAATAGATCAAGTTTTCCATCCAGTTAAGTGTCGCTGACATGACCAAAAGGGCATGGGCATTTTAAGCGGCGGGTGGCCGAGTGGTTTGGGCATCGGCTTCTCATGCGGGAGGTCCGAGGTTCGAATCCGGTCGGCGTGTACCAATGAGTTTTTTCTCACGAAAAAATTTACGTGCATACCTACACCTGCTGCTTCACTGTTCGGAACCGGTGTAAAACTGTAGGTCCCTTCCCTTGTCCCTTACTAGGTGGTAGGCTCAAATTGTAGCCGACTGGGTTGGTACCACCGTACTGGATGTAAGATGACCGCATAGCAGCCTCGGTTGTGTTCTCCTCTAGTCCAGTATAGCCAGCAATCCAGGGAAGTCTCCGGTATGGCACCTACCTTCTCGAAGGTGATATTGGCTAGTCAGAGCATGTGCTTTGGCCCCTCTGAATCAGCCACCCATACCGGATTACATAAAAAAAAAAAAGGGAGTTCTGGCATTAACAGGTATAATGGGGTTGACACCACGGGTGTAGCAGATGTCTGACTTCATAAAGAACAACTCACCCCCAAGATGTGCATCGCGGCTCGTGTACTCGATGGTCCCATTGTGAGCCGACTTCGGATCAGGTTTGAACTCACTCTCATTTACTTTTTTCGCTAGTCCATAGTCGAGCAAGAAAGTTTGGTTCTCGGTACCCTTCTTGGAGCCCAGCAAAATGTTTGCTCCCTTTATGTCAGCGTGGACGTAGCCTCTGCTGTGAATGTACTCCAACACATCTAACTGCAAAACACAAAAGTGCATTACCACCCATGAAACAAAAACACTGGTTTGGTTAAATTTGTTTAGTTAGGGCCTTGTAGTAAAAAAATCCTATGCTTACTGTGCTCACATCTAGATCAGTGAAATCATTTCCATGCAACTTCTTGGTAAATTAGGCTGAAAAAATACTACTTCGGAGGTTGCATAATGAACTTTCAGGTTCACTGTGCCCGCTTGTAAAGTTCATTCGTAGCTTATGTATGTCTCATCCACGGTAACAAGGCCGGCACGACAGCAGATAAGGGATATACATTCTAACTACAGCTAACAAGACCCATCTTACAGCAAGTAATTAATGCAAACATACCATCTGCGAACCCAACTGGAAGACGGTGGAAACCGGGAATGACCTCCCGTGATCCTTGAAAAGACTCCAAATGTCCTTGCCATACCGTTCCAGAACCAGGTAACGATAGTTCTCGCCTTTGTAGGTGTGTGAACCGCTGCCATGGTAAGTAGGCATGCCCAAGCTTGACAGCTTTCGGCCTTTCATGAAGTTTGATACTGAAATTGTAGGGTTGTAAGTAGCTTCTAAGGTCCAAAATAATGTATAATTTTGTCTGTGATAAAATTATTACACATTTTGATTGAGAGATATTTTTAAAGGAATAACATTTACAATTGAGTTTCTACCACTCTCGGTGTAGGTACACTGTACGCCAGCTGAGTGTAAAGAAAGATTACACATTTCGATGCCCCCAAGTTTAATGTTTATACCCAGTACACGCAATCAGCAGCACCATAGCAAAACATTAGATGTCCAGTACCTACACGTCTACAAAGTCATCATTACAGTGATCAACCAAGAGAAGCTGCACCTTGATTTGTTTAGCAACAAAATGGTCAAGGTGCAATAGGAACAAAAAAGTGTTCCACCAATTTTCTGAATAAATAAAAATAAATCAGCCAAGTGCGAGTCGAACTCCCGCACAGAAGTTTCTTGTATGGGGAACCACCAAAATTGTTTACTTTTTCTTTTTTTATTATTCATTGTTATATCCGCCATAATAACACATAGTCTGTGAAAATTTCAACCGGCTAGCTATTACGGTTCAAAATATACAGCCCTCGAACAGACAGACGGACGGCGTAGGCTTAGTAATAAATAGGCTTCCATAATGGCACGGTACGGAAACTTGAAAATACAGTTTCCATACAAACTAATTCACAAATTCATTGTAAAAGTAATCAATGCCCTAATTCCATCTGACAACTTGGTGCAAGTGCAGTGCAGGTGCAAGTGCAGGTGCCCCAGTGCGGTGCAGTGGCCAGTTGGCCGCAGTAGACGTAGGTGACGGTGAGCCGACAAGCCTGGCGCGCCGCCCGCCGTCCCGGGCACACTTCACCGTCGGTTCATGCTGCTTTTACATTAGACTAAATCGTAAATTAAGAAAATAAATATCTAGGAATAATACACTTTTGAGGTACACATTTTTTTTTTCACAAAACTACGATGATTACTATGTTAAAATGAATGTAGTGACTGCTGCAACACCCTGTATAAATGATAATGAGCACTTCTTTACAAGTCAGAAGCGAGTTTCACTATTTTTAATGGCATGCCTTTATTTTATATAGATGTGCACATTAATTTTACAACCCTAAAAAATGGGCAATATTATTTATTTATTTATTTTTGTATAAGAAATCAACAGCAACATATATCAAATTATAAAATTATGGAACATTGTCATGTCAAATTGGCTAATAATAGATTTCATAGTTAGAATTTTCAAATTTTCTTTTCGACTACCATCTTGCCAAAAATTATATAAGAAAAATAAAATTTAAATTAAAATAATAACCTATACCTAACTACCTACAACAAATATACTAATTTAATAAACAATTAATTAATAAAATTAAAATTAAAAAATATTAAATTCTATTCATCATAAAACACTTTAAAATTCAAAAATTAAATTAAATAAATAATTTGAAACATTTAAACATTTAACAATTCTGAAAATTATAAAATTTTAAAATTTAAAAATTTCACTCCACTTAGGGTATTATGGTAAAACAAGTATTGCATTAATCTTTTTAAATACAGAAAGGGTCGTCTAAAGAGTTGTACTTAGATATTTTCTACTTCTAAGTTTTGGAATCAATTTTTTTTTAAGAATGGCTTTGCATCAAATTAGACGTTGTACTTAGTAAATGCCCAGATCAAACCGTCGTTTATGGACCCTTTCGGTCAAAATTGGAGTTTCCTGAAGATTGGAATCAAACTGGTTGTTGTTCAAGTTCAAAAATGCAAATGTTATAGCATCTACTATGTCATAGCATCTACTATTTCAAAGTAAAAAAAATTGCTATGTTGAACAGTATCATTACGATCAACTTCCGAAACCAGACTTAGTAAGGCACCATGCCAGCTATAAGGTGGACAAAAAAGTTGTCATCTAATTTATTCAAACACCTTTTTTAAGATCTTCACGTTATAAGGTAGTAGGGGATCACATCACACGCACTGGAAAACCATTCCACATTTTCGAAATGGTTCCACACCAGAACGATTTCGAAAAGTTATTTTCAAAAGTCAACAAATTTTATTTTTTTTTTTTTATATTTTGACTATCTGCGATCAGTCTCTAGACTATAAGCAGGTGTGTGAGATGGTTAAGGCTTGGTGAGTGCACCCTCCATCGAAGATGCCTCGATTATATAGCTGGGTTGTTGAACTTCTTGTCACAACTCCAGGATGTCTTGTCTCTTGAGCCTTTTCTCATACGGGAGTGTAGTAAGCTGTCCTGCCAGCTGGTTGGGGTGTTTTATGAGCCTTTGTTTATAGGCTTTGGTGACAGAAGCTATTTCTTCGTAGACTGTCGACATTTCGAGAAGCTGGTGTATTTCCGTGGTGGTTATGAACCACGGTGCGTTGGCTAGGCTTTTAAGAATCCCATTTTGAAGCCGCTGGATAATGCCCACATTGGATGTGCTGGCACTGCCCCACAGCTGAAGTCCATAGGTCCAGAAAGTCAACACATGGATATTATTTTTTATAACAAAACAGCTTTACTCACGGTTGTTCCGAGCTATGTTGCTCAACGTTTCGGGCCAAGCGTAAATTAAAAACCCATAGTAATTTAAAAACCCATATCAACACATGGATGTTCCAGGCGACTCCGCAGAGTTTGGTGCATACAAATGGAGGCAGGAGGGATGAGGGAAGCCAATTCATCAGAGTATCGACCATATAATGAACTACACCTATAAACAGGCTAAGGGAACGAATTGTTCGCCGTGACTCAAACGTTGAATCACCATTTAGGTGGACAGTGCTGCATGACACTGCACAGGTATTATTTAAATAAGAAATGAAAGGACTACATTAATTATGAATACCAACCACATTTTTACTTTTTAATTCATTCTGGAAACTTAAAATTGTGATAAAATCACTTTGTATTGTGAAGAGCGATGGTCTTTCTCTACACTAGGAATGTAAGAAACTAAAATTATAGGAATATAAGTGGCAAACTTCTAAATACCTCTTTTACTAACAATAAGATGTTATGCACAATGACCTTGCTGCCGCCATGACCAAGAGTCAGCAGCATCTAAACGTTTATTTTAAAACTACAATCATACATTTCATTACCTACATACTTATGCCTATGCACAAATATTACCACATACATATCAACATCTCAGTGAACACACGTGGTTGACAATTTCAACAGGAATGCGGATAACTGAGGCATAGTAAAATAAGAATAGTAGCTATCTCCATACTAGCGCACCGATTTTGCACTCACACAAGCGCGCGCCGGCGCCGGTTTCGCCGGGCGTCAGTCAAGGCCGCCCAGCACTCAGTGACGTACATGTGCAACTACCTGCCTGCCGCTTGCTCGCAATATTTAGACCTGCATAGTACGAGAATAGCTCCGCATTGTTGCATACGGTGTGTGCATTGTGTTGGAATTGTGACAGCTCGGCGCAGCGTATGTAATTATTTCAATAAAAGGGCTCGAGATGGCATACTCTTCTTATTTTACTATGTCCGAGGTCCCTATGAACCACCTACATACACTTCAGACTAGAAAACAGACACAAGATCAATTATCTGAGATCATTATCAGTTAATTAAACTACTTGACCACTGACCACAATCATTCATAAAACTAAAAAAATATGAATAGTAGGTACACGAAACATTTCACAGAGAGACTGGAAAATCAAGACCAACCTACCAAGAATACAACAAAAACCATTTCTCAGGCATGGAAGAAATATACAAGAACACAACGGGCAAAACTGCTGGTAACGCAGCAATCGATCCACCATAGTACAAGCGGACAGTTAAAATAATAATGTTACTTCATGCTACAACCAGTTAGATCACAGAATAGATATATAGACCGTAGAGTTATAAGCAGGGATCAGAATAGGTAGAATATACAGTAGAGCCACGCTAATCCGTACCCCTAAAAACACAGTGGTGTAGGAATTAAAGGGTTGTTCGGATTATGAAATCACGAATTTCTTTGCAATGTTTGGGTAGATTACTCCTCAATCTATCATTTGAATCACTTCATATTTGTCGCGTAAAGTCAATGTTTTATGTTTACCCTTGAATGTGATGCTATGATTGTGTTTACGGAAGTTCAAACTGATATGATGCAAAAAACTCCTCCTATGCGGAACATTTCAGAGCACTTTGCTGCGCGTTCGGACTAGCCCGGCTCTACTGTAAATAACTTTTTTTTTGCAGCGAGAAGACAATATGGAGCAGTTAAAACCACCTCTTTCGGGAATTCCGGAATTTGAAGAATATATCGTGGTAGTGATATAGTTAGTAACGTTTGAAACTACCCAGGAAATATTTTTCAAATCCTGGAATTCCTTGGAATTTTTCAGGATTACCGAAAGAGGTGATTTTAACCACTCCATGTTGTCTTCTCACCAACATTAGGTATTTATACTCTACTAATTCCGATCCCTGGTTATAATATACAGGTGTATAGAGAGAACTGACAAAATGATGGACTCGCTTATTTTCGGACATATTTTGTCTAAATTTGTACGCAGACGTCAGTCGCAGCAGCGCGCAGCGACTGAAGTCTGCGAATGAACAATCATCGGACAACGTACAAGCACGCAGTCTCCTCAGTTGCCTCATTTAGCAATGCTTATATGAAATGTATCTTATTTTATATGCCTACTATGATTACTGTCAACAATTGCCTCTGCGAGACAGGTAGACCCTGTATAAAAATGTATTGATGTATTTGTTAAACAAATAAATATCACCCTCCAAAAATAATAAAAAATAAACATCTGCAGGATACACTTTCTAACAATTTTTTTTTCATTTAAATACATTTAATACAGCAAATCTCTACTCGATAGTACAGTGGTGCCCAAACTGTTGATCGCGATCGACCCGTCGACTGCAAGAGGCTTTTAGGTCGATCGCTGAAAATATGTCAGAGCAAAAAGTGACTTGTAGAAACATCAACCATTTTCCGGTTGGTGTAGTCTTCCGCAAGAACCGCAATGGTAACAAATACAAAGGATGTAGTAGATGTAGGTTTCAAGGATGTGAATTCCATCTGAGCAAGATTGGTTCAATTAAATTTATTAAGTGTTATTTTATAAAATTGTTTTAATTGTAATTTAGAAAATATGTAAGTGCGTATAGTTTATTTACCGTAAAATAACATAAATAATAATATATCTACACTTTGAATAATTTATTATAATAAGTCTAAGCAAAATTACTATGAATTTATTGAACAACGAAAACATTTTGGTAAACTGTCGATCTCAAAATGTTAAATTTTTTAAACGGTTTTTTTAGGTAGATCTTCATAGAAAAAAGTATGGGCACCACTGCTATTTGTTGTTGACATTGGTTCATGCAGGTGAATCCACGTTTAAATTATTATAAGACTATTACAACACACTAGTTCACATCAATTATTATGACGCACACTCGCTGATACATGCCCTAACTAAACACACTTAAAATCATGGAAAAATTATCCATAGAAATTATTTTTAAATCGACTGTAGTCCAGGTATGACACAATTGCGCTTTTTCACGAGTCGTAGGTACATTCTATACATATTTCTTATTACTTACTAAGCGTAAATTAAATAGTTTTTGGTTTTAATTTAAAATAAAAATATTTGGTGAAATCACTTTAAAAGTTAACCTATGCATAGTTATCAAACATTAGCTGACTATTGACTGATGTTGAAAAACTAATTTCCATGCCCCTCACTGTTCGGATTTATCGAATTCAAGTTAAGGTGCTCCTCATTGTGCTGTGAGGAGCTGTCTAATTGGGAATCGAAATTAACATCGTCGTATCGCGGGATGGAGTCCATCATTGATGGAAGAGGTTGGTTTACAGTGAACCGACCGGTTCGCGCATGAAATATTACTTCTGCAATTACTTTCTGCGCACAACACATGGAGTAAGTATCGAGGTTGCGTAGTACGTGTGCAATATATTCTCCATAAGCATCAAACTCGTCCTTGTGCGTTCGTTTCGTTTCGTCGGTCGGTTCATCTTCAATGGCCGATGACCTTTTCCTGGATGCGGAACTCGCAGGAGGTATTTCTTCATGGTTTTGGTCTTTGATGCTTTCTTGAGATCCGCTGTCGTCGGACTGATCGCTGCTCTGGGAACTGCCGTCCGAGCTGTCTTGAGAATCTTCATCTTTCTCTTGTTCATTGGTCCGCTCTTCCTTCTCTGCTTCGTCTTTGACTTCTTCCTCATGCTCCTGTGAAAACATTGTGCATGTAATATCATCTGCCAACATTGCTGTGGAAGTAACAGTAATGCGGGCAATGTCATTATTATTATTTACTATGAGGCTTTTATGTAAAAAGCAAGCGACTGTTAGACTTACAAAATATTGAGTTGCAAATTATTATTCGCATGGTGTTCAAATTGTGGACTACACCATTTCTTTTGTTTCGTTTTGTTTTGTGTGTGTTTAAATCACTTCCTGTGTATTTTCGTGTAGTTTGTGTTTTCCTTAACGCTAAAAGATAGAATTATTTATACAAAAGGTTACAAGAATAAAAATGAATACATACTTGCTCTTCCGTGGTGTACTTGTCCAAATACTTGACAGACAGGAAGTCGAGATGCTTGTACGCAAACCAGGTAGGAACATACTCCTCTTCATGCCTCGTAGTCTTCACCTTTTGATACGTTCGCCGGTAGGTCGATGTGAGAGTTGCCATCTTTCTCTTCAGCTCTTGGACGTCTGTATGCATTTTTTTTGCAATCTCGTTCCATGCATCGGTCCTCTTGCTGACAGTCTTGTAATCGGAGTTGGTCGGGTCCCAGAGGTTGGCGTACTTCTTGTACAGCTCGATTAGTTTAATACAATGCTCCTCATTCCATTCCTTACCGATTTCTGCCACAATAAAACCCTGATAACCCATCCACAAAGTCGAAGTTCGACACAGATGAGCATGCTTCATTCCACAGAGCAACAACCTACACAATTGTCACGAGCCGCCAGTATTTGTTTCAAAATAATCCCCTAATCTACTACATCGACAAAACACTACCTACGCATTGCTTCCGTATCACGTATCAACTTTCACAAGACACACAATGATTTCATTCTAACTAGTAATGTAATGCCTCTAACAAGTAGAGTTTCGAAGAAGTAAGTACGAAAACAGCATAACCCCAACACCAAGATTAGCATAGTCACAAACTTATAGTATTCTGTTTCTGATGCAGAATTATTCCTTAAGTCTGATTCGCTGTAATTTAGCAAACAGTTGCATGTCTACATGAAATTGGTACAAATACAATGCTCAGATTTTCATTCTTCGCAATACACTCAACCTTCAAAATACGTGGATTAGGGATATATTATGTGGATGTATGGTATGGATGTAGGGATGGGCATGTACCATTGGAATACTCAATATGGAAATATGTTCTGCAAAAAATTATTAATTATTATATTTGCCAAATTATCCCTAATAGTTTTTTCAGCAAGGTTTTCGCTTTAATAATAATAAAATCCGACACAATAAAATAACTCTTATTATATTATTATATGTACCATATTTGCACAAATTCATATTTTTAAATGGTTGAATGTATTGTGAATATGTTCAGATGAATAAATGTTATACTCACTATCATCTTTGTTAGCATTCCTGGAGTAGAAATGTTTCTCCACAAACAGCGGACCATTTTCGTGGGGCTCCTGTAAATATGTTTAAAATAATTGTATATGGACTTCAATCATTAATTAAATGGATACTTCACTAATAAAATTATGTACAGTCAATTAGCTTTTATGCGTCCTACAGCTGGACATATTATGCCTCCAATTTTTTTCTCTAGTCCTCCTGACCATCAGCGGTACGGAACCATTGATTCCCTCCAACGTACTTTATGTCAACGTCCCATCTGGCAGAACGTCTTCTCTGTCCACGGCCACCGCCGAATAACCGCACAGCTCTGAGTTTTATTTTATTTACGTAGTGGTCCTCCGACGACTTTAAGTAACTAAACAGAAATTATTTTTTACTTTATTAATGGTTGTTGATGTATTGATGACTTTTTAATTTTTAAACTAACTTTTATTTCAAGCTTTTTAAGAGACATAATTTGTTGATTACTTGATTACAGACATAGATGTAAGAATCATCCCGGTTAACCCAGCTTTCTAAAAAAAACGCATCATAAACGGTCCATCAGTTTGGAGTTACAATGCCACAGACATACAGACGTAGGTGTCAAACTTATAAAACCCCTCCTTTTGCGTCAGCTGTTAAAAACAAATTTATTTACTCACAATTTTAACGACATAGGGATATGTTGAGGTGCTTTTCGGAGCCGCATTATCGTCGCAGGCGGAATAGATCTCCCCAAAGCCTCCCACTCCGATAGAGGGCCCTATGCGCCACTTCTTCTTGGCCTGGACATCCGACAGCACCTCACCAGCCGGCATTGGAGGGGGCATCTTGTAACCGCCGGCCTTCTTTCTTGGAGCCTTCTTAGCTGCGCCACGCGCCGCCATTTTGTAACTATAATGAAATATAAATTTTGTACTCTGATCCTAGTTAATTTTAATTGCTATAAATTGCAGAGAAGGTAACCTGTAAGTAAGTACATGATTGAATAGAGAACTAAGTATTAGGGCATGGGTGGCCAACCTTTTCAGCAGCCGAGCAAAATTTTAGTGTCAATATTTGGGTATGACACTACCATGGAATTTTGTAACATAAAATACAGGAAAAGTTACATACACTAATTACGAGAGCACTTCTGTTACATACAGGAGCATTGTAAGAGTCTTCTTAAAGAGTTACATTTATGTACAAAAAAATTCAGTGAATTGTTTTTAGGAGTGCCGGACTTGCACCTGCTCGCGGGTGAAATTGGCTGCAACTGAGGCTTCAACCTCGAAAATAGCCACCCAGTTCGGAAGGAATAAAAAAAATTATATGTTAACAGTTACACGTACATTTGAACGGAACATCTGTCAACGATCCCAAAAAAGTGGTTTTGCAAAACATGTATGTGTGTGTGTGTCCGTCCAGCGACCGTGCGCCTCAACCGCTCAACCAATTTCGTTCAAAATTCGTATTTAGTAGTTTGGAACGCTTATCTAAGGGTACCTTTTTAATTTTTTTTTATTCGAAAAAATAAGGGTAGCTGTCATACAAAATTTATATATGGCAATGTGTCCAGCGACGTTGCGCCTCAACCGCACAACCAATTTCGTTCAAAATTCATATGTAGTAGTTTGAAACGATTATCTAGGGGTACCTTATAAGGGTAGCTGTCATACAAATGATTTTGATAAGGTTGATTTTCTCAAAAATGGCTCTAACGATTTTTATTATATTTTCCACATAGAAACCCTATTACTAGTCTAAAAAGATACCGTTATCTATTTTTTCAGGAAAACTCAAAAAAAGGTGGCTGCCATACAAACAAAGGTTTATTTCTATTAAATGTTGCATACAAAATGTTTGTTGCGAGCGCCTAACTAATTCAACGTAACTGTCCTGTCAGTACATTTTGAATTTCGAACATAAAAACGTTCAGTTTGCCAAACAAGCGAGAAAGTCAGTGGGGTATTACCCTACCTTTTATTTTCTGAAGAGTTCTGACAACTGGCACTAGTCACATAGATGAAATACTAATTACCGCGATTGGAACGTAAAGTGCGGTGTTCCAATCGCGGTCGGATTTTGGGCGCACATTAAAGGGAGGTCAATAAAGCTAGAAACTCATTGGGCCCATGTACGCTACGCACGCGTACGTGGGCGCGTCGGTCTCCATACATTTTATATGGAAGAGTGCAGCACGCAGTGTGTCGCGTAGCGTAGGGTGGCGTGGGCGCAATGAAACTGTGTGCTGCACTCTTCCATATAAAATGTATGGAGACCGACGCGCCCAGATTCGCGTGTGTGGCGTACGTGGGCCCAATGAGTTTCTAGCTTTATTGACCTCCCTTTAAATGTGCGCCCAAAATCCGACCGCGATTAGAGCGCCGCACTTTACGTTCGTGTGCGATGCGGACAGGTGGACGCTAACCTTTACATACTGGCTGCTATTTTCCCTTCAAAAAAATGGTGGTGGTGGGGATTATTGCAGTGCGGGGGGAAGTGTGAATTTTAATTGTTTGGCACTAGATAGGCGACGCCAACGTCGCCAACTTGCCTCCACGCGCCCTAATCTATTGGCAATTTTACCGCCTCCGTGCCTCCGCCGCTGCCCTGATTTACAGCCGCCAGTGTCTAAGCACACGCTTTTGCGCGATATAGAACGTGTGCGTTCGGCGATCTAATGGTTCGTAATAACGAAAAAATAAGTACACATTTGTGCTAATCCAACTTACCTTCAATTGTGATATTCAATAAATCCAAGCGAAACTCACAACATGCATTTGAATAATTTTTTTGCGAAATTGACGTAAAACTTGAATCGAGGAAGAAAGCAGTGGTTATATCCTCTTTGGAAGAAAGCGTCTCGTAGGCAAAGAATATAATACTACTAGGCTCGTAGCGTCCATAGATATTTTTTTTTTATATATATTTTTTTTTTAGATTAATTTCGTCTCCTCCCGAAACAGGCAAAACTCATTAGAGTATACAGCCAATTCTGTCGTAGCTTTAATTTGTCTCCTCCCGAAACAGACAAAACTCATTAGAGTATACAGCCAATTCTGTTGTAGCTTTTAACGTCTGTTGTATAAATTCTCGCACCGCGAGAACCACAAAAATATATATTTCTAATTAAAACGACGACACGACAAACTTCCACCGTCCGCCGCCATATATTCTTTGGCCGCCATCTTATTTGCCGGTGCGCCACCTGAAAGCCATTGTCGTGCCTGCTGTTCCTGCGATCCTGCGGAACCACTCCTTGAAGTGAAAAAAAAATAATAACCAGGGTTAAAATAGTTATCAAATGAATCTAAAGGTCAAACCGCATTGGCGGCAACTGAACTGCAGCGGCGCTGCGCGGCACGGCGCGGCCGCGTTTGGTGCAGTGGACCGATACAGGCTGATGATGATGGTGAATCAGATGCAAAGTGGTCCGAAACGACACCTGAAAGACATTCCGGCTCCTTTCGTGAACACTGGGCTCGAAACGAAACCTAAAAAAAAATTGGTAGTCTGTAAATTCGGTTTATATTCAGATAGTTTTACGTGATAACGTCATAAAGAAACACAGCTATAAGAATTACCTTATTTTTTCGCACCCCTATCGCTGCCGTACGCCGCCGTACATTTGTCGATTTCTAGCCTCGATTACCGTACGATACGGCAATTTACCGTACGTTTGGCAACACTGCCGCTTGGGCCGATTGTGCCTCTCTATCGCTTGTTACGCGCTCTCGCTTGCACACACAGGCTCAGATGCAACGTGACACTTTTTCGTGCGTGCAGCCGGTGTTCATCAATTTATAAAACGTTATCACGTCAAAAAAATTGGTTGTCTGTAAAGTTGGTTTACGGACGATAGTTTTACGCTGTTTTACGTGATGATGCCATAAAGTAAATCAGTTCCGGCGGATATTTACCATGTAAAATTAATTTAAGTTCATGATAAAGATGTGATAATAACTAATAAAAAATATGAGAAAATAACGACTTTATTTAAATTTAAAAAACCTACATAACGCCATCTACATGTTCAACGTTGCAACAATTACCTAACTGCTAAATCAAGTATACCGCTGGTTGAAGTATTTAATTTAATATTGACGCTAGATGTGGACGCTAGATGTCGCTCCATGAAATTCACATACTGTTGTCACATACTGTTGAGAAAATTTGCAGCGATAAGTAGACGGTCGATAGCCCGCGTGTATAACACGTCTGGTCAGTGATGGTGGCAGGGACCGCGGGGTTCGAGGCTCGCAAAAGACGGAGAAAAATATTTTGTATTTCCTACTATTGTATATGCCTCTCTATCGCGCTCTCGCTTGCACACACAGGTCTCTATCGCGCTCTCGCTTGCACACACAGGTTTAGATGGAACGTTACACTTCTTCGTGCGTGCAGCCGGTGTTCATCAATTTATAGGACGTGACATCATCACGTCAAAAAACGACATGCGCCGCCTCAACATTAGGTTAGGTTAGGTAGCGAGCGACGCATCTTCTTTATACTAAGAAAAGATCGGACACCGATCTCCGATCTAAAAGAATCGATGCACGTATCGATTCAGTTTCTAAGAATCGAATCGAGAATCGATTTTCGCTAGTCCGATTAATCGATTTTTCGATTAATCGATCTTTTAGCGGGAACCCTTGTTCCCACCAAAGGCGAACATAACAATAACAACACAACGACCAACTATAAAAGTCAATGTCACTCGATTCTGACTGACAGTCAAAGCCAACCTCAAAAATTATATTTGCCACTTCGTTCGTTTGGTTGCCACGAATAAAAAAAGGGAAGAAAATTATATTTAGAACTTGTAATAGCAACCGTCTTGCTTTTCTTTACTTACCTATGAAATGGGTCGCCTCCGGGCAGTGATGAATTGGTACGCGCGTCTTACTCCGGGGCGTAAGAATTTAAACGCGCCTTACAAGCATATAGTGCAAGTCGGCGACCCCGTTCTTCGAAATATATCGAAACCGGTTAACGAAAGTGTTATCCGGACAACAAACATACAAGCAGTAATTGACCGAATGAAGCACGTACTTGACAAATATTCGTGTGTTGGTATAGCGGCTCCACAAGTTGGGATAAACTTGAGAATTATAGCCATTCAATTTACAAGGAAATACACACAAGGACTTAGCAACGAGTTTCTCAAAAGCCGAGAGATTTCTTTCATTCCTTGTACCGTAAGTATTATCTCTTAGTTGTAGTCAATGATATTATAAGTTAAAAGGAGGTAGATAGGTTATCTGGGCTCCCTAGCGGCACATTAAATACAACACCAGTTCTGTTTGAAGTTAGTCGCCCACCAACTACGCACGCGTTCGGACCGCTAACCACGAGTCGCTAACACATCGAAAATGCCGTCGTGTGTAATGAGATTCTGCACTAATTCTAATAATTGGAATAAGACTATTTGAGTCGGCGCATCACTTAATAGTTCTTCCTCTCAACTTTTCAAGTACGTGCCATGTGTGAGCACTGAATGTCATAGATAACATATCTTTCCTAAAATATCATTGGTTGTAGTAGTTTAACTG
The DNA here is from genome assembly GCA_946902875.1 of Nematopogon swammerdamellus. Taxonomy (NCBI): domain Eukaryota; kingdom Metazoa; phylum Arthropoda; class Insecta; order Lepidoptera; family Adelidae; genus Nematopogon; species Nematopogon swammerdamellus. The sequence goes on from OX336349.1 coordinate 13,159,196, forward strand.
CTCAGGTGTCGGCTGAGCAGCTAAATTACTACAACTTGCTGCTCAGCTATTTCCCGTAAGATGTCGCAAATATTCGTGGCTGCGATTCATTACGCAAGGATTTACTCGGTCGGTCGACTGTTTTAAGCAACCCTGGCCGCGGTCAGTACTTGGATGGGTGACCGCTCGACCGTTGGAGGCTGACCGTGATTCGGATTCCACGTTAAACTGTAGGTCCCTTCCCTTCTTAACTTACTAGGTGGTAGGGTTTATTCCGGCCGGGGTGGTACCACCGTACTGAACGAAACGTCGGTCGAAACGGCTATGTAAATAGTTCGTGTTTTCCATCCAGATCAGTGTAGCCGACATGAAATGGTGCTAGCACGAAGAATACAGATTTTTTAAATTGAGCTATATGACATAAACTTTTGAATTGTTGAATAAACTTTTACGTTGAACACATCATGCTATTTAATTTAAATTAAAAGCAATTAGAAATTAGGAAATTTAGAGTGGCCACTCGCTAGTCCCGACCTCGATTAACACCCTTCTCTACTGCCGATTGGCCCGGATATGTTCGGTGAAGCCATCGCAAGCTGAGTTCCACACCTTCCTATCTATGCATATATGCACATGTTTACTGAATATCATATGCACGCAAGGTAGCAAATACCTACACTTAGATCTGAATTGTACTGCATGGGTAGTGTTTTGTCTTTCGTTATATATGGGTGAATCAACTTTTTCTTGCAACGTAAAAACCAGCTGCAAAATCAAATAAAAAAAAGTGTATTACAATTTATTACTTAGTTGAAAATGAATAAGTATAAAGTACTTAGGTTGATAGGCAATTGAAATAAAAGAAGAGAACTATTTAAAATAAAACATTAACCAAATTTTAAGGGGTGACCCAGGGGACAATTTTGTCCCCAGTTTTGTATGGAAAAAAGGGGTTGTCCCCAGGGTAACCAATTTTTTTTTTAATTACTCAGAATTCTTTCTGCAGCATCTTTCTAATCAATTACTTATCTGAGAGTTGCTGTAACTATTAAAATAAGGTGAATTTATCAAGATAATATCCTGTTTTCAGACAGATACCAAAAACAAGAAAAAGTTGATTCATCCATATAACGCTGTTCAGTCTATAACGCGGGTGCACATTACCGCCCTAACCTAAACCTGCGTTATAGTGAGGTTCTACTGTATGTCCTTTTTTTTAATACTTTTAATTAACTAATTAATTAATATATACAATCAAGTTCATTAATTCTTTCCAGGTTTTTATTAATCCAACATTGAAAGTACTAGATTACACCAAAGTGACTCACCCCGAGGGATGTGAGAGTGTGAAGGGTTTCATGGCGGATGTGGCGCGCTATCAAGCTATTGAAGTATCAGGTAATATTTTATTGTGTCGATAAGATAAGGCACATTGTCACACGAGCGAGTGTACTTATGTGAATCAATGTTCTACACATTTATATTCTGCGACACTCTCTTTACAAAGACAATTAAAATGATAAAGAAAGCGGAATTATAGCAGAATGCAATCCAAGGCAACAAGATCTCTTCAGAAGGTTTTATTTACTGGTGTTACAGATTTACATCCATACATTCTTTGAAATTAGGATAAACTCATTGGTACACTTAATGTTTAACCTTGGTATGTGCCATGTCTAGCCCTAGCCGGCTTTTTTTTAAATGGTTTGGGCTAAATAGATCACTTTATCACCAGCTTTTCATTTATACTTTAATCATATCCATAAGTAAACATTTTGTTTTAATTTTATATTCCTAATCATGTGCCACCTGAGGAATTAAAATCAATATTTACAGGATTCAATGAAAACGCTGAAGCCGTGACCCACCAATACGAGGGGTGGACGGCGCGCATAGCTCAGCACGAAATAGACCATCTCGACGGCAAGATCTACACCGACATCATGGACAGGAAGACTCTGCATTGCACATGCTGGGAGGAAGTCAATCTGTCAAGGGGGAAAGTTGTCTTGCCTTTTACACCTTAGTGGAAATTGTTTGCAAAAGAATAATATAGATTGTATTTGCCTATGTGGATGTTTTATTACCGCATTATTTATTCTATTATAAATTATTTTATTTATTGTATTTGACATATCAGGTCAATCTGTCAAGGGGGAAAGTTGTCTTGCCTTTTACACCTTAGTGGAAATTGTTTGCAAAAGAATAATATAGATTGTATTTGCCTATGTGGATGTTTTATTACCGCATTATTTATTCTATTATAAATTATTTTATTTATTGTATTTGACATATCAGGTCAATCTGTCAAGGGGGAAAGTTGTCTTGCCTTTTACACCTTAGTGGAAATTGTTTGCAAAAGAATAATATAGATTGTATTTGCCTATGTGGATGTTTTATTACCGCATTATTTATTCTATTATAAATTATTTTATTTATTGTATTTGACATATCAGGTGAAAAGGAAATTATACCATACTTGCCCCGCCGACTGAACTTATCCCGTTAATAAGCTAACATTGAAGACCAGCTGCAGCAAATATCCTGCAGAGGAGCCCACTAGTGTTCATTCAGAAATCATGAGGTTGACCATAGATCCAACTCTACTGCTCTAAGTCTGCCCACATAACACGGTACATACCGCAGGCAGAGCATCGTCCCTGTTGCACAGAGACGTGCGGCAGGGGCGACGCTCTACAAACGGATTGTCTTTCTAAAGTTCGATGTTCATGATTTACATCTGGATACTGTGCCTGCTATCAGATTGTGAATTGAAAGTGGGCGTTATAGGACGACACACAGCTACATTAAAAATATTTTTAATTCTCACACTTCTATTACTATCTAATTATATTTCTCTATATGGGACTTAAAGATTGACTGGAAAATATTAATTGGAGCATATCATACTACTGTTGTGTCAATACTTTTTTACGACTGTGGTATTTTTGTCAGCCTCGGTATCTCAGTGGTGCGGTCGGTCGACTGTTGTTAAGCACACCTGGGCGCGGTCAGTACTTGAATGGGTGACCGCTCGACCGTTGGAGGCTGACTGTGGTTCGAATTCCACGTAGAACTGTAGATCCCTTCCCTTCTACTAGGTGGTAGGGTTCATCACGCCCGGATTGATACCACCGCACTGAATGAAACGTCGGTTGAGACTTCGTGTTTTCCGTCCAGTTCAGTGTAGCCAACATGAAATGAAGGGAAGCAATGACATGGCACCTAGTTCACCCGGTGTTATGGGCTGACATCACGGATGTTGTAGGTGATGTAGACAAACCTTGTCAGTTTAAAAAAAAATTTTGGACTTGTGATAGAACTACTGGGAAATTCATTCCTAGTTGTCCGATCGGTTAGCATGGCAGATTGATCGGTTAGCACGGCCGATGGATCCGTTAGTAGGGCAGATCAGTATTCGTAAAATTTAATTTACAGTAACATAAGTGCATGAAGACAATGGAAAATAAAAAATATGTTGGTAATAAACAAATGTATTACTTCACTGGTGTTACATACATGTCTGGTTATTACGGGTGTGCTCTCTCACAAACTACTTTCATAGTAGAATAACCACTTCTACAAGCACATTTAAAATTTAATCTCTCAACATCAACACTCGACTTAAAATAATTAGATCTTACGAACGAAACCGGGATTAAAATATGGCGATATTATCAGCGGAGCAGGCGGATCTAATCCTTGGACTGCATGTACTTGATGAGATCGATAACTCTGCTCGAGTATCCAAACTCGTTGTCGTACCAGCTGATAAGCTTGACGAAGTTGTCGTTGAGAGAGATGCCAGCGGCTGCGTCGAAGATGGACGAATGGGTGTCGCCGATGAAGTCCGACGACACCACCTGGTCTTCCGTGTAGGCGAGGATGCCCTTCAGCGGCCCGTTCGCTGCCTCCTTCACCTTCGCCTTGATAGCGTCGTAGCTGGCCGGCTTGCCGAGTCGCACCGTCAGGTCCACGACGGAGACGTTGGCGACGGGCACGCGGAACGCCATGCCTGTTAACTTGCCGTTGAGAGCGGGGATCACCTTGCCGACAGCCTTGGCCGCTCCGGTGGAGGCGGGGATGATGTTCTGCGCGGCGCCGCGCCCGTCGCGCCACAGCTTGCCCGAGGGACCGTCCACAGTCTTCTGGGTGGCAGTGGTGGCGTGCACGGTGGTCATGAGACCCTCAACAATCTCAAAGTTGTCGTGCACGACCTTGGCGAGTGGCGCCAGGCAGTTGGTGGTGCAGGAGGCGTTGGAGACGACCTTCATGGAAGGGTCGTACGCGTCCTGGTTGACTCCGACAACGAACATGGGCGCATCAGCGCTCGGAGCGGAGATAATGACCTTCTTGGCACCGCCCTCCAAGTGTGCGGAGGCCTTCTCGATGGTGGTGAAGACACCGGTGGACTCTACAACATACTCAGCGCCGGCTTTGCCCCAGGGGATGGCCTTGGGGTCGCGCTCGGAGAAGACGGCGATGGGGTTGCCATTGACAACGAGATTTCCGTCCTTGGCCTCGACAGTGCCTTTGAAGCGACCGTGTGTGGAGTCATACTGGAACATGTAGACCATGTAGTCCAGGCCGATGAAGGGGTCGTTGATAGCGACAACTTGCCCGCCGCGCTCAATGGATGCGCGCAACACCAGACGACCAATGCGGCCGAATCCGTTAATTCCGATCTTCGACATGTCTGCAAGAGAAATATTTCACATAATAAATTTGGAAAGGGTTATATAAAATCTCTAGGAAATATTAAATTAAATCAAAGGATGAACTGTCGAAGCACAAAATACCGAGGGGCCAAATCCGCCACAAGTGTCTCGCCTTTACTGTAGAAACTCTTGGGGTATGAAGCTCAGACTCCAAAAAAAAGAAAAACAATTCAAATTTAGCTACAAAGGGATGTTCCGTGAGATTATGGCGGGTTTGACGAGTGCGATTAAGAGGAGTAGGGATGACGGAATCAAGTTCATCAGAGCAGTGGCAATAGTACTACCGGTAAAACAGGCTCAATGATCGAACTATGTGTCTGTGTACTTCGTGAGTGCAGAGTCGCCAATGAGACGAATGGCTTTTCATTGAATAGAATCCAAGGCTGAAATTAAAGCAGGTCTTCTGGGGCACCCTACCCAAGATGGCTGCAATATCCCATCAGCGGTCTTAAAATCACAGACAGGTATAGGACCCCTAATTTTTGGGATGTTAATTTTACTTTGGACTCTATGAACAATCGAAATCCAACATCCCTGGACACCTCCATGTCGTAAATGTATGTCGTATGTCGTAAAAGGCGACTAAGGGATATGACTCCCTTCTTATATTACTAGGTGGTAGGGTTTATCCCGCCCGGGTTGGTACCACCGCACTGAATGAAAGGTCTGTCGAAATTGCTATGTAAATAGTTTGTGTTTTCCGTCCAGTTTAGTGTAACCGGCACGACCGAAGGGAAGCACTGACGTGGCACCAAGTTCACCCGGTGTTATGGGCTGACATCACGGATGTTGTAGGTGATGTAGCCAACCGTGTCAGTTTCAATAAAAAAAAAAAAAAAAACCTCCATACTCAGGAGGCCCAGACTACGTCGGCGTCGTTGGTGATTTGGCTGCCCTGGAAATTAGCTCCGAGTGGAAACGGACGCTAGCGCACTCGAACGCGGTACGATAATGAAACCCGCCTGAACTTCCTAAAAACCTGAACGCATGGCAATCCTAGGTTATGTACCCTATAACAGGACAAATATCTAAGTATGTTACAAGCTTAATTTGAAGGTGATCACCAGACATCGGAATCCGCGGGGCACGAATACGACCTTGTTAGGGATTGACTACGGCGATCAATAAACAATCGACACTGTTATCGATACTCATATTTATTTGTTTATTGTATTTTATTCATGTCATATTTCAGACCTGAATACTTATATACCTACAGTACTTATATAAACATGTATACTTTATGTTAACGATTAAGTAAATATAATACATATTTATATAAGGTCTTTCAAAATTAGTTCATAGTACGCTAAGGGGGGGTTCTGTATCATATAGGGAGTAAAACCTATATAAAAATTTTTGGACCTTGGGCTTTTTTTAAGTAAAAAATTTTTTTATGTAGGTATTTAAATAAAAAATAGGTGGTTGATTTTTATAACCTAATCGATTCAGTTTCATAACAGTAACAAAAAAGTCTTCATGACCATTATGATGTAACACGTGTAAGTTGGTAAAAAAAATTAAATTCTTTCTATTCCATACTAATAAAACTAAAATTGTGGTTTTTCACAATTTCTGAAAGAAAGAGATATACGTGTTGGAAGACTTTTTTGTTCCTAGCACGAAACCGAAACGATTAAGAAAATTTTTTTTTTACTTTTGTCATTAAAAAAAAAATTCTTTGTTCTTCAAAAGTGATCTATCTCCGATACAGAACCCCCCCTTAGCTTACTATGAACAAATTTTGTAAGACCTATTTTTTTGGACCTTGGCCTTTTTTTTATGTAAAATATTTTATTATGTGTTTAAAAAAAAAATAGGTGCTTCATTTTTATAGCCTAATCGATTCAGTTTCATAACAGTAACAAAAAAGTCTTCAATATCATTATGATGTAACACGTGTAAGTTGGTAAAAAAAACCAAATTCTTTCTATTCCATACTAATAAAACTAATATTGTGGTTTGAACAGATTTGTATTGTACCTACAAAGTAAATACAACATTTGTTTATTATATCTTATTTTCTATAGAAATACTCTTAGTTTTAATAATCGACATTATTTCATATTATTCTAAAATAACGATCGATTTTCGATATTTGTGGATACATTGTCCCATCACTAAACAACCTTGAATCATTCGTGCCCCGCGGATTCTGATGTATGGTGATCACGTCATACAGCATACCTACATAGGTACCTCCTCTTAGAATAAAATCTCAACTAATTACTTATTTATACCACCAGGTGTAAAGGGGCTTCCTAATGTTAACTACCTACAATTTCTCATGTTGTGATTTATTCTTTTAACAGTTCTAATTGCAAATGTTCAAATTCCAAAATAATGTTCCAACAAGGTCATTGCCAAGGTCGCCGCAAGTCAACGTATCCAACCCAGAAACTCGACTAGTTGCATAAGAAACGAGCGAGCTCCAGTGTCGTGCATGGCTGACTCTCGCCGGTCGTAGAGGTCAGCTAGAGGTCACACTACATAAATTCATTCATACATCGACGAGACGACGTAAAATGCCGCATAATTTACTTAAAACGCATTGTACACAATATGTGATGAACACAGAAAGCTGTGTGCAAACCAGAAACCGTGCAGATTATACACGATCCCAATTTTCGTAAATACTGCAGGTGTGGGTAATGGCGCCGGCGTATACATACGGTAGAACGATTGAAGATAGTAAGCAATTATTTGACGAGATATTATTTTAGATAAAGAATATACAAATAATTAATACAATTAGGGGTCACTCACCGACAGATATTTGTTGGCTGGACGCGAATTATACACGACACGACCTACTGCACAACGCACGAAATTCAAGTGTCAGCTGGAGGACGAACGAACGAATGAATCACACACAGATTATGTATGGATACCGAAGTGATACCGAATGAAAGGAAAGAATCGTGGAAAGAACGAACGAATGCCGGCAGACTATATTTTTTATCTATGGGCATGGGCGGCGGAGAAGATCGCACAGTGTCAAATATGACCATAAAATCGGACACGTCCTTTTTATTCCCGAAATTTATAGATTTAGTTATTTAAAATGCTAGAGTAAATCTCCCGCCTCTGTGACTTTTAGTTTAGGAGAAATAATTTTTTGAAAATTACACTTTTTTAGTTTCGAAAAAACGCAAAATAATTCTACAATTAAAACTAAGCTACTTATTTAAATTTCACTCAGCCTTATCAAAGACCCTTTCGAATATCCACATTTGAAAAGTTATTCGAGGCTGTGAAAGTTTACAGAAATCGAATTATATATATTTTTTATTTTTTTTATTTTATTTTTTTCTCCTAGATCCCGTAGTAGTAGGCGGAGATATTTATACCGAAAATAGTTCACTATTTCCTCTGTCCGTTAAAGAAAAACCTATGCCTAATTCCATGGGTTTAAGAAGTTATGCTCATTTTAGTGCAATTATCAAGTTTCGGGCAATAGGGTTGGCACTTTACAAAATCTTTTATTTTTCCGCAAAATGATGATATGGTCCCAGCAGTGGATGTATATGGACTGGTCAGTTAGTCAGTCAGTGTGTATGTGTTCACTGCTGGACATACGCCTCCCCAATTTTAAACATAGTAGCCGACATGAAATGAAGGGAAACACTGACATGGCATGCATACTTAGTTCTCCCGGTGTTATGAGCTGACATCAATCGTTTGAGTGTAACAACTTATTATTAAATGTGAAAAAAACTAACGTGATTCGATTTGCCCTGAGACTTGGAACAAATAATGAAGAAACTGAAGTTTTGAAGGTTCTCAAAGACATGTCATTGAATACTGTCAAAGAAATTGATTTCCTAGGAATAAAGATGGACGAAAAATTGAATTGGGAGGGTCACATAGACAAAGTGGCCAAAAAGTTGAGCTCTGCTTGCTACGCTATAAAAAAAATTAGAGAGATAGGAGGTGAAAAAGCTGCTAGACTGATATACTATGCTTATTTTCACAGCATTATGACGTACGGACTTATGTTTTGGGGTACGGCTGCTAAGGTAAGAATTGTTGCACTTCAAAAACGTGCTATCCGACACATACGTAGCCTGAAGCCCAGGGATTCATGTCGTGAAGTCTTCAAGGACCTAAAGGTAATGACATTATATAGTGCATATATTTATCAGAATTTACTATATGCAAGAAAAAATATACATCTCACTCCGCAACATTCCCAAGTACACAATTATAATACCAGACATCGTGAGAACATCCAAAACATTCAGCATAGACTAACGAAGGTTTCTAAAAGTTTTATCTGCAATAGTATAACATTTTATAATAAACTACCACTGGCAATTCGTGATCTCAATGATCACGAATTCGAGGTTAAAGTGAAAAATTTGCTAATAGTAAAAAGTTACTATAAACTGACGGACACCAACTGTGATAAATTTCTCTAGTCTTTTCTAGTCATTTACAATTCTCTCTATTTTTATTTTATATATTGTTGTGATTTTGACCTAATTCTAATTTATATTTTTAATGTGACTGAAATAATTTAGTTTTTAACTGTAGTTTTAATTCTCTGACATTTTTTGACAATTGTTATTTAGTTCGTACATTCTTTTGACGATTTATTTTTTATTTTTTATTATAATTTTTTAATTTTTATTTTCTTGACATTTTGTTATTTATAGAATTATAGGTGCGTTATATTAATTAATTAATTCTGTGTTGTGTATTAAATTGTTGACGATGGCCTATTTTTTTGCTTAAAACTTAAATGACGAATCTAAGTGTATCTTGTGTACCTACAGATGATGAAGAAATAAATAAAAATAAAAAAAAAATCACGGATGCTGTAGTGTAGGTGATTTAGTGAGCCGTGTCAGTTTCCATAAAAAAAAAACAAAAAAAAACAAAAACAAAAACCAAAACTAGCTAATTATTATTAAAAGAAATCACGAAACAATACAATAAAATTAATCAAATGTCAAAAAAAAATAAATAAAAAATGGAAAAAAAATTATTCATTCTAGTAACAACCCTAGCCCATAGCGAATAACTCCTGTAACTTCTTAATCCCATGGAATTAGGCGTCGGTTTTTTTTAACGGACAGAGGAAAGAGTGAACTATTTTCGGTATAAATATCTCCTCCTACTACTATGGGATCTAGGAGAAAAAAAATAAAATAAAAAAAATAAAAAATAAATATAATTCGATTTCTGTAAACTTTCACAGCCTCGAATAACTTTTCAAATGTGGATATTCGAAAGGGTCTTTGATAAGGCTGAGTGAAATTTAAATAAGTAGCTTAGTTTTAATTGTAGAATTATTTTTCGTTTTTCCGAAACTAAAAAAGTGTAATTTTCAAAAAATTATTTCTCCTAAACTAAAAGTCGCAGAGGCGGGGGAGTTTAACTCTAGCATTTTAAATAACTAAATCTATTAATTTCTGGAATAAAAAGAACGTGTCCGATTTTAAGGTCATATTTGACACTGTGGATCGGTCTAAGGAAGTGAGATAGATATTTATAATTGACATCTATTACCTATAATTATATTCACGAGTACAATTAAGTACAGTGCCCGGCAGTAAATAATGAACATCGAGCTTTAGAGAGAGACAATCCTGTTGTAGTTGTAGAGCTTCGTCCCTATGGCACAGAGAGTTAGTGCGACTGGGACGACGCTCTACAACCGAATCGTCTCTTTCTAAACTCGATGTTCATTATTTACTGCCGGGGTACTGTAACTATACAGGGTGTCCCCGGACAGGTGTAGTTCCTTTAAGGAGGCTATTCTACGCCTTGTAACAAAAGCACTGGTGAAAGAATTTTTTAAATATGTGCTTTCATTAAAATTTTAGGATTTCCTAACAAACTAAATGCATACTACAATGTGTGGGCGCCTTTAGACCGCGCGACTGTGAAACGCAAGGTGGAATGGCGCGGGTCGGGGCGCGAGCGGTACGCGGGCGGGGCGGGCTATCTGTTTGCGTTCAGTCGCGTCGCGTCCCGTCCATATTCCCGCTGTCCGCTGCCCCGCGCCCCGCGCGCGCCCGATTAGAGCATTACAACATTACACTACATTAATAACTTTAAAAATTATATCTCCGCAACGGGCGTACCTAGAACCCTACTTCTCTTACTAATTATGTTTGTTGGAAAGCGTAGAATAGCCTCCTTAAAGGAACTACACCTGTCCGGGGACACCCTGTATTCCTCACCTCAATTTTCTAAACAAAAAATTTGATTGCAAGCATTTCAATGAATTTCATTATTAATCATCATCAATAATCCGATATCATCGAAACCGTTTACTATCTAGGCTGAGTACGAAATAATATTATGGCACATCTCACATCTTTTTCAGAATTTTATGCGTCAAGGTGGGGTGATTAAAAGTAAAAAGTACCTAGTTTGCAATTTCGCGAAATTAATTACTTCCGAACCTAATTTCTGAGAAGGTATTTATGAATATCGCCTTGGTGTAGGGAAGGCCAAAAATACCGAAAAAGTTAGGTACTGGGGAAGGCAGGATTACATATTATTACATAGGTAGGTGAAAATATAGGTGTAGGTTTTCGAGCAATAAACTTTGCATATATTTTATTCGTAAGACATACGAATTCCCGGTGGTATGACGTCACATGCTGATGACACAATTTTATACGGTGGGCTCAAGGATTATAGAAGGTTTTTTTTTTTTTTTTTCATTTATTTAAAGGGTTTGTTTCATTAAATGAAAATGCCAACCCTCTTCATACAACAACAAACATAACACAATAAAATAATAGACAACAACAACTTAAAAACTAACCAAACTAATTCGAGCGAGCAGCTCTTTCTTTCATAATAACATTATACATTATAAACAACTTCGCAGCACCCTCGGATGCTGGATGAGCCAAATTATCTATATATGGACCTAAACAGAATCGCCCATAATTCAAATGTTTCCTAACTAAATTTCCCCTTGCACATTCGGTCAAAATATGATATACATCTTCAGGAACTCCGCATAGATCACAATTTGGAGATGATACCTTTTTCATTAAAAAACCAAATTTATTTAAAGGAATGTGACCAGATCTTAAACGAAAAGCCACGACAAGACGTTGACGATTCATTTTTAATTTGTCAAACCAGGGTACTAAGGGCGGTTCATTTTGTATGATTTTATACCATATTCCTTTATCTCTAGATCTAAGATCAAAATATTCTTTCCACCTAATATAACAATTATACTTAGCTAAACACGTTAAAGTCAAATACGTAGGCTTAACTTCTAATGGAATACCATCACAAATTGCTTCCTTTGCTAGCCTATCAGCAGTTTCATTTCCATTTATACCAACATGGGAAGGAATCCATTGAAGTTTTATTTTCTTATCCAGTTGTCTAATTTCGTCAATCGTTTTGAGGATGGCATAGGTTACAGGGGAACTTCTCCCTCCTCTAACACTCCGTAGAATATCTTGAAGCCCACTCCTAGAATCTGATAATATTACAAATTTATTTGCCGAAAGCAGCGAAAGGGATTTTTTATACGACAGAGCTTCCAGAATTGCTGTCAGCTCTATTGTCATGATACTTGTTTTACCAGAAATTTTAAATTTTGCATTTGTACCTATATTTGGATCAAAGAAAGCCGCTCCTAATCTTTCAGAATCTTTAGAACCATCTGTGAATATAAAGCAATAATCTTTATATTCATGATTTAACATATTTATACATGCTCGAAAGATTGTACCAAGATCCATATTGCGTTTTGCCAAATTTATGCCTTCTATATGTGTCTTTATAAATTCTTTAATGTTAATTCCGCTGACCCAAGTTTTAAGAGAAAAAATATCTGGCATATGACTTATGTACATGGGTTCATTTTTAAATATTTTTAAAGCTGATACAACTGAAGGAGTAATTTTATTTTTCCAATATTTGCTACTAATTTGTAAAATTTCCAACTGTCGAAGAAGCTCAACCGTCTCATTATTCTTTACAGATAAACATTTCAATGCATATTTGTAAGCAAGGTACTTCCTACGTAGAAATAGAGGTTGTATACACAACTCGCTCTCCATAACATGAATGGGCGTGCGTTTTATAAAACCTCCAATAACACGTAAGCATTGATTCTGAATTTTGTCTAGTTTATATAAATACTTGTGGGCACTGGTGTCATACAAAAACGAACCATAATCTAACCTACTGCGAATTAATGAAATGTAAATACGGCGTAAATGAATTGTGTGTACACCCCACCCTGAACCAGCTAAAATTTTTAATATATTTATAAACCGTGAACATTTGGCTGAAATTTCGTTTATATGTTTGATCCATCGTAATGAAGTATCCAACCACATTCCTAAATACTTTATATGATCAGAAAATTGTATTTCATTTCCTTGAATGTTTAACTTTAATTGACTCTGATTTCGACCTTTCCTAAAAAGGCAGCACTGAGTCTTAGGAACAGATAATTCTAGGCCTAAATCATTTAATATTTTCACTAGATCATTGAGAGCCTGTTGTAAGTTAATATTTGAATTGTTAATCTTATCAACATAAATGTAAAATACAAAGTCATCAGCGTATTGCGAAAAAAATACATTGGAAATCTTATTGCTAACATCTATAGTAGCCACATTGAATAATAAAGGAGACAAAGGATCTCCTTGGGCAAGACCTTTGCTGGTTTTTCTACGAATAACATCACCTTCAGCAGTATGTACAATTAGGTATCTTTCATTAAGAAAATTAAATAAATACCTGCAGTACTGCCTTCCAATATTAAGCCTATCTAAAATACGTGTGAGACTGTTTACATCAACATTATTATATGCATTTTCTATGTCTACAAAACAAGCTAGAACCTGACAGTTTTTAGAAAAACCAATTTGAATTCTAGTACATAATCGAGTTAAACAATCTATACTTGATTGACCCCTTCTGAAACCGACTGTGAAATCAGATAACTTATGATTATGTTCTATAAACCATTCCAATCTTCTAGCTATAATCAAATGTAGAGTTTTACAAACACATGAAATTAATGAGATCGGTCTCCAAGTTGACATTTCATTATGTACTCCTCCCTGTTTTGGAATAGGTACAACATTAATATACCGCCATTGATTTGGAACAAAGCCTTCTTGATAAAACGCACTGTATAAATTAGCTAAACACCTCTTGCCTTCTGCTGGGAGATTAAAAATCATCGAATAGGATATGTCATCCTCTCCTGGAGATGTGTCTTTCGCTTTACTGCAATTTTCTATTTCATGTATGGATATATTTCTGTCTAGATTACTATTAAAGGAGACAAATTCTGGTGTGACATTACTTACAAAATCTGGTGTTAGTTTACAAATGAATTCCTCAGCCTGTACTTTAGAAAGAACTGCCCTACTGAAAGAGTTACCCTTAATCCATTTCATACGTCTCCATAAATCAGAAGACGTGCTACTTTCGTCAATACTGTCACAAAATTCTCGCCAACTTTTATATTTTTCCTGTCTAATACAACGTTGAGCCTCTGCTACACATTCTTTATATTTATTTAAATTTTCCGTCGATGGCATTTTCCTAAATCTGACTAAGGCTAAACGACGCTTGGCAATCAAATTCGACAATTTTGAAGTCCAAAATGGTTTAGGCGTAAAAGATTGAGATGGATTTTTAATAACTTTAATATGCGGAATTGACAAATCGGCTGCTCTATTTAATTCTTTAATAAAATTATCATACCTGCACTGTAAATCTTCTTCAATATCATTACCTTTAAATACTAGTTCTAATATTTCCTTGTACTTATCCCAATTAGCCAATTTATAGTTTCTTTTATGTTTGCTTTTCTGTAATCTTTGCAAATTTGATGAAAATTTAATAACCAGATGATCACTTCCTAATGTTTCATTTGTTATTACCCAAGCGAGTTTTAATGCTATATCAGTAGTAGCAAAAGTCACATCCGGAGAGGATTGTTGTAAAATATTGCTAACTAATTTAATTCTTGACAGTTGTCCATCGTTAATATAAACAAAATTACTGTCTCTTATGGCTTCTGATATTTGTGTACCTCTTAGATCTGTTCTATTTGACCAATTTAAATGATGGCCATTAAAATCACCTGCTATAATAGTCTTTTCAGTAAATAAGGTAAAAAGACTATCCCAATCATTAGAAGTATAACATACAGCTGGTGGGCAATATATTGATAAAATATTTTCAATGTGAGCACAATTAAAAAGTTGTATACCAATGACTTCAGCTGGCATTTGAATTCTCTGTAAATTTAAAATTTTAACTATCATAGATTTGTGACAGATTATAGCAACTCCTCCATATGAGTCAGCTCTATCTTTTCTGAATATATTATAACCAGAAATGTGCAATCTCGACCCAGGTTCCAGCCAAGTTTCACTCAAAATAGCAACATGAATCTTTTCCCGATTCAACAATAATTCAAATTCTGGAAGTTTCGGTCTGAGACTTTGGCAATTCCACTGCAAAAAATTACATTTAATATTCTTATTATTTCATCCATTTATTTACACATTTTTTTTATATTAATTTTACATAATATTTACAAACTTAAAATCTAAAATTAATACAAAAACAAATGGAGTTTCCACCACCGGCGGCGGGGCGAGCCCAAGCTACCGATGGTCGGGTCCCAAAGAGAGGAACCTCCGGACGATGCGTGCAGTGTCGAGCAGGGCTGCCTTCTGTATCTGGCCCTTGACCCAACCACTCAGCGAGAGCCTCTCAAGGTGGTCGTCGAGGCTCTTCGCTATCAGCCCATGCGCCGAAACGACTATGGGCACAACGATCGTCGAGTCGACGGGCCACATTTTGGTAACCTCATGCTGCAGATCCAGATATTTTAACATCTTCTCTGCTTATTCTTATTATTATTATTGTGACTAGCCATTAAAAAGAGAAGTCAAAAATGACCCATCCATACAAATGCTCACTACCCAAGATTTTACAACATTTATAATTAACTCCACACAACTCTCAACCTTCTCACTCATGCTTAGACTAGACAATATTATGTCCTTAAACTTATAAAGCGCCTCCATTAATATTTTGCTTCCTCGATCTTCAGTCTGTTCTGACAAACCTGTGCTTGACGACTTGATATTCTCTGTTAATTTCACCACATTCTCAATGATTACTTTACTGGGACCTGACGGAATCTGAGATGACTTTATTGTACCCCCATGCCGCTCACCTGTATTTGAGCGTGCATAATTATGATCACTCTTGATATTATTTCTCTGAGGTACAGGTGCGGGTGAGCGTAGTATTTGAGAATACAAAGGACGATTTGTCATTGACTCATTTATCAATAATGGTTCAGATGTCATCATACTACAACTTGCCAGTTCTTTATCTGTGGTACCGGATAACTTTATAATATCATTTTCTTGATCTTGAAGAATGGATTTTGAATTTCTTAGCTCATTCGCAGCTGTTCTGTAATTTACTTTCTCCTCTGACATGACCATTCTGATATACTTTTCTTTGGAATACGCTGGACATATTTTTGACAATGCCATATGAGCTCCGTTACAATTAATACATCTCAACTCGTTTGTAGTGCAGTTTTCATGATTTTTTCCGCATTTTGGACACACAATCTTCTTAGTAGGACATGATATTTTAATGTGCCCAAATTTCCAACAACCTGAACACTGGGTTACCGGAAAAACATATTGTTCCACCTTCCTTGGTACTCCAAAGGCATAAACTCTTTCAGGGAGAATCTTGGAATCAAAAGCTAAACGTACTGATTCGCTTAACTCCCATGCTCCAGTAGCACTTCTACGCTTCAATCTCTTTACCTTAATAATTTTTGTAGAATCACAAGAGAATATAGACTCCAGTTCTTTGTCATCAATATCAATGTCTACTTGTCTTACTACACCATATGCAGCAATTTCTGTGTGCGCATTTACACATAACATACCCTTTTCTCGAATTTTTGTATTTTCCTCCAATTTTCCTGCACTTCTAGAATCAGCAAAAAATACAGACGTCTTATATGGATTTCTTATCTTAATATTTTGGACTCCATTGACACCAACATCTCTCAGCAACTTAGCAAATGCCATAAGTTTTGGTAAGGGCTCACTAGAAGAGACAATTATTTCAATTTGCCTCTCCTTCTCCTTCGTCTTCTCAATTTTCGCCGCTTTCCTTCCATGAACTTTAATGAATGAACCACCTTCATCACCTGGATCACTCTCCTCAGTCAGTACTACTTCTTCACCCTTTCTTTTTGACGCATTTGCTTTTCCACTTTCCTCCATGTCTGCCTCACTCTCTGAGGTGCTCCCCATCGGGAAGAAGCTCTAAAACGACTAGAATTTAAACAATAAGATTAATGAAAATTTTACAGAAAAAATCGTGACTTTCGCCACTGACAGCTCCCACTCACCCCATTATTATAGAAGGTTAGTGGGCTCACGGCACTCGACTTAAAAAAAACTCGAAAAATATTAAAAAATACGTTTTGAAGATATCACGATAATTCTGTCAAGGTTATTTATATTTTTTTTAGCTTATACAATTTTCAAGCTCCCTTTTTTTTTACCCCAAAAATTGGCCCTTACAATCGATCGACATTGATACGATATCGTAGGTAGTAACATCGTTATTGAACCAATCAGATTGCACAGGGATTTTTACGTGCTGCCAAATGAACCAATCACGCAGAGATTCGTTCTTTTATTCAGTAGCTTAGACACGCACGACATAAAAAATTTAATAATATCATTGATAATAAATAACCCTAACCTAATGTTGAGGCGGTGCATGTCGTTTTTGTTACGTTTCGTTTCGTATATATGTGGGTGGACGGACAATGGCGCGCGAAAACAGCTGATCTTTCTTTGTTCTTTCATGTGCCGCTTCGGTACGCTGCACTCTGTCCGTGGTCACTTCGTTCTATATCTATGGTTCTCTTCTATCATCCATCAATCATCATTCTAACGTCACGCGCGCTAAATTTGATCTTTGATAAATATTGTGCATAGGAATTTCGAGTAAAATTTTTAATTGTGCCATTATTTCCTTACTTGCTTACCATATGCCTAATTTTTTGCGGGATATTTAATTAAATACATTATTTTCAAAAATAAACACCTTCTAAAAATAATTTGGGAGAAGGTGCTTCAACAGTTTATTTGATTCTTCGGTAAAAATTACATTCGTTTTATCTAATACTAATATTGTACCTACGTCTTTGTTTGAATAAGTACTTATTACTGCAATTACAGTAGATACTTGCCTACTCTACATAAATTATTGGCCTTAAAAGCAATAGAGACCAAAAAAGGACCTAAACATTGACCTATCGGTGAGAATGAACTATATAAATGACAAATTTAAATCTTCAAATTCTATTGAAGATATAAAAATACTGAAAGAAACAATTACTTCTGAAAATGAAGATTCCGCAGCCTTTGAAGAGGAGAATTATTGTGTTTATTTTGTCGGTGAACCCAATAGAACAACAAAACAACATAATTATTATGACACAACAACTATTGCAGGAATATGTTATTTCGATGACTGTACAAAATTACAAGCGGAAAAACATTACAAAAACGAGCATCCAACATTGTTTGCGCCAACAAACACTAAAATTGAGAACTTTGGACAGAGAAAAGAAATTATTTCAAACTACATTCTGAACCAAATGAATGAAGACATCTCAGAAGATATGGAAACATCAATACTGCTTGAACCAAACTTATCAACAGAGAGTTTTGAAATGGTAACAGATTTATCAGCACTTTTTACAAGCAAACTTGATACCCCCATGGAGTTGTGTGATAAACTAGCTAGTGCCAGTGAAACCGACTCAGAAAATTCATTAAAAATTTCGGAGAAAATATCAATGGAAATTAAATTGTGTGAAGTCACTGAGTCCTATGAAGAGTTAGAAAAGTTGAACACGCTGTGTAGACATTTAGAAGTATCCGATGATATGTCCGATAACTTTTTTTTTAAATTAAAGAATGATCAAAGAAGAATTAAGGAGTAAGCAAGGAGTATTCTTTGATAATGTTCTGTCAGGAAGTAATACTTGAGGATTTCTCAAAATGTGTCAACAAATTAAAACATGTACGATAAAAATATTAATACTTTATTATTCAACTGGACGGACCCGGTACCTACCACCACAAATCACAGAATCTCTGCACTATACAGGGTGTTCGGCACATGGACCGACAGCATTTTTCTGTAGGTAAGTGGGGTCATTTGCAATGTTTTGACCCATGACACCTTTTGTCAAATGTCACGTGGTATCGAGATACGATTTTTTTTCTTTATTTTTGAAAATTACCAAAATTTAAACCAATTTTAAACCATTGTAACTTTTTTGTTTATGATTTTATCACCACGAAATAAAATTGATTTAATCTTACGATGTATCCTCGTTCTGGAAAAAATATTATTTGATGAAATTAATACCATGAAAAGTTTGACCTCTTTACGGCTAAAACCCGCTTGTTACTATAGCGATCTCGTAGGATGTCCAGCGCGATGTTAAAATTGTTGTCAATGAGCTTAAGGTGCTGCACCAATGCCCGCGGTTCATCTGACAAACACCCCAACAAGTAGTACAGCTTCTGCGCCCCGGACATGGTGTTATCACTCGCGATTAGAGAATTAAAGAGACCTCCCAAAGTCCCGAGAACGAGTAAAAATATGACAGACTCTTAAACTAGCGAACTTTTTAAAAGAAAATGAAGCGCTCAATTGCTGTTAGTTTTTTTTTATGAATTAAGAAATTAAGATTCTGTCACATTTTTACTCGTTCTCGGGACTTTGGGAGGTCATAAAACCTTTTCATGGTATTAACTTCATCAATTAATATTTTTTTCTAGAACAAGGATACATCGTAAAATTCAATAAATTATATTTCGTTATGATACAATTATAAACAAAAAAGTTACAAGGGTTTAAAGCTGGGATTTTAGTAATTTTCAAAAATAAAGAAAAAAAATCGTATCTCGACACCACGTGATACCAGACAAAAGGTGTCATAGGTCAAAACCTTGCAAATGACCCCACTTACCTAGAAAAAAAAAATTTCGGTCCATGTGCCGAACACCCTGTATACAAAATAAAATAATTACTTAATTACTTGAGTTTGGAAATTATTATTTACATTAAAAAGAGCTATACAAGTATAGGTATATTATTTTAGACCATGAGTATCTAAACTAATATGTAAACAAGTGTAACTAGATAAAACTAGTGCCTAAGTGGTGTTCAGACTTCAAGTTTCAAGGTTCTATATTAATTAGATTTAATGCTATGTATTTTTTCTTAATTATTTGATTGAACACAATCCTGTAAAGGCATTTGAACATTTAAAATGTTCTTAGCAAAACAAATATTGTTTACAATCACTTTACCCTGTAACAAAATGACATATTTCCAGTACTTTTATATTATTTTATATCGATTACTATTATGACATTATATAAATCTCACCTATCACATCACATATCTAATATATAAATCTGACCAATACAAATGACAGATCTCATACATACCAAACAATTTTAATTTAAAATTTATGTTTGCCTGCGTTGAGTGTCGCGCACAGAGTAAGAGCGTCCGGCGGCCGGGAGGAGACGGGCGCCCAAATCTCTTCTGGGGTGTTAAGGAATGAATGAACAGTATAATAACTAATTAACTGCATAATTTTAAGTTATTCATGTATTTGTACTTAGAAATTATCTTTATACACAACTGGTATATGCAATTTAAACTTGGTATTAAGGTATTAATCACATACTAAATTAACGGGTGGCTAAGCTCAAGTGGCAGTGGGCTGGCCACATCAGCCGAAGAGACGACGGCCGTTGGAGTAACCGTGTCCTACACTGCCGTGGCCGTGGACAGGAAAACAGAGTGTAGGAAGAGCACCCGTCAGGTGGGACGACGACATCAAGTATGTCGGCAGAGTGGTTCTGTACGGCCAGGAAGACTGGAGTAAAATTGGACAGACTATGTATGTCCAGCAGTGGACGCATAAACTATGACTAACTGAATTATCATAAAGAGATTACCTTTCCCCTAAATGATTGCATATTACGAGTTTGTTATTAATTCTATTTCTATGTGCTAATTCTTATTCATAATTTCATATCATTAATCATAAAGTCGTTTTAAATGAGATTGCTTTGAGAATGCGATGACAATGTCAACTAACGAATATTTCATGAGTAAACAATTTGATGCCAATAACATAACTTTTTTATATGGAACCAGAAGCGGTGCTCACATGGCCTAAACTGCACGCAGCGTGTCAGCTGATTATACATTTTTCTTGCCGGTATCAGGTGCCGTGTCAGCACTTCCCTTTGGTAGTGTCGGCTAAAGTGGTCGGAAGACAAGAACAAATTATTGTTTCATAGCCTTTCCGACCTACCTCCATAACGGCAGTGATATCTGGATGGATTTGTCCCTACAGTTTGACATTCAATCCGAAGCATGGATCAACTCGTGTTTATGAAAGAATCAACATGATGTCTCAGCATTTCGTCATTGAATAACACTTAATTAGCAATATTATCAGCGGTGTAAACTAGGCTTTATATTACCAAAAAAACTTTTATTTTAATATGTACTATACTATATCACATGTATCTGATATAATTAAAAAAAAATATCCTCTCTGATATGGTCAACGACTGATCTAATACCTACATATTTAGAATAGTTTCTTATATTTTTAGTGCTAACCAAAAACGATCACGTAATAGAGTAGATGATTTATCCATTTTTTTTAAATCTTTATTTTGTTTAGGGCTTTAGCCATTCCTGGCTATGCCAGCCCCATAGTAACTATATTGATTTTTTATTGTACTTCAGCACGATTCAACGCCTGTGACTTTACAAAAAAACTTAGTATGAATTCAAACTCCTCCCCCTGAGCTCGCCCCAATGCTTCATGTACTTTCATGTATTTATCCATTTGAAATTTAGATATATCATCGATACTTTGGCAAAATTGGTAAAGCCCTGGTAGCTAGTGCCAAAAGGTCTTGGCTCAAATCTCGGTTGGGGATTTTTTTTATACAATAATTAAAATAAACTTATTTAATTTTTATGTGTTAGTACTAAGCATGTATTCAGTTTATATTTCTTTATTAGATAGAAAATGAAGAGAAAAACTGCTCGAGACATATTTTTTCTCTTCATTTTCGGCTTTTCGTCTATCTAATAAAGTTAACGTAGTTGAACTGATCATAAGTTGCAATCTAAAAATAATTAAAGTAGATCTAATAGTCAACAGGTGCAACTTGAACTATAGACTGGAACATATTACTGCTGAGAAGCTTGTAATTAAGGCTGATTATTATCTTGGAGAACTCCGCTCTATTCATCTCTATGAAGTCTGCTATGGCCACGTTGACGGGGGCCGCAGCGTGGTCGCGATGTCGCGGCGGAGCCCCGGGGGACAGGTCCCTTAGAAGCGGGAGCACCTTCTCTTGTACGGGCACTGCGCACTGCTCGCGCAGATTCGACACCCATCTGGGGAAAAATTCAAAATGCTCACGATATTGCATCACATCAATTTTGAGAATTTCACCTTCCGTCACATAACATCACACCTGTTTACCAATGGGGTATGCACAGAGACAACGTATCTCTACATGCCAATGAAATAAATTGAAACATATTGGTATAATGGATGATAGGAGACTAACGAAAAGAGATTTATACAGCGAATGTAAGTGGAAGAGTCTGAAGGGTCACCCTAGACACAGTAGACCAGATAGGGCATGTGCGAAAAAGGGCCAAGTGGCTCGCCACCACTACAGATACGGAGAATGGCGGAAACACAAGACTGGGCAGCAAATTACAAGGGTCAAGTGCATAGTACCCATTACCGACGAGCATGTATGAAGAGAGAGGAAGAGGCGGCAGAAGTATGTCAAGGCGTGACTATGTATGTATGTATGTATGTACAAAAAGAAAGTGAAATAAAAAGTTGATTCAATGATATTGCAATCACAGATTAAAATGCGATGTGAACCTCCGATATTCAATAGCCCAACCGACAGAGCATATTGCCACACAAATTTCAAGAGACCTCGCGTATCAAATGTCACAAATGACGACACACGATCCTGGTTCACGCCCCCGCCGCGCCGCGCCGGTAGCAAACACATTGCTATCGGGTCGAGCCCCAGCGCTACAAAAATGGAGGTCATGACAGCACACGCCAACACCAGTGTCAAGTGATAAGAATTTAAATAAAAGCTTACTTTTATCAATTTTTTATTCACAGTGATATACGTTTCTTGGAAACGAGTGGAATAATAAAATAAATAAAGATAATAAACTATTTAGTTTATTTAAGTATCGGGTAGACCAGATAGGGCATGTGCGAACAATGTGGTTAAGGAATCAGCCTGTCAGTGGTTCCAATCCCGAGGTGTTTTGGAATTTTCGAAGAATGCACGTTTTCAATGTAGCCATCACTTCAGTGAAGGACAACACAGTAACAATCATAGTGCATCGTTGTGTAGATTATGTATGTAGGTCCACCTACATACATAATCTACACAAGTAATTTAAGAGTAGAGTACAAGAGTAATTTTCATTCTTCAATAAGTGAGAATTTTGTATCACAGAAATGTCTTTTGCACACATAGATTTTGACATAAGAATACTTTTTTTTTTCTTACATATTGTCTACCATGCGATCAGACTTTGGTAGGTATAAGAAAATAGTATGTCGCTTAGGACGCCTGGGTTCAGTCCTCCATTGAAGACTCCTCCTTCACTGTTGAGTCGCTGCACAGCCTGTTGTCGTGTTCCAGGATCTTGGGGCGCTTTAGTCAATCCCTAACAGCACTTTGTTCCAGTAGCTCAGGGGTGAGTTTGTTTGTGTGTACACTCAGTCGCCTTGTGTGCTGTAGAGTTGAACATCCACTTTTACTGTGGGCATGTCGAGGCAGTCACAACTGCGTTTCGAGCGAGCCAACCCAACCCGAAAGCATGCTTCGAAGATTTTTCGCAACATTTTGTTTTGAACCTGCTGCAACGCTGCGATGCTGGCGTTGCTGGCAGTTCCCCAGAGCTAGATTCCATATTTCCAGAATGGTTTTTCTTGTCGCCTTATAAATAAGCAGCTTGTTAACACTGCAACGAGAGTCCCTTCCCAGAAGCCAGTCAAGGTTGTTGAGGCTAAGGCATATCTGTCTTTTTGTTTTTTAAATGCTCTTTCAAGGATCTTACTTCGAAAACTTGACACTGAGGCAGTTCCCCTGCCTGAGCGTGTAGGTGACATTGTTTGACTTTCCTGCACTGACTTTTATTCGCCAGATTTTAAGCCACCGATTTATCGAGTTCAGATGTATTTTAGAAGGTGTGAGGCGGCACCAGGATTATTTTCAGTTGTGAGTGTGGAAGCGTCATCTAGAGTGCAGTAGATCTGCCGTAAAAATTGTGTATAGTACCGGACCCAGAACTGAAACCTGAGGCACTCCACCTGACCACCCTGACTTGGTAAACTCTGCTCTTCAGATAAAATTCTAGCATGGTTGAAGTTGTGGGGCAGATTCTTCTTCAGTTTGTGCAGCAGGTCATCATGCCAAACTTTGTCAAATGCCTGCTGTACATGCAGACAGACCGTAGGACAGTATTCTTTGTTTTCCAGAGATTGTCTCATTTTATGAGCGACATGATTGTGGACCTCTGCTCAGGCTTATTGGATGATGGGACGACACTTCGTTCAGTGGCTCACCAGGATTGGCTTGCGTATAATTATTATATGTGAATATTGATTTTTTGGGCTTTTGCCATCTACAATCGGAATGAGACCTTTAGAAGATTTTGTGAGAAGTTGGGCGAGTGAGTTTAGTCATTCATTAATGACTCTACTCATAAATTACTGCTTAAGTATAATTTTTTATTATATCTGGCCTATCCTCCAAAGCAAGGATTTGATAACGCTTGTTTGTGACACATAAGCATAGAAATAGCTTTAAAGCACTTAAGTAATATATTTTGACATTACACATGTCAGAATATGAATTACCTACTGATAGCACTAACCTTAAGATAATAAAAGAAGTTGTGGGAGTGAGGACAGCCTGGTGGACGAACCCGGTGCCGGGATGCCTGCGCAGCCCCGCGAGGAAGTTCAGCAGCCCCCGCACCGAGTCCTGGCGAGGCCACGGCGTCGGCATCTGTTCCGGCTGCCACAGTCGCGCGGACATGTACACTGCTGGATGCCGGTATACGATGATCACCTGTAAGATCGATTTGTGTTGTTCTATGTAGCGTACCTTACAAGGGTAGGGTTTAACCCATCCAGATTGGTGCCACTGTCTGGTCTGAAGTATTGACATGACTTGACATGCTCATCAAAGTGTTATGGGTTGACATCACGGGTGTAGTAGGTGATGTAGCGAACACAGTGTCGGGCGACAGCACAGCTTGCCTAAGCACACCGCGCACAGATGTAAAAATTAGACCTAATCATAGTTTCCAAACATTCATAATAATTAATAACGCAATTATTGCGGAACGGCAAACACACTTACAAACCGGAAAGAATGCTAGCTTGGGGATTGAAATATGTTTACACCAAGCAAATTATGGAGTGGTGGGCACTGGGCATTCGTTCGCTTGATGTAATTTTAACTAAGTAATTTTGTCAGCCTCGATAGCTCAGTTGTGCAGACAGTCAACTGTCGCTATTGAATGTTAAGCAACGCTGGATGCGGTCAGTACATGGATGAGTGACCGCTGACCGTTGGAGGCTGACCGAGGTTCGGATTCCTCGTAAAACTGTAGGTCCCTTCCCTTCTAATCTTACTTGGTGGTAGGGTTTAACCCGCCCGGGTTGATACCACCGCACTGAATGAAACGTCGGTCCAAACGGCTATGTAAATAGTTTGTGTTTTCCGACCAGTTCAGTGTAGCCGGCACGATCAAAGGGGGAAGCACTGACATGGCACCTAGTTCACCCGGTGTTATGGGCTGACATCACGGATGTTGTAGGTGATGTAGCCAACCGTGTCAGTTTCCATAAAAAAAAAAAAACTGCACCTTAAGAGTATCTGATGTATGTGTAGCACTCGTAATGGTTTTGGTAAGGTTTCTCTCACTGCTCAGCCTCTTGGAGAAATCTTGTGAAAATAGAGGTATGCTAGATAGCATTGGTGAAAATTTCATATAAAACCATTCAACCATTTTCAGTTTAACGGTTACAAATTAGATTCTATTTCTTGACTACAAAGCTGTTTAGCCCTTAGCTGCTGTCTGTTGTTCAGTGGCGTGCGGTGGGTTATGTTGACACGAACCCTAGTAACCACGATTAAGAAAAATCTCATCAAAATGAGCAGTTCATTACTGAAGAAAACCAATATAAAGCATCAAGTGGAAAAAAACCCGAAGAAGAAAAGTACATTCTAAGTCAAGAAAATAAATGTGTGATAAAACAATTCAAATCACAAAAGTGATTTACGCAACAACCAAATTTTTCGCGTCCTCAAAACCATCGTCACCAATGCGACGAAACACTCGCTAGCTCGCTGGCTCACGGCGATCAGCCGACAAGCATGGATTTTCTATAATGGTATTAGTCGCATAGGTCTCAGTTTGGAAAATGTAATTAGGTACAATCTTTATGTCTGCGCGCGGCACGCATCGGCAAGTTGTGGTGTGTTTTGCTTCTACGGGCCGCCT
Organism: Nematopogon swammerdamellus; assembly: GCA_946902875.1. Taxonomy (NCBI): domain Eukaryota; kingdom Metazoa; phylum Arthropoda; class Insecta; order Lepidoptera; family Adelidae; genus Nematopogon; species Nematopogon swammerdamellus. Next base: position 13,185,595 of record OX336349.1, read on the forward strand.
GGCACAGGTTGTTATAGTGAAAGAGGTATCCAAGTGACCTGCTGATGCGCCCGGTGCATGGTGTTTAGGGTGATGGAGTCAAGGTCGATGCGGCGCGGGCAGATCCTTGCGCCGAACATGTTCACGAGCGCCGCGATCAACCGGCCGTGATCGTGCCCGTCCATCTTGTAGAAATGCTGGAAGTCCAGGATCACCGCCTGCAACATACAGATGTTAGTTAGAAACGGTGCTGTTGTTGTTGATTTGGTTTGGGTTTGGCTCTAGGCCTGCAAACTAATCCCGCTTGGTTGGGGACCTTCGTGAAAAACCCCGCAATCTCCAGCGAAACGTAGAAATGTCCAGTAGAAACAGTGCTGTGAGGTTTGAAAGTCAGTCCGTGTATGCATCCACTGCTTGACATACGCCTCTCCAATTTTCCTCCAGTCCTCCCGCGATAGGGAACTACTGCTTTCCGCCGACGAATTTGATGTTGTTGTCCCTTGTTCGGTTCCTGTTGTTGGCTGGCTGGAGGAGAACGCCTACGGCGTTAAGTTGTACCTTTTGCAAAAAATTTTTAAAGGCAATAAACATATTTTGATTTGATTTGTTGTCCAAGCCGAGGCTGTGCCATTGGTGCCACTTGACTGAATAAAGATCATTCGAAAGGACTTTAAAAAATAGACCATTTTTTCGTCCAGTTCAATCACAACCAAAGGAAAGCACTATCATGGTACTTAGTTCCAACAGGAGAAAGGTGTAATGGGCTGACATCACTGGTGTAGGAAGTAATGTAGCCAATGGAAGAAGGAAAGGAAGGAAGGTGTGGATCTAAGCTTGCGATGGCTTCACCGAACATATCCGGGCCCATCGGCAGTAGAGGAGGGTATTAATCGAGGCCGGGACTAGCGAGTGGCCACTCTAAATTTCCCGCGCATGCTTCACGTTTCGGCTCGCTTCAAGCCCTCGTCAGCTAGTCTGCGTTGACTAGGACGCGGGGAAACCACCAGTCCCGCTCTCGACCTCCCTCTCTCTACCTATCCATATTCTGTAGGATGCTTCCAGTGACGTTTTTGAAGCTCTCTCCATATATGAGCTTAGCGTCGATCTTGGGAGCCCTAGATTCTTGAAGAGACTGTAGAGCGACTTCGCTGGTAGTCCTCTTGCTCCGACTTCCACAGCGAAGAGATCAGTCTTGAATCCGTTTCTCACAATCCGGTCTACTAAGTTGCAGTACTTGTTAAGCTTGATGTTGTGGTCCTTCGGTATGTTACTTTCCCATGGAACTGTAAGTTCAACAAGTACTACATGCTTTGTCGCTTTTGAGAACATGAGTATATCCGGTCTTAATGCTGTGGTACAGATTTCCGAAGGCATTTGGTAATGCTTCTCATGTGTGTCCATCAACAATTCCCAATCCTTTGCTGCTCCCAAAATGGAAGAAGGTTTAGTCCTATCTTTGGGCAGCTTATTGGCTCCAGGTTTCACAAAGTTGACCTTCTGGAAGCCGCTACTGGTTTGCCCTTTCCTGGTCCGTGCAATTGACAGGTTGATGGCCTCTCTGATGATTTGGAGGACTTTATCATGACGGTAGGAATACTGGCCTCGCTCAAGTAGTATTTTGCATCCGCATAACAAATGTTTGGCCGTGCCTACGAACTCCTTACATGATGGGCATAGTCTATTTGTAGATTTCCCCCATCTAACTAGGTTACTCGGGTCGGGGAGAGTAAGCTGGAATGCATTTAGGTAGAACTTAAGCAGCTCAGGGGACCAGTTGTATATTATGGATTTCCACTTCAATGCAGGAGGGATGCAGAAGTCACCCACTGTTAGCCAATCATTCTGCATTTCTAGGTTTAAGGCGTGAAGTTTGAAGCCTTGTTCCATGTCCTCCTGAGCAAAACCTTTCAGTATTTCTTTATCAGACTTTGCTGTTTCTATGCCCAATCCAGATCTATTGGTGCGTGTGCCAACTTGGAATGATTTGTAGAAGTCGAGTCTCGATTCCAGTTCATCTGATAGTGATGTGTTGGGTAAGGCTTGAATAGCGCTATCATTGGAGTCTTTGAGTATACATCGTTTGGCTATTCTCGCCTTTTGATAAAATATCGACGGTTTCTTAATGTTCAGTCCAAAGTTATTGTGAGATCTGTATAGCGTTGACGAGTCAGCCGGGTGAGCCAGTCCAAACCATGATTTCAGGAATCTGGTCACATACGAGTCTAATTTAGTCAGGTTTTGCTTTGTGAAGTCGTAGACGAGAAATGGCCATGAAAGTTTTGATGTCAGGTAGTTATCGTAAATCCATGCCTTTTGTGTACCCAGGAGGGGAAGATTGTCAGTTTGGCGGAGGCTCTCTTCGAAAAGTTGGACAATATCATCAGTAGGATGCTCCTTTCCTCTGCTGGTGATCCTTTTGCCCAAGAATTTAAAAGGAGCTTCATCAGCCACGGTTGCGATTGGTTTTCCGGCTACTGTCAGACCTGGATTGCTCGAGGTAAACTTTGAACCTTTCCTGGTTAAGCTCAAACAGTAGCACTTCGCTGGTTTTATCTTCATCCCTTTGGTCCATTCACAATAGTCATCCACCACCTTAAGAAGCGCCTGATTTTGTTTTGGATTGCGGGTTAACAGCGTAATATCATCCGCAAATGCCAGGATGGCCGCCATATATGTGTCTCCATATTTGAACCTGTATCCCCATTTCTTTTCTTTTACGACAAGCGTATCAATTAGAATGTTGATAACAATGTTAAATGTGACAGGAGAGAGGCAGCAACCCTGGAAAAGTCCTATGCCGTTCAATGTCAGGCTCTATCCGTAAATAAATAATAACCTCATGTGGATGTGAATCGAGGAACTCCTTGATCTGCGTGAGAGCTCCGCTGACCTCATCCGCGTACATGCCGTGCGTGAAGAAGAACCGGTCACTGCCTTCCTTGGTCGCGACCCTCAGGTCGAAGTATCTGAAAACATTAGATAACATCGCAATTTGAAATTGAGAATATTAGTTTTGCTGTTTTCACGTAACCAAACTGGTTACAAAATCGTACTGAATAAGATTCGATCAAAACGGCTATGAAAATTAATTTCCACCCAGTTCAGTGTAACCGGTACCATCAAACCAAACACTGAGACTGCACGTAGTTCCGCCAGTTACCAGCACATAGCTTGTTCCATTGTTTGGACCCCATATAAAACTGTAGATCCTTCCCTTACTTACTAGGTGGTAGGGTTGAATCAGTCTGGACTGCTAACACCACACTGGATGTAGGTCAGTAATCAGGAAGTTTCAACAGCAATATAGTGACATCTGTTGACACACTACAGCTTGTGTAAAGCTGGTGAAAAACTCAGCTTCCCCGAACACATCTGGGCCCATTGTTAGTAGAAGGGTACCGTGTGGTGTGTGTTAAAAAGAATAGCCCGACTGCGTCTCTCCCCGTGCATGTCGTAAAAGGCGATTTAGTCAAGGGCAAGGTGCAGTGCTTGATGTTATCTTGTCCCAACTATTGAGAAATTATTATAATTATTTATAGCACTAAAAGCTTTTTTCCGGAGTGCACTTGTTAAAATTCTTATGAAATAGTAACTATTTAGGTACATTCTATTAGTTCAATTGTTTTTTTTTCCTTTTAGGTGTTTATCCAACTGGTTTTTAAATCCGTTTACACTTTTAGCACTAAGCACTCTATTGGTATTTTTGTGAAAATTTCTTTGAGATTTGATATATGATCTAGCTCGCAGTGATGATAGGGCTCAGGGCCCTAACTCTCAACTTCATATCTTAAATCATCATAGTAGAACACGCATAGTAGAGCACGCAACTAGCAAATTTTGCTCTTTACCAGACGTTTCGGCTCACGTTAAGCCCTTGTCAGCTAGTCTGCGTTGACTAGAACGTGGAGTAGAACTAGTCCCGTACTCGACCTGCAAAATCTATCTGAAAATTCTCTCTAAAGTTCAGTAGGTATGAGGAGTCTAGTGGAGCTCGGAGGACCTTTCCGTGGAGGAACGATAAAATAAAATAAAAATGACCGTATGCCAAGAACGAGTTGATGGGTTGCGTCGGCGGCTTGCGTGCGTGTCCAGCGCACGATGGTGCCGCGGAACAGCGGGAAGAGTCGCGACAGCGCCGGGGGAGCGTCCGGCGCCAGCTCGCTGGACCGAGTGATGCCGTACGACATGGAGTTGTGGCTGCCTGCAAGTGATAAGTTGGTGGTCATCGCTTGACAATTAATTGCATCATTATGATTATCTTATATTTTATGGTTTGTATCTTGAGAAGGGGTGAAAAAAAAAAATTACCAAATTTAGAAAAAAAAAATTACTATTATGAGCAGGGATCAGAATAGGTAGAGTATAAATACCTAACCGAGAAGACATACAATAGAGTGGTTAACCGCCTCTTTCGAGAAATCTGAAAATTTTCTGCGAATTCTGGGATTTGAAAAATATATCCTGGTTAGATATAGTTAGTAACTTTTGACACTTGTAACATGCTGTAATATATGAATACGTTATTTAAAAACGGAAAAGTTATTTTGAAAATTTTTTTTGGTGTGGAAGTGATTTTTATATGAAAAAAATTTTTGCATTTTTAGCATGTTGCACGTGTCAACAGTTATTAACTATATCACTACCGGGAAATATTATTCAAATCCCAGAATTCCAGGATTCTCTAAATCGTTCTTGTGCCGCACTGCAAGGGTTTGGAACGGGCTTCCAGGGAATATCTTTTCCCACTCCTACAATCCACGGATCTTCAAATCGCGGGTTAATAGCCTTTTTCCAGCGACATTAGTCCACCTCCAAGCCGGACTGGCACCTCCTTGGGGGTGAAATTGGCTGCGCCTGAGGCTTCGACCTCGGGCACAGCCACCTAGTTCAGAAGCAATAAAGAAAAAAAAAATCCCAGGAATTTTTCAGAATTCTTGAATGAGGTGGTTTTAACCACTCAATGTTATGTCTTCTCTCCAACTTTAGGAGGTATTTATACTCTACCTATTGCGATCACTGATTATGAGGTATACATTTTTGACAATACCTGCAATGTAAACAAAGATGTTGTTTTAATGTTACAATGCATTTATATTCATCATTTACTAGTTGATTGTAACAAATCATTATTTATTATAGATTGTAGTTTTAAATAAATAATGAACATTTTCGTGGAGGACTCTTTCAATGGATATGAATGAACAAATGCAATGTGAATGCAACTTGACTATACAAATGTAACCACAAAGTGTCATGAGTGGAATAAAGCGACATAGCGAATAATTAATTTAAATGTAGTGGCAATGTTGTTCATTCATATAGCCTTAAGTAGTAAATTCTTCTAATGTAAATAACCTCATTCCATCACCAGATATCAACACTTGCGTAAGCGTAAGTCCCCTGAGCTGTTCTAACGAAATTGTTACAAATGAAATCAATTTTCAATTGCACTAAACTCATGTGACTCATCGTGACGTCCTGTTTTGTTCGGTGCCTTCAAATAGTTTTGCCAATTGATTCGCATAGTAAAGATTGCTGAAAGAAACAAAGCAAATAATGAATGAATACCAACCAGGTATGGCCAGATAGATGATAGGTTCATCTCTTAGCCGCGGAGGAAGTTCTGTCATCCAATACTCCATATCCAAGTTGAGTTCCTGCGCGGCGCCACCACCGCAAGCCATTACCGTGGCTGCAACATTACATTATGTGTTAGTTCTAAAAAAAAAAAAATGCGGAATGATTTAGAAGATAATTTTAAATTATTGCACTGTCTAAATAAGTACTACCTGGTTGAAAACAGACTGCTAACGAACGGAAGCGTAGTTCTTTGTTCAATAGTTAGTTTCCAAATGAATCACATCACGTCATCTAGTAGCAAACAGCTTTCAAGACCAGGTTTGATGTTTTTTCTCGCTTTGCTTTGCTAGGATGTAATCGTACACGTGCAATGCACAGTCTCAGAGTACAAACTCTGAGTGTACAGTACAGGTGCCACGGGAAGCACATGTTTGATGATGGTCGCGATTTTATAACACCGAGGAGTGAGGAGCGCATATAATAAACACAGTACTATCCACCTAGTATGTGACTATACTTTTGTTTGATCATAGGTTTTGATTTGAATTTGAATGCCTGGAAAAATTGAGAAAGAAGTCAAATTTTCACTAAGATTTTATATTCCTTTCTGACTGATTATTTTACTGTCAGTCGTCACTGTCAAAGTCAAAGTGAAATGACAGCAACTGCCGCCGTCAGAAATGTCTGTGGTATGTTTGAAAAATGTTATTGATCTATTGATCTACCCGCAAAGCCTTGGTTTTTTAAAATTACGGCTAATAAAAAGGAAACCTCAGTTCTGTGCCGAATGAGAATTGGACACTGCTGCACTCCAGTGCATCTAGCCCGACTTCGTATACTTGACTCATCAATCTGCGAGTGCGGACTGGACGAAGGAACCCTGGACCATATCCTCTTTGGTTGTCCAATTACCCTCGCGGTTAATTCCCCTCCGTTATATGCTTTACATTCCCATGTATGTTAGTTTGTATGTTAGTAGGGAGTCCCACTCCCTACTAACATACAAACGATACTGTATACTAACAATTCCCATGTTATAAAATATATATTATAATTTATAAAATGTAATGACGTAAGACTGTAAATAATTATATATAAATATATGTATAATGTTTTAGTTATTTATTTTCATCTTCTTATTTACAACTAAGTATGTGTCTTCCAGAATTTGTGCATGCAAACTAGTAACTTCAAATGCTTCGTTCCTTTCAAAATTATTTTGTTTTATTATAGGTATTATTTATACCGTGCAGCTCCGTCACTGGATACCTACTGGCAGTAAAAACGAATTTCCTATTCGTTTGGTTGCCACTATTTAAAAAAAGAAGAAGAAGAACTACATATATTTACTTCGTTTCTTTGTTTTACTACTTTATTGCGAACAATGTAACACTAAAAAAATAAAACATTATTTATTCCATTCTATTCATGATGTGAAGGTAGAATAAAATGTGGTCATTTAACAATAATGTCGCCTGAAATAAGGGTAGATTATTTTGTTTATGATACGAATCGAGTTCCTTTTTGGTGGTAAATTCGAAAAAAAAATACAACAACGAACAGGGGCAACACACAGTCTATAGTTGGTTCCAAAATAGTTTAGCAAACACGAATACGATAAATGCACGCTATAAAACAATTGTGATTAGGTTTGCATACATAGCCCAACACATAGCCTAAATAAAGTTATTAGTTTCCTTACCGGTGGCCACCAAATACAGCAGCAGAGCCATGATGCGGAGTAATTTACACGTTTAGGCCTCATTCAAGAGTGAATAAACTTGCGCCGAAGTCACGATTCGAACACCGTTATCCTGTGAATGGTGATAGCCAGACCAAGATATACTGAGAGCGCGAATGCGCGTTCGTGTCGGCTCGTAACCTAGTACTCATAGTTACCTACACTACGGCCGGTCCGGAGTACTAATCAACTGAGACGACTTTACTATAACCAATATATACATAGCTCCTTTTTTACCATGCATTTAGTAGGTAGAGTATGTATATAAGCTAGCACGGACGATAATAATATTGAAATTTCCTCCTTTATCGCTGTATGAAAGGCGGGTTGGTATATAATATGTTGATGCTTTGATACTGATATTTCATTGGTTGTTAGGTAGGTACCATGCCAATAATACTCATAAACATCAGTTTAAACATAATTAGTTTAAGGAACATTATTAAAAGTCCATACTTACCTTTACCTTAGTAATCAAGGTTTTGTACCTACCTTACCGTGCAAACGATAGATTTGAGATTTTCTTGATGTCTCTCCTTGATTTTTGATATTTTATCATCGGTGGCCCGAGTTCAGAATTATGTAAATCGTGATGCAAATGTATCTACTCATTAGATAGAATGTCATAATTTGTTATTTGAATGATTTGTGGACCCTGTCATTTTTTATGGAAACTGCATGTCAGTTTCCATAAAAAATCGGCTACATCACTTATACTACACTCGTCATGTCAGCACATCACCTTGGTGAACTAGGTGCCATGTCAGTGCTTCTCTTTGATCGTGCCGGTTGCACTAGGACTGAAAACACGACTACTTTATTTACATAGTGACTTCGACCGAGCTGTAATTCAGTGCGCACATGGGTTAAACCCTGCCGCCTAGTAAGGTAAGAAAGAAGAGAAGGGTTATGCAGTTTCATGTGGAATCTGAACCACGGCCAGCCTCAACGGTCCAACGGCCACCCACCCAAGTTATTACGGGTGTGTTTAATTTCTATTTCGCACGTCGAGCCATCGCACCACCGAGCTACCGAGGCAGGCAGGTTTGTCTTGTAACTAATAGTTACAGAACGTATGAAATATAGGCCCGATTCAATGCAACATTGCATATTTCTGTGATTCAAAGTACCTAGAGACACTCTAGGGTTCGAGCGAATTATTGCATCGCACATAATCATATAAGTTACTCTATGGCACATAATACTAGCTGAAAACGACAGGTAAGCAAGAGCTAACATACTAATTAAAAAATGTAATAGGTTCACTCGTGCTCCCACTTGAACACTGCTTGAACACGGATCTCAGTTTAGCGAAGCGTTAAGCTCGACCTTGCATTTACTGGCAGCGCAATCACCTCTACTTACATGACTCATTATATGTTTTTGCAGATTTCCATAATATACCTACTATAGTAATACCTTTGTTTTATAACTAACTTCGCGCTTATTAGAGAACCGTAGCTAGCTTGTCTGATAAAAAAACAACTAATGTAAAGTCTACCATGCGTACAAATTAAGCTTGCAAGGTGTACCTATAGGTACTGAAATTAATTATTCTTTGGTCTATTCTGCAATTATCCTTTACGTGTACTTTTCGTAGTTAAAAAAAGTAGATCTCAACAGTAATATAATATTTTGTTGAAATAACAAATCAATATTGTTGATTTAAAATTAACCGTATATAACGACAGAGGCAATATTCATGTGTGCTACACCTAGCGAAGAGTTGATTTGAAATGGGTGATCAATCAATCAAACTATGTTGTACAATACATACTTACTTAGAGCGATGGACACGATAGCCGATTATACGATTACTCAATAAACAATAGACAATGTTTATGTAACTACAGTTGATAATAAAGAGAGGTTATATTGTAGCGGCGCCGGCGGGTGGCCGAGTGGTTTGGGCATCGGCTTCTCATGCGAGAGGTCCGCGGTTCGAATCCAGTCGGCGTGTACCAATGAGTTTTTTTCTAACGAAAAAAATTACGTGCATACCTACACCTGCTGCTTCACCGTTCGGAACCGGTGTAAAACTGTAGGTCCCTAGTCCCTTCCCTTGCCCTTTACTAGGTGGTTGGCTCAAATTGTAGCCGACTGGATGGATGGCTATATAAGATGGCCGAATCGCAGCCTCGGTTGTGTTCTCCTCTAGTCCAGTATAGCCAGCAATCCAGGGAAGTCTCCGGTATGGCACCTATCTTCTCGGAGGTGATATTGACTGGTCGGAGCATGCGCATGCGCATTGGCCCCTACTACTCAGCCACCAATACCCGATTACATAAAAAAACTGTAACCGTAGACGGAAAAAATTGTTATAGGTAATTTTTTATGATCGAAGGCTACAACAATTTCAACCTAGTGAAAATTTACGAAATGCAGATCGATCGATTGAGAACAGTGCTTGACTTGACAGAGGTTTATTTTATCAAAATGATCATTATTTATTTAGGTATAAGTATGAATTGAAAACCGAACGACATTTTGTAAGCTTCTGAAGAATACAGTTCTTTGGAATGTTCTTTTATGCCTGTCTACTCAAACTCGTACATAAATAAACCAAACATTGAACTTTATTCATCATCAGTTCGATGCTTCATAATCAGGAATAGTTCAATTATTTTCTTTTTAACCGACTTGAAAAAAAAGGAGGAGGTTCTCAATTCAACTGTATTTTTTTTATTTTATGGCCAGTTCGGTTTTGCACCTATGGCCGTGAAGAGGAAATGGCAAGAAAAACTAATAGGCCATTATATTATTACCGGGTTATTATAATTTAATATTAATTAATGATATATACGTAGATAGGTATAACCTATACCTATTTTTTTATGGAAACATACACGGTTGGCTAAATGACCTACAAGATCCGTGATGTGATGTCAGTCCATAACAACATGGTGATCTAGGTGGCACGTCAGTGCTTCCCTTTGGTCGTGACGGCTACGCTGTACTGGACGGAAGACACGATCGATCGACCTCTCATTCGGCGTAGTGCCACGTGATGCTACCAATCCGGGCCGGTTAAACCCTACCACCTAGTAAGGTAAGAAGGGAAGGGACCTACTAAGAGCGAAGGGACATACGGTTTTACGTGGAATCCGTACCACGGTTAACCTCCAACGCTCGAATGACTCCCAACTCTGTGGGTCGAATCGAATGGCTACGCTTTTCTGAAGATACTACACAAGGTAGATACTCGCACAACATTATCATAATGGGACACGAATGAACACCACGTTTAATTAGTAAGTACATAAAATGTTAGCTAGGGTTAACCAAATGTTTACAAGAAAATCTCTATAAAAAACGGGCCAAGTGCGAGTCGAACTCGCGCACTGAGGGTTCCGTATCGTCATGTCAAGGGCAGCGCCACTCACGCCATCTATGGCGTGTATTATGAAATGCTTCATATTAGTTCAAATTCATGATTCGTTTATTCTATAGACTTTTTAGTTTATTCTATGGGGACCCCTGTCAATTTTTAACTTTTTCATATTTTTATTATTTGTTGTTATATCGGCCATAATAACACATATTCTGTGAAAATTTCAACGGGCTACCTATTACGGTTCAAGAGATAGAGCCCTCGGACAGACGGACAGACGGGCAGACAGACAGTCAGAAAGACAGACAGACCGACAGACAGGCGGCGGCGCGGCGTAGGCTTAGTAATAGGGTCCCGTACGACGGATACGGACGCCGTTTGGCGTGCTGTGAATATACTTATACTTACAAGATTATTGATGTTCACTATAGTATTGTTGGTTTACTTTTTGTCTACTTGACTTCTGTTCACACGTTGGTCTAATGGAGGAACATCCTCTTCCAGTAGGGACAACATTGAAAAGGAAAATCTCAATAAACAATTTCCACTTTCCAGTGACAAAAAGTATTTCAAGTTGTTGAGTGGTAGGCGCGGGGATGGCGGCGGAGGCGAAGGGAGGAGGCGGGTTGAGCCGACCACCTGTTCATCATAATGTTTAGTGTTTACGCTCGCGTTGTATGGATATCCTTACATCTGTTAACACGATGCGTCGTGGATGAATCCACCGTCGGGAATTCGTACTTACGATTCAGGAAAGTTCCTATTGCTCCGACTGTCTGACATATAAAAAAATTTTAATAAAGCTAGTCTTAGCGACCGAGACGCCCCTGCTCCTGAATCTTCAGTGCGAATTTCCGTGAATATACCCTCTGAAGGCGGCTCTATCGATCGCTATACCCTACGAAATCAATTCGGTGACCCCACCCACTGCGGCTAAACTTAGCGCGTACATAGCCTACCTAATAATACTGTCACACAAGCTATGCCCGCTCCGCTCGCGTTAGAGTTCACCTACACTTAACAGCAGATCAGATTTTTTGAGACTCAGATTTAAAGTTCAATCACATTAGAATTTAGACCTCACTGCTCAGTCCCTACACTATATAAGATACCTAGTGCGACGGTAGCCTATAAAAACATTCCCGAGTTATGAATGTCAGGTTTGAAAGGAAAAAAATACATCCAAGTCACTCTTCAGTTATTAATTTTATAATACGAGTGAGTATATAAACAAACAACGCGGTCATACAAACAGCAGACGCATCGTATTTTATAACATGTATGGAAAAATAAATTTAAGTTTCGAAATGGGTTAATGCTTGTTTGCATCACGAAAGATTTCGCTGATTGCTGACCTCGTTGAAGCGACTGCCTCTGTCGTACCATCTGCATAAACATCGTTCAATATTAGGAACATTGGACGATAGCATAATTTTAAAATACTTCGTATCTATCTTGTCTTTTTACTTTCAAATGTTCGGTTAAATCTGGTTGCTTCATACTGGCAAATCACCATTGCATACTCTACCTACCCACTCTACCACCGCCTCCGCCGCCGCCTTCTTTGAGGCTGTGTGTGACTAGGTACCACACAACCTACAACCAATACTCAATTCCCAAGCCCAACCAAGGAGCAGGCAAACTTGGCCGCCGCCTATTTATTCACGTGATGTCTCCTCCTCTTGGTTGCGTCGGATAGAGGCAGCACTAGAACAACACACAAAACCCAGTAAACATGTCGCAAGAGCCCGCCAAAATAGAAATACGGACTCGACCGAAAGTTGCCGAGCAGGAATCGATGTCAGCCGAAGTGATATGAGTGTATTTCATCCGAGTGACGTTGAGCTGTGATAAACCAGTAGTCTAACTAAAGTCAGAAGGGTTATCAGCGTTTTGACATAGAAAATATCTTTTCGATCGCTTCAGTATAGACCCCGATTTCCAGAGAGAGTGCGAATTTGCCCTGATGTCGTGTGTGAATATTAAGCGTGTCAAATGACGCGTATCGACGAGGGCTACAAGATGGTGAAAGAGTTTGAGAAAAAAAAAATGAGCGTTTTTGAGAAAATCGCAAAAAACCGCTTAAAATAGCCGTTTTTAGGGGTTTTAAAAAGGGCACTTTTAAACATATTTTAAATATATATTTTAAACTTTTATATTTTTATATTGTAGATTGACTCAATACCTGGGTTGTTTTTTTGATTGTTTGAAAAAAGTGGTAAATTTGGGAGTCATGATTTTTTTATATTTTCCGTTACGCGAGTTCGAGTCGTCTTTATCTTGCAGTGTGAGTTTCGTGTATGCATATATACCTACTTGAAAATTAAGAATTATCTTTTTAACCCCCGACGAAGAGTGGTGATATATATAAGTTTAACGTGTGTGTGTATGGGTTCGTCTGTCTGTGGCATCGTAGCTCCCAAACGGATGAACCGATTTGGATGGGTTTTTTTTTTATTATTAGAAAGCTGGTTTGATCGCGATGGTTGTTAGCTATGTTTGTAATCAATTAATCTATATACATATAATAAAATCGTAGAGGTAAGAAAGTCTGTACATTGAATGTATTCGGAAAAAAACTAACCAGGGTGGCTTAAAATGAGATACTGAACATGTTAGAACAATTTTTAAAATTTTTGTTTGTTTGTTTGTTTGTCTGTACGCGCATCACGCAAAAACCACTGAACGGAATTAGACGAAACTTTGTATAGTGGCAGTTTATATGCCGGGTTAACATAATACGTAAAAAAAATTTACAAAAATAAAAAAAAAATTAAACAATTATAAACATTATTGCGCGTTTAAAATCACGTAGTCCAAAGTACATAATTATATCTTGAGAACTGGCAGCAAATATACAATTTCAATAAAATATTCATTCGAAATTTAAAAATAAGTAGATACAACGAAAATGACAAGTTCTTCTTTTTTATAACTTGAACACAATAGTCTATAACATATCTATTCTTTCTATACATATAATAAAATCGTAAATGCAAAAATGTCTATTTGTACGCGCATCTCGCAAAAACCACTGAACGGAATTTGAGGAAACTTTTTATAGTGACAGTGTATATCCCGGATTTAACATAATAATTAAAAAATATAATAAAAATCACGCAATCCAAAGTAATGGTAAAAAACAATTTTAAATGTCATGTTGACAACGGAGAACTGTCATCTCGACGTGAGCTGGCCGGTGACAAATTGTTTGATAAATAAAAAAAAATATTGAAAGTCGAAGTTATGTCGTCGCTGTCATTCGTGCAATAAAAATTTATATATCTGTTGCCCGCGGCTTCGCTCGCGTGAAATTCGTATTTCAAAAAAAGAAAGTAAGTAACTAAAGGGGGGCCCGAAGGCGGATCTGCGCTCACATAAACGATATTCTTTCTCGATGATAGTAACTAAGGGCGAGGCGGAAGGCGGAGCTGAGTTCAGGAAGAAGAAAAACATTCTTGAAGAAAGTAAGTAACTAAGGGCGAGGCCGAAGGCCGAGCTCTATTCTGGAAGACCATAAACCTTCTCGAAGAACGTAAGTAACTATGGGCGAGGCCGCAGGCCGAGCTGCGTTCAGGAAGAAGCTAAACCATCTTGAAGAAAGTAAGTAACTAAGGCGAGGCCAAAGGCCGAGCTACATTCGAATAATTTAAAACCATCTCGAAGAAAGCAAGCAACTAAGGGCGAAGCCGAAGGCCGAGCTGGGTTCAGAAAGAAGCTAAACCATCTTGAAGAAAGTAAGTAACTAAGGCGAGGCCGAAGGCCGAGCTACGTTCTGATAATTGAAAAACCATCTCGAAGAAAGCAAGTAACTAAGGGCGAGGCCGAAGGCCGAGCTGCGTTCAGGAAGAAGCTAAACCATCTTGAAGAAAGTAAGTAACTAAGGGCGAGGCCGAAGGCCGTGCTCTATTCGGGAAGACCATAAAACATCTTGAAGAAAGCAAGTAACTAAGGGCGAGGCCGTAGGCCGAGCTGCGTTGAGTAAGAAGGTAAACATTTTTGAAGAAAGTAAGTAACTAAGGCGAGGCCGAAGGCCGAGCTACGTTCTGACAAATGATAAACCATCTCGAAGAAAGCAAGTAACTAAGGGCGAGGCCGAAGGCCGAGCTGCGTTCAGGAAGAAGCTAAACCATCTCGAATAAAGTTAATTAACATTAAGATTGAGTTAATTTAATTTAAATTTTATTATAAAGTCCACGCTTCTGACGGCAAATATACCGTGCATCCTAGAACCTCGCGGTTATTCCCGGCTGGATGGCAAGAGGCCCGATGCTATCACCTTAGTGCCATGGACTAAGGGTAGTTCTTTGATGTGGGACGCCACTTGTGTTCTCACATTGGCTCCAAGTCACGTTAGGACATCTTCAAGAGAGGCTGGCGCGGCCGAGGCTGGGGCGGAGAGCCTGAAACGCAACAAATATAGAAATATAATTCAATATTTCGAATTTGTTGCGTTTGCGGTTGAAACCCTCGGTCCGTGGAGCAGTGAAGCCAAAAGAGGCTTGGGCCTCTGCTGGTTGACGCAACCGGTGTCCCGCCATCAAGGGCTTATGTACTTCATTCAATGAGTAAGCCTTGCCATCCGGCGGGGTAATGCCGCAAGTGCTCTAAGAACATTTGAAAATGCCCGTTTTGATAGTTATTTTAATGTTTGCTAGGTAGGTTTTAATTCTTTAGTTATTAATATTACTTTTTTATTTTTATGAAATAAATAGATTGAGTAAACGTTATTATACTCTATAGAAGAAAGGAAGTCTTTAAGGGCGCCTTTACCTGAACGCAGCTCGGCCTTCGGCCTCGCACTTAGTTCCTTCCTTTCTTCCGGAAGGTTTATCGTCTTCCTGAACGCAGCTCGGCCTTCGGCCTCGCCCTTACTTACTTCTTTTATTTGAGAAAGGTTTATCGTTTACCTGAAAGCAGCTCGGCCTTCGGCCTCGCTCTTAGTTAGTTACTTTCTTTGAGGAGGTTTATCGATTACCTGAACGCAGCTTGGCCTTCGGCCTCGCCCTTAGTTACTTACATTCTTCTTTGGAATACGAATTTCACGCGAGCGAAGCCGCGGGCAACAGCTAGTTAAGTAATAAGTAAGTAATAACTTATAATAAAAAAAAAAATTCTCTTAAAAAGTGGACCGATTTGCATGCGGTTTTTTTAAAAGCGTGAAATAAAAGTAAAATTACAAATTAAAAAACCCCGACCCTTAAAAAGTAAAAATTAATTTGCGTTTACTGACTTAGGAGTCGGGGGACCGCTAAGTAAATAAAATATAAAAACTCAGAACTCGCGGGAATTTACTTAGCGGTCTCCCGACTACTTTAAGTATGTAAACGCAAATTATTTTTGACGGGGGTTTAATTTGTAATTTAACTTTTTAGAAAACACCGATGATTTATCTCGGCCGAGATCTCGACTAGCGCACATCTCATATTGACTCGTTTGCGTTACATTACAGCAACGCTATGCTTCTGTATGTCTATACGTAGTATTCATTATATTCTTTGGTGCCTGTGCTGTGTGTGCAAGCAGTGTGTTTTAATTTTATTTGCATTTTTGCTTACAAGTGAAACACAGCGGGCGGAGTGAGTCGTAAACTCTGTTGGAAAGAGCGCTCTCCGTTCTGCCACGAGTATAAAACGCTAGAGTCATCCATTAGTGTGCACCGAAGTTAAAATGGACACAATACGATCTGGCGTAAAGTAAGGTGTATGGACTCAAAACGGGACATTGCCACCTGGCTTGGCCATGCTGAAAGGTCGCTGAGGGTGTTCGCGCCGGGGGTAATAGAAGGTGCTCGAATGTGCGTAGAATCGTTCACGGCTCTCCACGGCCGCACTGCCATGCGCCACGACTTGGGGCATTTCATCAGGCACACGTCCTCGGACCACTTCTGCGAAGGAAGGATTTAGTCGATGGGAGGTGAGTTGATCATAATAATATACCATAAAAAACAATGAAAATAAATCACATCTTCCAATTCCTATCCCAATAATATCCGCTTAATTTTAAGCTAGTTATTATATATCCAAAATTTTTTTTTCCACAAACATTTTTGAAATCATATTACCAAAAGACATTATTGTCATAAGTTTTTGAGATATAGGTAGGTACCTACAGTATTGTATGTACCTATAGCGCAAAAACTGAACGACCATCCCGTAGAAAATTGCGAGGAAAATTGTTCATAGCTCATACGGCGCGTAGGAACATTTCTTTGCTGTCTATCATCAATACTAATAATAAATCTGTAAGGGATGGTCATGGAGTAAGTTACTTTGTTTTAGGAAATATTGAGTTTGTAGCCTCTATATATGATACTAAAGCTATATTGACGATTTTTAGAAATCTTTTCTGTATGTATGTATGTATGTATGTATGTATGTTCCTCCATAACTCCTTAAGCCATCATCCGAATTTGATGAAACTTAGTACAAGCCCATTTTACTATACGGGACACAGGATAGGCTAACTAAAATTCACTTCCGGCTACGCTAAGATGTGGCTCCCATACAAATCGAATCGAAATAAAAGCGGCGCGGTGCGGCGGCGGCGGTTTGTAGCTGCTATCATGCGGAGGCTGGCGGCGGCGGAGGCGCGGGCGCGCGCGCGGCGCGGGGTGCGGTCTGGCCGAGCGCGGTGTGTGTATGCATTGTCTCGAGCCAGAGGTTTACTTCATTAGGTATTTATGTGATTAATTTTAGGTGCAAACCAAACAAATTTTAGGTAAAAGTGTTGTTGCAAGTCGATGTTAGCGGATATTGGACTGGATAACTGGAGTTCCTATTTGATTTAAGTTATTTGATCGTATGTTTATTACATTGTACATAGTGTAGTATGCGCGCACTATTAGCGAAAAGATTCTTATTTTTACCCGACTACGGCGAAGCGAAAATGAGAGTTATGTGTTTGACCGGTATGTATGTATGTATGTATGTATGTATGTATGTATGTATTATGTATGTATGTATGTATGTATGTATGTATGTATGTATGTATGTATGTATGTATGTATGTATGTATGTATGTATGTATGTATGTATGTATGTATGTATGTATGTATGTTCATCTGTTCCCTCATACATAACTTCGAAACACTTATCATAATTTGACAAATGAGGTATCGTTGGATGCGTCTTGACGCTGGATAGAGGCTATGTGACGTCCCATAAAATTGTATATGGCGCCCTCTAAAGGACATAAAGTCATGACGTAAAAAAATTTTTTTTAATGATGCCGTCTTGGGGTTGATCCCCAAGACGTCCCGCCTCCGCCTTCGGCCTCAAAAAGTTACTCACTTTCTTCGAGACGGTTTATCGTTTAAGTACCTGAATCCAGCTCGCCCTTATTTCTTCCTTTGAAATACGAATTTCACGCGAGCGAAGCCGCGGGCAAAAGCTAGTCTTTAATAAAGTAAGTAACAAAGGGCGAGGCCGAAGGCCGAGCTTCGTTCAGGAAGACGATAACCT
Source organism: Nematopogon swammerdamellus (assembly GCA_946902875.1). NCBI lineage: Eukaryota > Metazoa > Arthropoda > Insecta > Lepidoptera > Adelidae > Nematopogon > Nematopogon swammerdamellus. The sequence goes on from OX336349.1 coordinate 13,203,689, forward strand.
TTTCGAAGAATGTAAGTAACAGTGAGCGAGTCCGAAGACCGAGCTGCGTTCAGGAAGACCATAAATCTTCTTGAAGAAAGTAACTTCTTTGTTACTTACTTTCTTCGAAAATGTTTATCTTCTTCCTGAACACATCTCGGCCTTCGGTCTCGCCCATAGTTACTTACTGTCTTCGAGAATGTTTATCCTCTTCCTGAACGCAGCTCGGCCTTCGGCCTCGCCCTTTGTTACTTGGTTTCTTCGAGAAGGTTTAGAATCTTCCTGAACGCAGCTAGGCCTTCGGCCTCGCCTTTTATTACTTACTTTCTTCGAGAAGGTTTATAGTCTTCCCGAACGCAGCTCGGCCTTCGGCCTCGCCATTAGTTACTTACTTTCTTTGAGTACGTTTATCGTCTTCCTGAACGCAACTCATTCACAAACTTTCGCGTTTATAATATTAGTAGGATGTATTTTGGGTAGGTTCGGAGTGAGGCCTGATTTTAGAAATTATTCCCAATTATCGGATGCATGCAAGTAAATCCGAAAGCAACAGCTAACAATATATAAATTTTTGAAATGTGTTAATTAAGCCCTTTCATTTGATCCCCAAGACGGCATCATTAAAAAAAATTTTTTTACGTCATGACTTTATGTCCTTTAGAGGGCGCCATATACAATTTTATGGGACGTCACATAGCCTCTATCCAGCGTCGCGACGCATCCAACGATACCTCATTTGTCAAATTATGATAAGTGTTTCGAAGTTATGTATGAGGGAACAGATGAACATACATACATACATACATACATACATACATACATACATACATACATACATACATACATACATACATACATACATACATACATACATACATACATACATACATACATACATACATAATACATACATACATACATACATACATACATACATACATACATACCGGTCAAACACATAACTCTCATTTTCGCTTCGCCGTAGTCGGGTAAAAATAAGAATCTTTTCGCTAATAGTGCGCGCATACTACACTATGTACAATGTAATAAACATACGATCAAATAACTTAAATCAAATAGGAACTCCAGTTATCCAGTCCAATATCCGCTAACATCGACTTGCAACAACACTTTTACCTAAAATTTGTTTGGTTTGCACCTAAAATTAATCACATAAATACCTAATGAAGTAAACCTCTGGCTCGAGACAATGCATACACACACCGCGCTCGGCCAGACCGCACCCCGCGCCGCGCGCGCGCCCGCGCCTCCGCCGCCGCCAGCCTCCGCATGATAGCAGCTACAAACCGCCGCCGCCGCACCGCGCCGCTTTTATTTCGATTCGATTTGTATGGGAGCCACATCTTAGCGTAGCCGGAAGTGAATTTTAGTTAGCCTATCCTGTGTCCCGTATAGTAAAATGGGCTTGTACTAAGTTTCATCAAATTCGGATGATGGCTTAAGGAGTTATGGAGGAACATACATACATACATACATACATACATACAGAAAAGATTTCTAAAAATCGTCAATATAGCTTTAGTATCATATATAGAGGCTACAAACTCAATATTTCCTAAAACAAAGTAACTTACTCCATGACCATCCCTTACAGATTTATTATTAGTATTGATGATTGATGGTTTATTCCCTTCCTGAACGCAGCTCGGCCTTCGGCCTCGCCCATAGTTACTTACTGTCTTCGAAAAGGTTTATCGTCTTCCTGAACGCAGCTCGGCCTTCGGCCTCGCCCTCTGTAACTTACTTTCTCCGAGAATGTTTATGGTCTTCCTGAACGAAGCTCGGCCTTCGGCCTCGCCCTCTGTTACTTTTTTCGGAAAGGTTATCCTCTTCCTGAACGCAGCTCGGCCTTCGGCCTCGCCCATAGTTACTTACTGTCTTCTAGAAGGTTTATCGTCTTCCTGAACGCAGCTCGGCCTTCGGCCTCGCCCATAGTTACTTACTGTCTTCGAGAAGGTTTATCGTTTTCCTGAACGCAGCTCGGCCTTCGGCCTCGCCCTCTGTTACTTACTTTCTTCGAAAAGGTTACCTTCATCCTGAACGCAGCTCGGCCTTCGGCCTCGCCCATAGTTACTTACTGTCTTCGAGAAGGTTTATCGTTTTCCTGAACGCAGCTCGGCCTTCGGCCTCGCCCTCTATTACTTACTTTCTTCGAAAAGGGTACCCTCATCCTGAACGCAGCTCGGCCTTCGGCCTCGCCCATAGTTACTTACTGTCTTCGAGAAGGTTTATCGTCTTCCTGAACGCAACTCCGCCTTCGGCCTCAAAAAGTTACTCACTTTCTTCGAGACGGTTTATCGTTTAAGTACCTGAATCCAGCTCGCCCTTAGTTCTTCCTTTGAAATACGAATTTCACGCGAGCGAAGCCGCGGGCAAAAGCTAGTTAAAAATAAAATTGCTGCAATCGTAAATATCCGAATGCCCGTGGGCGCCGTCGGACTACACCTCTGCGTTAGTCTGGCGCTCGCCATACCTATGTCGTGTTTTCCGAAAAAAAACAGACGAATATCCATGGGCATCTTTAGACACCTTCTGGGTGGCTTGGCCCGACATGTCGAGCTTTCAATAAAAAAAAAACAGACACTTTCGAGGTCTATGTACAGTTCCGGCAGCAAATAATGCATGACGCCGAGTTTTAGAAAGAGACAATCCGGTTGTAGAGCGCCGTCCCAGTCGCACGGACTTTTGGTCACAATTTCATTCATACTCGTACCTACATAGGTACAGTCTAAAACACTAGTAGTGACTTCTAACAATGTAGTTGTGTTGACATAATAGGTATAGTTAATTTCATGTCATAACACTCTTCTGTATATGCGTTCATTTACAGTATTGTACGAGGAAATTACAATGTTCAAGGAAACTCATAAAAAATTGCTGTTGATTTTGCGTGGACTCTGCCAGTCCAGTGATGGCTACCGTGAGGACCTAGGCACCTACCTAAGATTTTTAAGGCTCGTGATGTCTAATAATTTTATTCAAACGCCCTTCAGTATTATTATCATGTGGTTAGGGGCACCGAACTAAATACTAGAAGCGGCATAGCTTGATGAAACATGTTACCTGTTGGTAAACAAATGTGCGTGCCTTCACATGCAATTGTCATCATGAATACTTTCTTTCACACGATCGCATTACAAACCACCTCGTGCTATGAATGCGCTAACGCTCCTCACTCGCGTATTTGCGGATATAAGACGATTGTAAGCCCTTCTGGTCGATGACATGTTTTTCCGGCAGTGCTGTATGAGTAAGGCTCATCTAGCACTATACATCAGTGGGTTGGGGTTTATTTTTTACACCGTCTACTGTGTCTACAGACCACAACTGGAAGCGCACAAAACACAACGTAGGCTCGCCGGACGGTGCAGCGGGGAGTAGGAGGGGGCGGCGCGGCGGCGCGGGGGAGGGCAGGGCGGCTCGCGTCTGCACTCTCTCGATTGTTGGCTCACTCAATTTCAATATTGCAATTGGAGCTTCTTGAGGCTCAGTGGTCTTGTACAACTACCTTTACAGGATGTTTCAGGATAGGGTTTCCTAACTTCAGGGTTCGAAAGGGGTCCATATTTGGAGACGAAAAGCTCTGGAACGTTTTCCCAGATTCGGTCATTTTACGGTCGTGTATTTTTTGGTTAAAATAGTTTAATCTAGATTTGGTGGACGGTTAACGTCCACCTTTATTAAATAAAAATAAAATGGCTATCTTGCATGCTTAACTAGTAGAATCAATTGAGCTGCATGTAGGTAAATTCCAAATACGTAAAGTTGAATGACATCAAAAGAAAAAGGTACTGGACTAGGTCATTGCACTCTCTAGACCTAGAAAGAACTTTTGCCAAATCTCCTCAAGCTCACTGTCCATCGAGTTTTTATTCAAATTTAAAATTTTTGCATGAAAAAAAAATACGGAATTTCTATTAGAGTGATAAGGATTTTTTTCTTCTAATAATGAGTACTTTCTATTCCTGAAGTTTCTCAAGCCTATCCTGAAACACCCTGTATAAGTAGGTATACATTATTTCACTTGAGCTCTCTACTCTATGCACATCTCTCCCTTTCATATTAAATTAAATAGATCTCGAACGACAAAGAAGCTATCTCATATATTGGAACGTATGAAAGGCGAACACACACTTCACACAATGTACACTTCACACGGCACACACTTCCCACGACACACACTTCACACGACACATACTTCACGCGTGGTAACACACACAGAGTGAGAGAAAATCTTCTTCTACATACTAATCTATCTACATCTATGTAATGCTTCCAAATCGAATGTAAAAACTAGATCGATCCATTTCATTCGGACTGACTCGAATGAAACTACATAATTTGATTCGGCAATCTCGAGCCAATACTCAACTAGCATTCATAAAAATCAAGTGGCAATTGAAGGTGTTCTACACATTGGTAATGCAATTATGTAGGTCGTTGATAATGTGTAATGTGTACTCTATTCTACGAGTAGTTGCATAATACTGTCCGTATGCTTCACTTACATACTCAAGGTATGTATCACGCGCCTTCACATGAGTTGATTCTAACATAATAAAAATAGCATCTGCATTTATACCTGTATTAGTCATTAGGAAAATAAAACAGTAGGTGCGTGACATAATCAATCAATATTTATTTTCATAACTGAATAACACTAATTAAATAAAACTATTTAGAATGAAATTAACCTAATGAAAACATATTAAAAAAATACATAACAACTAAATACACGTATAGTGGAAAAAAGGAGGAAACGGGATGTGTGTTTCTACACTGTGCCGTTGACGGATAGAGAAGAGGGGCGGATCGCTACTGTAAGAAAAATATTTCATCCAATTCAGCCGACTCTCCCACAGTGCCCAATACGCTGGAATCTATATACATATAATAAAATCGTAGAGGTAAGAAAGTCTGTACATTGAATGTATTCGGAAAAAAACTAACCAGGGTGGCTTAAAATGAGATACTGAACATGTTAGAACAATTTTTAAAATTTTTGTTTGTTTGTTTGTTTGTCTGTACGCGCATCACGCAAAAACCACTGAACGGAATTAGACGAAACTTTGTATAGTGGCAGTTTATATGCCGGGTTAACATAATACGTAAAAAAAATTTACAAAAATAAAAAAAAAATTAAACAATTATAAACATTATTGCGCGTTTAAAATCACGTAGTCCAAAGTACATAATTATATCTTGAGAACTGGCAGCAAATATACAATTTCAATAAAATATTCATTCGAAATTTAAAAATAAGTAGATACAACGAAAATGACAAGTTCTTCTTTTTTATAACTTGAACACAATAGTCTATAACATATCTATTCTTTCTATACATATAATAAAATCGTAAATGCAAAAATGTCTATTTGTACGCGCATCTCGCAAAAACCACTGAACGGAATTTGAGGAAACTTTTTATAGTGACAGTGTATATCCCGGATTTAACATAATAATTAAAAAATATAATAAAAATCACGCAATCCAAAGTAATGGTAAAAAACAATTTTAAATGTCATGTTGACAACGGAGAACTGTCATCTCGACGTGAGCTGGCCGGTGACAAATTGTTTGATAAATAAAAAAAAATATTGAAAGTCGAAGTTATGTCGTCGCTGTCATTCGTGCAATAAAAATTTATATATCTGTTGCCCGCGGCTTCGCTCGCGTGAAATTCGTATTTCAAAAAAAGAAAGTAAGTAACTAAAGGGGGGCCCGAAGGCGGATCTGCGCTCACATAAACGATATTCTTTCTCGATGATAGTAACTAAGGGCGAGGCGGAAGGCGGAGCTGAGTTCAGGAAGAAGAAAAACATTCTTGAAGAAAGTAAGTAACTAAGGGCGAGGCCGAAGGCCGAGCTCTATTCTGGAAGACCATAAACCTTCTCGAAGAACGTAAGTAACTATGGGCGAGGCCGCAGGCCGAGCTGCGTTCAGGAAGAAGCTAAACCATCTTGAAGAAAGTAAGTAACTAAGGCGAGGCCAAAGGCCGAGCTACATTCGAATAATTTAAAACCATCTCGAAGAAAGCAAGCAACTAAGGGCGAAGCCGAAGGCCGAGCTGGGTTCAGAAAGAAGCTAAACCATCTTGAAGAAAGTAAGTAACTAAGGCGAGGCCGAAGGCCGAGCTACGTTCTGATAATTGAAAAACCATCTCGAAGAAAGCAAGTAACTAAGGGCGAGGCCGAAGGCCGAGCTGCGTTCAGGAAGAAGCTAAACCATCTTGAAGAAAGTAAGTAACTAAGGGCGAGGCCGAAGGCCGTGCTCTATTCGGGAAGACCATAAAACATCTTGAAGAAAGCAAGTAACTAAGGGCGAGGCCGTAGGCCGAGCTGCGTTGAGTAAGAAGGTAAACATTTTTGAAGAAAGTAAGTAACTAAGGCGAGGCCGAAGGCCGAGCTACGTTCTGACAAATGATAAACCATCTCGAAGAAAGCAAGTAACTAAGGGCGAGGCCGAAGGCCGAGCTGCGTTCAGGAAGAAGCTAAACCATCTCGAATAAAGTTAATTAACATTAAGATTGAGTTAATTTAATTTAAATTTTATTATAAAGTCCACGCTTCTGACGGCAAATATACCGTGCATCCTAGAACCTCGCGGTTATTCCCGGCTGGATGGCAAGAGGCCCGATGCTATCACCTTAGTGCCATGGACTAAGGGTAGTTCTTTGATGTGGGACGCCACTTGTGTTCTCACATTGGCTCCAAGTCACGTTAGGACATCTTCAAGAGAGGCTGGCGCGGCCGAGGCTGGGGCGGAGAGCCTGAAACGCAACAAATATAGAAATATAATTCAATATTTCGAATTTGTTGCGTTTGCGGTTGAAACCCTCGGTCCGTGGAGCAGTGAAGCCAAAAGAGGCTTGGGCCTCTGCTGGTTGACGCAACCGGTGTCCCGCCATCAAGGGCTTATGTACTTCATTCAATGAGTAAGCCTTGCCATCCGGCGGGGTAATGCCGCAAGTGCTCTAAGAACATTTGAAAATGCCCGTTTTGATAGTTATTTTAATGTTTGCTAGGTAGGTTTTAATTCTTTAGTTATTAATATTACTTTTTTATTTTTATGAAATAAATAGATTGAGTAAACGTTATTATACTCTATAGAAGAAAGGAAGTCTTTAAGGGCGCCTTTACCTGAACGCAGCTCGGCCTTCGGCCTCGCACTTAGTTCCTTCCTTTCTTCCGGAAGGTTTATCGTCTTCCTGAACGCAGCTCGGCCTTCGGCCTCGCCCTTACTTACTTCTTTTATTTGAGAAAGGTTTATCGTTTACCTGAAAGCAGCTCGGCCTTCGGCCTCGCTCTTAGTTAGTTACTTTCTTTGAGGAGGTTTATCGATTACCTGAACGCAGCTTGGCCTTCGGCCTCGCCCTTAGTTACTTACATTCTTCTTTGGAATACGAATTTCACGCGAGCGAAGCCGCGGGCAACAGCTAGTGAGATAATAAATATTTAAATGACCAAAAAAACATGACACAATAATTATTTGGAACATTACTTAATGTGGTATTCGAGGTGAAACCTGCAGTCAGTAGGTATTTTTTGATAGATAGCGCGACATGTTATGTGGCGCCGTGCCACCCATAAGATGTCTAACGACGACCATGGGCATTAGGTCGCTTGCGGGGGCTACCAATGCCTTGCCGGCCTGACAGGTACCGATTCACCTTCCCTCTTGAAGGACCCGAGAATGTACTTGGGGGGAAATATGTGAGCAGAGAAAAGCGTTCCAAAGTTACCAGTTCTATGGAGGAGAAAATTCACCTTCCCTCTTGAAGGAGCCGAGAATGTACTTGGGGGGAAATATGTGAGCAGAGAAAAGCGTTCCAAAGTTACCAGTTCTATGGAGGAGAAAATTCACCTTCCCTCTTGAAGGAGCCGAGAATGTACTTGAAGAGAATAATATGAAGGAGCCGAGAAATAAGTGAGCATGGAAAAGCGTTCCAAAGTTTACCAGTTCTATGGAGGAGAAATTCGCAGAACCGATTGGTACGCATATCAGCGATTAGTCCAACGTGTAGGGATGCGATCCCTTCACAGTGCGTGTTGCGCGGCAATGTGAAAACGGCGGCGGGCGGGATGCATGCGTGAACTCTACATAAAACGCGATCGAATATGGCCACCACGAGAAGCCGTAGAAAGCTCCGGAAAACAACAGACGAACTTGTTAAACTGGATTTACATGTCTCATACAGAATCCGCTTGCGTGTTACTTCTGCACCTACCCTCTACCTACAAGCTATACATACATACGAGCACACATGTAGAAATCGTGCAGTCTACTCTAAAAGTAGAGTGGAGACTATCGCTCCCTGTATTGCTGCTCTCATATTTAAGAATACAACAATACATGAATGCAAACTACATTCATTTGTTGATACTTTGCCGTGGCAAGTGGAGTTTTCTTTTATCTGCCTACCCCATTGGGAGACAGACGTGAAGTCATGTCAAAAAAAAAGCTAGGTAGTTCGATATTCTCTCTCTTTTATTGAAGTTTGAATCTTTCATAATTTGTTATCTATAAATCTGAAGAGATTGGTAATGAAACACACATATGTACTCTTATAACGACCCTAAAAATAAATAAATGTTCTATGACTAAGTACCTACTAATATACAAGAACATCTCATAATGACTTGTCTGGCATCCACAGCCTAGTGCCATCCGGTTATCAAAACCAAATGTCGTAAAATTGTAATAACCTTTTGTATCGCCATATCTACGAAGACATAGATTAGGAAATCCTTAACCTAATTCTAGACGTCATTACTGGTATTACATAAATACCAAGACCTTGGTCATTGCCCTATATGTATCCACCGTGCGTCTTGTCGCCACACATTTTTGTTTGACTAACAGCCCAAACATCTAATCAAATCAAAATAAAAAACCTTTCATTGCACATAAAAACCTACAGAAGGTAGTTCTTAATGCCTATGGCATTTCCCGCTAGTCTACCCTTTTCAACATATTAATACCAGGGTTGGTGCAAGAAAATAAAATCCTGGTAAATGCGTATGAAAAAATAATGCTATAAAAATAAATAAATAAAATTATAATATTAAAAAATTATTCATACGTTTACGTATACACAGTTCGTTTATTTATTATATTTATTTGTTTTACTTCTATATACAGAAGAAGTAAAACGAAATAAACTACATACAATACGACATGTGTTTTATTCTCGTAGGTTGTTCTCTCCAATAAATACAACAGCTTCTCACTCTGTGTAAGATTGTGTGATTCGATTATGATTGTGATGGAAAACTAAGAGCTAGTCAAGTTGTCGTCGATGTGATGTGACGACCCCAGAAAATGTTAATTATTGATTAACTAGCTTTTTGCTCACAGCTCAGGCCGCCGATGACGTAGCGTTATGAAACATAGCCTAAAACCATCTTGAAAAGTGACAGAATGTAACAGTGAAGACCGTATGTAAATCGATAAAGTGGTTCTCGAGTTATAAGGATATTCATAATAATAATAATTTATTTAATAAATAACAAAAAAGTAATACTAATAACTAAAGAAATAAACCTACCTAACAAACATTAAAATAACTATCAAAAGGGGCATTTTCAAATGTTCCTAGAACACTTGCTGCATTACCCCGCTGGATGGCAAGGCTTACCCTTTGAATGAAGTAGGCCCTTGATTGCGGGACGCCAGTTGCGTCCACCAGCAGAGGCCCAAGCCTCTTCAAGAAGCTTATATGTATAATAATAATATATTGACATACCACGTTAACGCGCCGCCGCACTATGGATCGAGAATCGGCCTCCATAGTATTAGGAGATTTTTTTCGCAAACTTGATTTTTTTTTAAAAACTGTTTATGTTATATTTAGGGTTACATAAGATAATACCAAATATATAGTTGTAGTGATATCAGTCAAGTAGATATTTTATTAAAAATACTTGAAGTTTTCAGTTGTATGGGACGGAGAATGTTTAGTCGATTTTTTCAAAAGTCTTTCGAGGTGTCGCAGATCTTTTGATACATCATGAAGTAGACCACGAGTGTAATAAGACCACATAAAAACTGTAACCCAATTCGACCCGGTATAGAAAATATCTAAGTCCGAATTTATAAATTTTCGTCATTTTCTTTATACATTATTTATGGTTTAACTTTACAATTAATTACATTTTCTTGTGTTTTGTGATTGCCAAGTGTGTAAGTTATACTAATTTGTACATTATGTAACAACTGTACCTACCACTGTGGTCGAAAATACCCTCCAATATTTGTATCGTTTTAAATGTTTATTTGGTATTCATAATTGGTTTGAGGACACATTAAATAAACAAATATGTGAAGACGCGTTGCTTGACAGTACGTATGCATGTTAGGTTCAAATATATAAAGTATATATATATTTTTTTTATATTTTAATATTTGCAATGTATGGGACGGAGAACAATATATTTATTTTGCCGGACTACAAAGATGTGTCAAACTCTTATTAGCAAGGTTGTGTAGCACAACATAAAAATAAACACACTCAGTAAAAAAAATGTTAGAAAGGTGCAGCCTTCCAAGTATCAACAGGTCAAAGTATAGCATTTTTTACCTTTTTTCTTTAACAGTAATTTTTGGTTACATTATGATTGTACAATTATTAAGCAGGTATGCAAATATGTGAGGCATATAATTCTAAATCAGATATGTACACACCATTCCGATTAACATTGTAAAAAATAGCAATATTTTTATTTAATAAAACTGAAAACATTATAGTACATAATTCGAAACTGTTAAGAACTAACAAAGTCTTAACAGTAACGTGATGTTGAACGTGATGGAAAAGAGGCTGTACAAAAAAAAATCGTGCACAGTTGCACTTTCTCAAGACGTTAAAAAAATTTCTATCCAAAATTATTCACCAAAATAAATACAAGGTTGAATGAAAACAGAACAAATTAATAAACCGAACTTATAAATAAAACATTCACCAAAATTAATTTTATAAAAAAAAATTTTTATATAAAATTCGAGCCGGTATAGAAAATATGTAAGTCTGAATTTGTGGATGTTTGTTTTCTTTCCTTTAAATATAATTTACAGTCTTAGAATAGAACATACATACAAGGCTTTGCAGCTCATTCATTATGACGACGCATTAGATACTAATTATCATTCGGTAAGACGAAAACATTCCCACATCCCTGTTTGTGAAACCCCACTATATTTGTAAAAACCGGTAATTAGTGTCCTTTGGTCGCGAATTTCAGTTTATTATCTGTTCAACGCGCGTAAGTGACGGATCTCTCCTTTCGACACGAGTTATCGCTGTTTTCAAATACTTTCCTTCCTGCATTATTGTATGCTGCAAAAACACGTGCTTCCACTTCCGTGACCTTGACACTTTCTTTCGGACGGTAACACTCGACCTTTTTTTGGAGCTGATAGTATAAGGGATACAGTTCAACTCCTGCTTCAATTGCCGTTGACCGTAGTTCGCAGTTTTGCGATTTGGAGAGTTGCTGGGAACTGAACCGGCCAGTATTGTGTTTTTTTTTTTAACTTGAATGTATTCCTTTATTCTACCAATCTGAATTTTCCAGTAGAAACTTAAGAACCTCAGCAACATCATGTCTTTCCGTATTAATACCTTTACTCACCGCAGCGAATGCGAGCTCGTCGAAGTCATTTTCCGTACACAGATGTGCGGTTCTGCGCCTTTTTTGCTGGTAGTGAAGTTCGTGGAATTGTTTTCGAGGACTGAACTCTGGTTTAGGAGATGTTGAAGCTTCTGAATGCTGTTTCGCTGGTGATTGCGGCACGAATGGTTCCGCTTCCTCATGTCTTGGTTCTTGAGGTATGTTTTGAACATATTCGGGCCACTTTATGTCTGACGTCAACCATGTTTCAAATTTGCTTTTGAAAAAACTGAACGAATAATTTGTACTTTTCCACTTTTTATACATATTAGACAAGTAGGTTTTACAAAAACACTTGAATTGATCACGGTTTTCATCAGATATATGAACGGAAATCTTGTCAAATAGTATGTTTGGGTCGGAGAAGCCTTGCTCGTTTTTAAGAAAACAAAAAGGTTCAGATTTCATTTAAACTATTTCATTTTGTAAAATGTTAGAGTTCGAACCGAAAATGTACCTAGTTTTCAAGTAATAATGCAGGAAGGAACGTATTTGAAAACAGCGATAACTCGTTTCGAAAGGAGAGATCCGTCCCTTACGCGCGTTGAACATACTAAACTGAAATTCGCGACCAAAGGAAACCTGATGTACTAAACCGATTTTTACCAATATAGTGGGGTTTCACAAACAGGGATGTGGGAATGTTTTCGTCTTACCGAATGGTAATTAGTATCTAATGCGTCGTCATAATGAATGAGCTGCTGCAAAGCAAAAGTATTTATGTTCCATTCTAAAACTGTAAATTATATTTAAAAGAAAGAAAATAAAAATATACAAATTCGGACTTACATATTTTCTATACCGGCTCAAATTTTATATAAAACAATTTTTTTATAAAATTAATTTTGGTGAATAATTTTTGTGTAATGTTTTCAGTTTTATTAAATAAAAATATTGCTATTTTTTTACACTGTTAATCGGAATGGTGTGTACATATCTGATATAGAATTATATGCCTCACATATTTGCATACCTACTTAATAATTGTACAATCATAATGTAACCAAAAATTACTGTTAAAGAAAAAAGGTAAAAAATGCTATACTTTGACCTGTCGATACTCGGAAGGCTGCACCTTTCTAAATTTTTTTTTACTGAGTGTGTTTATTTTTATGTTGTGCTACACAACCTTGCTAATAAGAGTTTGACACATCTTTGTAGTCCGGCAAAATAAATATAATGTTCTCCGTCCCATACATTGCAAATTTTAAAATATAAAAAATATATATATGTACTTTATATATTTGAACCTAACATACATACGTACTGTCAAGCTACGCGTCTTCACATATTTGTTTATTTAATATGTCCTCAAATCAATTATGAATAACAAATAAACATTTAAAACGCTACAAATATTGGAGGGTATTTTCGACCACAGTGGTAGGTATAGTTGTTACATAATGTACCAATTAGTATAACTTACACACTTGGCAATCACAAAACATAAGAAAATGTAATTAACTGTAAAGTTAAACCATAAATAATGTATAAAGAAAATAGACGAAAATTTATAAATTCGGACTTAGATATTTTCTATACCGGGTCGAATTGGGTTACAGTTTTTATGTGGTCTTATTACACTCGTGGTCTACTTCATGATGTATCAAAAGATCTGCGACACCTCGAAAGACTTTTGAAAAAATCGACTAAACATTCTCCTTCCCATACAACTGGAAACTTCAAGTATCTTGAATAAAATATCTACTTGACTGATATCACTACAACTATATATTTGGTATTATCTTATGTAACCCTAAATATAACAAAAACAGTTTATCAAAAAAAATCAAGTTTGCGAAAAAATCTCCTAATACTAAGGAGGCCGTTTCTCGATCCATAGTGCGCCGGTCGCCCGCAGAAACTTTATTTTTATTAGGATGCTCGAGTACCTAGGTATGTTCTCGCTAAGCAATTATTTATGTTATGATTATGACGTTTTCTCAGCAAAGAAAGAATTTGATTACAACTTCTTCGCATGCCGACTTTTCGTGCCAATCAAACGTAGCATAAACAGGCTTGATATCCTCGTAAACAGTCCGCCAATCTGCTGGCATGGCACCTCCATGAGTATGGTTTCGCGCAGTGGCGGATCCAGCCTTAGACTTTGGGGAGGGCTGAAGCTCAAAAAATACGCAGGAGCGAGCAAAAAGTGTGAATTTTTTTTTAGGATAGTGGATTGTCGATACTGTCCCCTAGTTTGGGGGGGGGGGGGGCTTCAGCCCCCTAGCCCCCCCCCCCTTGTATCCGCCACTGGTTTCGCGAGTTGCGATGCATTTGGTCGTACGTATCGATTGCAAGCCACCCAGCGTGGGTTCTCACGAAGAAATAATGACTTCCAGGGGGGTCAGAGGGAGTGGGTCGAGCTGGGCCTACTGCGGACCGACAACAGCTGCTGATAGCGTTTATCATTTAAGTGCAGTATACTTTATCTTCTTATCGGTGGTCTGTCTGTATCCATCTACAGTAGGCTTGAAAGTGGAAATATGAATTCACAATGTCCTGTAGAGCAGTGTCAGATGCGTTTCGCGGTTTAGTCACCACTTGTTTGGTATGTCATTCACGATCATCATGACTCAGAATGAAGATATGCAAGGATAGTTTATGGTAGGGTTTAACCCGCCCGTGTTGGTACCACCACCGCACTGAAGAAAGGTCAGTTCAGTCAGGTCAGCGACTATGTAAATAGTTCGTGTTTTCTGTCCAGTTCAGTGTAGCCGGCACGATCAAATGGGACCACTGACATTATATCTATAGTTCAGCGAGGTGTTATGGGCTGATATCACGGAAGTTGTAGGCGACGACGTAGCCAACCGTGTTAATTTCCTAAGAAAGTGTATTTATCCTGCCGTGAAGCCGCTGCACACTTGTGATGTTGAATAAGTTCAGTACGGAAGCGGCGAGGCGGGCGCCGCCGCCCGAATCCGCTCCACACATTCCTCGTGTTTTGATAAAATTGAGCCAAGGCACCAAATCAAGCAGGTGGTAATTAGTGGTTACTGGTAATACATAATACGACATATTATAATCACGCTGTATCCAGGGCCGTCTGAGGCCATGCAGGGGCCCTTGGGCACACAGAGTTTGGGGCCCTTTGGGGGCAATTCTTAGTAAGTAAATTAATTTTCTTAAATTGTTTAATTTTCAATTCTTAGTAAATAACGCTAAAAATTGAGCTCCTCCTATTTTTCGATGTAAACAACGACGTCGGCAATTTGGGGCGCTCATCGAGCCGGGGACGCTGCTGGGTCCGTGCCCCATGTGCCCTTGTGGAGAAGACTCCCCTGGCTGTATCCCGACAATCGGTATAAGCAGAGTAATAGGTGTTGTGCTGCAAGAGCTCTTGTAAATTACAGCACAATTAGGACAAGATCAAGCAGCAAGTGAAGTTACCTCATTGCACGACTGTGGAAGGACCGTGTCAAAGTGAGAGGTCGCTGCCCTGTTGCCGTTTAGCACGGTACCTTGTCTTTATGCCTGCGAATTGGAAAACTTAGAAAAGGCATCAAATTCTCGGATATACGGTTTGCAAAAAAACACCTATCAAGGCAGCACAATATTAGCAATGAGCGAACGCCGCCGTTCGCACGGTACCTTGTCTTTGTCCCTGCGAATTGGAAAACTTAGAAAAGGCATCAAATACTCGGATACACGGTTTGCAAAAAAACGCCTATCAAGGCAGCACAATATTAGCAATGCAGCCTATGAACAGGTGACTCTACATGCCGCGTTTATTATAAAACTCGTTTTTGGGTGAGTAAGGTTATGTATTGTATCTCCACTTCTAGAGCTTACTGTAGATACCTAATATGACGTCAGAGGTAGGTAACGCATACCTACATAGAAAACGTAATCTACATCAGGTCAGGAACACCATCATTAGTAGTACAGTGTACGCAGGGAGAGACTCCGCCCCGCACCACATCAACTGCGCTCCACGCCATACATACACAACCGACGACCGTCTCACACGCAACGAACAGAAACTATTGAGCAGCGTCACCTCTGGTTTGGTTTCGACTTACACAATGTATTCGTAAGTGTGCGAACTGTATTGCCGATTCAATTATAGAGAGAAAATGTTGCGAACGTTGCATGTGATCAGAATACTGTGCATGCATCTCAATCTAATATATTCTGTGTTTTCTGCATAGAATATAATAAATAGGTATCTTTTGTACAATTTCAGTTTTACCATCCTACAAACTATTTTATATTTGCTGCTTACACAGCACCAAATACCTAATTACTTTAATTAATTGATTATAATAAACATGCGCTTTAAATACATAATGTTATAAATTGTTCTACTTCAAAAAGTACATATTGGGTACCTAATTAAAGTACATCACAAATACTCTACCTACATAAACAGCTAAAATCTCGCCGAGGCTCTACCATTATTACGCTACTGAGTGTTCAAGACTTATGCGTATATTGTACTCGTATTATGTATGTCCAAGGTTCAAGATCCGGTTAGCCCGAAACGTTGGACCACATAGCTCCAGAAAAGATAGTGAGTAAAACCGTTTCATAAAAACAACCGGGCAAGTGCGAGTCGGACTCGCGCACGAAGGGTTCCGTACAACCACCTAATAAATTGCAGTATCTTTTGATTTCGTTGACTTAGAAGCTTGAATTTTTTACACCTCCAACCAAGGAACATTATTTGATATTAATGTCAACTTGATACCTAAACCCGTTTCTGAGAAAAAGGGTCATGACGGATGGACAAACGGACAAAAAACTGATCCTATAAGGGTTCAGTTTTTTTTTCGTTTTGAGGTACGGAATACTAAAAAATTACCACGGCAGGTTATTCGAAAACCTATTACGCTGCCGAAATAAAATCTGGAGCACGCTCTACATCAGAAAAAAAATGTCATAATAGATCATCTATGCTGTGCTACACAACAGTATGTTGTCCTGAATTTCACAAACGTTATATTCTAAAAACTCGCAGATATACTTTTTCTCAAAAGCTAGTTTAAACAGATTTTCGTTTTTGTACTAAGTAGATACGTTTTCTTTATAGAAAACGCGACATGTGGCGCCAAGTCACCCATAAGGTGTCCAACGACGCCCATACTAAGAAGAATCTCAAACTTCTCCCAAGCCAATAATACTACTAACTAAGCACGTTGTGTCAACATTCTAAACTATAAAACCCCGTATAATCCTCAAATAATTTTATTGAAGGGTGAATATTATAATTGTAGACTTCTCAGTCGCAAATGCAATCACATAGAATTATATATGAAAATTATTTGTGCCAAATCATTTTTGGCAACCTCGCAAATAGACTTTGCACATCGATAAATAATGATGCGCTGGTTCCGTTCAATACACAGTAGATGACGGGGAAAGTTGATGTCACGTATGCGTACACACTCACACTTATATATAAGTACGTAATATGTACTTAAAATAAATAAGGTGTGCATATTGTATTTTCGCCAGGCTCAGAATATCGCGTGGATGAACTTTGCGCGCGTACTATTTCAAGGGCCCGGCTGTATAAATACACGTAGATGCGTAGCGTAGCCAAGTGTCATCCATCTCACGCTTAAATTCTGTAAGTGTTCACATTCAGGTATTTTGTGAACAAACTAGACGGTCACGTGTCACGAACTCACGACACAATGTGCACCGTGCAGTGTTCATGAGTTGCAATTTGTCTTGGAACAAGAACGAAGGTTTTTTCCGTATATTTAGTAATATTCTGCAGGAGTAAGACCTGTAAAAAAAACCGGCCAAGTGCGAGTCGGACTCGCGCACCGAGGTATCCGCACCACAAAAAAAAAACACCTTTCTTGTATGGGAACCCCCCATATTTTTTTACTTTTTCTATTTTTTATTATTTGTTGTTATATCCGCCATAATAACACATATTCTGTGAAAATTTCAACGGGCTACCTATTACGGTTCAAGAGATACAGCCCTCGGACATACGGACAGACGGACAGACAGACAGACAGACGGCGTAGGCTTAATAATAGGCTTCCGTACGGGATACGGAAACCTAAAAAGAAAAAAAATACGTATTATTGTAGTGTAGTGAGGTAGCAGGCACATAGTTCCGACAGGACAATGTGCAATGGGCTAAGTCACATGTGTGACTATGGTGGGTGACCTAACCAACCATATAAGGTTTCTTAAGAAAAAAATGCATAGCTATTTCAAAGCTTTTATAAAATTGTTTGTAGTGATATTAATCGTCGTCTGACTCGCCAAAGGTATGCAACGTCGTCGCACTTTGTATGGATTACCGTCCGACCGTTGAGGATGACCGTGGTTCTAATTTCACGTATCTAAAACCATAATGGTACTCCTTCCCTAACCTTTAGGTAGGATCCGGCCGGATTGATACCACAGCACAATATTGTATTTAAATCTGTATTAGTGACTGTGCTAAGGGACTCAAAGGTACTCGAAACAGACAAGTCCACCGCACTCCTACTACGCTTACTGTTGAACCGCTACTCTAAGGCCCCCGAATTGAAGTCAGTCGAAGCGACTATTGAAAATTCAGTTCAGTGTAGCCGATACAACAAAAAGGGGAAGCAATCACATCATGAAAGCTAGCTTCACCAAGCTCTGATGGGAGGAAATGACGATATTATAGTAAGCGAATAATGTAAGGTTCCTTATAGAACATTTTGATTAACTTATTGTTAAAATAAATCAATAGAAAATGTATATAGGAAGAGAAGGGTATAGAATAAAAGACAGCTCTATGAACTTTTGCAAATTTTTGGTAAATAAAAAAAAATGTTTATTCAGATCCAGTTTATTCTAAATGGCCCGTTACTTCGTTAGGATTAATGGAGCTATCCTATTGGACAGTTTTGCTTAGTGCTAGTTTTGAAACTACACATATGGATAGTGCCGTTTTTTATTATTACTGTTAATTTCTGAACTATGTTTTTAATGGAAAGGGCTGGTTTTGAAGCAGTTTTTTATGACAATTCAATAGCCAATTGTATTAAGAAAAATTGTGCATTCATATGTCGTTTCGCCTAAAAGTTGTAAAGATCTACTTTTGATTCTATACCCCTCTATTGCTTCTATAATGTCTTGTTGCCTGGGGCTCGGAGCTTTTCGAACACGTCAAAAGTTTATCAGTGAATTTGGTGCTTTTAAATCCCTAAATACGTACGGACGCCCAATTTATTGCAAAGATATTTCAAGAAGACCTAAAAAGTTTTCAGTGAGGATTTCAATGGCATTTATCCAAGAAAGTGGCTCGCCGGCTCATTTCTGCTGAAACTGGATTTAACCAGTTCACCCACAAAGCAAAGGGTTAATTAAATATTGTTGGCTCCAAAGCTTTCCTCTCTATCTTTTTAGTTCAGCCTCTAGGCAGCTCAGTGGTGCGGTCGGTCGCATAATAAGCACACCTGGGCGCGGTCAGTGGACGGATGGGTGACCGCTCGACCGTTGGAGGCTGACCGTGGTTCGGATTCCACCTAAAACTGTAGGTCCGTTCCCTTCTTACCATATGTGATAAGGTTTAACCCGCCCGGGTTGGTACTACCGCACAGTGTCAAATATGACCATAAAATCGGACACGTCCTTTTTATTCCAGAAATTTATATATTTAGTTATTTAAAATGCTAGAGTAAAACTCCCCCGCCTCTGCGACTTTTAGTTTAGGAGAAATAAATTTTTGAAAATTACACTTTTTTAGTTTCGAAAAAACGAAAAATAATTCTACAATTAAAACTAAGCTACTTATTTAAATTTCACTCAGCCTTATCAAAGACCCTTTCGAATATCCACATTTGAAAAGTTATTCGAGGCTGTGAAAGTTTACAGAAATCGAATTATATATTTTTTTTATTTTTTTTATTTTATTTTTTTTTCTCCTAGATCCCGTAGTAGTAGGCGGAGATATTTATACCGAAAATAGTTCACTATTTCCTCTGTCCGTTAAAAAAAAACCGACGCCTAATTCCATGGGTTTAAGAAGTTATGCTCATTTTAGTGCAATTATCAAGTTTCGGGCAATAGGGTTGGCACTTTACAAAATCTTTTATTTTTCCGCAAAATGATGATATGGTCCCACCAGTGGATGTATATGGACTGGTCAGTTAGTCAGTCAGTGTGTATGTGTTCACTGCTGGACATACGCCTCCCCAATTTTAAACATAGTAGCCGACATGAAATGAAGGGAAACACTGACATGGCATGCATACCTAGTTCTCCCGGTGTTATGGGCTGACATCACGAATGCTGTAGTGTAGGTGATTTAGCGAGCCGTGTCAGTTTCCATAAAAAAAAAAACAAAAAAAAAACAAAAACAAAAACCAAAACAAGCTAATTATTATTAAAAGAAATCACGAAACAATACAATAAAATTAATCAAATGTCAAAAATAAATAAATAAAAAATGGGAAATTTTTTATTCGTTCTAGTAACAACCCTAGCCCATGGCGAATAACTCCTGTAACTTCTTAATCCCATGGAATTAGGCGTCGGTTTTTTTTTAACGGACAGAGGAAACAGTGAACTATTTTCGGTATAAATATCTCCGCCTACTACTATGGGATCTGGGAGAAAAAAAATAAAATAAAAAAAATAAAAAATAAATATAATTCGATTTCTGTAAACTTTCACAGCCTCGAATAACTTTTCAAATGTGGATATTCGAAAGGGTCTTTGATAAGGCTGAGTGAAATTTAAATAAGTAGCTTAGTTTTAATTGTAGAATTATTTTTCGTTTTTCCGAAACTAAAAAAGTGTAATTTTCAAAAAAAAATTTCTCCTAAACTAAAAGTCGCAGAGGCGGGGGAGTTTTACTCTAGCATTATAAATAACTAAATCTATTAATTTCTGGAATAAAAAGGACGTGTCCGATTTTATGGTCATATTTGACACTGTGTACCGCACTGAATGAAAGGCCGGTTGAAACGACTATTTAAATATTTCGTGTTTTCCGTCCAGTTCAGTGTAGCCGGCACGACCGAAGGGAAGCACTGACATGGCACCTAGTTCACCAAGGTGTTCCGGGCTGACATCACGGATGTAGTAGGTGATATAATCAAGCTTGTAAGAACCTCCGCAAGTCCGACTCGCACTTGGCCGGTTTCTTTTAAACAGATGTCCGTTTTTTTTAATAATTACATTATTGATCTCAATCTTTTGTGGCGGCATATACCTAAAACAAAAATGTTTCATCACATTTGATGTTCTACTACTAGCCAGTGTTAATGATTTTGGCAAAATATTTTGCGCAAGCCTGCACATCTGCTGGTTGTACTTATTTGCGTTGGATGTTGTATCTGCCATAGAGGTAACATTTCGTTTACCAACCCAAGTCTATATATTAAAAATAAAATTGAAGTAAACAAGGAAAGAGCAGTAGAAAATACTGTAGTCGGCGAGGTAGTCGGGCTCTTAATCTATTCGAATCCTCTTAACGACCAAAGAAAAGCACCGACGTGGCACCATGTTGACACTGACATGACATGTTCACCAAGGCGTTATGGGCTCACATCACGGATGTTGTAGGTGATGTAACCAACCGCGTCTATTTAAAAAATATCTAGGTATACACATCCTAAAGATGTTGTATAAAATTTTTGTGAAAACCCCATGTGAACTGATTTGGTTTGATTAGATTTGGAGTAGTTCTCGAATTAAGGATATACGAACATGCATCGAATTAAAAGAAGATGCGGCGCGGAGGGGGGCGGCGGAGGCGGCGGCGGCGCGGTGGTAACTATTCTGTGGCGGTGGCACGGGGGCGCGTCGTTAGAGTTTTCCGGTTTATTTATTGGAATGTATTTTGGTCACACATTAGTTATGGGTAAAGCATTTACAAGATTTAATATTGATCAATTTACAAATGACGTCGTTTATAGTCGTCATTAGAACTGCGGTTATCAATAATGGATATGTATTCTATATACAACCGTATGATACACACATACAACATACATTATGGAACTAATGAATGACATTATAAATCTTACATTTTCGTCATAGCACCGAACCGAGATGTCTCTGAAATGTTATTATGAATGAATCATACATAATGAATGTTAATTAATATTTCATTTAATTAATTACTTACACGTCTTGTGTTTAATCATATGGTTTAGGTAATACAATATTTCAATGCTTTGGAGTTTTGAGTAGCTGTTTTGCCATCAAATTTATACAACCCAGAAAAACGCAGAGAGCAACTATCACAGAACACCGAATATTTCAGTGTTCTATGATTCCTACTCACAATAATAATTCTTCTTTACTTCACCTTGAATTCGTTTACGCATGTTAGCAACATCTGCTCAAACATATTGTTGCATCCATTACTTATATAAGTAACATTAAATAAATAAATAAATAAACATTAGAGAAGAAAGACAATTTAGAGCGCGATTCATCTAGTGGCTTGGTTACATACAATAATGTAGGTAGGGGTAATTCCTACAGCAATTTGTCTTTATAAACATCAACCAATCAAGAAGTATTTGTCTTTTCCTCAATTACATATTCCACGAACCGTATCATGTTCTTCGGTCGCTGAAATCTTTAATCACAGCTGCCATAACTACACTCTACTGAATGAAAGTCAAGCCAAGTTTCATTATTGAAATAATGATGCTTAAATGGATATATAATTACCTAAACTTCAGAAATTTGGTTTTGAAATGACGTCAGCAATTCCGGAAATAGCATCAATTGTTTATTAGATAAATATTAGATGGACCACTTAATGAGTTTGTGTAATGCGCATATAGATTCATATTGGAGAAATGATATTACACTTTATAAGGAAATGACTCTCAACATTTTGTAAATGACGACACCGGACATCATCCGCATCAATCAATACCTTTTCATCAATAATAAATAACAGAACTGTAAACAGTGTATGTCTGTGGATATCTACATTAAAAATATGTATATGTCTGTTAGCGCACGCATCACGTAAAATTACTGACCTAGTTCGGATGAATTTTTCAGAAAATCGGTCATTTGCGAGGCGGACTCGACCGCCGAGATTTCTGTACCATCACGTCGCGTCGGTCGGTTTTTATTATTTGTTGTTTTAATTTCGAGTTTGCACTACCCATATTTCTTTCTCTGTATTTTATTCCTCATCACCCAAAGGTTGACTGGAAGAAATCACTTGTTCGCCTTTGCGCACTCCTGTATTTCTTGTTTCTTGTCGTGTACTCTTTTCCTTCAATTTGTGTGCAATAGAGAGTTTATATTCTATTCTATTCTATAATCACACCAAGCTCAACGCTTGTATGTACAACCATTTTTTCTATAGAGCAAAAACAAACAAAAAAAGTTTGAAAAATACAAGTTTCTTGTATGGGGACCCCCGCCCCCGTAATTTTTTCCAGTTAGATTTTTTTATTATTTTTTAGTATATATCCGCCATTATAACACATATTCTATGAAAATTTCAGCCGGTTACCTATTACGGTTCAAAAGATAGACGGCGTAGTCTTAGTGAAAGGTTTACAGGTACAAATACAGGACTTACTTGAAAATTTCAAGTAAGTACGTTTAATGTCAGCCTCGATAGCTCAGTGGTGCAGACAGTCAACTGTCGCTATTGAATGTTAAGCAACGCTGGGTACGGTCAGTACTTGGATGGGTGACCGCTGATCGTTGGAGGCTGACCGAGGTTCGGATTCCTCGTAAAACTGTAGGTCCCTTCCCTCCTAATCTTACTTGGTGGTAGGGTTTAACCCGCCCGGGTTGGTACCACCGCACTGAATGAAACGTCGGTCAAAACGGCTATGTAAATAGTTTGTGTTTTCCGACCAGTTCAGTGTAGCCGGCACGATCAAAGGGGGAAGCACTGACATGGCACCTAGTTCACCCGGTGTTATGGGCTGACATCACGGACGTTGTAGGTGATGTAGCCAACCGTGTCAGTTTCCATAAAAAAAAAAATGTATTTTGCAAGCAAGTATAGGATAATGTCTTTTGGGACTTGTGTCTGGCGCGTATCCGCTGAACACGCAGTCCAGGGCAAGTATGTATGTACAACCGTTCGCATTGGGAGGAGCGACCCTCGTAGTTGTGCAGTAGGTACCTATGTTTATCTATAACAAACCATCCAGTTACACAAGTGCACCTTCGACAAGGTGGCAGACAGGATTCAGTAATGCGGGGCGGCATTTGGAAGACTCCGTAATAATGTCTTCTCACCCTAAATTCTAAGTCATTAAAATATGAAGGTCTTTGTCAGTGCGTTCTGCCAGTAATGACGTACGGTGCTGGAATGTTGACCTTGACGATGGGCATGGTCCACAAATTTAAAGCCTCTCAGCGAGCTATGGAAATTTCTTTGATCGATAAAATCCTTAATGAGGAAATACGACAAGGAACAAGGTAGTCGACATTGGTAAGAAAATTAACACGCTGAAATAGCAGTGGGCTAGGCACATCTGTCGCAGACTATGGCCGCAGACGATATCTTCTGAGGTAAACGGGTACTAGGACGGAAGCCACGTACAAGCAAACCTGGCATGGGACGCCCCCAGGCCAGGTGGACAAACGATCTAAATAAAAAGTTATTATAAATTTTAAAAACTCCCGACCCTTAAAAAGTCAAAAATTATTTCCGTTTACTTACTTAAAGGAGTCGGAGGACCGCTAAGTAAATACCCGCGCAGCTTGAGTTTTTATATTTTATTTACTTTTAACTTTTTGAGGGTCGGGGTTTTTAAAATTTTTAATTTAACTTTTATTTCAAGCATTTTAATAATTGTTTGTTTGATTGATTACTTAATTACTTGATTACGAACATAGCTGACAACCATCCCGATTAAACCAGCTTTCTAATAAAAAAAACGCATCCAAATCGGTCCATCCGTTTGGGAGCTACGATGCCACAGACAGACAGACACACACACGTTAAACTTATAACACCCGTACACAATCTTCCCCACCTCCATGGCGTACACACATACACACATACGTTAAACTTATAACACCCCTCTTTTTTCGTCGGGTGTTAAAAAGGTAACCGGGAGTGGATGGATTACAAAAGCGGAAGGCCGCGTGTGGTGGCGTGCCTTATGGGAGATACCTATGTCTAGCAGTGGACCGATACCGGCTAACGATTATGTGTTTGGTGATGGTCTTCTTCGCGTGCTTTGATGAATTACTTTTTTTATCTAATTCAAATTTGTAAAACTTTATTCAGTTCTCGAAACACTGATGCCCACTTCCTGATTGATTTACCGTACCTCTTCAGTTCTTTCAATCTTTAACTTAGGTACAAAATTGTAAACTGTTTATAATTTTAATTTTGAGGAAGCTACTCGTATGGTCTATCTAAAATTCACAAATTTCTTTTGCAGGCAGCCACCGATAATGCTACCCAGCGTCCACAGCGACTGGTACATCTACTTGTGGCTCATTTACAACAAGATCTTTTCGGCAATAGTAAAGTACGTCGGCGAACATCGCCGCCGCGGCGATAAGGCCGGTGAACTGATAGACGGTGCGCAGACGCAGGAGGAGAGTCAGTCGCTCGCCGGCCTCCACCGCGCACGCACTCAGCCGAGGAGAGCCTCACGCCACCGCCACGCGACGCCGACCAAGCACAAGCTCCCGACGAGAAGACACAGCTATAAGAAGATCGTGATGGCGCCAGGAGCTACCGCTCAGACAATGCTCGAGGATAAGGAGAAAGTTCTCAACGCCAGCATGAGAAGTTGTGAGTACAACATTTTTGTTATGAGTTGTTTTCAGTAGTAGCATAGCGAGGTTATGTTTTGATTAAATTAACAATCGGCTTAGTTCCTGACAAGTCTCTAGTTGTAGTTTTGAGACTATGCATGTTGTACTCTCACCAGTACCTATGTAAGCGCTAAACCCTAGCGAATACCATAATCAAGAGGCCTGGTAGTGGTAAAACCAGTTATTTGATAGTGAGCTCCATTTTGTAGAGCAACAGCATTCGCTATATATATTTCGATGGATATGAAGAATATTTTCTAAGAATGGAAATCGTCATCACGGTCATTTTATTGTGAAAAATCTTCAGTTAATCTCATTTAAAATCAGTCAGTCAAAATCTGAGTTAGCAAAAACATCAGCACGAAATGCTATAAAGTTTCTTTGTACGTGCTTGCATTGGGCCTCGTCATGAACCCACTGAATAAAGAAATCTCTGAGAAAGCGCGTAAGATTTCAACGTTCTGTTGACCTGTACAGTAGATATAACCTTAATTTCGCGTTGATAAACTAGGTACCTAAGATTTTACCGGGTCAACCACCACCGGCGAAGTTTTTTTTTTATAAACTTGTACTTACAGTTAATAGGTATGTTTTGTTTTGTAATGCACCTTTAGAACCCAACGAAGACATAATTGTTGCGCGTGCGTTGAGCCGTCCTCGTGACTAACTAACCCTTATTATAATGTACCTACTTGTTTTATCTGAACGTCATACCATCATGCGGCATACTGAGCAGAGAGTTAGCGCCATTGCAAACTGACTAACAGGTTTGGCAACTATTGCCTCACATATTAGTTAGTTTGTTTGTAAGACTTATCTGAGAGGCACCTTGTGTCCAAAGATGAATAAATAAATCTGAAATCTAAACCAAATAGATAATAACAATCACACTGACCATACGAGTATGCAATGAAGTTTCAACCAAAGAAGCGCAAGTCGATTTTGGAGTTTTTTCCCACACAATCTCAAATGGGCTTCTGTGTAAACCAGGGAATTATGCTTGATACTTAAAATATATATCGTATGATTTCGTTCAGATTATGCCATACTCATGCGATAAAATAGCTTAAAAATGAAAGGTTCATCAATCACATTGATAGTACGATATTAAAACACGCACTTATAGCATGATAAATGATAATACATTGAGCGTCAGAGGTCAGAATCGTTCAGGTAGTTTTTTATTCATGAATCATTCATTAAAATGCATCATGCATGGATAACGTAGGTCGTGTGTAACCTCGAATGTCCGTTACTGATCATTCTTGATGATTCTGTTAATTTTGTAATGTCTTTCGTTTCCCAACTTTTTACACCATGTGTTAAAACTTGAACCAAACCAGAATCCTAATGGATCGCGGCAAATATGTATTCATTATCTACAATTAGCCGGTAATGATGTAGTGCAGACAAACAGAAAGCTTGCAAAATAGCTTTATCTAATACATCTCCTAGCTTGATAAATCTAATCAAGGTGTGTAAATATGGACTTCGTGAGAAGTATCGCCAAGGCGGTTACTTCACGGAATTGCTGTTTAGCAGCTAAACAGTTTGTGAGGATTTATATCTGGAACCTGCGAATAAAAAAAATACAGTCGAATTGAGAACCACCTCCTTTTTTTGAAGTCGGTTAAAAACCGTATTAGTCGGAAGACTTTCGCTTGTACCTTTACCGGGCTTTTTTTGAGCGGGTCCCAACAGCTCCCATAATATATAATCTTAGCCGCAGGTAAGAAAACGTTTACCTGCTTTAAAATTATGCTTACATGTTGAAGCGGTCGTTCTGCTTCGGCTCCACCTCTGTCACCTGCCTGGTGATTGGTAAGGAATAATAAATAACGCGCACGTCCGACAGCTGTGAAAGCTGTAAGTAAGCAAAATTGACCAATATGTATGTACCTTCCTTTATGATGGCAAATGGGCTGCGTCCTAGGACGCATATATCATATACTATACGATTATTTTAATAAATGAAGACTCATAGAAATATCTCACGCAGGAGCTTCTTAAAATGCTCATAGGCACAATACATCGATTCCTCTATTTGTTACGTGTCTAGATGTTTGTTCCCTGAACAGGTTATACTCTCACAGCCAGACCTACTGTGTTCTGATCTTGAGAATATCTGTGTGTGTGTGTGTGTGTGTGTGTGTGTAGCTTATTTTTTTATCACAGCTGATATCGGCATATTGCATACCTGCTCAAACCCCCAAACTTCAAACAAAACTGGCTGGCACTTACAAAGATTATTTTGATAACGGTTCACCTAATGTTATTCAGCAACATTCGCGGTTGATTGAACGATCCAAGGATTTAAGTAAAAACTACATAACCGTTTGTAGGAAGCGGAAGAAACAATCAACTTATTTACGTAATCAGTACCTACTACAAAATGTTTGTACGTCTTATAGTGTACCCAAGTGGAAACTTAGATTTCTCACGTGAGAGATCTGAGGTTCAAATCCAATTATTTTTTCGAAATAAAAAAACATTGTGGTTATTGCTCATAGTTATTGCCCGTCATAGGCGAGGGGTTAGGAGATGGGATAGAATGGAGCCCGTTTATAATATTCTAAGTTTCCAAATCTATCATTGAACTAAATGTTTAAATGTGAAAATGATTTCACCCTGATTTTCAACACCAAACAGACAAGCAAGACAAAGTTGATTGACCGACTAATGCCATATATTATAATTTCTCCGGCTCCGCTGTTCGCTCAGCTCACATGAAATATAAAACCTGTAGCCCATCTGTTTTTCTGAAAACTCAATCCGTATTGGGTGAGTAGTCTTTTACAAGATTCGCTTATGGACGGTGGCTAGTAATGGTGGAATTGGTGGATAATATGGCAGATCTACGTTGAATGTAGTTGAATGAAACATCATAAAAATTACCTATTTATAGTTCGCACTGTCAGATAGAGGTCAGACTAGCTCTGCATCTAATTTTATTGCTATGACGTTAGCGTTTGGTGTGTTGAGCCACCTCTCCTCTCCTGTCGCACTAATGTCACTGTAGGAAACACAATGGCACGACTTTGTGTATATTTGACAAGCTAAAAATTCTTGTGATCAGATCAAGGAAATGTTTCGCAAGGTCGGCCGGTCGATGAACTCTGTCTGCATTCTGCATGTAAACATTTTTATTTCCCAAACATCTGGTACTTGATTATCTTCATTCATTATCAAGGTCCAGTTCTTCATGTGCACTTGGGACAACTCTGTAGACATTTGGACGACCAATTTCTTTTTTAAGTTAGAAATTCATAGAGACAGTACTTTTAGCATAACATTTTGTGATGGTTTATTTCAGTCGTTATTTTCCATGCCTTACATTACAGTTACATACAATACAGCATACATCACAGCAATTGCATCTGATATATTCCCCAGAAGACATCAGGCAGTCTTGAGACTTTAACACGGGCTTTTTGAGACTTTAATACTTTTTGCAATTGATGCATGCATTGCATTGTTATAATCTAGCATTCATTTCCAACTTTGTATCAAATTGGGTCATTGTCGTTGCTTTGGCATGTTGTTACGATTTCAAGTAGATAGGTGTTGTAGGTAGCAGTGCAGTACACAGTTTCTTGTCGTCTGGGTTGTCGCCGAGAGGCCTCGAGCTCGGTGGCGTGGTGCCAGTCAGCGGAGCATACGCCTTGCGCATGATCAGGGTTCATTACGGTTTCAAATTTAACTCGCCACTTCATACGTGGAAAATGTGTATTGTTGTATTGTTACACATATAGATATAGTAGGTATTGCAGAATGCAGGTCGTGTCTGTTAGGTTTTTTATTATTACTAAACATTCGTAGTCTAGACCACTTACAGTAACATGTACGGTACATGATAGGAGATTAGCCTATTCCTGACTTAGGAAAAAAAAAAATTGAAAAAAACACGTTTCTTGTATGGGAAGCCCCCTTAATTTTTTTGATTTTTCTATTTTTTATTATTTGTTGTTATATCCGCCATAATAACACATATTCTGTGAAAATTTCAACCGGCTACCTATTACAGTTCTAAACATACAGCAGTAGGTAGGACAGACGGACGGAGGGACGGACAGACAGACGGCGGCGTAGACTTTAGTAATAGGCTTCCGTACGGGATACGGAAACCTAAAAAGGCTCAAAATTTCATTGTTTATATGTGTATTATAGTATAGATATGCACGTACATATCGTTTTCCTCTATTGAGCTTTCATATTATAAGTACATACCTATAACTATCTTTATTTTATAATTTTTTTTGCATCCGCCTAGGCCTCGTCTAATTAGTATCTGGTAGGTACTAACTACCCAGGTATATTGTTTATTGTTTATTTTATCATCTGTAGGCAGTACAATGCGCTCAGATTTGTCATATTTACATTGTAACATTCCGCCAGTTCGATTATCACAGGATTCACAGGCGGAGAAGAACTGGCAAGATACTTCACTCGATTTTTTTTCAATGTGCACTTAGTATACTTTACAAAAATGTTTGCCACTACCTAAACACGTAAGTGCTATCTATCACCTACCATCTCTAATTTACTCATTTACTCATCATCATCCAAAGACTGCATATTGCAAAATAAATGACAAATGCAGCAATTCATGACAAAGTGAAAACATTTTAATATGAAGTTAATAGAAGAATACTGTGGTGGGTACCCACCATAGTATTCTTACAATGTATATATTTATACATAATTATAATGTAATTAAACTGACGTGGATGATGGAGTAAGTAACGTAAGTTGGAAATAATACAAAGAATCTTTAGGTTCTACGGAAGAATGAAGTGAGTGAGACAGGGTTACGCCTATGGAGAGGTGACTCGCCTTGGGCTTAGTTTATCGTTCAGTTACCGCAACCAGACCTCAAAACATCGGCACAGCTATATATATAGTCACAAACACAACACACATTAACATTTATCATATTAAAATAATAATTTTTAATTTTATTTAAGCAGTAAAGAAAGAATTATTGGATTATATATAATACTAATCTAATATCAATTTATATTATGTTAGATTGACTCTGAAAAGATTACTTGAAAGAACACGAAAATGCAGAGAATAATTTAATTAAATGATAATTGATAAATAAAAAGGCAAAATTGAATGACCGATCAAAACAAGAAAATTAAAGAATAATACAGGACGTTGCCTAAGAAATGTGGCTCTAAAACTAATAATTGTTCAGTAAAAAATATTTTGACATAGCTACGCACTATTAAATGGATATGCTTATACAAATCTGTGCAAACAGATAGCACAAGCTGAATATCGTGCGATTTCTCTGGACATAAGAAACAGATATGTATATTGTAAAAAGTACAAAATAAAACAATCGAGATAACGCGACCACTATCAGAGCGGATAGTGCATAGTGCGGTACTGTGGTGTAGTGTAGTCAGTCAGTAGTGGAGTGGATGATGTAACTCTGAAGGCATATTTCTGCTTTACAACAATATACCTAATTGCAATTTATTTTATACGTTCCGTTTAACTATTCCGGAAATGTCCTGTTTTTACAATGACAAGATAGGAATGATATGAAATTCTTTTTTATACATAATTTCAATATTTATTTAGTGGTTTATATACCTTGTACGTACAGTGTACAAGGCTCAGGCCAATTAAAAAGTAATTTTTATGTAAGTAAGATGTAGAAGAAGAAGAAGAAGCTGTTTTCGCGTCAAAAATCCTAAACCTAAAATCTACTGTTCGATCCATGGACGATTCGATCGAGCAAGACACACTGTCTGACGTACAGACACGCCTCCAAACCTTCGACTATTCTATACCTACACATATAGACTTCACTATACATAACCCGGCCTCCGCAATTACTATTTTATATTGACGCCTACGCTTGAACATGAGGCGAAGCATTTATTAAAATAAGCATAGGGCATAGGAGACGGTTGGTGACATTATAGCTTAGGTGATATGTAGTGTATCAACCGGTATGTATTGCGGTGTCGATTGCAGCTGTTGCTAGCCAACTGAACATGATAGAGCCACATACCTATGAGGAAATGATAATAAATACTGTGCTTTTATTAAATTTATGCCTAGGTAAAGTGTTACTAAAATTAAATAGTATACATCGTTTCAAGTTGCCTAGGTGATTTCATTTGTTTATTAATTATGATTATTGTAGATTATTAGATGCCAAGTCGCGTACAGTATAAAATTCGTCCCCGACCAGTAGGTATTTGATTGAACCTCGATTATAAATTCATATCATAACATTAGCGGCCAGTGGGTTGCCAATTTCGTCACCGATCCACCGGAGCGATGATGAGCTCTCTGTACATTTCGAATGATAGCATCGTCTCGGAAATAACTGAAACTAGAATTCATATTACGATTTCTTTATTCATAACAGAATACTTAAATTATAAATAAACATAAAAATATATAAGTAATATGTGTAAAGATACTTGTATATTAGAAATATTAACACCATTATTGCATTTCATTCATAGATTTTAGAAATGCATAATATCTAGTTAGATTTAGAACGTATCACTA
Organism: Nematopogon swammerdamellus; assembly: GCA_946902875.1. Lineage (NCBI taxonomy): Eukaryota > Metazoa > Arthropoda > Insecta > Lepidoptera > Adelidae > Nematopogon > Nematopogon swammerdamellus. The sequence continues at coordinate 13,235,614 of OX336349.1, forward strand.
TCACTATCATTGTAAAACAATTGGTACAATTTCACCTTTTTATCATTAATACTAATAATAAATCTGTAAGGGATGGTCATGGAGTAAGTTACTTTGTTCTATGAGATATTGCGTGTGTAGACTCTATATGTCTAACTAAATTGAAGATTTTTAGAAATCTTTACTGAATGTATGTATGTATGTTCCTCCATAACTCTTAAACCGATCATCCGAATTCCATGCACATTTACATGTACAAGCACATTTAGCTATACCTACGTGACACAGGATAGGCTAATTAAAATTCAGTTCCGCTTACGCTAAGATGGTGGCTCTCATACAAAAATTTTTCATCGCGCCGAAATAAAGGTATGGTAGCGGGTTTACTTACTTTCTTAATTTTGATATACAAATTTCACACGAGCGAAGCCGCGGGTAAAAGCTAGTACATTAATATACTCGTAAACAATATGGAGATAATCTGACAATCTGATCGCTTTAGATCTAGGTACCTAAAAAGAAAAAGTACCTACTTCAATAAGACTAAGCCAACAAACCAGAGGACAGTTCTGTAAATATTTACCTTTGTGTACTTTGCTGCTTCGCCACCGTTCGCCACACGAATAAAAACTGTCATCTCATCTGTCATCTCGTATATAGTGTTAATTTATCCATGCAATCTAACAATGTTGATAGATAACACATCACTTACCCCACGCCAGGTGAAAACGACCGATAGTGTTGTTTTTATGCTCTTAAGCGAAGACCTAGGTCTTATCACCACGTCAGGTATGATTTAATCATCTTTTAAAATAACATCAGGTGATGTGATATCATTTTGTACAGTCATCGCTTGATTGTTATTGCAAAGAAAATCCGTCGAAAAGGTGAAATTATGGCAATTATTGTTTTAAAATGAATAGTGACTCCGGTTATTTAAGAATGCATAGTGATAACTTCTATATGGCTTTTAAACGATGGGAACGTTTGTTGGTTAGTTCACATTAACATACTTTGGAAATAGAGCATTTGGTGAGTAGATTTCGGTTTACGGCTTGTGTAGTTAATGCTACATACAAGCCCGAATTACATACATAGTGCATATCTACGTCTGTTTCGTAATGGGTTAAGAAAAGGCAGTATTTTTAATTTTTGACGTGATGACGTCACGTCTTATAAATTGATGAGCACCGGCTGCACGTACGAAAGCGTGTCACGTTGATATTCAAAGTTACCATGGAAACGTCTTAAGAAGTAAAACTGTCAAGATCAGACAACAGAAGTTTTGATGGCCAGTCACAAGATGATTAATCTTTCTACTGGAAATAGAAATTACTGATCTTTGATCTATGTACTACGCTTATTCCACGTCATCACGTAAAACAATCGTCCGTAAACCGACTTTACAGACAACCATTTTTTTTTAATTTGATGGCTTTTATTAATAATTAATAAAAGGCAGCAGAATTTTTCCGTCAGCGTGTTTCTATCGCCATTCAGAGGGGGAATGCTGCATCCATCCTTGGGACAATGTGTTTGGCCCCTATAGAGGAAATATTTTATTTATAAGTTGTCTTTGAATACATTATTAATAATTTAGGTTTAATAAATAAACTTTAGGCTACAATATAAAACAAAGTCGAAACATTCTGGAGTCTAAGTATGGACTCGAAACGTTTTGGAATAAATTATTTATTTGTATTATTGTATGTTCTTCATAGCATAAATAGAAAGAAATAATGAAATATTTGTCACCTCAATGTTTCACAAAACAATTTAAATTTAACCAAATATAAATTAAACATATACATTTGACCTAGCCCACTTATAACAAAAGACTTGTTTGGTTTCTTATGTTGACAAAATTAAACGTAAATATCGACTTCATAAATAATTTTTGTGCGATATGGCATAAATAAATGAATATGAATATGAATCTCCACGTACTATAGAACTATATGGGACACATCCCTACGCCCTGCCGGACGCCACACCGAAGCTCCAAATGTGTGTACCTAACTAGATAATTATCTGGATTACATCAACTGCGATGTGCAACTGCAATATGTACGAGTGATGTAGACAGATCAACAGGATACAGTAATACAAAGTTCAAATAAATTTGCAATAAACTCTAGATTTGCGTAGTTGTTACCATTCACGAGTGTTATTTCAACAGCGCTTCAACTGAAAGGCCCTGGAAAATATTTATCGCAATGACTACGCGGAGTTTTCTAATTGGCAGTAAGCACTCGTACGCTGTATGAAAACAAGCGTCAATGTTATCGAATGGCTTCAGAAAGGTCAATCTGTTTCGATCCAGCCCACACGACGCGCGAGCGCGACGCGGCAGCGACGCGCGACGTCACAAGTAGTAGTTCTGTAACCAATGAAGAGTTTCCATTGCATTGCAATGCAATGCTAGCTCCTGGCACACTCCTCGTGAACTGCGAGAAGAAAATTCGCAGATTAGAAGCAATATAAATATTTCAAATATTAAAATATATATTTGAATACTAGGTAGTTACAATTTGAATTGGTTCTTTAATTAACATAACATTATTGCTATCACTTTAGTTAAGGTTGACATTTTTCTGAATTCAATTACTTCCAGTCGACCTTGTAAAAACAACTCAAAGAGTTGAAGTAATACATAGCTTTAGTGGATATTTCTGTAACGAGCATATAATTACAAGATGTGACGGGATAGATTGTAATATTTAAAATACAAAAAATATTATCGATCAACGAACGTCGCTTCGACTCGACGATCGTTTATCGGCGCATGGGCTGATAGCGAAGAGCCTCGACGACCACCTCGAGAGGCTCTCGCTGAGTGTTTGAGCAAGGGCCAGATTCAGAAAGTAGCCCTGCTCGACACTGCGCGCATCGTCCTCAGCAAGAATGTCGCTACATTCGTGACTTGACATTTTTTTTAATAATTATCATTATACCATATTGATTGACAACGCCTCTCTGTCTTATATGACTGAGGCCATATTGGACACACCCGTCGTAGGAGATACATGCGTCCACAACACAATCATCAGAGACATCCTAATTTTATCTACCTATACGCACACATTGTCAATTGATGAGTATTCTAACAACTCAGCGCAGAAGGTGGTCGGTGATCCAATAGAGGCGTGTCGTATCAAATTTTTTTTAGACATCCATTTCAAAATGCATCTTTTGATTTAATTTCTTGGGCTTTGTCACAAATAATGTTTTGAGAGTACATACATTTTAATAGAGCATGCCCCCATAATTAGTTAACTATATTGTTCTTCTATTTTTTAAACATTATCCCACATTCATTTCTCTTTTGGTCTTGCTAATTGCAAACACAGCGTACAGCTTCCCACTTGCACGGCACGGCAATGTACCCAAAGGGTACAATGTCGGTACGGCTTTCCACTTGCACACACGGGCTACGGTTTCCTACTTGCACACACAGGACTTCCCACTTGAACACAAAGGGTACGGATTCCCACTTGCACACACAGGGTACTGCTTCGCACTTGCACACACAGGGTACTGCTTCCCACTTGCACACACAGGGTACGGCTTCCCAAGTTCCCACTTGCACACAAGGGGTACGGATTTCCACTTGATTATTTTCTCCATAAATAATTCTCTCTTTGAATGTAGTGTTTGATCAAGTGTCTAGACTAGAACAGACCAATAGCTTGTCAGCCGTAATATTTACACAAACATATTCAACTTTACGAGGTATGCAAACACCTGTCTTAGTCAGCATTTGCAGTTTACAAAAACCACTTTTACCACCGTTTCTTTACACAGTACGTGCCGTATGTCAGTGCTACTATATGTAGTGTCCTTATGTAATTCTTTATGTACGATGCCTTGCCGCTCATCTAAAAGTGAGTATCTATAGTTGGCGAGTGCAAAGTCCAGCAGCAGCCCAGTCCCTCGTGTGTCGTCACTCGTGTCGCTTGCTTGTCTCACCGACTTGACCGTTCGCGCTGAGTACAACGACTCGCTTCTTCTTTACTTCCTCGTCTGGTTTTGTTTTCGTTTATGTGCTTTTAAATTGTTCTGAATACGTAAAGTTTTAAAATCGATCTCATCAAGTGAATACGTGAATTATAAATTAAAGTAGGCACCTGCTTTAATTTCTAATTCACGTTTATATTCAGAGAGATGAAACATAAAGGGGAAAAAAAAACAACAGGGTATAATCAAACTAGTAACTAAATTTAAATAAAAAGCTCGTCCATTGGGACTGTGATTTTTAATTGTATTTCATATTTTTATTGACTTAATGATACAATTATTCTTAGAATGAGCTTAGAATGAGGAAGAAAACCAAGCACTTATAACCTTTCCTTGGTATCAAATTCATAACGTACCTATGAAATATAATGCTGAATCAATAATAAATTATATGATATTGATATATTGATTAATAATAATTTATTATAATTCAAATTTACTCCGATAAATTCATTATGGAATTGTTCCGTTTCGGTCAAAGTTTCACATATGTGACGTTACACGTGTTCGTTGGTGTCTGCTATACGGATGTGAACCACGTGAAGAGATCGCTCGTACCATCACGTTTCATTCCACGGAGGAGCATTCGCGAACAGTTTCCATCGGCTGCGTCTAACTAACGTCACACATAGTTGATATTGGTTTCTTATCTGAATTATCAAGTAGCACAAGAGTTTGATGTTTAAACTTTAAAAGTAAACTAAAAAAAATAAACGAAATTAAACCACCACAGGAGTATTAAAATAAAATCTATTTCCACAATATGCGTCGTTTCATAACTCTTTGAAGATATTTTCACAATAGACTTAAAGTCGACTAACTGTACCTATTTAGATAATTTATAAAACCTATTGGCCTCACAATCAGATTCATATATTTATTTGGCTATAAAGACACACAATGTTGACAATAGTTCATTGGCACAAATGCATACTCAGTGGATCTCCGTCATCACTCGCGTCTTCACAAAGTTCCAACTGGCACTGGGCACATGGGCATTTTCTTCAATTATTCGAAAGCGCCTCAACTAAACCTAAATATATAAGACGAATTATTATTCTTTATTCATCATCCATAGACAGTACACTGCACTCGGATTCGTCATATTTTACCATTTAACATTAAGCATTTTCAAGTTCGATTGTCACAGCGAAGAAGAACTGGCAAGAAACCTCGCTGGATAGCTTTTTTTAAATCCACTTACTCTACATTTACAAAAGTGTTTGCCACTGCCTACACAGAACGAGCCATCACTATTTCTAAAAAAAAAATCGCAAATACAACATGCAACCAAAATGGAACAATGCAATCACAATGTGGTGGCGTGCCTTGGGAGAGGCCTATGTCCAGCAGTGGACCGATACAGGCTGATGATGATGATGATGATGATGATGAATCACAATGCTAATACTCTATGTAAGTTCAGTCAGACTACTTCGGAAACTATTTAATTACGAGTAGTAATGTTATTCTAAGAAATATGTTAGAAAGAGTTGGTGGAAATTTTCATCTCTATTTATAGTGGGTTTTCACACTTTCTCGTTAGAGCAAATGTTTGGCAGAACAACTTCTAGGAAGTTTTCGTCGTCATGCCCTTGTTTACGCATTCCTAGACATTGATACGTAGATGCGGAGATAATACGCACCAGAGATCAAAGTGGGCGACCCGGCCAGACATCTAGGGTCAGTGCAAGTGCAATCTTCTTGTTGATCAGGAAATAGTCAATAAATGCATTCGAGATCTTTGCGCCTGTCAAAACAACGTACAAGCATCGGTAAACATAAACATCTTTACGAACATTCCCTGCAGTACAAAGTTCCCATTACATATATACCACACGCACTATTGTATCCCGACAATCGGGGTAAGCAAATTAATCGGTATTGTGCTGCAAGTACTCTTGTAAATTACAGCACAATACCGAGCACGGCGCCGCGCAATGTAGGTATTAGGACAATTAGGACAAGATAACTATCAAGTAGGAAGTAAGGCACGAAGACCCACCTGCTGCATGACTCGGTGGAAGGACCGTGCCAAGGTGAGAGGTGGCTACCGGTCGCCCTTTAGCACGGCACCTTGTCCTGATCCCTTAGTCGCCTTTTACGACATGCACGGGGAGAGATGCAGTGGGGCTATTCTTTTTAAGTATCGGCCCCACACAGTACATTAAAGTTCTCATTGTACACTTATCCATTATTATAAATGGATACTTCCTGTCTGTGACGGGTGAACTCGAAAATGGCTGATTCGATTAGTACCTATGTAATTTTTTTTATGGAAACTGACACGGCTGGCTCCATCACGTATGACATCCGTCATAACATCGGGTGAACTAGGTGCCATGTCAGTGCTTCCCTTCATTTAAGATGTTAATCTTAACATCATAATACATTTGCATTGCACACTACGATTAGATAAACGACAGCTATCCCGCACTGACGCTCACTTATTTGTTTCACAATTAGGCGCAATCAAATGATGTTTTGTAGAGATAAAGATAGTGAATGATTTAATTACTTTATTGTGATTATTATTAGTTAATTATTTTTATTATTTTATCTAATTTCCTGATTGTACTTCCCAGGATAATACCTGTTCTTCAGTCATTATCCTTCCTTACCTATAATAAAATCCAACGTCTGCTTTCTGTCTGAGTGTCTGAATGTCTGAGTGTCTGTCTGTCCGCTTATAACTCGAGAACCACTGAACCGATTTTAATAAAACAAAATTCTACGGATAGCTTGATTCTTCCCATCAACTATAGGCTACTTACTATCACGCTAAATGGCTTATGAGGGTAGCAGTGAAGTGAAATATGAGAGCACTTGGCAATATTTGTATGTAACGGACACGGAATCATTCACCCGAGTAAGAACCGATGACATTACAATATCCTGAAGGGGGAGGGGAGGGGGGGGGGGGAGGGGGTAAGTAGAGGCATATAGGGAGAGGGGTGAGGGAGGGGCGGGAGGGGAGGCAGAGCGATGGAATCCCCCTTATCCTTATCCTTTCCTTTCTTCCTTACCTTTAATAAAATCCAACGTCTGCTTTCTGTCTGTATGTCTGTCTGTTTACCATCTTTGGGGTTGCCATATTTACTCCAAGTATCGATGATGGCCAGACTCAACGGAAGGGAGGGAGAGGGAGGGAGAGGCAGGGAGATGGAGGGAGAGGGAGAGGGAGAGGGAGAGGGAGAGGGAGAGGGAGAGGGAGAGGGAGAGGGAGAGGGAGAGGGAGAGGGAGAGGGAGAGGGAGAGGGAGAGGGAGAGGGAGAGGGAGAGGGAGAGGGAGAGGGAGAGGGAGAGGGAGAGGGAGAGGGAGAAACGGAAACGGAGTGTTAAAGATTGTATGGGAATAAAGGAAAATCATAATTATAGCTACTCAAAACAAATAAATGGGTTGGATGGGTGTGACGGTGGCCTCGCCCTTAGTTACTTACTTTCTTCGTGGAGGTTTATTGTATTCCAGAATACAGCTTAGCCTGAAGCCTCGCCGTTAGTTACTTACTTTATTTAAGAAGTTTTATCGTTTATCTAAACGCCATTACTTTCATCGAGAAATCGAGAAGGTTTATCGTCTTCCAGAATACGAATACAGCTCGGCCTTCGGCCTCGCCCATAGTTACTTACTTTCATCAAGAAGGTTAATCCTCTTCCTTAACGCAGCTCGGCCTTCGGCCTGACCCATGGTTTATCCTCTTCCTAAACGGAGCTCGGCCTTCGGCCTCGCCCTCAGTTACTTACTTTCTTCGAGAAGGTTTATAGTCTTCCTAAACGCAGCTCGGCCTTCAGCCTCGCTCTTTGTTACTTACTTTCATCGAAAAAGTTTATCCTCTTCCTGAACGCAGCTCGGCTTCGGCCTCGCCCTTAATTACTTTCTTTCTTATAGATGGTTTATCGTCTTCCTGAACACAGCTCGGCCTTCGGCCTCGCCCTCAGTTACTTACTTTCTTAGATAAGGTTTATCGTCTTCCTGAACGCAGCTCGGCCTTCGGCCTCGCCCTTTGTTACTTACTTTCTTCAAGAAGGTTTATAGTCTTCTTGAACGAAGCTCGGCCTTCGGCCTCGCTCTTTGTTACTTACTTTCTTCGGGAAGGTTTATAGTTTTCCTGAACGCAGCTCGGCCTTCGGCCTCGCCCTTAATTACTTACTTTCTTAGATAAGGTTTATCGTCTTCCTGAACGCAGCTCGGCCTTCGGCCTCGCCCTTAGTTACTTACTTTCTTGGAGAAGGTTTATAGTCTTCCTGAACGCAGCTCGGCCCTCGGCCTCGCCCTCAGTTACTTACTGTCTTCTTTGAAATACGAGTTTCACGCGAGCGGAGCCGCGGGCTCAGCTATAATTACATAATTATAAACCAATTTATTAGACATTATCCAGTAACGTCATGGGTAATAAACTTTACGTATGGTATATATTCCTGGTACACATCTGAAACAGCTGCTATTAAAGTGCCTGAAGTATCGTCTTGCTTTTAGTTCTACTGTTAATTAATTAAAAATTTACCTTGCACTTGCGGAATGCACTGTGCAATCGGGTTGTACTGTAATTTCGGTATAATAATCAAATCAAATAAAACATGTTTATTTATGTAAAAACAGAGGTACAGACAAAGAATACTTAATAGGTACTATCGTACAGACAGATATACCACTGTAAGAAAAGAAGAAACATCGATTACTACCTATATAAATACAAAAAGGCGGCCAAGTGCGAGTCGGACTCGCGCACCGAGGATTCCGTATCACCACGTACATGCCGGTTTTTGTTATTTATTGTTTTACATTAAAGTGTGCACTATCTATAATTACACCAAGTTTGACGCTTGTATGATTTTGTGTTTTTATGATAGAGCAAAAACAAACAAAAATCCGTGCAAAATTGCGGTTCAAAAGATGAATGGATAGACCGAAGGACAGACGGCGGCGTAGGTTTAGTAATAGGGTCCCGTACGGATAAGGAACTCTAAAAACACCATATTTTATACAATATATTTATGTAGATAAGTATTAGTTATGTTCTGCTATTTTGATTTGTGTATCTTATTGTAAATATTTTTTTAAATTATATCTTGTTTTTCTCTAATTTTATATCTCATCACTTTTACTTACGTACACACAATCCCAGCTATGACTGGCAGATGTTCCCCTGACCTGACACACCTCTGGCGCGTCTTCCACACTAAACATATTGTAGAATGTCGTTGTCAAAATTCGGTGCTACATGTTTTTTGGAACAGAATCCGACGAGCTTGCTTGAAGAACACTATGAGAGTGGAAGAGGCGGCAGAGGTGTGTCGTGCCACGTGGAGTGGACATCCGTTGTCTCTGCCTACCTCACTGCGAAACAGGTGTAGCGTTACCATGTTTTTTTTTTCATTTATAAATAATAAGTTGGTTTTACTTTGTTGTTACAGTGTCAACTCGTCGCGGCCGCTCGGTGGGTCAATTTGCCCCGCTTCTGATATCGCTGGTGGGTCTACCGGCGCGAGGCAAGAGCCAGCTGGCTCACCGTTTGGCCAGACATCTCAACTGGAATGGAGAGAGCACTAAAGGTTTGTACTTCTCTAGTCATTGTAATTATTATATTATCAAATGCTCACAGAATCCATACTAGCACGTTCGCCTCGCATTACTACGACTAATCACAACCAATCATACGACATTACTTAGAAAATAAGCTTTTGGCCATTTCATTTCTATTTTAAAAAAAAGGTTGTTGAAAAAAAATGGTTTTCTACGGAACCCTCGGTGAACTAGTTTGCTCTTATTTCTTCATCCACATCGACTGCTTCGCTTCACACATATTTCAAACTTTTCCAATATTATTTCACGTGACAGTGCTAACAACATTCAACTTGTGTACGAATATTTTTCACGCAATACTCACGAGTATCTCTTAAAAATGCTTCTGACATATCGGTGCCTGACCCTAATCAATCTTTCCCTGGCCTAGAAACTTGTTGAGCGTTCCTCTAGTTGTCGCAACGCCCACCTCATCCGTCAAGCTGGAAATATTTACGAAAGTCACTACACGATTCAATGATTCAACCGATACGTCTTAGCATCGACTACCTAGCTAAACAATACGTCTTACTGACTAGCTTATAGGAAGTTAATTGAAATATTGTTGAAGCTTTAATCTACATATAATGTTTTTCGCTTGATTGAAATGATAATTCAAGGATATGGACAACGGAAGTAATTATAGCAGTGTGTATAGTTAGTAAAACCTTCATCATCTTGTATTGATCAACTTAGAGGAAACAGGAATATGTAGATGTTAATCAACGTGGTGATGTGTTCCTATCTTAATTAATTGTTAAATCATTATAATTCGTATTTACTTAGGAAATTTCCCACCAAATTCCATTCGTGCCTGCTTCCAGCTGTTCGAAACATCTCTCTGTGATGCCAGCGTTGTAAAAGCTCCCAATTGTTTTTCCTTATAGCTGCCAAACAAGACAAAACTTACGACGAATCATATTGAATATATGTTAACATTGTAAACTCCGGAACGCTCTCCCTGTCCCTATATGCCCCTCCAAGTACAGTCTCGGGTTCTTCAACAAATCCCCGTCAAATCACCACAAACTTAGATGGACATTTTCAAACTCTTTACCCGAAAATGACCGAACGTCCATGGGAGTCGTTTGTCACTTTGTGGGTGACAAATGACTCCCATGGACGTTGTCTCCCATGGACGTTTTCTCTTATGGGAGTTGTCTTCCATGGACGTTGTCTCTTGTACAAAATGTATGTTTATAGCAAAATAAGCAAAGGAATTTAATTGCGCAGTGTTCGACTGCAGCGACTACCGGCGTCGGCACATGCAGCTGTATGCCAGCCACGACATCTTCCGAGCTGACCACCAGCAGGGCTCGGAGATCCGGCGTCGCAGCTCCAGCGAGGCCGTGCAGGATGCGGTCATGTGGCTCAAGGAGGGGAACAGCGTTGCTGTAAGCACTTACACCTTATCATCCAGTCGCGTAACTTGAAATCGTTGAACCGTTGTGAAATTAGGCGCGCAGATCCAAAACTAGGTACGCAGTCGTTCTTGTGGGTTGTGCTCTGAAGCACCTTTTGAAGCACGGACGTCAAACGCAAGAATGCCTAAATACGCCTGTGCGTCTTAAAATTGGTTGTATGTATGTATGTAGTACTATTTTCGGTGAACTGGTGAAAATGAGCTGAGAGAAAACATAAAAACATACAAACACACAAAGATACCAAAATTTGGTTTGTTTCACCAGATCCTCAGTTATGAAAGCAATAGCACAGGCAATAGGAAGGTGTGTATAGTGAAATGTGTGCTCAGTTGAGCTACACTGCCATTACGTACAGACATTCTTATCGCCTTACAATCTCAATTGCGTAGTTACACGATATGATAACGATGATTTTAAGAAGTCCTTCAAAAATGTGGGCTCGTCATACCCACGAAAACAAGTGACCTGGCTTACGTGCTCACGCTAGCATATTGCATTATAAATGTTATCATGAACTTATTTCAATATTTATCATTACTATTTTTGACTGATATGTGTCATATCGACAAGGTTCATAATGTTTGTCTACTCTACCTATTTATAATGTTCTAGATAAATAATCCCTCATTCAAATTGTAAATAAGACTCAAGTAAATAAATATTTGTATTGCCTGTCTACTGTACACTTCTAGAAATTCAATGTTTTCGTAAAACTTGTTTTTTTTTTTCAATATGCTAATGAGTAGGTGGAGTCATGGTGTATTAGTTAAATATTCTAGGTCTATTAAGTTATTATTTTAAATCTTTACGCACTGCGAAACATTTTGTCTTTATTTTACATTTTCTAGTTAATTTGATTATCATTTTACTTTTTAGTTAATTTCATAAGAACACCTTAATATAATCTAATGCAACTGTGTATTAACTTTAAGTAGACTTTGTTCATAATTAGATCTCATTTATTTGTTTTATCACTTATCTTTATGATGCTAGGCAGTAGTGTCTCAAATACGGCTAGCAAGTTTTATTGCAACGAATATGCTATAAAAATGTTCAGAACAAGTTCACAAAATTTTCCATTGTTATCAGATAACTGAAACTACCTGAATAAAAAATGTGCGTGATCATTAGGAAAATATCTCTAATAAGGCTACTTAATTTTAGTTTTATGTGTTTGTGATGTAAAAAAAAAACGTTTTTGTCCCTGTAGATATTCGACGGCACCAACATAACGCGCCAACAGCGGCACGAGCTCAACGAATACTGCCTCTCCGATCTCGGATTCCGCATCCTCTTCATAGAGTGCATCTGCGAAGATCAATCCCTACTGGAGCGCAACATCGTCGAGATCTTCCGCTACTCCGCCGACTACAAGAGCATGAGCGAGTCCCAAGCCCTGGACGATCTTCGGAACAAGCTGGAACATTACATGCGCCAGTACGAGCCGATAGACTCCACCTCGGAGGACATCAGCTTCGTTCGCGTGGAGAATTGCGGGGAGACGGTGACTGCACATAAAGTGGTCGGCCAGAAGGAGTCTGGGATACTGGGGTACCTGTCCGGGATGAAACCACTGCCGCAGACTCTTTACTTTTCACGGGTAAGTCACATATAGAAACTTCAGACCCTTGGACTTTCTATACAGTCCGGGAAGAGAAGAAGTTGGCTGACTGACTGATATCTGCGTGTCTGCTTCGGTTTGCCCGCAGTGTTCGACATTTAGGCATTGCAAGTTTGATGCTTTAGATTTTTGATTCGATCTTTTTAAATCTTCCTAGCGACACCTCCCTGAACGCCAACATGTGAAAGATCTTTTCTCTTTGCCAATATAATCCCTGATGGTCTCTCCTGGTCGTTACTGTCATGCAAATAGTGATACCCTTTGATTTACCAACATCTCCGCTATTTTCCAGCACGGCGAAAGTGAGTACAACGTGCTCGGCCGCATCGGTGGGGATGCGCTGTTGTCGCCGCGCGGTGAGCAGTACGCGCACGCTCTTTCGCGCCACATCAACGAGTTGGCGCGTCGCGAGACCGTGCAGGTGTGGACGTCAGACTTGCGCCGCACCAAGCAGACAGCTGAGGGCATCATGGCGCCAAAGCTTGCCATTCGCGCGCTCAATGAGCTCGATGCTGTGAGTTGCTGTTTTTACGTTCACACTCGATATTATCACCTTTGGTAAATGTTTTGTGTCTATTCGCAAAGTCAACGACGGTTTCACCAAGTTTCGCGGACCTATACGTCTTTTTTATGAAAACTGACATGGTTGGTTGTTGGAAGCCAGCAGGTTGTACTGTCAGAACTCGGTGCCATGGCATTGCTTACATTTGGTCATAACTACCTACCTACATATATGTATATGCATTAATATGGGTTTTCTAAATTAATATGAAGGATTTTGTGAAGTGCTTCGGCGGACTCAAACCATCTGGTAGCAGTGTACACAAGGATCTTTCGTACTCAACTAGCATAGGTACTCACACTGCAGTTACATACATTTCAAACACCAGATTTCAAACCCAACCTCTCTTTTGTATGATAGGCCCGCTGCAAACTTTAAGAAATATAAAGTTTTTAGATATTTCCTGAACATTTGGTAATTACTCGTACATGTGATGTGATGATTAATTTATTTGAGTGCCGAGTGCACTCAAGTCGTTGCTATCTTATCGTGCTTTACGCCGCCGCTGTTTTTCTGCGTATTTTAAATTTAGGTTTTCTGCTATTTAATCTGAAGTGGGCAATTACTTGTTTCTTACTATCTATATAATTACGTAACTTTTCAAGCATAGTTCAGTATTGTATGATAGCTTGATAAGTTTAATTAGGTATTTTATAAATTCTCATTCTTTCTGTCATTTCCATTGTTTCTGACGGTTCTTGTATCCAATTTGGGAGTAAATTCTATTATATTGTTTAAAATTAAAGCCACAATGAGTAGGTGATGAACACAGCCCTCCGTGGCTTCACCGAACGTAGGAGAAGATTTAAATCGATCACCAGGCCAGTGAGTGGCCACCCTTGTTCAAGAGAATAGCGCGTTATACGCTAAGGATATTGGTTAGACGCTTAGTTAGAGCCCTCGTCAGCCAGTCTGCGTTGACTAGGACGTGGAGAAGAATTTAGTCCCGTACTCGACTTCACTCTCTATACCGATTCAAGTTCTGTATAAGGCTACCAGTGCGGTTCGCAAAGCTCTTTCCATGTAGGAACTTATCGCCGATCTAGGCTTTCCCTTTTGTGTCGTGACAATTGATTCCTGACACCGCTTACAATAGGCCATTCGAGTATACATTAATTAAGGCATAATCTTAGGGTTCTACGCTAAAACTATATTTGTTTATGGAACCTGACCCGTGATGTCAGCCCATCACACTTTATTGAATTAGATGCCATGTAATTGCTTCCCTTCGATCTTGTCGGCTACTCTGAAAACTGCACAGACATCGCGAACTATTTTCATAGCCCTTTCGACCGATATTCTTTCTGTGCAGTAGTGGCGTCAATCCGTACGGGTTGACGGAAAGGACCTTCAGTTTTACGTACGCTCATATATTCGTAGCGAAGTTTCTACGGAGGGGTATAGAATCAAAGACAGCTCTATCAACTTTTGCAAATTTTTGGTAAATAAAAAAAAAATTTATTCAGATCCAGTTTATTCTAAATGGCCCGTTACTTCGTTAGGATTAATGGAGGTATCCTATTGGACAGTTTTTCTTAGTGCTAGTTTTGAAACTAAACGTATGGATAGTGCTGTTTTTGATTGTTACTGTTAATTTCGGAACTATGTTTTAATGGAAAGAGCTGCTTTTGAAACAGTTTTTTGTGACAATTCAATAGCCAATTGTATGAAGAAAAATTGTGCATTCATATGTCGTTTCGCCAAAAAGTTGTAAAGAGCTGCCTTTGATTCTATACCCCTCTCTTGTCTCTGTTATTCGTCCTAATCAATAAAACAATTTCATCACGCACACAATGGCATGCACTTGTAAAATATAAGATAATACCTAACATGGCATGTAAGTAATATATACAATAGCAGCTGTGCCCGTGGCTCCGCTCGCGGTAAAGTAGATTTTTCCAACTGCATTCCCTTTCGAACCTGTTCGTCGATTTTTCGGCTCATATGAATAATGAAGTGATGCTATGCTATATACTTAGCCTTTAACCTGGCGGAGATATGTCGCATACGTAGGCAAAAACCGCAAGCGAATAGGTTGATCCGCTCTTGAGTTATATGCTAACATACATATATACATATTTACATACACACAAACGGCAGACGTTGATCTTGTAATATGTAGGATCAAAATAGAAGACTATATTTTCCAAACATGCCATAAGTATATGTATGTAGCTGTAGCTGTACCTCTTGCTTGCATAATGTAACTTGACTATGACGGTGCTGTGCTGGTATTATGGAAATATATCTGCGTGTTTGTCTAAGGTCAGTCTTGTATCTGCAATGCAACTGTATTTACGGAACTAAGAACTCGAGGTTATATATCTCATTTGAATCTCAATTTACAGTATCTTATTAAAATTATTCATAATAAAACGATCATTATTTAATCATGTTCCTGTCATATAATAATAACAACAAACAAGCACGTTATATTATTATTAGTTGTTTATTAGCAGTTACATACATACAGACGACAGACGTTGAATCTTAAAATAATTTTTGATTAATATAATAACACTAGAAAAAGTCTGCAGTATGTAGCAGTCATATAGTACCTAGTGAAATATTAAATGTTGCTCCATCTTTCGAATTTCACGTAAGAAAAATAGAAGTCATGTGTGGACCAATACTTTAAAGGAATAGGCCCACTGCTTCTCTCCCCGTGCATGTCGTTGAAGGCTACTAAGGGAAAAGGACAAGATGCCGCGCTAAAGATACCATCATCTTGATATTATTTACCTATTAGTTAAAAACTTCACCCATAATTAGCCAGTTCGTAATTATCTGACGTTCGCATTTCTTCCGCAGGGTATCTGCGATGGTCTAACATACGAGGAGATGCAACAGCGGTACCCCCAGGAGTTCGCTTGGCGGGACCAGGACAAACTGCGCTACCGGTACCCCTGGGGAGAGTCCTACATAGACATCATGACTCGTCTGCGCCCCGTGCTGGGAGCCTTGGAGGATGAACACAATATCGTGGTGGTGGGACATCAGGCTGTGCTGAGATGTGCACTCGGATACTTCCTGGACGCTAAGCTTGGTGAGTTACCCCTGGGGAGAGTTCTACATAGACATCATGACGCGTCTGCGCCCCGTGCGGGAGCCTTGGAGGATGAACACAATGTCGTGGTTGTGGGACATCAGGCTGTGCTGAGATGCGTACTCGAATACTTCCTTGACGCTAAGCTTGATGAGTTACCCCTGGGGAGAGTTCTACATAGACATCATGACGCGTCTGCGCCCCGTGCTGGGAGCCTTGGTGGATGAACACAATGTCGTGGTTGTGGGACATCAGGCTGTGTTGAGATGCGTACTCGAATACTTCCTTGACGCTAAGCTTGATGAGTTTTGCTCTTTTTGTGTGGACATCAGTTGGCCGACATCACCTGCTCGCTTAACCTGTGATGCCCCTTTTGTATCTGTTGGAATTTGGTTTTATGCCAGTACACGTAAAACTGTAGGTCCCTTACCTTCTAACTATTCTAGGTGGTAGGGTTTAACCCACTCGGGCTACCACAACATTGAAGGAAGGGTCGGTCGAAGCGGCTATGTAAATAGTTCGTGTTTTCCGCCCAGTTCAGTGTAGCCGGCACGACCAAAGGGAAGCACTGACATGGCACCTAGTTTACTCAGGTGCTATTGGCCGACATCACGGTTGTTGTAGGTGATGTAGCCCACCGTGTCAGTTTACATAAAAAAATATCTTTGATCGTACTGGCCGAACTTTATTAAGTGTAGTTGTACCTATACTAATCCAGACGAATTTAATTCCAAGTAAGGCAAGGGAATGAACCTACAGTTTTACATGGAAAGTGAACGATGGAGTGACTTGTGTTGATGAAAGAAATATATTTTCTAACTCTGTGCACGCCAACTGATATAAAGCAGCCTATCACGTACAAGGCAAGGCCTTTACCGCCAACAAAAGAACTCTTTACATACTGACTAAGAAATAACACTGGAGTTATTTTAGCGCAAGCGTTTAATAAAGATTGTAATTTGGCAGATGAGCTGCCGTACATGACAGTGCCGCTCCACACTATCGTCAAGCTGACGGCTGAGGGCTACAAGTATCGCGTGGAGATGATCAGCCTCGGCATTGATTGCGTCGACACGCATCGCCAGCAACCCAAGGTAATATACATCTCCAGGCAGCGTTTATCAGTTTTAATATAGTTTTGATCGTGGCACGTGGAGATCCGTTGTCTCTGCCTACCCCACCGGGAAACAGGCGTGACGCTATGTATGTATGTATATAGTTTTAAGTAGCTTTGTCCAATATTATTATAAATCACTTTTGATTGTTAATTATTAATTTTAGTCGTTTCTGAGAGAAAGTTATTTTGTTCCAAAAAGTTTTCTACTAAAGTATAAAAAAAAGGTGAGGTGTCGTGGAACACCCAATAGAAGCGAAGCTTCTCACGCTTTGTATTATAATCCAATTTTTAATAATTTATTAATTGAATTTCGGCCGAAATAGCGCCATCTATACGATATTCCTTTCAACTTGTACAATGGTTCGACTTCAAAAGACTCTCGCAGCGTAGCCATCGCTCCTTATTAATGATTATTTTAATAAGGAGCGTTGCAACCTTCGTTCGTACATTAAATTCGTGACGTTTCACTTTTTTCTAGTTAGTTCCTCATCCCCAAGGTGCGTTAAAAAGCTTTGCTACAAAAAGTATGATTCAGAACGAGTTTTCTAATAAGTAATAACTAATATAAACACATTTGTTCA
This sequence comes from Nematopogon swammerdamellus, assembly GCA_946902875.1. Taxonomy (NCBI): domain Eukaryota; kingdom Metazoa; phylum Arthropoda; class Insecta; order Lepidoptera; family Adelidae; genus Nematopogon; species Nematopogon swammerdamellus. The sequence goes on from OX336349.1 coordinate 13,253,524, forward strand.
CAGATCTGCTCCATCACCCGCAGCTCAGACGAGGCTCTGATGACGGTACCCTCGCACTACGACACGCTCCCTTCTTCACTCTGGCAGACATCGTCGGCTAAAATTTAGCCGACGGAGGCGTCGACCGGGCCCCGAGGCTTCGGTACACCAGTCGATAGATTAAACACACCACCCGATCCATGATGGTGAAACACCATGGAGCGGCCGCCCCGATCTACCATGATCGTGTCGCTCCCGATCCGGCTCGAAGGACCAAATTAAAGCGGGACGCGGTCCGCCCAGTTATAGGAGGACCAAAATGACCTTTAACGCCACCTTGAGGAGCAAATATTGAATGCAGACGTGGACTGTTAGTGAATCTGTAGTTTGCCTCGAGTTGTTGAGATAAGTTTGGACGCTGTGACGGAGTGCGGTCTTCGTTCGTGCTGGGGGCGATGCCTACCTTTCGACGACGGTTGCGGTCGGTTGCTGATGTTTTGTATGAAAGTGTGCGATTTGCGCGAATTTCGTAGTGTAGGGTTTACGAACGATTCCTGCGAAAATAGTAAAGTAAGAGTTATTTTATCATTTTTCATTGTTTCTTTATTCGATGTCCAGCCATTTCGTAAAGATTTTGAAAATCTACATCCATTGATTTTGAGATACAATGCTTAGGAAACATTTGTTTTATGAAGAATTGTACGTAGCCTAATTGTAATTATGCATTTTATTGTTTTGTATGAGAATATTTAACAATTTGCACAATTAAATCTTAATTAATGGAGACTGATGAAAAAGTGTAACAAGACAAATAAAATAAATCCATCCTTGACAGTAATAAGTAGTAACACGAAACAATTGAATAACACGCAATGTTCAATAATGAGAAAAATGTATTTTCACCGTTTACTTCCATTCTTGAAGAAATTACTTGCCAACGTTTTGTAATATTTGGTAATACATTATTGTTTGCACTATTATTTATAAGGTACATAACCAATTTGTATTATGTATTTAAGCATAGGTAGTTAATGTAAAAATTAATCAGGATTCAGGAATCAAGAAATTAATTATAAATAGTGCTAGTGATCTGCAAATCAAAGCTTACATTTTGGATTGTAATCTCGTGTTTTATTTATTTCATACATTTTATAATTAAATATTAATTGTAATTAAGATAAATTGTAATTCAATATTTGTTCTAATTAGATTTCAATTTAGTACTGTTAATTAAGATTATCGTGAAGAAGGTAGAAGTGAACTACTTATTCGTAGATTTGTGCAAACAATATTATTGTTAAAAACTTATACTTACATACATGTTGAAAATTCGAAATGTTTTTAGCATACATATTTTTTAATGATTGTATTACCACCATAATATGTTTTAGGTACGTATGGCAATATTTTTGAATTGTCCAGTTGGTACGATTTCGTTTGGGCTACTGTGATAGGAATGTGATGATTTGAAGTACAAATTGAAATGAAGGAAAAATCGCAAAACATGATTTAGTAAAAAATTGTTTGTGTAAGGTGCATGCAACCGCACTGCATCGGATCGGAGCGGCGCGGCATTGCGCGGCACGTGTAATTCTTTGTATCAAATTGTGTGAAGCAAATGAACCGCACCACGCGACCGAATTGAACAAATGAGTTCCGCACCGTGCCGCGCCGCACCGCTCCGATGCAGTTAGGTTTTATCTCAGGTTTAGAGTTAAATACCCACATACATTATAATTAAATAAAATTACTAAGCTTACTTCATTAACTTTGTTTTATTTTGACATACTGAAACAATCGGCCAAGTGCGAGTTTTATTAAAGCACGGAGGGTTCCGTAGATCCGCCATACCATACATTACCTGTCAACAAACCACATCGGTCTATCTTTTTCTGTCTGCAATGCAAACTACCTGTGACGCCATCTATTATTTAGTAGCGTGAATATGTGCTAATAGATTCTTAGCACGTTTCTTGTATGGGGACCGCCCTTAATTTTTATGGAAACTGACATGATTGGCTACACCACCTATAACATCGGTGATGTCAGCCCATAACACCGGGTGAACTAGGTGTCATGTCAGTGCTTCCCTTCATTTCATGTCGGCTGCACTGAACTAGAAAACAATATAATGTGAAGGTGAAGTGTAAGTTTACTGTTCGCTTCAAACCACGGTATTATTGAAAGTTTTTTATCCATTTTTGTAATGGACGAAGGCTATTTTTTGCTCGATGCACAATATCACATTATAACATTGATTTTAAATATACTATGACTTGTCCAAGTGTGCACCTAATGGATGCATTATAAAAAAAAATGCAGTTCCTGTATTTTAATCGAACTGTAGGTATAAAGATGCATACATTTCTTTTGGAACGCATTATCAGTCTAACACAACACCCAATTCTACTTCGATCGTGTCGTGTGGACATTCACCCCAGCCGCTACCCAGCGCACCGTCCGAGGCGACCGACTGACTAGCTAGTTCGTGAACTCTGCGGGAACGACAATAATTTAAGCCCGAAATAGATCTGCGTCGTCTCGCCGCACCGGCTTCGGTAAAAATAGGATTTCTTTTGAGTTCCTACGCGGAACTTTAGAACGCTTTTGATACTGACATACAACTTGTGGCCAAACCTTACCTGTGTCGCGACTCGCGAGTCGCGACAGGGAATGCGTTCAATATTTATGATTTCTTTCTCCCTATAATAGCTGCTCCCGCTGCTGGTTCGTTTCGCGGCGGCAAATGCCCTATGAAATGCGACATGTCAAATTATTGATTGAGTAGCTTTCAAGGACGACTACGAAGCGATTACATATTCGCATACATCGGCCATTACATATTTTGCACTTTAATAATATTAATTTAATGAGCATTCGGTCTCGCTTCATTCAACAGAACTCAACTTCAGTTCCAGTTCAGTTCAACACGAATTCATTGGGTTGAATTCAACTGGGTTGAGCTGCCTTCGGAAAGCTAAAATTCGTTCTGAGGTCTGACCTTTGGAAATTGGAAATTGGAGCTCTGAGTCCTGACCTACAGCAAAAATTGGAAGACCCGTATATATTACTAGTGTGTCCTTCCGGTTATGACGTACGGGTGTGAAACTTGGTCTCTGACGGTCGCTATTGTCCAAAGGTTGAAAGTTTCAAATTTAGATTTTGTAATTTGTTTTTTAACTTTCTAATTTCGCCCCCAAAATGGAAATTCGTACATTTACGCTATACGGCCGTGATTGGGTCATGAAACTCTAAAATTTCAACTTTTTTCGTTCAGTAGATTCGGAGAAAATTAACTCTGACAGACGGAGAGACAGACACGACAGTGCTCCTTTAAGGGTTCCGTTTTTTTATCCTCTTTTGAGGTACGGAAACATTCGGACGGGCTCCCAGGGATTATCTTTCCCCACTCCAACAATCCCCCAGAGACATTACTTAGTCCACCTCCAACACGACTCGTGACCTCCAAGCTGGATGGCACCTCCTCGGCGGTGAAATTGGCTGCGCCTGAGGCTTCGACCTAGGGCAGAGAGACCCAGTTCGGAAGCAATAAAAAAAAATGCGCATTTTTTTCGCAAAGCACTAGTTGAAATCAACTTAAACTCTTTTTATCAAAGAAACCTTTTTAATAACCTTGAATATCCAAAAGAACAGGATTATTTAACGCATCAACTTTCTCCTTTCTCTGCACTTTGCTTCATTTCGAGACGCATCGACAACGAAGTAAATAAATACAAATATCGTATATTTACAAACACTAAACTCACTCTCGTGAAAGTTGTATCTTGTAGTTTCTTATTTTTAGTATCAAAGTGCTTTCGTTGTATCACAGAAGTAATATATTGGGGCTACCGCGTTGTATACAGTCAGACCTAAAAATGGATAAACCGGTATAGGTACTTAGTAGAATTTTGTCTCCCCTAAGTCACATTTCTTGCGTTCTTGTGCTCTGAGCAACACGATACGATACCTGCAGGTCTATTCTTGTAAATTCTGACAGCGGAATCAGCGCTGTTGTGGCGCTGAGAGCCACTTACCAAAGTGGCTCTCCTGAACTTGGTCGTGAGTACGATAAAGTGCTATGTATCTTCTACCACCTAGCGCATGCTCACTTATTGTATCCTAATAAATCCAGTGAAACGGGCGACCGGCGGCGGCGGGGCCGGCGGCGACCGGCGGCGGCGGGGGCGCGGCCGTGTAAATTATGAATATCCTTATAACTCGATCTCGAAGCATCTTCAGATACTGTTATCAAATACATCGTATGTTCATAATATGTTTTCTGTTAATCGTAGACTGATGAACTTGCCAATATGATCGAACGAATCGACGATAAAGATTTTTCTGCGCGGGTTCAAAAATAATATTCAACCTGACCGCAGTGTGTGTGTGTGCGTGTGCGTGCGAGGGTGTGCGTGTTTGTGGCGCCACGCGCTTGAGCTTATGTGCGGTGGCCGGTGAGGCGGAGGGGACGCGGAAGATAATGTAAGCTATTTCAGTTTCAGTAGCGGTGCGAGCTTTCAAAAAGTAGCACAATACAAAATCCAGCAGCGCTCGGACAGAATTGGAGTTAGGAAGTGCTATTTTTCTTCTGCTATAATAATACTACTTGCTAGGTACGTGTAGTTTGTGAAAATGTGAACACAAAATAATTAATTGGTCTAAACAATTTTTTTCAGCACACTATAACCACAATATAAAATTTACGTGAGGCCCAAAGCGGACTTATCCCTTACATTGATTTCTCCCAGTAAACTGTTCAAATATATTGATAATTTAATTGAGTCAGATCTGTTGCAGTAGTGCGTATTTCCAGCGCTTTGCCACCAACGATTCGCAAAAAATACAGTGTTTATAATAGTACAATCCATTTATTTCCACATTTCTTTTTATACAAATTTTACATTTTTTTTTAATTAAAACCTAAAATTAATATAAAAAATAAATAAAACCGTTTAACAAACGGAGTTTCCACCACCGGCGGCGGGGCGAGCCCAGGCTACCGATGGTCGGGTCCCAAAGAGAGGAACCTCCGGACGATGCGTGCAGTGTCGAGCAGGCAGGGCTGTCTTCTGGATCTGGCCCTTGACCCAACCACTCAGCGAGAGCCTCTTAAGGTGGTCATCTTCGCTATCAGCCCATGCGCTGTTACGACTATGGGCACAACGATCGTCGAGTCGACGGGCCACATTTTGGTAACCTCGTGCTGCAGATCCAGATACTTCAGTATCTTCTCTGCTTCCTTACTGACGAGGTTACCATCGTGCGGCACGGCCATGTCGACGAGCGTTGCACGCCTCGCCTCCAGTAGAGTGTGACATGACCGTTCTCGAGAACTGGCGGCGGATAGTACAATTATTATTTATAAACGCAACTCTGCATACTTTCGCGATAGGCCTTGAAAAATATACAATCATGCGCTTACTACTTGTATATATATAGCGCCACGCCTGTTTCCCAGTGGGGTATAGGCAGATAAAACGGATCTCCACGTACCACTATCCTGACACTTGCGTATTTTGAAAATCGCAAAAAGCTCTAAGGAACTCGTTATTCTGTTTCACTAGAAGCGGTGGTTAGCACGTGTGCACGACTGAGAGAGCTCTGCAGATATACTCAGCTCCTCTGAAATCTTTTAGTGTCTGCTATTCGTGATCTACAGAAATTCTGAAACATTCAGAGTTCATAAAATAATTGTGATTAAAAGTTTGTTTACTTGTTTTAAGTACTTTTAAATACGCTTTTTACATACCTGGATGGTCAAGTATGTATTATTATTTTATTTTCAATTATCCCACTCCAGTCTTTTGCTACTACCTTACATTTCACTATATTAATCGAATCTCAAACATCCAAAGGATGCACCTCTTTGCACCTCATGTAAATGTTATATTGTATTTATTTCTGTAAAAAGTTGTTAGAACAATAAAGTTTCATCTATCGTCGTTTCTAAACGTAATTGAAATATACATTATTTCAAGGAAAATTTAAAAACAAATTCTATATCAGATGGAGAAAGACGGAAAGTGTGTTGTGTGCGACGAAAAGGCGAGCCAGAAGTGCGCGAACTGTCAGACCGTGTTCTACTGCTCCCGGGAGCATCAGAAGCAGCACTGGAAGAGACACAAGCAGCTGTGCTCTCCCGCGAGGGTGAAGGAAGTGCCAGCCCTGGGGCGCTACCTGGAGGCGACGAGGAACATTAAACCCGGAGATGTGGTGACTAGGGAGAAGCCGCTCATCACTGGGCCTGCTCAGGTAGGCTTAGTGTGAGGTTTGATGTAATATGCTTGACTACATCACCGGCTGGATTTATGTCAATTCTGTAACAAGTTTTTCAGTTATTGTCCGGCTAATCCAAGCGTCTAAACATAGTATTATGTTCTTCCGCGAATGGCGTACCTACTATCTGTTGCCGCGCTATATTTTTAGATTCAGCGGACGCTAGGTTAATCTTCAGATTTTAAAACCGTTCAGTGTAAAAGAAACCTGTAAAAGTTCAGTGCGTATTTAACGCAAATAAGTATTCACCCAGCGCCGCGCCGTCCGCCTAATTGGTGATCCCAAGCTCGCGAAGGGACTAGGAGCATGGCACAACGGGCGGAAAATCGGTTCCCTTAGCCTGTTTTATAGGTACCATTGCCGATACTCCGATTGTCCTGGTCCAATCCGTATCCGCCACACCCGCCGGACTCGCACAGAACATCCATATTATGTTGTCGACACGCACCTTCTGAGAACGCATCGCTTTTCGAAATCGTTCCTGTTCTGTGTCGTACGGCGAAAATATGGAACGCTCTTCCGGTGAGTGTGTTCCCTGCTACCTATAATCAGGGGTCTACAAAAGACGTGTTAATAAATTAGACAACGACCTTTTTGTCCGCCTTGTAGCTGGCATTGCGCCTCTCTGAGCGCGGTTTCGCGAGGAGTGGTGATATTGGCTGTGTATGATCGTCTTTTGAAGTTTTGGGCACAGCCACCCGTACCGGGTTTAAATGAAAAAATCAATCATTTCGACTCAAATGTACATTATATTTTGGAGGGAAAATATATAAATATAAAACTCGTTTTAAAAAAGTTAACTCCCCTAAATATGGGAGTTAACTTTTTAATAATTATTACGTTTTTGTATGTTGACCCATTGTTTCTTCTCGGATACATTTTTATTATATAGAAGAGGACAACGACGGCATAGGGTGAACTGTGAAAGTAAAGCTACACCTGCGACCCTTGTCGCACATGCATATGTAACCCATTGAAAACTCGATTATGAGATAATCTTCTATACTTATCGCTCGAGTAAACATTGGCATGCCAGGTAAATGTTGCTCTATAGATAGAAACAGGCAGGAAGACCTTCGTTCGGCGCATACTCATTAACTTGAACCGACACTGTGCACACAGTAATGAACAGTGCACACAGTAATTGTGCGTATGACAAAGTTCTACAGGACGATGACCTGAAGATGAGATACATAACGACATCCAAACAATATTTTCGGTGAATCCCCAAACATCAAAGTCTGCACGGCTATCTCACGAATGGATACGATGTTTCCGTCATTGGGTTTTTTATAGAAATGCAAATACGCTTCGATTGTAACGGGCACACATTATAATATCAGCCCGGCTCTACAGTTGTACATGGCATCCGAACCTTGGAACAACTCGCATTCATGATGAAGTACGCTTAAAAAGCTTCTCGTCGACAGAAGCAACGAACATGGGTTGGTGTTATAGTTCGAGACACGTGAATAGGAGCTCTCGCCGTGTAACGCTACCTTTTTAGGGGGATGGTAAGCGCAATAAAAAGAGGAAATGATGGTATGTAGTTTTATTTACTAGTTTTTTTTTTTTTTTAGACTGGGTCTTGGGTTCGGGCGTTCGCAGAATACCCAGATGGTTAGTGATAGATGGAACGAACTGGCCTTAGGTGAGCGGTTGCAAGGTTAGGGTGCAACACGCTCCAGTGTGGTAGGGGGAGCAGAAGCGGCTGCAGGCGGAGGGGGTGTTCGTGCGTTTGCAGAGTAGCGGGTGCAGATGGAGGTGGAGCGCGAGCCAGCAGAGAAGAGTGCGTGCGACGGCCGCGTGCTGGTAGTGGGAAGTAGGCAGCCAGCTCGTCGGACGACGGCCGCGCAGCAGCTGCTGTCTCGAAGCACCGCCGGTAGCAGCAGTAGTTGTAGTGGCCGAAGGGTAGCGTTTTATATGACGACGAAAGTTCTATTTACTTGTCTCGAACTATACAGCAAATTAGTTTAAAGTTTCGCACAGGAACTCAAAGAAACTATATTTCTACCAAAGGACTAAGGTCTATTTTGGAAGCTATATGAAAAGGAATAGGTACTAATAATATTTCACGTGGTGGTGTGCATTTGTCTGTATTCACTGCACCATTATTGGTCCCTCAGCACAGCCACCCAATATGCTGGTTTTCTTAAAAAAAGCGTATATTTTCTTTAATATCTTTTAAATTATGTATTTTAAAATTATAAAAAAAAATATTTCTTATAATAACAAGCCTTTTATTGCCAGGTCACACGATGCAACTGTAAAAAAAACCTTCTAATTGGCCCCCAAAATCGAAATTCGTTCAATTACGCTTTATGTCCGTGATTGAGTCATCAAACTCTATACTTATATCTACCAAATTTCCACTTTTTTCACCAGTAGATTCAAAGAAAATAAGCTGTGACAGACGGACAGACAGACAGACACAAAAAATGTAAGGTTTCCTATTATTCATCATTTGCAGTATGGAACCCTAAAAACTACGCGAGACCTTGGAAACGAACCGCTCAATGTGAAATGTCTTCCGCTCTGCAGGTAACGCCTCCGGTATGCCTCGGCTGCTACAAGCTGCTGGAAGAAGGCAAGTGTGTGCAGTGCGCCAAGTGTGGGTGGCCAGTGTGCTCGGAGCTGTGCGCTGCGTCTGACAACCACACCCCTGAGTGCCACTACACAACTCTGAGGGGAGAGAAGGTACAGTCACAGAGGTACACTTTAAGAAACCAGACCACACAGACACACTAACGTGATTTGTGCACAACTCGGTAGAAACTCCATGTTTCCAGCGAAAAGTTTTGTGATCATGCAAGTTATATACGAATATCTTTTACATGATAGCATTACAGTCTCGTGTGCCGTAAAATTCTGTTCACTGGGCTGCACATGCGGAAACCATAGGTTATTCTGCTTATAGACGAGGAAGCTCATCATGATCACCCTACTGTTAATCAGTGTAAATCACTATCTCCTTAATATCGTGGGAAGTGATATGAGTATTTCACAGTGACTGGAAGAATGCAAAATATTTGTACATTGCAGAATGTCAACTTCTTGGGTGACATTCACTTGGGATTTTCAGAATATATGACAAATTTTAAACAATATAGATTAGTATTTACTTAGTCTTTTCTCTGTGTCAAAGTTCAATTATATACAAAATTGCATTACAGGCCAGAATTAACGCTTTCGGAATTCAACACCCAAGTTATCAATGCATCACGGTACTACGCTGCCTTTATCAAAGAGACAATAACATCAAACTTTGGAACAAGCTGCAAGCCCTCGAGTCACACTGCGAGGACAGGAAGGGCACTGAGAAGTGGAAATGTGACCAGACGATGGTTGCCGAGTTCATCATGAAATTTTTCAAGCTGGATACCACTTTTACTGAGCTGGAGATAATGAAATGCTGTGGAATTATCCAAGTGAGTTGATGTCTCCTTTCCTTACAGTTAAATACAGAGTTGAAATTCGGATTGATAACACTACATTGATGCACTGAATTAAGATCGGTCGAAACGGCTATGGAAAATAGTTAATGATTTTCGTCCGGTTCAGTGTAACCAGCACGAGCAAGGGAAACACTGACCTTTCAAACAGTTTCGACAGAAACAAGATATGAAGGGCTAACACCGCGGATGATGTAGGCAACTATGTCAGCTTTCATATAATTATATTTGATGACAAATAAAAAGCATGATGATAACAAACTGTTGCAGGTGAACGCGCACGAGGTGCCGCTGATGGAGCCGGGGTACGTGGCGCTGTACGAGCGCGCCTCCATGCTGGAGCACAGCTGCCGGGCCAACTGCGGCAAGAGCTTCTCTTCTAGTGGAGAAGTCGTTAGTACTATTTAACCTGATGAAGACATTCAAATAGGAAAAGTTATACTCGCCTTATTTCTGCCTCCACGCTTATAATAGTCAGGACAACAGAGTTTTCTTACACTCGTACCTGCAACATATATTGTAACAAAGAACTTTTGTATTCCCTTCTAAATCAAAATTATGAGTTTGTAGCAGTGGCTGTGGAAACCCTTGGTTCCCTGTGCGAGGAGGCGAAGGGGTTTCTAAAAGAAATAGGGCGCCGTCTCGCGGAGACATCGGGGGATTCCCGTGCTGGATACTTCCTGTTGCAGCGCATCAGCATGGCTGTGCAGAAGGGCAATGCCGCCAGCGTTATGGGCACATTCCCGTCATGGGGCCATTTGGATGAAAGTTTTATGGATGCGTGAATTATTTTTTTTTTTTTATTGGTTTAATTATTTTAATTTATAAGTTCGTATTTAGTTATAGTTTTTTAATTAGTTATATTTGTAGGTAAATTATATTTGATAGGTAGTTTTAGTTTATTTAATAATTTTAATTTAATTGCTTGTATATATTATATTATCAAACTTCTACTTCTAATAGATAATATATTTTATCATCATTTTCTTCATTTTCCTCAGTCACAGTTCTTGAGGACCTCTTTATTTAAGATCTTTTAGGCTGTTCAATGATTTCTGATTTTGGAACGAATTAGATTGGAAACTGGCACAGTTTGTTACACCACCTAAAAACATCCGTGAAGTCAGCCCATAACACCTTGGTGAACTAGGTGCTAGTTCCCTTTGGTCGTGCCGGTTTTTTTTTTTTATGGAACCTGACACGGTTGGCTACATCACCTACAGCATCCGTAATGTCAGCCCATAACACAGGGTGAACTAGGTGCCATGTCAGTGCTTCCCTTCATTTCATGTCGGCTACACTAAACTGGACGGAAAACACGAACTATTTACATAGCCGTGTCGACCGACGTTTCGTTCAGTGCGGTGGTACCAACCCGGCCGGAATAAACCCTACCACCTAGTAAGGTAAGAAGGGAAGGGACCTACAGTTTAACGTGGAATCCGAACCACGGTCAGCCTCCAACGGTCCTCCGGCTACACTGAATTGGATGAAAAACACAGTCACTTAGACCGACCTTCATTCAGTACAGTTGATAACATGATGAGAGAGATACGTTATCTACTGTAGTATATTGTATATTCTCTAGAATCTTAATTCATCGCTTTGAACTTCTCGGCATTACAGTACCGGTTTCCTAGCCTACCGGATGTTTAATTTTTATATATATTCTAATTAAGGTTGTATATATTTTCAGATAGTATCAGCTGGAGTGCGCATATTGTCAGGGGAACACCTCTCCGTGTGCTATACGGATCCGCTGTGGGGAACCGAGGCTCGAAGACATCATTTGGCGGAGACCAAGTTCTTCGAATGCGTCTGCGAGCGTTGTTCAGACCCCACAGAGCTGGGCACCATGTACAGCGCAGTCAAGTGTCAGCAGAAGTAAGAATTTTTTTTTATGTAATCTGGTATGGGTGTCTGAGTCAGAGGGGCCAAAGCACATGCTCTGACTAACCAATATCACCTCCGAGAAGGTAGGTGCCATACCAGTGACTTCCCTGGATTGCTGGCTATACTAATCCAACCGACATACATATACGAGTACTGATACAACCGAGGCTGCTATGCGGCCATCTTACATCCAGTACGGTGGTATCAACCCAGTCGGCTATAATTTGAGCCTACCACCTAATAAGGGGCAAGGGAAGGGACCTACAGTTTTACACCGGTTCCGAACGGTAAGCAGCAGGTGTAGGTATGCACGTAAATTAAAAAAAATCGTCAGAAATAACTCATTGGTACACGGCGACCGGATTCGAACCTCGGACCTCCCGCATGAGAAGCCGAAGCCCAAACCACTCGGCCACCCGCCGCTTGGAATTGCTCTTAACTTCGCCTAAATGTGGTTTTGGACGTTTGAACCGTCCTTGAGTTAAGATCCTAAATGAAACTCAATGTAACAAACTTTTCAACCGAAGCAAGAAAGCACTTACTGACTAACAGAATTCGTGACCAGCTGGAATAAACTGTCCGGTAAAGTTATTAAAGCACCCACTATAAACACACATTCAAAAATAGGCTCGCAGAAACTTAGTTCAAAACACACGCTATGTAGATAGTTATTAATCTTAGGCTTTAATATGTAGGTACTATTTTATTACGAAATATTAATGTAGCAAAACTACCACACAATTACTTAATTAAATGTTTTAACACTAAAATACCATTATTTCAGATCCTGCAAAGGATACTTACTGCCAGAGACATTCATTGTGCCTATTCTGCACAAGACAAAATCATCAGAGGAAGACAAGGAGAACGCTGACGAAAAGTCTTGGATCTGCAACGCCTGCAAGGACGAAGTTAAAGACGACTTGATCCAGCATCTTCTGGAGGCGATAGGAAGGGAACTTAGCGATATGCCTAAAGGACATCCAGAGTCTTGTGAAAAGTGAGATTTATTTATATACTAGTAGGCTAGAAGAAAATACATAAAACATTTAGGTTTTAAGAATAGAATTTTTTTTTCATTCAAACTGACACGGTTGACAACATCTGTTATATCAGCCCATAACACCTTTGTGAACTCGGTGCCATATCAGTGCCTTTGCCTTTTGGTCGTGCCAGCTAAACTGAACTGGACGGAAAACACGAACTATTTACATAGCCGTTTCGACCGACATTTCATTCAATGCGGTGGTACCAACCAAAGGCGGGTTAAACCCTACCACCTAGTAAGGTAAGAACCACGATCAGCGTCCAGCCGACGAACGATTACCCATCCGAGTTCAAACCGCGCCCAGGTGTGCTTATGATACGAACGACAGTCGACTCGCACCACTGAGCTACGGAGGCTGACTGTCTGTTTGTCAGTAAGAATGGAAATAATCACGATAATTTTCACGACAGGTTCAGGTTGTCAGTCTGGCCAGGTTCAGATGCTCACGTCTTCGTTAGTGTCAGTTTCTGAGAGTATTCCTATTCCATAATTCGTGGCAGGTGATTAGTTCTGCGAACGTTTCTATTCGCCAGGTTCATAGATCACTGCAGCAAGTATCTACATCCTGGCCACTATTACATCACGGACGTGGCGATGGCGCTTGCCCAGATGATAGGTCAGGAGGACGAACTCGGCCTTGCTGCCGAGACTGATGAGCGACTGCTTCTGAAGACGCAGCTGTGCAGGAAACTGGCTGATCTAATGGAAATACTTGTTCCAGGTACTTATACTTAGTTTTTCATTTGAATATGATATTTATCTAGATATGAGAATTTCGTAGATTTTCGTAAAAAAAATGTCCATAGCGTGAATAGTTTATTTCTGCCCAACGCAGACCAATAAATTTAAAACATCCTTCTCTTAAAAATAAAGTGGATACCCTAAGACTAAAATAAAATTAAACTAATATATAATATATTATAAAAAAATATATATTATATATTTTTTTATGGAAACTGACACGGTTGGCTACCACCTACAACATCCGTGAAGTCAGCCCGTAACACGGGGTGAACTAGGTGCTGTGTCATTCAATATAAATTATAACTAAAATATATAATTTCATACTGTAATACAGTACGAAAATTTCGACCAATTCGACCGTCGCGACGGTCGAATTGGTCGATATTCCGCGTCGTCGTAGCCCAAGATATCTAATATGCATGACATGTTAAAATTGTTGTTGCATGTAAGGAAATATGTTTTTAATAAATTCATCTCTCAAAATGTTTATCTAAAAATTTATAAAAATATTTTATTCATTTATACACATGCATATCAATAAATTATTTTTCCTATTCAATATACCGATTATTCTCGTGAATTTCCTATAGGTACCTACAGTGTACTAAGAATGGTAGAGACAGAACTTAAAAATTCGATACTATGCACTCGTTGCACATGCCTTCCGAAAAACTCAGCAAGCGTGAACTGAAAATGTTATCACGTTATCACCTCATCTAGCCATAGATCTTCCGACATTTTACTTTACACTACTGCCAGGCGAATAGGAAATTCGTTTACACTGCCACATTCCTGTCACTCAATATGGCACAAGTTTTGCACTATCCAAATTGTTGTCACTTTATTGGACAATATACTCGCATTCTTTCTATTTTAATTCTTAGGAGTGTGTAAATTATTAGCCGATGCCCTCTGTTCAGTATTTTCTGTAATTCCTACATTTCCGGTACAGGTGAGAACAGAGCTAGGGGGAGCATTCTATTCGAGCTGCATGCCGCTGTCGCCGAGACTGGTAGAAGAAAATCTATGGAGGAAGGACCTGTGGCCATGCTGGGATATGTCAGCGTAAGTATGGTTTCTCTGAATTTCTATGGTTGATTTCTATTAGTTCTACAGATTATATTAAGACGCCGGTAACGTACGCGAGAGGTCGAATATTCGAACCCCATGTGTGGGATCCGTTTATATCCATGGTGGAACCCCAGCAATGAGTTTTTTTTCGAGTTTTGTAATAATTATGAATTAAATACTTTTTTACCCCAATATTTGGTTATTGTTTTTATTATTTATATAATTTAATAAAAAAACACATATGTTTTATGATATTTCGACAAATTTGTCGTCTTCAGATAAATTTGTTTATCATTCATTAGTTGACATATTAAATATATAAACAAAATCTAATAATTTAGATGCAACTAATATAAGTCCGCTTTCTCCGCATCAATAACTTGTAACGCACACTCGTTTGCTCAAAGCTGATGTTTGTCACCAGGAGTCGCGCAAGATCCTCGCGGAGTCGGTGTCGCTGCTGCGTCACGAGCCGCCGGAGTTGCCGGAGGGCAAGGTCGCCCGCCAGGCGCGGCTCAACCTCCTCGACATGGACAAGCTGCTGCTCAAACTCTCCGCCAGTCTGCCGGCGCCTTTGTGATCCATTCTCATTATATTGAGCCAGACAGTGGCGCCGCCGTTACGCGTATGTCTAAGTGGCTAGAATCTGACCCAGCTAAGAGAAGCTAAGGGAAGATAGAGTTAGGCTGTGGTATTATTTACTATACCATAAAAGTGTAACAACAATGACAATCAGATCGCTCGAAGGCTACGCGTATCGAGCATTGCAATAATTGGGTGTTTATTTTTTAAGAGAAACTATTTTTTTAAAATTAAAACTGACTGCATCACCCATAATATCGGCGATGTCAGCCCATAACACCCTAGTGAACTAAGTGCCGTGTCAGTTCTTCCCTTCGGTCGTGCCGGCTACACTGAACTGGACTGAAAACGCGAACTATTTGCATACATAGCTGTATCATACATACAAGCCTTTCATATCAATGCATCAATACTTACACGTGCACATGTGCCTATACTCGTACTTGGTCATAAGCATACATAATATATGCATACTCTTAACTCTATACTATATTATCAAACATGAAAATACCCAGAGGCGCTCCCTTGCATCAGCCAAAATCCCGAGTGCACTCGAACCACCTGGCTTATCTAGGTCGGATGGTAAGAGGCTGGACGGAGTCACTCTGACGCCGTGAGTGCGCGAGAGAGGAAGAAATTGGGAAAACTACTCATTCATTGACGCGTCTGGAGACCGCCCCGTGCCCGGGCGCATTTCAAGCAGCGGCTCAGCCTGGCGATCCTGAGGAGTATTTTATTTGAAATAAAATATTCAATATATAAAATAATACCTAGATCAAAAGACGAAAAAGATTAGGTTTGATATAGGCTAGTATGTATGAAGGGAATTTTACATAATAAATAATGTACATCCTAAGTAAATATTTCTTAAATAATTGGATCATACGGTAGTTTGGAGCGAAATTACTGATAAGTAATTTTCATTGTAACTTATAATAAAGCTCATTTTATTGATTAAATAAATGTATTTCCGTTCTTTTATATTATAACATTGGTGTTAAAAAATGATTTTACATAACATTTGTACAATAAAAATGTTAGATACAATAATTATAACATCTTCTCCTACATATTTGTTTCGTTATTAACATCCAAATGTTTCTCTATACTTTCGTATTATGTTTTCGTATTCGTCTCTACCTTCTCGTATTATGTTAAATTTTCATAATCTAGTTTCCAATGTGTTATCTCTTCCTAATTCGCAAATAATTTCGTCGTTTTCAAATCCAATGAAATCACCATTTGGTAGTTTTCATTCATTAGGGGCAGAAAGAACTGGCTCACCTAGCTAGAAACAATCCAATTCTTGAACAATTTCTTCTAACAAAAACTTGAAATGTAAGTACATCTAGAACAGTATTCACAAAGAGTACAGATTCTTAGAAGCTGCCCTAGCGCCGCAGCGCCGACTAAATAGATCGTGTCACCGAGGCGGTGGACAATTTTTAATTAGCCTTCTTAGTCTCGCCTCACAAAAAGTGGTCAGACGCAGCCGCCCTCAATTCCTTCCTTACTCTACAATCCATGCGCTCATTCCTAACTCTATCATAAGTTAAATCTGTCTCTTTCCTTCCAGCGAGTACAACACAGAGACTTCATCTCTTTCAAGGAATTGTGTTTTCAACGTTAGAGGACATGCGATAGCCATCTTGCTGAATGCTAGCGCCCGTGTTATGAGCGGAAACTGCCCGTTTTGTTGATCCCCTCTAACCTTCTGCGATTTCGAAGTACCTGTTACGCTGGCGGCAAACCAGGCTTGATAATACGGTATGTCGGTCAGCAAGATGGTACATACTGTCTTAAAACCTTATATATACTCTTTGACCATATATTTGTGGTTTCGCTTAATAGTTGTTGTTTGTCGTAGTGATGTTTTCTTTTGAAATTAGTCTTCAGTGAAATTATTTCGTATGAGTTCTAGTTTTGCTATTAAGTTCAACTAATTTAAAAGCTTACCTACATACCACACGCTGTATTACGACAATCGGGGTAAGCAGAATAATCACTGTTGTGCTGCAAGAACTGTGATAAATTACAGGACAACACCGACCACCACGTCTAGCAAAGTATTAGGACAAGATAACTATCAAGTAGCAAGTGAGGCACGAAGACCCACCTGCTGCATGACGCGGTGGAAGGACCGCGCCAAGGTAAGAGGTGGCTACTCTGTCGACCTTTAGAACGGCATCTTGCCCTTATCACTTAGTCGCCTTTTACGACATGCAGGGAGAGAAATGCAGTGGGGCTATTCTTTAAAAACTTAAAATATGTATACCTAACTAAATTAAACGTTACTAAACTAATAATAATTTAGACCGAAGGACACTTAACATGTGGCAAGACCTATTTCTTCTATTCAACCCGATGGGCATACAATTTATACATGGAATCCGAACTATATCTGGTGGAAGGTATGCACGTAAATTTAACTTAGAGTTCAAAAACTAAAATTAAAGTGCTTTTCCCGTGAGCTTCCCAGAATACACGCTCACACCTTGGGTTACCGCAAATACATATAATTCAGTCTACCAGCAGGCATAATATCCAGATATTATTTCATACAATACGAGTACTATTTTAAGTGAACTAAATATTATCCTGTTCTGCTACCTCGTTTCTAAGGCAAATATAATTATCATTAACCGATCTACTCGCCGATCTAGTACGAGTATGTACCTATAAGCGGCGGTTGGCCGAGTGGTTTGGGGATCAGGTTCTCATGCGAGAGGTCCGAGGTTCGAATCCGGTCGGCGTGTACCAATGAGTTTTTTTCTGACGAAAAAAAATTACGTGCATACCTACACCTGCTGCTTCACCGTTCGGAACCGGTGTAAAACTGTAGGTCCCTTCCCTTGCCCCTTACTAGGTGGTAGGCTCAAATTGTAGCCGACTGGGTGGATGGCTATATAAGATGGCCGAATGGCAGCCTCGGTTGTGTTCTCCTCTAGTCCAGTATAGCCAGCAATCCAGGGAAGTCTCCGGTATGGCACCTACCTTCTCGGAGGTGATATTGGCTGGTCGGAGCATGCGCTTTGGCCCCTCCGACTCAGCCACATAAACAAAAACATATTAATTAATTATGTACGAAAATATACGTTCATTGGTTCATCGCTTTATGATTTCTAGATTAAATAAAACATTTTTTATCTCAGGCTTGTGATGTTCTTTTATCTTTTTCTCGTGATGTAAAGATCGTTACACACGCCGCGTCATACTTTTTAGGGTTCCGCGCGGACCCTATTATTAAGCCTACGCCGTCTGTCTGTCCGTCTGTTCTACCTTTAAAGGGCTGTATCTTTTGAACCCTAATATAGGTAGCCGATTTAAATCTTATGTAAATCTTGTGGCGGATATAATAAAACTGAAAGTATACAATTAAGGGGATTTGTTTTCAAGTTTTATTTTTTTATTTTTGCTTTGTCGTAAAAACGTTAATATACCGTAGATTAGTACCGTAGTAGTGTAAACTCTAAAGTAAAACAACAAAATAATAAAAACCGGTCAAACGTGAGTCTGTCTCTCGGGGAGAAAACACATTTTTTGTAAACAAATAAATAACACAAATACAGGGTGTTTGATGTCTATAGGTCAACAAGCAAACCAGGTACTCCTGAGCCTATTTGAAGCAAAAAAGTTAGTTGACATTTTGCTCTACGGTGAAGTCTTTTTTTTCCATACAAAACTAAATAAAATTATTTAGTTTTGTATGGAAAAAAAAGACTTCACCGTAGAGCAAAATGTCAACTAACTTTTTTGCTTCAAATAGGCTCAGGAGTACCTGTTTTGCTTGTTGACCTATAGTCATTAAACACACTGTATATTGTGTGGTGGTACGGAACCCTCGGCGCGCGAGTGCGACTCGCACTTGGCCAGTTTTTTCCAAGGCGCGTGTTCACATGCAGATGGATACACATTCAGGTATTCAGAATGAGTGCACCCGGTGTGATCTTGAATATATACCACTGTAGATTCACACAAGATTCGCGCCGCCGCGCCGCCGCGCCTCCGCGCGCCGTGTACGTGCAGGGGGCATGGAAAGGATGCACGGAGAGGGGTCAACTTGTTCAGTTTTTTTTTATTTTATGGAAACTGACACGATTGGCTACACCACCTACAACATCCGTGATGTCAGCCCATAGCACCGGAACGGTCGTGCCGGCTACACTGAACTGGACGGAAAACACAAACTATTTACATAGCCGTTTCGACCGACCTTTCATTCTGTGCGGTGGTATCAATCCGGGCGGCTTAAACCCTACCACCTAGTAATATAAGAAGGGAGTCATATCCCTTAGTCGCCTTTTACGACATACACGGGGAGAGATGCAGTGGGGTTATTCTTTTAAATTTCCGGCCCCACACGGTACAAGGTGAAAGAAAAGAGACACGAAGACTAATTTATTATTTACAACATGCCCATCTCTGTCGCACTTGTTTGTTCACGTATCTTCTGTCTCGTGCAAACGGAGTGCATGCATACGCATACCGACCATGGGTAACAATGTGGATTTATGCATGTATGACAGTGCCGTTCTGGTTTTTTTTATTTTTTATTTCATGGCTCATCTCTTGAAGCAACAAACGCGCAAATGAAATGCCGAAAGCCTCTTTATAATCCTTTTATATCTAGTACGCATCGCATTCCTTATCTTTAATTTGTTTTGTAGACAAGAAGAGGAAAATAAAGATGAATTATCCCATCTAGAATGATCATCAGCTAACTGAACTACCTATAGTTTGTTTTGAGCCTAGATTTCGTGGACACGTGTCAATGTAGCCAAGTTGACTTGACAAATATTTTCATATGGCACTATACGTGAATACTTAAAGTACGCGATAGTAAATAATACACATCGGGCTTTAGAAAGAGACAATCCGGTTGTAGAGCGTCGTCTCTGTCTCACTAACACGCACGTATCGTCGAAAGTCATAAATTATTGTGTGAGTAAATTACGTATACAGGTGTTTCGTATCAGCAATGTGACTTGCAGTGCAACGGACGCAACGCACCACGAAGAGCAATATTGGAGGATGTACGAAAAAAAAAAAATTTATAAATAAAATATACAGTTGAAGCTAAGTATATACAGCACATGTATGTTTATTTTAGTTTTATTTGGTTTCCTCTCTTAACCTTTATCCGACCTTCAATTTAAAAAAAAAATGCAAGGTGATACCGTTTAGGAACGAAATCTGCCCCATTTTATAAATGCCCCCACAAGCTTGTACGGCTGCGAAACGTCTAAAAGATTTATGGTTTTTTTTTTGTTCGCCTAGAAAAAATATTTTTTATAAGTTGACTTGTACGTCACCTACTGCACTCGCGATCTCAGCCCGTAAAACATTCATGAACTATGTGCCATGTCAGTGTCTTTGGTCGTGCCGGCTACACCGAACTGGACTGGAACTAAACGCTCCGATCGATCTTTCAAAGGGTAGTTAGATATATAAACTAATAGGTGGTAGGGATTAACCCGCCCGGGTTGGTGCCATCGCTCTGAATGAAAAGTCGTGCGGAATGGCTATGTAAATAGTTCGTGTTTTCCGTCCAGTTCAGTATGCCCGGCACTACCGATGGGAAGCGCTGACATGGCACTTAGTTCACCGAGGTGTTATGGGCATATATCACGGAAGTTTTAGGCAACCGTGTTAATTTCCTTAATAAGAAAGTGTATTTATCCTGCCGTGAAGCCGCTGCGCACTTGGTGATGTAGCAAATCGTGTCAGTTTTCATAAAAAAAACTCTTTTACAGAACTGCTTTCTATTGCTTAGGAAATTGCCCAGTTATTTGAGAGGAAACGGCCAGTCAGCATCATGCGGCAAACATCCGCGCATGCGCTCTCGTCGCACCGCGCCGACATCTTGTTGACTCTGGCTTTACCTCAACTATTTCAAAATGGCTCCCGGCACGTACCTGCCATTCGGCACATATTTGAACAATGATTATCTTCGTCTAACTTCTATGACGTCACGCCTTGTACATTCTCAAACTTCAGAACTATGGGCATAATTCTTAGCTAAAATTAAATCAGTACCAACTTTAAATATTCACTAAAATGTGTTATTGATTCATCAACCGCAATGTCAACGCGAGACCAACCTTCGTTGCTAAGATTGGTTTGTATAGTTTAGCTAACGAATTATATATTTTTATGGTTCCGTACCTTAAAAGGAAAAAGTGGAACCATTATAAGATCACTGCGGTGTCTGTCCGTCTGTCACAGAGGTTTTTCTCGAAAACTAAGTATGTAGAAAACGTAGAAGCTTGAAATTTGGCATAATCTTGATGACGCGCACATACGAGTATATCGTTCGTATAAAAAATTAGATAAAATTTATTTTTCATTAATATGGGGGGCCAATTTGGTACCAATAAAAAAAAGGTTCAAATTAACATATTGTTTGGGCGGTATCATTTGAATGAGCTAACAGTAAGGATTCTAAAAATATTGTTTTTACAATAATTTTAAGTGCAATTTTCTTAATTATATACTTTGACTATAAATGTGGAAAAAATTAGCAAAAGCTAAAATTTTGATGTTAAATTTTGATAGGGTTAGTAGAAATTATGCCATAAATTACAGGAAAACTGCTGGTTTTTCGACAATGTAATATTTGCGAAAAAAAAATATTTTTATTTTAGTACGGAACCATAAATGTGCGAGCCTGGCTCTCTCTTGATCGTTTTTTTTATTAAAACCAGCATGGCTGGCTGTGCTGAGGGACCATTGATGGAGTCGACAGAGCCAAATTCACCTACCGTGGGCCGTATACCGTGTACCGTGTGGTGCCGGTACTTTAAAAGAATAGCCCCACTGCATCTCTCCCCGTGTATGTCGTAAAAGGCGACTAAGGGATATGACTCCCTTCTTATATTACTAGGTGGGAGGGTTTAACCCTCGCTCACCGCACAAAATGAAAGGTCGGTCGAAACGGCTATGTAAATAGTTTGTGTTTTCCGTCCAGTTCAGTGTAGCCGGCACGACCTAAGGGAGGCACTGACGTGGCACCAAGTTCACCCGGTGTTATGGGCTGACATCACGGATGTTGTAGGTGATGTAACCAACCGTGTCAGTTTACATAAAAAAAAAAAACCTCTCCTCGCGAAACCACGCTCAGGGCAGCATGCCAACATAATCGCTAGCCTATTGATACGACGACACTCACCGGAAGACAGATCCACACGTGTGACAAAGGAATGATTTTGAGAAGCGATTTGTTCTCGAGAGCCCAATATCAACAACAAAAGGGTGCTGGCTGACTGCTGAGCCTCTCTGTGACGAGTGTTGTGGAGGTAAGACAGTTGACAGGGAATAAGGGTGCTAGTTCCTCATAATCATTTTATTCTCATAACTATACAGGGTGTTTCAGGATAGGCTTGAGAAACTTCAGGAATAGAACGTACTCATTATTAGAACAAATAAATTCTTATCACTCAAATCGAAATTCCGTATGTTTTTTTCATACAAAAATTTTAAATTGTCATAAAAACTCGATGGACAGTGAGTATTGGGAGATTTGGCAATAGTGCTGTCTAGGTCTAGGGAGTGTAATGACCTAGTCCAGTCCCCTTTTTCTTTTGATGTCATTCAAATTTAAGTGTTTGGAATTACCTATATGCACTTTAATTCTACTAGTTAAAGCATGTAAGTTAGTCATTTTAATTTTATTATTTAAAGGCGGATGTTAACCGTCAACCAAATCTCGATGAAACAATTTTCACCAAAAAGTACTATAAAATGACCGAATCTGGGAAAAAGTTTCAGAGCTTTTCATCTTCAAATAAGGAAGCCTGAAGTTACGAAACTATATCCTGAAACACCCTGTAGTAGTTTTAATTGTTTCTGTCACCTTGTCCATCTTCACATTTTGTGACTTGTCTACTTTACCGATAAGAAAAAATCGTCTTAGTCACACCGCAGAAAAAGTGATACTTACCTCTATCAATCAACCGAAGAACTGGCTGTGAATTGGATTACACGCAAAACTGTAGGGCCCTCCCTCCCTCCCTACCCGTACCCGTTAGGTTTTGTTTATGTAATCCGGTATGGGTAGATGAGTCAGAGGGGTCAGGGCATATGCTACGACCAGCCGTTATCATGTCCGAGAAGGCAGCTGCTAAACCCTCTTCCATGGTTTGCTGGCTATACTGGACTAGAGGAGAACACAGCCGAGGCTGCTATCTTACATCCAGTAAGATAGCAGTGGTGGTACCAGCACAGTCGGCTGCAATTTGAGCCTACAACCTAATAAGGGACCTATAAAACTTTACACCGGTTCCGAACGTAAAACAACGCAAACAAGGTAAAATTTTCCTTAAAAAAAAACTACGAGTAATTTGTAGAGTGTTTTCATTTTACGAAGGCACGAGGGGTACGAGGTAGGAAGTGGTGCGAGAGGCGACCGCGCGGAGCTCAGTAGAGAACGAGCTCGGTGCCCGGTCGGTACACACGTTCTACACGTCTCCGCATCGCCCCGTCTCGAACCGAGTCGTTCCCTACTGAGCTCCGCGCGGTCTCACAACACTTCCTACCTCATACCCCTCGTGCCTTCGTAAAATGAAAACACGCTACACGTCGGCAGGATTCGAACCACGGACCTATCGCAAGAGAAGCCAACGACGCCCAAAACACTCGGCCACCCACCGCCTTGCGCGGGGATTACCTGTTCGGATTGGTACGCCCGCATTGAATGAAGCTCGGTCGAATTGTATAAGAAAATACTTCGTGTTTTCCGTCAAATTCTATTTAGCCAGCAAGACCTGGCATGTCACCTAGTTCAACAAGGTCTTATGGACTGACATGAGGTGTGTAAGTATCTGATGGAGCCAACCATATCAGACTCCATAAAATAAAGTGCAGCAGACCGCCCCTCCAAGCTGCGGTCTATTAGGTAACTGGACATAAAGGCGGGCATAAAGGGCCCAAAAGCACACACAACAAGGATTAGCACAATCGCTTAGCTAACTTTGCACTGGCAATATTTTATCTACGATCATTTTTGTACATCGACTAAACATGACTAGACCGACCGCGGTCACTTCGCGGCCACGGTCAAACAACCGCCTCAAAATATTTGCAGTCACTTTTGGTTGTTAGGAATCACTTTAGGGTTGTGAAGAATTCGTTGTCGTTTGCAATATCTTATAACATAACAATATCATTGATTGTATGTATGTGCAACTGATTATAGCAGTGTATATGAACAGTTTGAAGCTATTATACAGGAAGGTCACCACAAGAAACCACCACAATAGATCATTATGAAGAGAATAGAATATACCATATTTTGTCAGCCTGTTTAGTCTGTGAAGGCAGTTCCGTCTTCGGTCTGGCACGGAGTAACTTACTTTCTTCGATAATGTATATCGTTTACTTACCTTACCTTAGCCGAACGCGGCTCGGCCTTTTGTCTCGCTCTTAGTAACTTAACTTTAATCGACACAAAATATACCATTTACCTGAACGAGGCTAGCCCTTCGGCTTCGCTCGTGGTAAGTTGAGAAGTTATTGACCTTGTGACAGACGGACAGACATACAGACGGACGGACTCTCGATTCATAACATTAAGTTCCGTTTTCACCTCCTTGAGGTACGGAATCTAAATCCCTAGAAATTGGAAAGTTTAAAAGTTCATTATAAATTATGGCCAGTAGAAATTAGGTCCCTTATCCAATCCCAACCCCCGTTGACTTGATCCCTAGTCTGGTCCCATCTTTGCTTGAAACAGTCTCGCAAGGCAAAAAAGGCATTTTCTAAACCAATTAAGAAAAGCGAGGAGTCCTCATCGTGCCTCTTTACTTGACTAGACTTAGTAACAAAATGCTCAAAGAAATGAAGGAGGTATCATGTTGCCTTCCTGTGGCTCTTTCGCAACCCTAGACGGGAAACTTCACAAACTGTTGAATAAGTAAGTAAGAGGATGTTGTTTTGGGCGCGCCCGACAGTTTGAGAATCTTCGAGTGAACTGTACCCAGGAGGTGTTAATTTGCACATCAGACTATATGTCAGTGTGGTCGCCTACGGGCCAGAGTCAACCGTCCATCCATTGCGAACAAAGTATTTTAAGCAAAGACATACATACGAAAACGCAGTGAAAAGACGCGCATTGCCCAAGGAAACCGTAGGTGCCGTGGGATTCGTTACAGTGAAACTTATCACGTAAAAAAAATCTGTGAAATGTGGACCAGACGATAAGTGAGACGGGCGTTGTGAGAAAAAAAAGATAATGAGAATGTGTTAATTTGTTAGCTCGCAGCGTAGATGGATTGAAAAGGTGAGGCTTTGACTTACCTTATTTAACTTAGTGCTAATGATGCTGTTCTTGATTGCTCTTGAAATGTTTCAATTTAATTGTATTCACCTCAATTAAAAAACATTGATAGTGTCAGATCAGGTTGGAGAAAGGTTTGAGTTGATATTTTGACTAGTGGAACAATTTTAACAAAACTCTCCAGAAGTTGTCTTCTGCGTAAATGCCAGTTATAGGTGTTTTCATTAATAAATAGATAGACCTATACATACCACACGCTGTATCCCGACAGACGGGGTAAGCAGAGTAATCGGTGTTGAGCTGCAAGTAGTATTGTAAATTACAGCACAACAGCGACCACCACATTTAGCAAAGTATTAGGACAAGACAACTATCAAGCAGCAAGAAAGGCATGAAGCCCACCTGCTACACGACTCGATGGAAGGGACGTGCCAAGGTGAGAGGTGGCTATCCTGTCGCCCTTATGCACGGCATCTTGTCCTTATACCTCAGTCGCCTTTTACGACATGCACGGGGAGAGATGCAGCGGGGCTATTATTTTTAAGTATCGACCCCACACGATATACCTATAAATAAATAGGAACTCTTCACATGACCTGGCAATTGGATCTCAACTAAATTAAGATGATCAACGCTAACTGTGAAAGTAGCCAACATATTTCAACGCCGAATGCAATCACACCAAACCAAATTATAGAAACCTTAAATAGGTTTCTATCATTCTAACTTACTACTTAACAGATATTTTTGTAGACAAGACTTTTGAGATAGCCCCACAGAAAAAAGTCTCGTCTACAAAAATCTGCCTGCCGATATTACAAGACAGAATCCGAGCTGAAATAAACTTAATTTTTGAAAATATGCGGAATAGGTTGGAGAATTGCGAAGACAAAACGAAGATCGACGTTTAGAAAATGTGATATTAAAAAAATACGCTTTAGTCTTCTTTTCATAGTAATAAATGGTCTATATGTTTTTTTTTATAAATTTTCAAAATCGGAAATCTGCCGCTGGACACCTCGTATAGCAAAGATCGAATGTGTTCTAGTGCGAACGCAGTGGTGAGCCAACGATGCCTCTGCTCAGCTACTTATGGCTGCTTCTCTGCTACGCCAACTTCGCTCGGAGCAACCTGATGGAGGAGTTTCAGAGTATAGTCTCCGCCGATAGGAGCCAGACGGCTCTGAAAGTGCTTCCGGTGCCGCTGGAGACGGACAAGACTTCCGGTTGCACTTGCCGAGCGACTGCAACGTATGACATCATCGTTTGTTTTGGATTTTATAGCTGCCAGTCCTTTCCGAAGGTTGGTATTGCACTATTATGCATTCTTGCAAATCAATGTCATCGACGTAAACGGTAGCTGAGGATACCAAAATGCCGAGCCACCCGTAAGGTGTCTAACGACGCCCATGATATTCTGTGTCGAAATTTATAATTTCATCCAAATCGTTAAAGCCTTTTCCGAGACATCAATTATATGTATACATACATAATATTTTAACTCATTAGTCTACATGTTATCATTCTTCATTAGTTTAGCTCACTTAAAGTCACACAGGGATTAGAGTATGTATGCTCTTTTCAACAATATGTCGGTGGTAATTAAAAACATATACTCGTATTTACCTATGCACTCACTTCGAAAGAATAGAACAAAAAAAAACAAGACAGGAAATTGCCACAGAACAGACATACGAGCAAAAAAAATTTTTTTTTGTTAGCACTAGACATTTCATCGACATATCGCAAATAAAAAACCAAGAACAATTCGGAGAAACTTCAAGTGAACATTCGTGAAATATTTAAATATATTTTATACTTTCCAAAAAAATGTCAATCTATAATCCTCATATCATATTCCTAATGTATGAACTTTCTTTATTTTCACCATTGATTAGTTAGATGATATATCTGATGCAATAACGTCAATCACTCTTTCTTTACGTTTGAAATACTTTTAGTAGTTATAGCTTGATAATTGATTAGTTAGTAGTTATAGATTGAAGTTTAGTAAAGTGCAATTGGGTGGGCGCCGATCTCTTCCGCTCCTTCTCTACTATCATACAATTCACTAGTGTCTGTCTTTTAAATTATAATATTCATATTTGCTGGTTTTATTTATTTCAGGTTATCTTGGAGAGTGAGACATTAAAAGTGAAGGCTACAGACATAAAGACAATCTCGACAGGCGACACGGACTACCTCCACGGTGTCCGCTACTTGGATATTGACTCCAACCGTAACCTGGGGAAAATCGAATCGTATGCCTTCAGAAACCTCTCCACCCTCGAACACTTGTCCATATCCTACAACCTCAAGCTGATGACGCTCGAGGAACACGTGTTTGTAGGACTCGACGGTTTGACAAATCTAACCCTAGTTAGTAACGGGTTTTCCGCAGTGCTAGATGCAACTAGAGCCCTAAGTTCGAGCTTCTTACCCATACTACAGAGGCTCGACCTTTCGGAAAACTACTTCTTAACAATAACGTCGAACGATTTCTTGCCTATGGCTGGCAGCAACGTCTCCGACTTAGAGCTAGTGCTTTGTCAGACGGATGAGATTCATCCGAAGAGTTTTCTACCCCTCAAGATGCTGAAATCTCTTCACCTCGGCGAGAACAACTTGAACTCAACCATGATAGGAGATATGCTGCTCGAAATTAAAGGCAATGGAATTAATTTACACCTTCTAGACGTTTCACGGATGGGCTTCCGAAAAGCCCCTCCCAAAAACCTTTTGGAAATTATAGCGAACACGACGATAGCAAAATTGATTTTGGCTCATAACCAATTCGAATTGTTGATGAATGACACTTTCCCCCGAATGGAGGCAATTGAACTGTTAGATTTACGTCAAGTGCTGACGATTTTCATCGAGGAAGACGCATTCGGACCTGCAAAATTTCCAAACCTGAAGGTTCTTCTCCTGAGCGGTAATAACTTATCGGGTTTGAAAGCTCGCCTGTCCACTCGGCTGAGACACCTCGATCTATCCAACAACGCCGGGAGCCTGGCCAACCCGGGGTACTTCGATATGGCGCCAGACTCCTTCAGGAACATGTCTCACTTAGAAGTGCTCAATCTATCCTTCAATAGAATAATATCACTCTACAATTTCACTTTTCAAGGTCTCGATCAACTTAAAATTTTGAGCTTAAAGAACGGATCGATATTCCGCATCGAGCCGTTCGCGTTCATGCCACTCGCACACCTCGAGATGTTAAGCTTGGAAAACAACGCATTCCTTCAAAACAATGATAACTTGTATAGTGAATTGTTCTTAGGCTTGAACGAGCTTCGAATTTTGATACTGAGTAATTGTGGTCTTCGATCTTTCGACGACGACTTTTTCAAAGTGTTTCCGAATCTCACCCACTTAATACTGAAAAATAACAAGCTCATCTCGCTGACGACTGAATCTATGAGACCCCTGGTGAGGCTAAAATTTCTAGATTTATCTAACAACCTCGTCGTGTCTTGGACGAGTCCTCTGTTTAGGTCATCGCTAGCTCCAATTCGTTACCTCGGGTTGAACAACAACAAGATAACTCGATTCACAGTGAGCATGCTCGAGGATATCAAGTATATCCTCAACAACAATCCAAACAAGAGCAAAGTGGAGCTGCAGGGGAACGTATTCGTGTGCGATTGCAATTCGATGTATGTCGCATTCTCGTGGATGGCAGTGAACGACAGCGGTAACGGCCTCGACAGGTTCTTCGCAGATTCGCAGTTCTCGTGCACGTCACCCGCCTCTTGGGAACATCGACGAGTCGCGACATACCTATCGACGTACCACGGCTTGAACTGTTCTGTCTATCACTCCAAGATGATCGTACTCATCTACACGCTGGCAGCCATCTTCGCGGTCCTCGTGGTCGTCACCGCAGGAGCTTTTCTTTACATGTATCGGTTCTACGTAAGCTATTGGCTGTTTCTGGCTAAGCTAGCCATCGGGAGGCGCCACATGACCAAGACGGAGAAGGAGCTCGCAAAGAAGACTCATTTCAAGTACGACGCTTTTGTGTCCTACAGCTCGGAGGATCGGGACTTCGTTATACAGATGGTATCACAGCTGGAGGCCGGCGCACCGTTCTTCAAGCTATGCGTGTACGAGAGGGATTTCCAAATCGGCTCCTTCATCTCTGAGGCCATTCACTCGAGCATCAACGACAGCAGGTACATCATCTTGGTAGTCAGCGATCACTTCGCGAAGTCGCAGTGGTGCCGGTGGGAGACTCAGCTAGCCGAGTACCACAGGCTCTTCCTGGACGGAAGCTACGACAACGACCCCCTCATCTTGCTGCGGATCGGAGATGTTCAACCGAAACACTTAACACCTACACTTAAGTACTTACTCAAAACTAAAATTTACCTTAAATGGGAGAACGATGACGATAGTCAAGATTTTTGGAATAAGCTTCGTAATGTTCTCACGAAGGCTTAGTGATAATTTTTAATATGTAATTTTTTTAATGAAATTATAATTAAAAGGAAAGCTGCAACAATACTTTTATTTATGCAATATCTTCTACGAATTTGCTTGAGCAGTTGCAAAGTTGAGTAGTTTGAAACTATCATTATAATCATGTCTAGAATACCAGAAATGCTTAGGGATAGACATCCTTGAACACGTATCCTACCGTTAGACCACCCAGGCGCCAGTCTAGTAATTAAATCATCAGTGTGAAAGCACGGCTTGTCTGAGCACAGCTTAAGGCCGCGTACACACCAAACAGATTATCACCGACACGACTGTGAGCAGGCTCACTGTGGGCCGTAGTGTGAACGTAAAATCAAACTGAATTTTTCGTTCATATTACTATGCCGACAATACGCTGTTGTGGCGTAGTGGCGTAGGCCAAGTAGCCGAACTTCAGAAAAACAACCTTGCTAGTTAGACTGAATGCCGAACGGCGAGATAAAATTTCAGTTTATTAGCTAGGTACCGTAAAATACTTACAGGTCGAAACCAACGGAAATTTAGGAACACTAAGTACTGAATTAATGTAATATAGGAAGTATCTAACTTTAAGGAAAAATAAAAAAATCTTAAAATAACTGAAATTAAACAATTCAGAAAGCTGAAAATTTGTTAACGTGCCATAGCCCATATGATAATGCAAATATTTTAGTTCAAGTGTAAACTGTCTATACACGGTGTTGCAGTTTCCCCCGTAATATTTTTAACTGACATAAGGGGGTTATTCTATATGTGAAACTAAACAACTTCTGTGGAGAATTTTTTTTTTTAAACAAAAAAAAATTATTTTTTCCATATAAATTTTAATTACCTATTCTCAAAATGTATGGAGAAAAAAAAATTTTTTTTTCTTCAAATTAAAAAGTCGTAGAACAAAAGTTGTTCTATTTCACGTACAGAATCAGCCCCTTTCGGGTTTTACGGTTGGGATTGCAACACGGTGTATAGAGTGGTGTAAACAACTGTTTTGGTGGTTCTATTTCCCAAACAATTAGAATCCATATACACACTATGTAACAAAATAAAACAATAGGTACTCACATTGCTATATCTCTGATTTTACCTACAGAGCTATAAACAATTTCAGCTAAATTCCACATTCATAAATAATTTTTCATGGAAAAAATAACAATTTCAAATTATTGTGCAAGTCTCGCGGCGTTACCTGGTAAGTGTAAAGAAGTGAAGCTGCAGGAAAAATAAAACGTAGCGTAGGTACCTAGGCTTATGCAAATTTGCACGCGCGTGCGCGTAGTACACAAGTAACGTCGACAGAGAATATCGGTCGTGGATGCGAGGGGGGGCGGCATCGTGCATCGAACTGGCTGCAGGCTGCTCGCGGGATCTACACGATACTTCGACAGACGATACAAGTACCTGGAAGCAACAGTGAGCTAAGTTTAAAATGTTTGTTTTCATTTGTTGAAAAATTTGAAAGATATTTCGACGTACCTATATAAATTTTTTTAATTCACATAAATTTAGGATTTTTTTTTTTACTTTTTACCGAAGTAGCAACTTAAACTATAAAAAATGTTGTCAGCCTCGGTAGCTCAGTGGTGCGGTGCACACCTCGGCGCGGTCAGTACTCGGGTGATCGCTCGAACGTTGGAGGCGATCGTGGTTTCGGATTCCATGTAAAACTGTAGGTCCCTTCCCTTATTACCTTACTAGGTTGTAGGGTTTATCGTTTATTGTTTATTGTTTATTGTTTATTTAGCATCTATTGGCAGTACACTGCGCTCAGATTTGTCATATTTACATTGTAACATTCCGCCAGTTCGATTATCACAGCGAAGAAGAACTGACAAGAAACTTCACTGGAAATTTTTTAAATGTCCACTTAGTCTATACAAAAATGTTTGCCACTGCCTAGACACGCATGTGCTGATTTGTGACATGCAGCAATTCATGACAAAGTGAAAACATTTTTACTATGAAATTGTATGGACTACTGGTTTCTGTCACAAACCACCACATGTCGTTATCGCATAACTAATTAATTACATTCATATCGCATCATTAATTATTATATTTATTTATCATGTGATTCTGACAACTTCTGAAGTATGTTTCTTTGTATATTTACAATCTATATGTATATTTATTTATCATGTGATTCTGACAACTTCTGAAGTATCCCGCCCGGGTTGATGCCACCGCACTGAATGAAACGTCGGTCGAAACGGCTATATGTAAATAGTTCGTGTTTTTCCGTTCAGTTCAGTGTAGCCGGCATTAAATGAAGGGAAGCACTGACATGACAACTAGTTCACCCGGTGTTATGGGCTGACATCACGGGTGTAGTATGTGAGGTAGCCAACCGTGTCAATTTCCATAAAAAAAAATGTAATAGGTGGCGTAATACACTAGCTCTTGCTAGACCAAATTTACGTTTTAAAGTCAGAATTTTTTATTATAAAGTAATTTTAATTTGATTTGTAAACTTGAAAAAATTGCATTCTGCAATTTAGTCCTCCTTCCAAACGGCAGACAAATTGTAAATACATCCTCCATACATTTGTCAGCCTCGATAGCTCAGTGGTGCAGACAGTCAACTGTCGCTATTGAATGTTAAGCAACGCTGGGTGCGGTCAGTACTTGGATGGGTGACCGCTGACCGTTGGAGGCTGACCGAGGTTCGGATTCCTCGTAAAACTGTAGGTCCCTTCCCTCCTAATCTTACTTGGTGGTAGGGTTTAACCCACCCGGGTTGGTACCACCGCACTGAATGAAACGTCGGTCTAAACGGCTATGTAAATAGTTTGTGTTTTCCGACCAGTTCAGTGTAGCCGGCACGATCAAAGGGGGAAGCACTGACATGGCACCTAGTTCACCCGGTGTTATGGGCTGACATCACGGACGTTGTAGGTGATGTAGCCAACCGTGTCAGTTTCCATAAAAAAAAAACCTATGCGTAACCGCTCGTTCACAGTAGAAACCGTATTGTTGGGGGTTATTAGGCTTCCGTATCCCGTACTGAAGCCTATTACTAGGCGTCCGTCGTCCGTCCGTCCGTCCGTCTGTCCGAGGGCTGATCTCTTGAACCGTAATAGGTAGCCCGTTGAAATTTTCACAGAATGTGTTACTATGGCGGATATAACAACAAATAAGAAAAAAAAAATAAGAAAATGTTAAAAATTAAGGGGGCTCCCATACAACAAACGTCCGAAAAATCGATTAGTCACACTATTGAATAATAGATGGCGCCACAGGCTTTTATAAAATACAATACAATAGCGGATAGATACGAAAACCTCCGTGCACGAGTAAAACTCGCACTTAACAGATTTTAATTTTAACGCATGCCAAATACAGGCACTTAACCCCAAGGATTATAACTCGGTTCATAGCGGAAAAGACACAATAGATCTTCAGGAACTCTCACACTTTAAATCATAATAAATAACATATCGTACATTTAAATCACATCCTACGTACGTTTTACACACATACGTATATAACAAAAAATTGCAATTGACATATCG
Source organism: Nematopogon swammerdamellus (assembly GCA_946902875.1). NCBI lineage: Eukaryota > Metazoa > Arthropoda > Insecta > Lepidoptera > Adelidae > Nematopogon > Nematopogon swammerdamellus. The sequence continues at coordinate 13,286,818 of OX336349.1, forward strand.
TAGTGATCTCGCCTCAGTGTGGGCCACATACTGCTACTTTCATTGCAGCCGAGAACTCTTCCGCGAAAACTTTCTTCGGCGAGACGCGCAGCCGCATCTCCGCGCGCGCGCTCTGCACTTGTTATTGTGTTGTTTGTTTATTTATTATTTGTAAGGAAACTGTACTGACGCGGCAGGTAACTCTGAGGGAAATGGTATAATGGGCCAACGGGACACCGTATTGTTTGGTTGCTTTTAGGTTTGTTAATTGTTGCCGAAGTATGGCTATAGTTTAATAATATTTAGGTAATCAAGCCCAGTTGGAAGCTGAGCGATTACTTCACTACCCACTCAAACCTAATGTCATGCAAAAGAATAAGAAAAAAAGAATATTACACAATTTTAAAAATAACATATTCGACTAATTACCGTTCCGTTTGTATTAATTTTAATGAAATTAAAACTAATACAATTCAACAACAATATGTTATGGAAAGCAGCGCAAGTTTCGCTAAAACATATGGATCACGTAGCAACACCGAGACGCTCCACGCCCCCCCCCCCCCCCCCCCCCCTCATTCCCTTCCTCCTACGTCGGCGCCGCGCTAGCAACTAATTTCACGCGAGCTTTATAGAGTGCCCCAGAAGCCATGAAAAGATATCCGTTTTGGCATATTTGTGCCAACCAGAAATCCACTAACACCACATGTTGCTTGATGCACTTTGTTGGTAACAAGATGCCAAACCCCGGCAGTTTCTAGTGGTTATTCGTAATACTATACCTACACTAAAGATCAGAAAAGACGACCGACCTAGATAGAATATGTATAGAAGAGCAACAATTTTCAATACGGTTTCTATTGTGGGGCTAAAAGACGACGCTGGCTTATTTTTTACCTAAGAATGAAGAGCGCCTTGGCGGAGCTGGATCCCATGACGTTCGTGGCAGATTGGCCGCACCTCCTCCAAGGGCGTAGCCAGGTACAGGCAGGGGGGTCCGCTGCCCCCTCTAGCCAACGAATTAAAAAGTGTCTAGCAAGATGTGATGTTGTAGATGATGTAGCCAACGGTGTCAGGTTCCATAAAAAAAAAAAAAATTGGGTTCTCGGAATCGAAAAAATCGTTCTGGGCTCCAGAACCGAATTAAAAAAATCATGGTTCAAAAATCGCAGTCCAATGTTAAATTGTCATTGGTTGATTTTAAAGAAAAATCACAAAGTTTCTGCCAATACTACCATTTAGAATTCTCCGTTTATGGGGCCGAACAATGGTATAAACTATGGAATGACAAGAGAATACCTCGATCTACCAAGAATACTGATTGTGATACTGATACTGAACATTGATAGTGTAATTAATCAAATAAATATTTGTTTCCATTACATAAGTAATAAACGTATTTGCCCTTGTCTGCTAACAAGTGCCTGTAGTTTTCCCTTGTCTTTCCCCCCTCTGAACAAAATCCTGGCTACGCCCTTGACCTCCTCCCTCGCATTCTGGGCCCTCGTGCGCTTGGGCCCTTGCGTTTACATATAGACCCGCTCTACACGGCTCACCTATTAGATATACTTATTGTATGAACTGTTTGTGAAAAATGTCATATATGTGAATTGAGAAATAAAAATGATTTTGTAATACACAATTTTCACATACCCTACCCTATTGGAAAACGTCTTCCTTTTGATTTGATGACGGGTTAGAGAAGTTCATGATCAATTTTTTTTCCAAAACATTGTGTAGTCCACGATCCTTCCTGACTCCACGAGCGAAATAAAATCAAAACACGACAATATCAAAGCGTGCTGGCCCAGATTGTTTGAGCAAGGCTGCCCGCCCGCGCCCACGCGCCACTGTTCCTCATTTGCAATAATGGCCACCAGTGAAAGTAATGTTTATATTAAAATATCCGATGACATGTCTCGCCATTCATATTACATCGCTTTCTGTTGAATTGACAGTCGGTTTGGAAATCAGTTTGTTTTAGTATAGGTTAATTGAAGGCTTTTTACAGCTGTATTAAAGTTTTCATAAGAAAACCGCTTTCTCTTCATCATATATAATGTTTGTCTATCTTATGCACTCTTTTGCAGCCGGCTACTACGCACACATGCTAAGCCCATCAATCAACATAAATGTAAAAGAATCTTCAATTGATGTCAGCCAAATGAGGGCCTTTGCTTTGATATAGGATCAATTACCATCACCACTAATAACAAAAAAAATAATGCGTCTCTCATATCATAACGAAGTTTTCGAAAAATTTCTTCAATGGTGTATTATTTTTTTATATATATTAACGAAACTAAGTAGGTACAAAACTCCCTGTTTCGAAAATGTTTCGTCTGCTGTATGTCTGTCTGTCTGTTTGTCTGGGCATCACGTTGAAACCGTTGCTTCTACTATCGTAACATTTCATCAATAAATTAAAAAAATGTCCACTTGCGAAATATCATCACGCTTAATTATCAATGAGCTGAGCAGTGATTAAAAATAAAAAAATATGTATTACGATATTTTATATTATGCCCCTCACGAGGCGGATGATCGAGGACCCCTCCCTACCATGCACACCTAGAACGATAAAAAAGGTATGGACGTCGGACTGTCAAATGCTTGTATGAGAACTAGCGTCGCCGAGTTGCGGAGAGCGGAGTGTACTTACCGATGATAAGATATTCCACTATTGTGCACACTAAACTTGGCTGTAAACAATGCTTTAATCAGAAAGAAAAAATATGAACAGATTTCATTGTAATTGTCACATATTTTTTATCGTTTTGTAATTAGTCTGTCGGCTAAATAAATAAATAGGGAAAAAAATTTCAAGCACATCGTTGGGGAACCAAAACAGCTCCTGCAGGGCAGGGCACATCAGTATTTTCCGCGAGTTGTCTCGCGGAAAATACTGTTCCGGAAAATACTGTTGATGTGCTCCTGAGCGGGTATATGTTGTAACGTTCCAAGTCAGCCTCGGTAGCTCAGTGGGGCGGTCGGTCGACTGTCGGTCAGATCATAAGCACACCTGGGCGCGATCGGTGGATGGATGGGTGACCGCTCGACCGTTGGAGGCTGACCGAGGTTCGGATTCCACGGAAAACTGTAGGTCCCTTCCCTTCTTTACCTTACTGGGTGGTAGGGTTCAACCCGCCCGGGTTGGTCGACCGCAATGAATGAAAGATCGGTTGAAACCTTCCTTTCCTGATCTGAGGTTGAAACGGATATGTAAATAGTTCATGTTTTCCGTCCAGTTCAGTGTAGCCGGTACGACCGAAGAGAAGCACCGACATGGCCCCTAGTTCACCAGACTGACATCATGGATGTAGTATGTGATGTAGCCAACCGTGTCAATTTCGATAAAAAAATCATAATACTTCACCAAATAGAGAATTCAATCTAAATCCTGATGCACATGTAGAACCTTGCCACACTAACTAGCTTGCCGAAGGTTTCTGTCAACAATTCAAGTAGCTAACGAATACGCGTGTCACACAGTTGCACTGATGTAACTTCAGTTGTAGAGCCAACATTGTTGCTAAAGTAGTACGTGTAGGTAGATAATATTTATTTGTTATCTACATCTCCTGTTCGTATGTGAGAAAAAACTGCCCTATCACAGCGTTTAAAATACTTGCAATGTTTATACTAACCGCCAACGCTCCTGGCACATGGGACCATAAACAATTAATCGCTAGGGTTGTGCATATTTTGCACGCATTGTCGATACTTTGAGTACCTACTAATTAATTGGGTATTTGCAAGGAGACATTGGAGATAATAGTTCGAAGAATCGGGTATAACTCAAACATTTTTTGCAGTGCATAATACAAAACAAGTGTGAGTAATCTCCGACTGCATTAGACTTAAGTTTTTATTACATATTTTGTATTCTTAATTTTTCTAAATTTATGATTTTTTTTTTGTGGATAGCGCGAGATGTGGCCTCGTTTCACCTACAAGTAGGTGTCTAACGATGGCCATGGACATTCTGTGATGCACAGTGAAAATGCCAAAATTTGATAAACCCAAGGCTGTACTTTGTTAATATTTGCACCAAGCACTTGTTTTTTATATGAATAAAAAAATTCCTTAATATGTAAAAAAAAACAGAAGTTTTATCGACAGATAGTCGACATTAACACGGCGCGTCACTGCTTCCTCCCATAAGGCCCGTGATTGCAAGCGAGCACGCGACATTGGCATTGCCGCTCCCCCATTTTATGACAGCGCGTGCCAGGAGCCTTGGCGGCTAGTATAAATTCCCAATTGCAAAACTAAACAGCGTGTAAATTGCACAGTTGAGAACGGCATAAAGACTTCATTATGAAGAAATGAAAGAATGAATATTTTTCACACATTTCTCTTTGCAAATATACGATTTCATTGTACAGTAAAGATGTAGCAGGATTCTCGACTTTCTTCTCCCACGAGTATAAATTACAGCATTAGCAGAGTCGCATGTTGGAAATGAGCGCCATTTGCATTGCATATTATGTATTAGCAATCGCGGTGACGGATCTCCGTTAGAACCATGTAATATCAAAAGTAATTTTGATGTGATGATATTTAACTATAATCGGTACTAATATAGAATTAATAGATTTTTTCAATTCGTTCCGGCAAATCTCTTTCTCTAGTACAGTTTACGTAATAGTTTGAGTCTCCTGCACCTGAAAACTGGCTATACTATTAAAGTTTAGTGAGACTTCCAGCAGGCAGGGTTGGGGCTAGCTACAAAAGAAAACCGAGCTACCCTCAGGGTAGGGTGAGATAATCCTCAATCATTGTCTGTTTAAGATGAAGAGAAATTGTTCTTTCAAACTGCGATCATACTCAGACAAGTAACGACGACACATGCAGAGACGACAAGAGACGACCTACATTACGACAGGTCCATGCGGTCTGCTGGTGAGTTAACTATGTCTACCTGTATACCTGTTATACCTCCCACCGAGAAAATTTACCACTGCGAGCTACCTATAACCAGGCCCCATACTTTGCCGGCCTGAAGTTATAGTTTCTCGGCCTACTGTGCGCGTTCCCAACGCCCCTAGACCTATGGGTTTGTCGATTAGAATCTTGCATAAAAGTATCGAGAGAAATATGTACGCACCGTGACCCCGATAGAGGGAAAGAGGCGAAGGGGAGCGGGGAGGAAGGGAGGGACGGACTTCTGCACCTGAAATCTTAACTTTTGTCGTTTGATAATTTTTGGTGAAAATTCGAAAAATAAACTATTCATACATAATAGAATAGAATTTAAACTATTTAGTGCACATGATTTAATGAAAAACAGTACACGAACATAAACAAGGAAATACAGGAGTGCGCGAAGGCGGACTTATCACTGCAAGTTATTTCTTCCAGTTACACTTTTAAAAATATCTTTATTAAATAACTGAAAATAATGTAAATTATTTTCACTAAAGAGGATACAGTGGCTAAAATAAAATAGCGTGTCACTCCACTCCATTTAAGAGGTGGCAGCCCTAAATGGAACCTACCAAGACTAAGCTTGAACTCGCGGTCATACAGCCGAGATGTTATAGACGATAATTCATGTCAATTGTCAACGTAAACTAACATTACATAAATATCATGTTGAGGCATAAGCGGTGACAGTAACGCATCTCTGTCCACACTCGCGTAGATCTTTTGCCTCTCTACTGCACTGCAACCGAGCGGTTGTGCTGAATGCACTTTTACGGCGTAGGCAGTTATGACTTACGAGTACCTACATGACCCAAGACTTAATAGTTTAGTTAGAGGAAGGTGCTTGCTGTGATCCACGATGCAATATTTTACACGAATAAATACTGAATGAAAGGTCGGTCGAAGAGGCTATGAAAATAGATCGTCTTTACCGCGTAGTTCAGCCAGCACCACCAGAAAGTGCACTGACATGGTACCTAGTTCGCCAAGGTATTATCATGGATGTTGTAGGTGATGTAGCCAACCATGTTCCATAAAGAAAAACAACATACGGAATGGAAATTTTCATAAAATATTAAATGTTTATACATATCCATGTCTAAAATTCTATATATTATTATATAATATGATTAAATTAAAAAAAAAATCCACAACAATGTACCATATCAAATCCTTCATACATTTAGAAAATTTGTTTACAGTCAATTGTAATGATAATGTATGTAATATATTCCTCGAATAGGAGTTAAATGTCCGATTATCCTCTGAAATGATCACACATCTTCTACAAATTTAATTCTTCATCAATAATCATAAAATGTGCGCACACACACCTTTCCATTAATCGCCAACAAAGACTTCCTAATTACGTACCTACTTGACCATGGCGAACTTTCCAAAACTTAATTTCGAAGTCAAACATCTTCATTAGATGACGACCATGGGAATAAATGCACAGAAATGTCATTACCATACATTACAAAAATGTACTTTCATCAATTCGGTCTGCGTGCACTCCATTGCAGCAGTTGAGCAGATACAAGATACTTGTGTAAACATGCGTGATATATGTGCATATGTATACAGACATATACCTACTATACCTAAATTTTCGACATCTATTTATTATTAACTAGGACGATTACAATTTGAACTTTATATAACTTAAAATAACTTAAAACAATTTATAATTAACACATAAAAATGTGTAAGTATATTATATATTTTTTACTTTTTAACGTTTTGTTTTTCATTTAATTTCGCACTACCTTTACCCACAATCCCAGGCATGACTGTCAGATAATGCCTTTAGGCTTTAAGTCCTCCTTTTGTCAATTATTTTGTGCAATAAAGTCTAATTTTATTTATTTTATTTCATTAAAAAAATTAATAAAAATAAAAACAATAAAAACCCTAAATGCTACAAAACAATACATGTTTATTTTGTAATTTCCCACTTTACTTTCGCCTTTTCGCCAAGTTGATGTGCAAAGTGTCTAGGTATAGAGTTCCATGGAGACAACCTACTTTTGCTACCACTCTACGTTAAACGTATGTACTCCTACTTGAGTGCACTTGTAGCTGTGCGAATGGGCTGAATGATTGCTAATAATGCAATGGTTCGAACATACATTAACTGGTAGGTACATAAGTACAGTGAGTGAGAATTAAAACATTAAAGAAAAGCCTGTTAAGTCCGAACGTTGTTCACACACAAAGGGTAGCGTAGTAATTCCTTTCTTACACGCATGCATACCTAGCGAGTGAAGGCAGTGATCGTGCGGTCGCTCCATGCCGCCCGCACCGCTCGCCGCCACCGCACAGTTTCTCTCTCAGTATTCCAATTTTGTTACGAAACACTAAAAAGGGGCCAAAATATAATCAAGGAGGTGATTTATTAAATTTTTGCGAAAATCATACATAGACGCTATTGATAGACGGAAACCCGAGACACCTTATGCGATGTTCAAGTAGGTCCTAAATAGTAATAAAAAGACTTAAAAATATTACCGTCTGCAATTATTTTCGTCAATGTATATTGAAATTCTATGGTCTTGAAGATCATATAATTTTTATAGTAAGCGCGACATGTGGCGCCGAGCCACCCATAAGGTGTCTAGCGACGCCCATGGACATTCGGAGGCATGCGGGGGCTGCGAATGCCATGCCGGCCTGACAGGTGCCCATTCACGGCTCTCTTGAAGGACCCGAGACTATACTTGGGGGGAAATATGTGGGCAGGGAGAGCGTTCCAGAGTTTACCGGTTCTGTGGAGGAAGGATATGCAGAACCGATTAGTAGGCATCCGCGGTAAGTCCAGCGTATAGGGATGCAATCCCTGCCCAGTGTGCGTTGTACGGAGGTGGAAAGGGGACGGCGGAATCGCGTTAAACAGCTCCTCCGAGCACTCCCCGTGGAATAAGCGATAGAACACACTTAGGGCGCCGACATCCCTCCGAAGTTGCAGTGGCTCTAGATCGCGGGACACGTCGCGGATACGTCGCGCCATAGAATGATGGTTACCCATGAAATTGAAATATCGTTCTTCTGTCTTTCATTTCGATTTGAAACTGAAAAGATATAATATACTCGTACTTTGTAAATATTGAGTATTGAACTTGTCAAGCCCTTCCGCGCCAGTGAAACCGCTGATCAATCACATTTTCGCTTTCCAGCCTCCGCTTTCGGCGATAATCGTTTGTTTTAATTTTATCAATCGGCTGCGCGCGCGGCGATCGCGTTTTGTCTCGTCGAGAGAAAACGAGTAAAGTCGGATCACTCCATTGAAGATATCGTCTTGTGGATAACGGTCCGCACGTTTCGCTCTCTCTCGCACGTTCGCGGCGCGGAATCGAGAGCGAGCGGGACAGCAAGCGTCCAGTGCGCGATCACTCGACTGACCTACTGAAACACACACACTCTTTCTTACGGTAAGCGGAACCCAATTTTGCGCATGTAGAGAAAATGCAGCTGATATCGATATGCTAGACTTTTTGGCGACGCCTGGTGTGAGCAGCGGTCAGCGGTCGCCATGTGCGAAAGTTTGGTTTCGACTGGGAAGCGCGAACAGGGCTACACGTGCTTGCACAGATAATAACATTCGGAGAAATTTCAGTTTTGCTTTCTTTGTTTTTGCTTTACCAGGCGACAAGCTTTTATGTAGGTATAGGTAATATTTGTGCAACACGAGCTGTGCCTATGCACTTCGTTGAGCACTTCGGCTTGAATGTATTAGACCAAGAGCGATTTATATCGTGAAAAACAGTTTTCCATTATTGTTCAGACTGCCAATAGCCCCTACATACATGTAGTGCCTACAAGTATAGTTCGAGACATGTAAATAGACCTCTCGTCAGCATGAAACACATATTGCGATGAGAGCTCTATTTACGTGTCTCGAACAAATTGTACAACGAAAACTGTTACAGAATAGGTTCATTGGTTCATGAGTAAAACTATTAGTTCATCATCATCATCATCATCATGAGCCTGTATCGGTCCACTGCTGGACATAGGCCTCTCCCAAGGCACGCCACCACGCGCGTATTTGTGTAACTGTTAGGTACACAAACATTATTATGCTCGTAGACCAGTAGGTACATATTTTTTTTGTGTGATTTTCTTGGAACACACAATTGGTTTCGGCTTACACCTAGAGCAATAACTCAAACAAGAATCCAGTTAGTAAAATATATATATGTTTGCTGCTACTGTTCTCAACTAAGCAATCGATCTATCGTTATCCAACAACCATGTTCTGAAGATAAAGAAATTTTCGTATCCATCAGTCGCACGTGACTGCTAACTTTCTTTTTCCTTGTCACTGACCGTGTGTTGTTTCTTCATATTTTGTTGACTCTTGTTGCATCCGTCTTTTTCCTCCGCTATCACTACCACTTTTTTTTATGGATACGGGAGACACTTGACGCCGGGGCGCCGTCAGTGTGGATTGTTGAGCCGACGACACCCAAAAGGTTTAGAACGGGGGCTGCGAATGCCGTGCCGGGGTGACAGATGCCTTTTTAACCACTTGTTAACAATCCATAAAAATGAAATGAAAAATGAAATGAAATGAAAATGAAATGAAATTAATGATGTTTTTTATGAAAACCAGTGTGGATTGTTGTGCCGAGGGACCAGAGGTACGTGAAACAGCTAAATTCACCTCACCTCGCGAAACCACATTCAGTGAGACACCATAATATCAGGAGGTTTGAGGTTGAAAGTATCTAGAAACTCACTCCACACCCTAGCGGAGAAGAGCGATGTTGAAAAACCATGGATCTTCAAAACCCCAAAGTCAACGACAGGTGTTCAGGTGCGATGAGTGCTGCGGAGATAGGTTGGATGGCAAGGAATAAGGGATGCAAGTTTCTCCGAGCAGTGTCCGTGATGGTACTTGTAGAACAGACTGAGTGACCCTGCAAATAGTCTGAAGCTCTGAGACTGCAGATCAATTTACGAGATTCACGACTAATAATACTCGTAGCATTGGGTGTTGATATGCCATGTCATGAATGAGATAACGGTAATTTACACCAGGCCTGACATCCAGTCCTATGTGCTATAGCTACACTCGCTTTAAAATTGAAGTAACCCACCCAATATGGTGTAAATTTTTTTGTTATAGAAAGCGCATTACCCGTCTACCAAGGTTTCATAAGTGGTTAATATTTGGTCGTTCACGCTGGGTGTGAATGCCATGAAATGACTCAACAGTTGCTTTTTAGGTTTCCGGACCCTATTACTAAGTAAGCCTACGCCGTCGGTCTGTCTGTCTGTCTGTCTGTCTGTCTGTCTGTCCGGGGACTGTATCTCTTGAACCGTAATAGATAGCGCGTTGAAATCTTCACAGAATTTAAGCATTTCATAACACGCCATAGATGGCGCGAGTGGCGCTAACCATGACATGGTGATAAGGAACCCTCAGTGCGCGAGTTCGTCTCGCACTTGGCCGGTTTTTTACTTCCATTTGAAGGGAACCAAGGTTCTTGGCTAGCTTACTTGATATACACTTTCATATTCTTTTATAGCTTGTTCCAGCAGGTTTACTAAACTTCTGCATCTTGCTCAGTGAGGTGGCTCTGCTGAGAGAGCTCGGCCAATCGTCGATTGGCAATCGATGTTCTCAACCACATTGCTCCACTTTCCTGCGCAGACAGACAAGTGTAGCCCTTGACATTGCGAAGTCTCGTCTGCTCAGGTGGTGCGCGCGCGGTGATGCAGCCGCGCGGGCGCAGAAGCAAGCGTGAATGAAGCAAGCAGCAGAGTCCAGCCAGTCAGTCGTTCGTGCGCCGCCGAGCGAGGTGAACGTGTGTACGATGAGCAGGCCCAGTGCCCAGGCGCGTGAGACCGCCCGCGCCGCAGTCGCGTCCGGTGTACGTGTGTGATAGTTGCGTCCAGTGAAAGTTGAACTGTGCAGTGCGAAATGCTTCGGAACCGCGCGGTTGTGTGTGCGGTGAGTGCGCCCCTCATCTGCGAGGATTATATCCGAATAAGTGTAGAAAACATTGAACAAATATTCTGTCGTCCGGTTCAGTACAACCTGCACAAACATAATAAGCAAAGCACGGTCATGGCATAGTTCGAATTGGAAGATTGTGTAATGAAAAACTGTAGGTCCTACCATTCTTACCTTACTAGGTGGTAGGGTTTATCCCGCCCGGATTGGTAACACCGCACTGAATAAAACGTCGGTCGAAACGGCTATGTAAATAGTTCGTGTTTTCCGTCCAGTCAGTGTAGCAGACATGACATAAAGTGAAGCACTAACATGGCACCTAGCTCACCCGGTGTCATGGGCTGTCATCACTGATGCTGTATAGGTGATGTAGTCAACCGTGCCAGTTTCCATTAAAAACAAGAAAGAGGCATATGTTCAGCAATGGACGCATTCACGCTGACTATAACTGACTGACTGTAATAAGTTCAATATGTTTGGTGACATAGGCAATCTTTTTATTAAAGGAATATTAGTGAATACGATGAAATCAGTTTGTTTCTCATATTTGTTCAAAAAGTGAATCATCTGATTATCTGTTCGTACAACAGAACATCTGCTATAAATTAATAAATGACACCCAAATACACTTTTTTTTATGTAATCCGGTTTGGGAGTCGGAGGGGCCAAAGCGCATGCTCCGACCAGCCAATATCACCTCCGAGAAGGTAGGTGCCATACCGGAGACTTCCCTGGATTGCTGGCTATACTGGACTAGAGGAGAACACAACCGAGGCTGCTATGCGGCCATCTTACATCCAGTACGGTGGTACCAACCCCAGTCGTCTACAATTTGAGCCTACCACCTAGTAAGGGGCAAGGGAAGGGACCTACAGTTTTACACCGGTTCCAAACGGTGAAGCAGCAGGTGTAGGTATGCACGTAAATTGTTTCGTCAGAAAAAACTCATTGGTACACGCCGACCGGATTCGAACCGAGGACCTCTCGCATGAGAAGCCGATGCCTGAACCACTCGGCCACCCGCCGCTTAGACTAGTCATTCGGTATTAGAACAGGTATTTGGATGAAAACTTCTAAATTCGCTCGATGAATAAACTGGAAACAAAAGACTTCAACGCGAAGGAAACCCACCGTTTACAAAATATTTAGCAATTCAGTTACAAATTATTTTGCACCAATCGTTATGTTACTAATTCAAAAAATATGCGTTTTCAGGCGATATTTTTGCAAAATACAACGAAATTATTTATAATTATTGTTCATAATAACTTGGCAGCAAATATATGTGGGTGAATTTATTTATTCAACAGAAAAATAGGTACTAAATAGACAATTAACTAAAAACCTATAATATATAAAAAATCTCGTTTAAAATTTCTCCGAAATGACCGCGAAGGGTACCTAAAACACTCGCTGCATTTCCAAATATATTGTTTTTAATGTTATGCTACTATATAAATTTTGATGAAAAAAACTCCTGTCTCTAATCGTAAAATTAAACTTAACAGCTCATCATAACATTATACTTTTTTTTTTTTAGTCTAAGTAGGTAAATAAAATATTTGAAATTTATTCTAATTGCACAAAAGCATCAAACATAATTTTCCTACGCCCGAGTTTGAAAATCGAAAAAAACTTACAAATATATTCCGCCTACTTTTTTTCAAGAAACTAATTACAATGTATTCATAAAGTATGACCATTGTAGGCGCAAACTATCTATACTGGAGGCGGCGGCGAGGCACGGTCGTGGGAAGTAGGCTGTGCGAATATACACCACAATTTAATGGGATGAGTCTCAAGTTTAATTTAAAGTGTGCGGTGATGATTTAATGTAATGCAGTTTCAATTAAATTAATTGAGATTACGGCGGCGCGCCTGCGCGGCGAGGTGTGATGTTAATCTTGTTCATATACTTTACTTTATTGGTGATTGGAGGAGAGTTAAAATTTGTTATAGCATTTTATAATTATTTTAAATCAATAATAACAACAATAAAAAATTATGTAGGTAGTATGATATTTTATTTCTACATAATCACAGTATAATGAATGTGAATTAAGAATTAGAACTTATGCAGAATGAATCATTTGTACCTATTATTTACTAGGTAAGTACTTCAACATTTAAATTTTACAAAGTAAGTGAACCTTTTTAAAGAAAGCAAGTACATTAACAGGTTCCATAAAATATTTAATTCATACTTTACTAAATGTAGTATACTAAAATTTATATTTGTTCGTTCGTTCGTACGTTCGTTCCTCTTCAATTTCATAAACCATTCATCTTTCGTATGATATGCATGTGTATTTCGCTTTCGTAATTCATCCGATTACGATGAAATTTTTATGGGTTGCTGTACACGAGGACGTGAAGGTTTCTGACAAAAAAAAATCACCCGATCGAAGTCGCGGGAAAAACCTATTTGGGTATAAATCAAGTTACACTACACATCGCTTACATATTTTAAAGAAATTTGGTAATAACTACTCCAAAATAGGAAAACTGCATGGAAAGCGCTACTGGATGGAAGGCTCTCTCGGACTCTTTACCTACATGAAATTAATTTCCAAGAAGGATTCTGAAAACACAAGTATCATTAGCACGAGAGATGGCACTCATCAGTTAATTGATTACATCCAGTTAATTATGGCAGAAAACATATTTTAATTTAGTAGTATGCCATTATAGGTTCAATTGCAGGTATTGTAATCATCTTTTTAGTGTATGTTTGTCACAGACTTCCAACTTTAGAACTTTAAAAATTGAGCCTGATGATGAATGCCTGACCGTTCGACAGTTGGAGGCTGACCTTGTCGGATTCCACGTAAAACTGTAGGTCCCTTCCCTCAGATGGAGGACACTTATAGGTGATAGGGCTTAACCAGCCGGGTTGGTACCACCGCACTGAATGAAAGGTCGTTCGAAGCGGCTATGTAAATAGTTGTTTTTTTTCGTCCAGCCAGCACGACCAAAGGGAAGCACTGACATGACACCTAGTTCGCCAATGTCTTATGGGCTGACATCATGGGTGTTGTTGATGATGTAGCCAACCGTAATAGTTAAAAAAAATATTAAAAAACGATAATAATAAATAAGTGAAACTTACCCTATAATCTTAATCACTTGGATAATTCATCATGCCCGGAAGCCTAATATTTTTTACTTATATTAGTTTAGTTTTATGCTTTTTATTATCAGACTATTCTACCGTGTGGGGCCGGTACTTAATAAAAAGAATAGCCTCACTGCATCTCTCCCCGTGCATGTCGTAAAAGGCGACTAAGGGATAAGGACAAGATGCCGTGCTAAAGGGCGACAGGCTCGCCACCTCTCACCTTGCCATGGTACTTCCACCGAGTCATGCAGCAGGTGGGTCTTCGTGGTGCCTTACTTGCTGCTTGATCGATTGAATCTTGTTCGAATACTTTGCGAAACGTGGTGGTCGGTGTTGTGCTGTAATTTACCAGAGTTCTTGCAGCACAACACCGATTACTCTGCTTACCCCGATTGTCGGGATTCAGCGTGTGTGATATGTATGTATGTACTATTCTCTATTTAATATTGAAATAAATATAATATTAATTTGTATTTTAACTACTCACAGTACTTATATAATAATAAATTAATATATGTTAGACGTTTCTATGGTGGAAAAAGAAAACTTATTGAAAAATCCAATTTCTTTCGATCAACATCGCTAACAGCAGGGCCCATCTCCTCTCGCGGTGTTTTTCTTCACCGGAGCAACTACGAATGTAATATTTATCTGCGCGTGTAATCTATCAGCAGGTAGGCGGCCCCCGAGGCGGACTGACGAAAGATACAAATTGAGAAGTGAAAGTGACGCGAGGAAGCGACTACGTACTTAGGAAACAGGTTTAGTAGTAGGACACGTGACGTCAGCCAAACTCTTCAGTTTGAGCTCATGCATAAGTCATAACTACTCCATGCGAGTGACGCTGCTGATACATAATCTAGAGATGATAGCAGTCAGCATCGCTCGATCGCCTCTCGATAATCAAGTGAACAATTCCCATATTGTATTGTATTGTATAACTAGCTGTGCCCGCGGCTCCGCCCGCTCTCATATTTCACTTCACTGCTAACCTCATAAGCTATTTAGCGTGATATTAAGTAGCCTATAGTTGATGGGAAGAATCAAGCTATCCGTAGAATTTTGTTTTATTAAAATCGGTTCAGTGGTTCTCGAGTTATAAGCGGACAGACAGACACTCAGACAGAAAGCAGACGTTGGATTTTATTATAGGTAAGGAAAAGGAAGGAAGGATAATTAACATTTATTCACAGAAACAAAACAATACTGTTTAATTAATATAAATGTAACTAAACCTATTGAATTGGATTGTATTGTATTGTTTAGTGATTATTCATATGGCAGTTAGACTGCATTCGAACTTGTCACAATTTGTTCTATCCGGTTCGATTACACCTACGAAGAAGAACCGGCAAGAAACTTTGCAGGGTATTTTTTTTACAATGGTGCGTGTCTGCTTTCTCATTAATTTTTTATTTTTTTATTTTTTTATTATTCAGTGTCCACCATGCGACGGTGCTTGCACCTCTAGCTTCGGTGATGTTATCGTTTGATGGCATGTAGGATGGGTCATCCCTTGAGTATTCTCCCCATTACTGAAGATGGCTTTTTTGTAACCGTGCGCAGGTCTGCTATTGTTTGACGATTCAGTAACTAGTACGCAGTAACTAGTATCTCATCTGATTCAGTCTCCTTATGTCATGTTCAGTCAAATTATGGAATAATCTTCTGAAAATTTCCATGTTATAAGAATATGGATAGATCTATGTCCGTACCTACGTCCGTTATTTAACTTTTTAACCTTACTTACTTAAATAAAACACATAGCTTTCTAACATTTTTAGACTTTTATTTCATATTAATTAACAGCTATTAAAAATAGTAATACTTAAATAATTTGGAAAAAACTAAAAATAAAACAGTCTTCTTAAATGCAAAAAAAATTTAAACACGTTCAAATCAGATAAAATAAGTCTGTTATTAAATCGGTGAAGCCATTCTCCAATTAAATACCTAATACATATTATATATCGTGCATGCAGACGGCAGACATAGTGATAGGATAGAACAATAGTTTGTTATTTGAATTTCAGCTTAAAAACAAAAGAAATAGTTACGAGGTGTGTAATATTCTCATTACGCTAATGAGACCAATGATATAGAACCTCATCTTTCTAACACAAGAGTAAGTCAGTAAAAGTATGCGGTGTACCTAACTCCCTAGGTAGCTAATTACAAGTAGGTATATATAACGGTATAAATTTTTAAGCAGGTTTTAAATGTTTCTAAACACATTTCGAGAATGCGAGACACTTCTTAGGTAATAGGCCAAATTGTAAAAATCCCAACATACCTCGTTATGAAATCATTTCTAGAGAACTTAATGGGTTAAGTTTATCGTTCGAGGGGTTAAGTGTATGTGGTTATTAGAAGTAATGTATATCGATACAGGCAGTTGAGGCAGTTGTAAGCACTCATGGAACGTTCGTGATTTTTTTCATCTGATTACTTGATGTTTTAATCGTAATTTTACTAATTGAGGAGTGAGGGAACAAAAGGTCACATGTCCTGACTTTAAAATTTTTCAGAAACTGCAAAAAACTGTTTATCTCAATGGCCCTTAGTTATTTAGTAATGATTTTTTTTTTACTCATCTATTCCAAAAACTTGGCCAAATGCTGTTTTTATTTTTTTTATTTTGCTTATAATTCGAAAGAAAAAAAAAATCTATGGGCATGTGCCTTTTTGATTTGACATTGCTAGGACATGTTCCCTTATATGATGGCAAAATTTGATTTTTTAACGGTATGTTGAAGGGGAAAAATAAGAACATTGAACACATACAAATTAAGCCATTTTAATTAGTATCCATTTTTGTGTAGAAAAAGTGTCCTTTTAATCGAAAAATTAAAATTTTCCTCTCAAACTTGATATTTTTTGTGGACATGTGCCTTTCTGATCGAAAATGTCATTTTCAACGTCAAAAATAGATGCATTCTTGTGTCTTTTTGAACGAAATAAAAGCGGAAATCGATGTAATCCAGTATTTTGCATACGATTTAAAAAAAATCGACAGCTGTAAAATTTGGACGTGTGCCCTTTTGTCCCTCACTCCTCAATTGATTTTTTTTATTTATAAATCTATAATTTATTAAAACATTGAATGCAGTAAAACAATGAATTAAATATTTACAAGAATGTACATTTATAACTGAAATTAAATTATCTTCAAATACAACTTAAAGTAACGTTATAATGTTAAAAAATAAAAAAACCGTCCAGGGGCAGATGAGCCGTGATTGTAGCGGTCGGAAGTTACCGACGACGACGCGACGTCGCACACTGCGGCCAAATTCAGATCTGACGGAACTTAATTCAAAATTAATATAATTTCTATACTACTTTGCAAAACTAATTTTGAATAGCCCATTATGTGAAGTATTACGAAATATAATAATTTTGTTGGTAGACAACACTGTTCTTCGTACGGCAGTCCTAGAAAATGATACGTGAGCAGTAATATAACCAAATAAATTAATCTGTGTTTTTCAGCTGTCGCAGTCGAGAGTGGATATAAATTAACTGCAACATTAATCTTTAAAAGCAACTTATTACATTTGTCGCGACTCTTACTGGGATTCAATAAGCTAAAATATATATTTTGTATTAATTGAATATTGTGTAGTAAATCAGCGATTACTGTTATGCCAAACCAAACTATTTATTTTACAATAATTTTAACTTTGCATTGAGTTTTGAAAATGTATCCCCATGTATCTCTTGTGAAATATTTTTTTTTAACTTTCTTGTATATTGCTCTATAAGAATTAGTTTAACACCCGTGCACATATTTGCCCAGCTCATACATTATTTTTATTTTTCTACCAGGTGAGCCCATGATGAAGCGAATGAATAGTTTAATTTTACATTAAGTACCTGTACAGCCTACTTAGCTGTGATAATTTTCCTTTTAATTTCGATATATATACTACTGCTGTGAATTTTTTCACATATCTAATAACAACCGTTTAGCTGGCAGGGGGGGGGAGACACTTGACTCTAACAAAAATTTGCACTTAAAAGCTTAATTGCCGTTATTCTCAAACGGATCCCTAAATCGAAAAATGCATTTCACAAACCAGCAATATTTTCCAAAGACCTATCCAACGACATCCCACACGATGGGGTAGACGTGAAAAAAAAAATTCATTCCCACTTTACGTGTAGGAGAGGTACCATAAAAAAAAATTATTTAAAAATTTTTATTTTACCACTTTGTCGGCGTTATTAATATGCACACCCATACCAACTTTCAACTTTCTAGTACTAAGGGTCTCTGAGCTAAACCGCGGACAGACAGACGGACAGACAGACGGACGGGCATGGCGAAACTATAAGGGTTCCTTGTTGACTACGGAACCCTAAAAACACAAATGAAGTACAATTTGTTGCATGTGGAATTAAGTTCCGTCAGATCTGAATTTGGCCACAGTGTGCGTCGTCGGCGCCCATTAATCGAAATGAAAAATCTCATCCATGGGCAGCGACGACGGAAAGAACCGAATCACCCGCTCTCGTATACTACTAAATAGTATCTATTTACATGTATATGAAATATCTATTATGAATACAGCAATTGTTTTTATTCCCGTGGTAATTTTAATTTTACGAAAACGGTTATACATATAGTATTAATACTGCTTAACTCGCGATTGTATGTGGAGCTATATACTATTATGGCTTTTCGAGCCAAACATTATTTTTTTGTGTAATCCGGTATGGTTGGCTGTGTCGGAGGGGCCAAATCACATGGTCCGACCAGCCAATATCACCTCCGAGAAGGTAGGTGCCATACCAGAGACTTCCCTGGATTGCTGGCTATACTGGACTAGAGGAGAACACAACTGAGGCTGCTATGCGGCCATCTGACATCCAGTACGGTGGTACCAACCCAGTCGGCTACAATTTGAGCCTACCACCTAGTAAGGGGCAAGGAAAGGGACCTACAGTTTTACACCGCACCGGTTCCGAACGGTGAAGCAGCAGATATATTTTCGTCAGAAAAAACTCATTGGTACACGCCGACCGGATTCGAACCTCGGACCTCTCGCATGAGAAGCCGATGCCCAAACCACTCGGCCACCCGACGCTTTATGGACCATAATCACGAGGATTTATGTGCATGAAAATGTATATTTCCTTCATTGACTGCAGCTAAAGAGCCAGATGACCCGAGGCAGGATTTGAGGCTTTAACGGTAACACATGCCCACACGTCGCTCGCTTTGGGCGACCGTCAACACAGACACCCAATGTCGAGCACTTTCCTTTCTTACTTCAAATAACAGTTGCTTTCAACTATTTATCTGGCAAACAACTCTGACTGTGAGAAAGTTTCACAACTCTCTCTGAATGGATTATCTCAAATGTACTTAGATAGATCTTGGAAAAGTTCAGTCTCCAGACTTATCCCCAAACCACGATAGGGAAAAAGTAGGTGCCTACCGACAAAACTGTATATGCTTTAGCGTAATTTGTATCCAGATTTCCTGGAGGTGTTGCTCATCAACTCCGTGCGTGACGTGTATAAAATATATATACACACAAATATTTTGAACATCTAAAAAGGTTAAATAGTAGGTACCTTGTTTTCAAACCGCTAACTTTTTCCCATAATTATAATCATTTCATTAAACTGGCAGGTAACAGAACCGTTTTCATGTTTCAGATTTCGTTGTTAATGGTTGCAAGCAGCAACGCCTACGACTACTCGTCAGCTTGTGCCAAACCTTACCGATCCAGCCGCGCCAATGTGCACTCCAAGGTGCCGTGCGACCTCTCCAAACAGCCCTACTGCAACACTCCGGGCAACACCTATCCCTGGCATGCTGTCAGGAGGTTTGTCCACGAAAACCAGGGTCTTATGCGCAGAATGTATGGAGAACAGAGGCATATTTCAGTACTGAAGGCTGAAATAGAAAATAATGACCTAGATGACAACCCGGAACAAATTGACGAGGAGATTAGACAAGCGACAACCTTCGCCGAAGATATTATAAAAGCGAAGGTGATCTACACAAAACAGAGTCGCGGAAGATCTCTGAACGTGAAACCGCACTTCAGACCGATACAAACAACCCCATCGACCACAACAGTTGAAACGATGAAGAGCACGAATTCTGAACAAAATAAAACTAAGGTTCCATTGGATAATGCACGAAACAATACAAATATTAAAACCAATTTGAAAGGTAATGCAACAGAAACCAGCAACGAGACCATTGAAAACCAAGAGGACATTTCATACAAATCCTCGATTCTGTACAAGGAAGGAACTAAACTGGAGAGCATCGCCAATATTGAAATCAATAACATAGAACCCGATGTGATGACCCTCGAGGCTGTAATAAAGCAGAGCATTGAGACCAATAGCGTGTATCCTAACTACCCGGTCAGTTCTAAGAGCGAACCCTTAGTTCCTCCAACAAGTAGCCCCCTTCGCAATAATGTAGACGTAAATGTGACGACTACTACTACTGAAAGAGTATCTAATAATGCATCTAATGTGGGCGGCGAAGACAATAGTGACAAAATTAATACAACAGAGAGGGATGGTTGGAAGCCAATGGACATAGACAAGTCAACGCTGCCGCCGACGATGCTGTTCTCGGAGCACGAGAAACTGGACAAGGACCGAATGGAGAGCAACTCAAGCGATAAAGTGAAGGAGGAGTTTCATCTGAAACCGCAGCTCCAGGAGTCTGTTCGTCCGACTGTGCTCAAACTAAGGGGAGTGTAAGTTTAATTAAACGCTGCTTTTGCTCCTAATAACAAAAAAAATTCAGCGGAAAGTTTAGCTAGACACACCTTCCGACTTGTCTTTCAACCTCCGTCGACCTTAACCTTCGTCACTCCGCAGTATTCGACTCTATTTTAGTTGAAGCGAGGTGTTGACTTCAATGACGAAATATTTCGTCAAGACGAGTGTTAAAGAGCATACTGAGACTTTTGTTATTGAATACGACCTAAAGTGAAAGTTTGACCCTCACGATACAAAAGTGAACACTCTCTACGAGTACGCGTAGGAATGCGTTGAATATTATTGCGTGTTATTAATTATTCCTGACATGGTCTCCTAATGTAATCAGAGATTTCCAATTAGTTCCCCTTTGAAATATAGCAGAGACAGGGAAATATTTTTATTTTGAAGTTATAGCTAAATTTGCTATACTTGATTTCAACAACAAGAGTTTTTCAACCGCAAATGTTTTCAGAGGCGGTTCTGCGACCAAAAATTTTCTCAAAAGTAGATTGTTGCAATTTTCAAAAAATTATTTCAGAGAAACCAGGCCACACAGAAAAAATATAAAAATTTATCACGAAGGCCAAGAATAAAGACCACTTTATAAAAAAAAATGTACTCAAAATGTGGCTTATTTACTTAACAAACCCACTTCAAACCCCACCTTGTCGTAAACAATTGGTAACATGGTGTTTTTTAACAGATTTTTCCAGGGTCAACCTATACAAAAACGAAAAAACAATTAGGATAAACCATCGTTCTCATCTTTTTCTTGAGATTCTCCTGAACATTTTGTGTATAATAAGTGTCTTGATTTTCTTAAGAATTTCTTTTAAAAAAACGTAATTTATGGTCCTCTGTCGTGTTTTTTTTTTGGCAAAAGTTACATGTTATAAGAAATAAATCACTAAGCATGTTATAATTCATATATTTTTATTGAAAAGAAAAAAAAATCCTATTGAAAAATATGAGTATTTGGTTTCGAAAATTATTCTAACAAATGGCACATAATGTAAGCCAAAATGCTCATTGTTCCTATGTTTTGCATCGGCGGAATAGATCCTTCCCTTGAAGTAACAAATGAAGCGCGCGCTCCGGGCGCTAGCTAGCTTTATAGCTCGATTTTAATCCAAACTACGAGCGACAATAATTTTATGGCTATTTGTTTTGTAGTCTCTTTGTAGTAGGTATTACAATTTCAGACCCGAATAGATATTCACACAGGAACATGACAGTGGCATGAAATAGGTATCTTTACTCTAGCCACCTAGGTACCTAATCAATAAGTTCTATATAAAGAAAGGTGTCAGATGTAAACCCTGGTGGCCCTCTGTTTCAGGAACGCTTGTGCAGTGTCAGAGGAGATCGTGGCTCCATTCTGGGCGAACAACACGCGCGGGGAAGTGCTTGCGCTGCTCAACATGTACCCGTTCGAGCAGTACGTGCACTGGGAGAAGTGCACCAGTGAACACAAACAGATGTACTGCAGGGACGGATGCAGGTGTGGCCGCTACTTTACTGACTAGTGACTCAATGTGCAGACTAGTGTTGTAACGAATGCCTATTTTTCCACATTCGCGAATACGAATGCCAATACGAAAATTTTAAAATGATATTCGCGAATACAAATATGAATACGAATATTGAAAATTTTGATATGAAATTTATATCCAAATGAAAAAACACTTAAATGTTCTATTATAAATCGTAGATCTACCTGCATTGAGTCTAAAATTATATGAATACGGACTTGTTTTAATGTTTTTCTCTGTTTCTGATTATGTGACACTGATATTTTGAAAAAAAAAAAATTAACGAAACTAGTGTGATACAAAAGATTTATAATTTTATTTAATAAAACTTTAGGAGTGGCAAATTATACTTAGTTACCACCTACCAATATTGTTGCGCCTCACTCTTTCATTAGTAAAATACGCGAAGTAAAATATTCGATAAATATTCGGTATCTTACAACCGAATACGAATACGGATAAGAATATTAAAAATGAACCGAATATTCGGAATTTCGAATGCGAATACGGATATTCGTTACAATCCTAGTGCAGACAATACTTGAACAACTTGACCAAACGAATCTGGTCGTTGTCCGAATTCCGTGTATCCTTCATTGACGGTCACTGAAAATTTCGTATTTCTCAGGAATAAGGAACTGCATTGATGATGAGTTCATGAAGATCTAATGGCATAGCGGTAGGGGCCTGGCGTTCTTAGCGAGAAGCAATGGGTTCGGTTCGACACCCACCAGCGTACTCAACTTTCGTTCAAATGTATAGTGTGAAAAGTAAAAAATCGTTTAACGCATTTCGATTATGAGCTCCAGTTACTCTATGGTTTAAATTCCACGCAACCATGAAGCTACGAAGCCACGCGCGCCCGCGCGCGGGCGCGCGTGGCTTTGTACCTCCATGCACGCAACACTGTATTGTAAGTAGGTCCCTTCCTTTATCTTACTAGGCTGTAGGGTAAAACCCGACCATATTGAATACCACCACCGCACTGAATGCAAGTTGATCAAAACGTTGTGTGGTTTGGTTTGGTTGCCTGCCATCTGTTCAGCGCAGTTTAGCTAGTACAAACACAAGTGATGCTTCCCACTGACAAACACCATGGTGGCATGGCATCATGAATCGGGCATTTTTTTATTGAAAGCGCGACATATGGCGCCGAGGCTTCCATACATACATTACATATCACACACGCTGAATCCCGACAATCGAGGTAAGCAGAGTAATCGGTGTTGTGCTGCAAGAACTCTGGTAAATTACAGCACAACACCGACCACCACGTTTCGCAAATTATTCGAACAAGATTCAATCGATCAAGCAGCAAGTAAGGCACGAAGACCCACCTGCTGCATGCCTCGGTGGAAGTACCGTGCCAAGGTGAGAGGTGGCGAGTCTGTCGCCCTTTAGCACGGCATCTTGTCCTTATCCCTTAGTCGCCTTTTACGACATGCACGGGGAGAGATGCAGTGGGGCTATTCTTTTTAAGTACCGGCCCCACACGGTTCCATAAGATGTCTAACGACGCCCATGGACATTCGGTCGTAAATGGGGGTTGCGAATGGCATGTCGGCCTGACAGGTGCCCATTCACGTTCCTCTTGAGCTACCCGAGACTGTACTTCGGGGGAAATATATGGGCAGGGAGAGGTTTCCACAGTTTACCGGTTCTGTAGAGGAAAGACTGCAGAACCAATTGGCCCGCATCCTCAGTAAGTGCAGCGTGTAGGTATGCAATCCCTGCGCGTGCGGAGGTGGAAAGGGGACGGCGGGATCGCGTTACACAGCTCCTCCGAGCATTCCCCATGTCAGATTTTATTAAAAAATATTGTATATGATTACAGATGTGAGCAGCAGTACCGCCTCCATCGCCTCCTAGCTTACGACCCCAACAACGAATGTCGCGGCATATTTTCCGACTGGTTCCGCTTTCCATCTTGCTGTGTCTGCAAGTGCTATGATGTACCGCTCGAATACCGAGTGACGTCGCGCAGCCCTAGGTTAGCTGAGCCCGAATACGGAGATGAGGTCAAAAGGGCTATCTATGAAGACGTCACGACGGATTGGTACACTATATCTACCTACGACGATGATGAGGAGCTTTGAACGTCCGGTCAACGCATTACAGTTTCAGGTTCCATTGAAACATTTAGGGAGGTACTGTGCTCCGTCTGTCTTGATAATTAAAAATATTTATTTGATTGATGATGTAGAACTGTTTTATGTATTTATCTACATACCACACTCTGTATCCCGACAATCGCGGTAAGCAGAGTAGTCGGAGCTGTGCTGCAAGTACTCTTGCTTACAGCACAACACCGTAGGTACACCGCATTTAGCAAAGTATTAGGACAAGATAACTATCAAGCAGCAAATAAGGCACGAAGACTCACCTGCTACATGACTCGGTGGAAGGACAGTGCCAAGGTGAGAGGTACCTAGCCTGTCGCCCTTATGCACAGCATCTTGTCCTTATCCCTTAGTAGTCTTGTACGAAATGCAGCACCAATATGAACAATATTCATGACTGAAACATTGTTTACGACGGACATTTTTTGTTCTGTAAACATTCGCACTGTCGATCGTATTCAAAATATCAAAGTACCTTAGGATGGATTGGTTACTTTGTCAGCAATTTATGCTGAGGGGAACCTTCATGACCACTGTGCATGACCATATCTCTGCTGGCGCACTCTGCTGCACATGGAGGTAGGTTTTCATTTTCGTTCCATCTCAAACTAAGCAAATAAGAGGAAGATGTTAAGAAATAAAATTAGCTTTATTTGGCCAATGTGACTGTGATGTGGAGTACCCAGCATTATTGTATCTTCCGTTACATAATTTCGTCCTAAATGACCAGAGCTTGTTGCAGGAGAGATTAAGCTACTACTTATTTGAATTATATCTCGTTTTGCTTTCAAATATTTATCAATTGAATTGAAAGTGAAAGAAGATTAAAAAAAAAATATTACCTAATATTTTATATTTTATACAGTTAGAGAGTTGTTTAGATTACAATCATGCAGAATGTTCATACCTACTGACCGAAATGTCAAATAAAAATAACGACTTCTATGAAAGAAGTACAATTTTTTTGTAAAAAGGAAGAAATTCCGTTGACAACAATCATGTGCAAATGCAAATGATAGACTTGATTTTTGTGAAAAAAGAAAAACAATGTTATTTAAAATTTAAAACGATGGACTGTCATTATAATTGTAAGGGTTATTGTTTTTTAATATTTTTATTAAAGTTAATATTGTTAATTTATTTTTATACACGAGTGGAACGTACTTAGAGGTCGGAGCTGACTAGCTCATCTTGTTTCTGAAAGAGCGTATGTAACAGCAAATTTATTTATTTAAAAAAAAAATTAGTAAAAGGAATTTTGAAAACTCCCTCTTCGAGGTTGGAGCCAGGTTTAGCCAGATGTGTTTTAGGATACTCACTACACACCAACGCCATTCCAGAGTCTAACTATTTCCAAAACGAGTGTTTTGAAATATTTGCATTCTAGAATGGCATAAGTGTATAGTGAATTACCCCAAAACGCAGATAGGCAACCAGGCTGCAATCTCAAGAATTTTTCAATATTCATTTAACTTTTTTTTTATAAATTAATTTGCCGTTTTACATACGCTCTCCCAGAAGTAAGACTATCAAATCAAGCCAGTTTCTGACCGAGATAAAATAAAAAAAAAATGATAATTTGCCCACCTCTAATGTAATATTTATTGAAACTCGCATATAATACTTTTCATATATCAATATTAACCATTCTAAACTTTACCTTCTATGAATTTTTGTTTAAATCAACTTTTTCAAACTGTTTGTGAATACACCCATACAAAATATTACAGATTATTATTACGTTCTCTCGGTGACTTTATTAACCTTATGAATGAATTAACAAAATACTAGTATTAGTTGAAATAATAGTAATAAATAAGGCTAGTGAACAGAAAATGTTTAGATATTTCTTTTTAATAAAACGCAAGTTGATTGTAATATGCTGTTGTTTTATTTCACTCACCATCGCTCATGCTAAGCCTTATGATCCTTATCATGGATAAATCAGACTACGACAGATTATTCATAAATAGGCGAGCGAGGTACCACGCACGTGCGCCAGGCGCACTGACTGCCCGAGTTGTCGGGAACGGTCGGGCGGGACCGCGGCCGTGCGAGCAATGCATAAGCGCCTAGAAAAATGCGGCATTGCTGTGTTCTTTGGTGCAAAAAGGTTCAAATCATCAAGTGTCAACTCTCAACTCCGACGGGGTGTAAGCTTATACGGGTAAGTAATCAATAGCATTAATTGAAATGTCGAATATCAAATTATGTAAACCAGGAAAATAATTTGTATGAACAGAGATTAATATTCGACTCCGCCTGAGTTGGCAATCTAGTGTGAGAGTTTCAAAATTATAAATTTTGCTCGAAACTTTCCTGTTATAAAATGAAGACAAGACATGTGTAAAATATAATTTGTTCAATGTTTCCCAAAGATCGGGATCCGAAGCGCAGGATCTGAAGTGTACCTAATCCCCATCCAAATCGGTCCACTTTATATGAGACGTAATTTTTTGATTACTTGATTATAAACATAGCTAAGAAAGAACCATCCCGGTTAATAATAAAAAACGGAAAGACCCCTCTTTTTCATCTGGGGTTAAAAAATAATACTCCATTCGTAAATCATATTTTGAATTTCCCGCTGCCGTGCAAAGTGGCGTTTGTGTACCGTAGTTGGCCGAACAATACTTTGCTGCAACGTACTTTTACTGCCGCATTTTATTAATATAAGTAGGTAGGCGTAATTTTATTTCGTCGCTCGATGAACTCGCTGCTTGTTTCGACATTCGTCGAGAAGTCATTATTTACTCAATAATGATTCTATAGTTCTTACCTATAACCCCTCACCCGACGGTCTATAATTCGCCAATATTACTAGACTAGACTGTAGGGGCATTATGGCGGCGCGCGTCTTACTCTACCTAGCGATGTTCGATGCTGCATTTATCGAAAGTTTTGTATGAAACATTCAATGTGAAACTTTTTATTTGTTCTCATTCTTTCATTATCATAATCCAATAAGTCAAAGCGAGATGTAATGCATTCCATAGTTCAATTTTAATAATTGTGTGTAGTCGAAACTCTGTGTCCAATAGCGGACAGCTCCAGTTGACGGCATAGAAAAATTATCCGTTACTAAAATCGATGGTTACTCCCATTCAGTAATCAATCAATCAGTGCTTCCATTATAGAAGTTCCAAGATCTACACAGAGTTTGCATTCGTCGCTGCGCTCCTCGTGGAAAACACTTTGTATCTACTCTATTATCTCATGAATTAGGGCCAGGGCCCGCCTGGAGAAGGATTCGCGATCACCTCGGATGGCCAATATGATATGCGTGAGAGGAGATTGTGCAATGTCGACGCCCCGCCTAGAGCCGGATGTTGCAGTAACGTTGAAAATTTCACAATATATACCTATTATTATAATTAGTAAAAAAATCAAGTGAAGGTCTCACGGATTTGGAATAAAATCTAAAATAGCCTGGGCTCGTTTTGTTTATGTTACTTCGAGTGTTGTTTGTAGAAATTGTACTGTACACGCACGGCAACGGGCTGGCAACACCACCCTGTCCGTCGTTCGATAATGGCCGCAGCAGCTGTCAAATCATCTCGTCCGTCGTCGCGACGTTGCGTGTGATGTATGGTGCGAAGTGTCAGCGGTTGTGATGTGATGAATATGTCGCACGTGAACAGGTGATGCGCTAGTGTCGTGCGCGCGCTGTTTCGCTCTAGCGTAGTGAGGATGGAGGAGCTGGCATTGTCAGAGACGGAGTCGCGCTACTTCGGAGACCTGTTCCTCTGCTGCGACGAGGAAGCGGATGGCCGCGCGCCCCTGCTGAAGGCCACAGAGCTCTTCCGCTCTTCCAACATCTCTAACGATGCTCTCAAACAGGTCAGCTCGCTCTGTGAGCGCTTAGAAACTCACCGGCACGTCCCGATAAGCTACAAATCACCTATTGTCAATTGGTTTACTTGTTGTTGTTTTTTTTTTATATGTGGCCACAACCACGTCTTAATCAAACTGAGCTTGTTCTCTGTGATGAGCTGTATCTGTATTCTGTATCGCCTCTATGCCATACTGAACAAATGGTAATACATATTGACCCAACACAAATAAAACCTGTGCCGTGTACTGTAACTACTGTGTGGGGCCGGTATTTAAAAAGAATAGCCCCACTACATGTCTCTTCGTGCATGCCGTAAAATACGACTAAGGGTTAAGGACGTGATGCCGTGGTAATGGGCGACTGGATAGCCACCTGTAACCTTGGCACGTTCCTTCCACCGAGTCATGAAGCCGGAAGTTGCATTTTCGTGCTTACTTGCTACTTGATAGTTATCTCGTTTGTAACTTTGCTAAAAGTGGTGGGCAGTGTTGTGCTGTAATTTACCTGGGTTCTTGCGGCACAACAACGATTACTCTGCTTACCCGGATTATCGGTATGCCACGTGTGGTATGTAGGTATGTACAGTAGCTAAAAATGCTAATAAATAATAGTTCCCAATTTTTTAATTATATTTTCAATAGTTCAAATCAAAATATATTTATTGCACTTGAAATGTTTTTTGCAAAAGGTACAGCTTAACACCGTAGGCGTTCTCCCCCAGCCAACCTTTGGGTTATTATGAAAAAGTGTGGAGTGGCAGAGAAGAAATAAATGAATGATGGATGATAAAATATAGACATATAATTTAAACAGATAATAAAACACAAATACAAATAAATGGAGAAACATACATATATATATAAATATATACAATATATATGATATATAAACATACATACTTATAAATAACATATACAGGGGAGGTAACAATAGACTCTAAAACATTTATCTACGAAAGAGAAAGAGCTCGGGTGGCTGGAGTAACACCACCCGAGCGCCAACGTACAACGGACCGTCTTGAGGTCTCAGTGCGGAGAATTTTTTTTTTTTTTGTTATTGTTCCATCTGCGATCAGTTTTTTTTTTTTTTTTTTACTTTTAGCAGATTTTCTGATTACTGTTGTGGCTTTCAGAGAATTGACCCCAGTGGGCCAAACTCTACATTGTGATAGCGGACCTTCCTACTTGGATAGGTCCACTATGCATCGTCTTTTGAGTCTCCTTAATATAGGTTCTTCGGTGAGTTGTTCAGCCAGTTTGTTGGGGTGGTGCTGGAGTCGATTCATGTAGCTTTTGCTGATAGATTGGACTTCCTCGCTAACTGTAGGGACGTCGAGAAGCTGGTGGATTTCGTTGTTTCGCATGAACCAGGGGGCTGCACTTATGTTTCTCAATATGACGTTTTGTAGTCGTTGGATTATGTTCATATTGGACATACTAGCACTACCCCAAAGCTGGATCCCGTAGGTCCACACGGGTCTGATGACTGTTTTGAATACCAGTATTTTGTTGTCCAGAGAGAGTTTCGAGTGTCGTCCTATGAGCCACAATAGGTTGCGATATCTGATGTTGGCTTCATCTCTTTTGCACTTTATGTGGTGTTTCCATGTCAGCCTTCTGTCTAGGTGAATCCCCAGGTATCTTACGCTGTTAGCGTGGGGCAAATCGTGTCCACCGAGCTTAACGGGGGGGCAGTTACCATTTCTGGGTGTGTATGTTACTTGCACAGACTTAGAGACACTCGCTGCGATTTTCCACTTCTCCAGCCAGTTGGATATTGCGTTGAGTCTGCACTGCAGTTTTTCAGAGGCTACGGCGGGATCTGCACTGCTAGCAAGCACTGCAGTGTCATCTGCAAATGTTGCGGTCGTGGCTTTCGAGTCGTCCTCTGGGAGGTCAGCTGTGAACAGCGTGTAGAGGACCGGACCGAGGACGGAGCCCTGTGGGACGCCTGCCTTGATGTGATGAAATTCAGACCTTGATTCGCTTTCTTTCACTTGGAATATTCTGTTCGACAGGTATGACTCCATTATGGCGTAGTAAGTGTGAGGGAGATTTATTTTTATCTTGTATAAGAGAGCTTTATGCCAGACCCTGTCGAAAGCTTGTTGTATATCCAGGAAAGCCGCAGCACAGAACACAGTGCGGAGAATGGCCCACCCGTCTTCCCAAGAGGCTGGGCAGCAAACAACAACAACAACAACAACAACATTTATCTACATGAACACTAATGAATAACGTTTGTAAGCTTGGATGTAGAAGGTTATCTCCGAAAATACTCATCCGACTTTAAAAAAGTATTTGACCAATATAGTTGCGCCGGGCCTATTGAAGTTAGTGGAGAATAGTAAATTTGACATTTCAAAATTTCAGCCAGTCAGTCAACGTGTATGCATCCACTGCTGGATATACCCCTCTTCAATTTTTCTCCAGTCCTTCCTCCGGCCTTCAGCTGTACTGCCGCCGACATACTAAATATTGTCGTCCCGCCTGATGGGTGGTCTTTAAACATTTCAAATAAGTATGTTTATTTTTCATAATATCGAAATATTAACAAAGCCCTCACTATCACGGACAGATCATGGAGATCAGTGTTGCCAACGTGAGCGGTGTGAGTCACATGAACCGCAAGCAGTTCTACTCGGCGCTGAAGCTGATCGCGGCGCACCAGGCCAACTTGAGCCTGAAGCCGGAGCTCCTCGCCGCTCACCTCGACCTGCCCCTGCCGAGGTTCACGTGGGCTCTCAACTCGGAGACCAACTCTGACCTCATACAGCTCTCCAACTCACCAAAGGTGCCATACTTACAATCACAAATATACATTTTATACTGCAATAATATTAAAATTGTTTAATCTCGCAAGAGTGACAAATAGACGTTAAAAGCACAAAGTATAAACATTTACAACTTACTTGTTCTTATAGCAAAGATTGAATACCGTGAGAATATTATATCGTCAGCCTCGATAGCTCAGTGGTGCAGACAGTCAACTGTCGCTATTGAATGTTAAGCAACGCTGGGTGCGGTCAGTACTCGGATGGGTGACCGCTGACCGTTGGAGGCTGACCGAGGTTCGGATCCTTGTAAAACTGTAGGTCCCTTCCCTCCTAATCTTACTTGGTGGTAGGGTTTAACCCGCCCGGGTTGATACCACCGCACTGAATGAAACGTGGGTCGAAACGGCTATGTAAATAGTTTGTGTTTTCCGACCAGTTCAGTGTAGCCGGCACGATCAAAGGGGGATGCACTGACATGGCACCTAGTTCACCCGGTGTTATGGGCTGACATCACGGACGTTGTAGGTGATGTAGCCAATCGTGTCAGTTTCCATAAAAAAAAAAAAAAGAATAATCTCCACATTCTCAGACTGTAGTCTGAGAATGTGGAGATTATTCTTTTTTTCAACGGCTCAGAAAGTAGATTATTTGCTACAATTGTAGTCTACAGCCTGTGAAGCCTCCGTCAGCCTCCGTAGCATAGTGGTGCGATCAGTCGACTGCCGTTTGTGATCTTAACCACACCTAGGCGCGGTCAGGACTTGAATGGGTGATGTTCGACCGTTAAAGACTGACCGTGGTTGGGATTCCACGTAGAACTTCTTTTCTTACCTTACTGGGTAGTAGGGTTTAAACCCGCCCGAGTTGGTATCACAAGGTTGGTCGAAGTGGCTATGTAAATAGGTAGTTCGTGTTTTCCGTCCAGTTCAGTGTAGCCGACACAACCAAAGGGAAGCATTGAGGCACCTAGTTCACCCAGGTGTTGTGTGAGGACTTCACAGATGTTATGTATAGGTGATGTAGCCATTCCAGCACAGTGATGTAGCATTTCCATAAAAAAAAATATTGGTCTTGGTGACCAAGCCAAGACATACGGCGCCTTCCAGGTCTTCGTCTCCCTTAAATTAAGCAAGGATGACAGAATGTACCTGTATGGTTAACATGATGATAAGCAGTAAGTAGATACTTGTCACCCCATTATGTTTCCGAAACTCAAGTTTCCTTGCTGCACTCCTGCAATCCTGCTGCACAATTAAAGTTGAAGCTGTAGTTGATGGACAGCAGCTCCCAAAAAGAAAATTACATGCAACGAATCTGATAAAGGCTATAGTTTCCTTTGATTAATGTTATTGAGGACTTCTAGCCAATAGCTACAATAGCTATTGAGTACGCCGTATATAAGTTTTTTTCCACACATTTTGTGCAGTCCCAACAATAACTATACATTGTTGATATGCCACATGGGCAGGAGCAGCATATGGGCATGCGTGATCGCGGTTCGGGCGGGCTGGGCTGCTACGCGCCCATGCGGCTCTCCAACCTGTCGGACAGCGACGCGACGCAGCAGCACGACAACACCGAGCCGCTCAGCACCGACTCGGAGATGGAGTCGGAGACCATCTCGCAGCGCTCAGATATACCGCACGCGGTGAGCACCTACTCTTAACATATTTATTATCTCCCGATATAGTGAAGGAAGGTGTGGATCTAAGCTTGCGATGGCTTCACCGAACATATCCGGGCCCATCGGCAGTAAAGGAGGGTATTAATCTAGGTCGGTACTAGCGAGTGGCCACTCAATTTCCCGCGCATGCTTCACGTTTCGGCTCGCATCAAGCCCTCGTCAGCTAGTCTGCGTTGACCAGGACGCGGGGAAACCACCAGTCCCGCTCTCGACCTTCCTCTCTCTACCTATCCATATTCTGTTAGATGCTTCCAGTGACGTTTTCGAAGCTCTCTCCATATATGAGCTTAGCGTCGATCTTGGCAGCCCTAGATTCTTGAAGAGACTGTAGAGCGACTTCGCTGGTAGTCCTCTTGCTCCGACTTCCACAGCGAAGAGATCAGTCTTGAATCCGTTTCTCACAATCCGGTCTACTAAGTTGCAGTACTTGTTAAGTTTGATGTTGTGGTACTTCGGTATGTTACTAAATGACATAGGTAATTACGTAATTTAAACCAAATATTTCCTTAAAACCTACAATCAAACTATTTTTTTAAATATGGATTGCGCTACTGTTCAGAACCTACTGCTCTTGGTTAGAAGTTATAAATTGATCGAAGTGCTTGATATACATTATTCAAATATGCAATGGCTTTTTAGCTTTTTAACAATGTCTGAACTGAAGTTAAATTCTGCATATTTAGCACAAGCAGAGCTGTGGGTATAGCTTGTCAGTAATTAACAGTGATTTGTGTAGGTACCTAGTGTCATTTGGGGTCAATGAACAAGAAGGATGATGTTTATATGAACATCCCCCGGGATTCCGGGATTCTGGGATTGATGATCCTGGGATCCAGGGCACTTAGTTCACCGGTGTTATGATCTGACATCACGGATGTTGTAGGTGATGTAGCCAACCGTGTCAGTTTCCATAAAAAAAATAAAGCGAAATATGAAGATGATTAAATAATTAAGACAATAAAAAAATAAATATTCAAAACACAGCAATATTTATTCGCAGATATTAAAAATCTTGCGTTAAGGAATATCCATGTTAAGATAACGTTCACCAAATCCCGGGAATAGCACTACCTGCGCCGATCACTGGTAATTAAGTACAATATGATGGAGATCTGTTGTCTCTGCCTACCCCACTGGGAAACAAAACAAAACTAAAATGTCTCCAAGAATAGGTACTTAGTGATGTTTTTTTTTCTGACATTTGTGGCGGCAAAAACAATTCAACTCAGTGGTTCTGTACTCAAAAGTACTGTCAGGTGCAAAGTATGACCTTGACTATACAAGTAACCTTATTTAAGTACACAAGCTACCTCACCTCTTTATTTTTTTAAATTGTACATTCTTATAAAATGTGTGTACTACTCAGACTTTATCTCTGGTATGTTTGTGAGTGCAGTTACGCAGCTTATCTTTCAGGTTAATATTCGGTGTGTGGTTTGTGTTACAACTAGGTATAGGATAATTAGATAAGCTATTATGTTCGTTTTTACAACAGTAAAATGTGTGAACATACGCGATATTAGAGCATGCATACCGCAACTTACTATGACTCCCTCAAAGGTTGGCTTGAAGAATTCTCTTTAATGCATATGAGTTCACTTTTCTAGTTCATGCGCTACTAAATGTACCTACTTCTGTATTTTCTATAAATTGTTTGTAGAGCAATTAAGTATTTTTATCTAAACTTAACAATACATACTGTGTTTTATATAGTTTATTATATGATTGATTAGATATGTATTGTGTATAACTACTAGAATGTTGACTTATTGTAAAATGTAATTTATTAGTCATCTTTGCAGAAAACACTTTGGTATTGCATACATTTTATTTATCATGATTATAAATGATTAGGTTTTAAAAAATATCTGCATTTTTTTACATGTTATGTTATTGTTTGAAGAAATGTCCTTATCTTATCCATATTGAAACATCTTCAAGGCAGTAGTTACTAATGCGCTCATCATTGAAGTGATAAAACACCGCAGTTTTATAGGGTTTTAATTTAATATTGAATTAAAACTTCACATTTTGTGTCTAAAAGAAATATTAGGCTTGCAACCTATATTTTTAAATTATTTTATTATCATAAAAACTTGTTACTGAAGTAATTTCTAGCTCAATCATAAGTCTAATTATGAATTAATCACAAGACCTTGCCTCTAGATGGATGAAATTGAAAATGGTGAATTAAAATGAATTGAATGAATGAATGGAGGCTGGTGTCACACTTGACCTTGCACTGGCCTCGCTCGCAGACCAGCTGAAATATGTCCAGTCATTTTAGAGTTATTGGTTTTGAAGTACATTGTAATGCTTGTAGTATTTCATGGTTTTGCTTGTGCATAACATTCATGAGATTTATGTGAAATATACTGATGTTATTATGCATTTACAACAAAATGCATGCCATCGACATATCCATCATAGTGATGTGATGACCACAAAAAGAATAAAACCTAAATAGATATCGTCTCTTAGATTAGATAATTAAAATCTAACACATTGTAGCGTTCAGTTTAAAGAAAATACATTCTCAGTGCCTACTTAATTTAAAATGAGGTCGAAGGCCTAACTGCGTTCAGTTGATGACATAATAATATCGTGATTCGGATATCAATCTAAACGGTTTAGTTGGTTATCAAGATATGTTTATTTTCTACTTTTTTGGTTCATATTCATAATTTTCTTTAAGTCGGTTAACTTCAAGTAGGAAGTTACAATAGATTTTAAATTTTTTTCTTGATAATTTGAAAATAATGTGTCTGCGCGTAGTACCTAGTTCACATAGTAACTACCTACATATTTATGTGACACTAGCCTTTGCCCGCGGCTGCGCTTCACGTAACTTTTTGCCCACAGTTCAGAGTGCCTTTTTTTTATGGTAACTTACACTGTTGGCTAAATCACCTACATCCGTGATGTCAGCCCATAACACCGGGTGAACTAGGTGCCATGTCAGTGTTTACCTTCGTTTCAATGATTTAGCATTATGATTTATAGCCTAAAACCATCTTGAAAAGTGACAAAATGTAACAGTGAAAACTGTATGCAAATCGATAAAGTGGTTCTCGTGTTATAAGAAGGTAAAACTTTATTGGTACACTGGTAATTAATAAAAACAAATTAAAAATGAAAAAATAACAACAGATTAAAATCAAAGTAAAACTAAATTAAAATAAATAACTCCTTCATTGGGAAGGTTAAAGCGGTCTCATGAACCGAAGCAGCGTTCCCCCGCTGAATAGCCAAGCTTATCTTTTTAGTTAGGAACGCTCTGGCACGGCGGTCTCTGGACGACTCCATAAGCATATATTATAAGTATATTGCCAAGCCGGACTGGCACCTCCTCGGCGATGAAATTGGCTGCGCCTGAGGCTTCGACCTTGGGCAGAGCCACCCAGTTCGGAAGCAATAAAAAAAAATTTACATACGTTACACGGTCATAGAAACTTAGCTTTGTATATAATTTTTATTGTTTATATGTACATTCAATAATAACTTGTAAGGTGTTCGGTTATTAATACAATATGTAGCAAGAGTTGACTTATTGCGTTAGGTAATTTGTTCCAGTGAACCCTGTAATAACATAGTGTGGTGTGGTTGCAGATGCGCAACAAGTCCGGCTCGCCGTGGAGCACTGCGAGCGAGAGCCCCACGCCCACCAACAGCGTGGCGGAACGGCAGCCGCACCCCGTGTGGGAGAACAGCGCCACGGGCCGAGGCGTGTGGCCCGCCAACACTGCAGAGGAACACACCCAGCTCCTCGGTCTGTAGAACTGTGTATTCTTTTTTTATTAGGCTTCCGTACGGGTAACATATTTTTTTTAAAGTTTTTATGTTTTTTCTCTGTCGTAAAATGGCAATACCTACATACAACCGTCAAACTTGGTCTGATTATAATGCAAACTCTAATGTACAACAAATAATAAAAATCAGCCAAATGTGAGTTGGGCTTACGCTAAGGAAGGATCCCTAACTGAATGAAAGAGAAAAAATTTAATTATTTAACACAAATATATTGTGTGGTAGGTACTCTCAGGCAAGTCCGACTCGCACTTGGCCGGTAATATTTTTTTTCGAAACCTGACTTAGTTCATTTACATAACTTTCTTAGACTGGTGACGTCAACAATTACACTATGTCCCTGTCAGAATTAAGTGCCAAATGCTTCCCTTTAGTCATGTCGGCTATACTCACAGCCATTCCTTTGTATTTTCCAAGGAAGGAAATAACAAGGAAAGTTGATCGAAAATGCTATAGTCAGGCATAATGGACACCCTATCCATTAAAATCCTTCGTTTTTCGTAGTCGGGTTTTATCGCCTTTTAGTTCTAAACCTTAAAAGTGGTATTTTTTAAATCGCAGGCGATCCCACAAGCGTCCATTTGAGTTTTTCGTAAAAAAATCTAGCCTATGGCGTGCGGACCATCGAGACCAATACAACAATGCCTCATATGTTAAAATCTGTTAAATAGTTTAGGCTGTTAGGGAACAACCAAACACACATACATACTACGCTGCCAAAATCATAACCCTCCTTTTGGCTTCACCGCAGTCGGGTAAAACAATATAGAATTTGCTCACACATACCGATCAGCCATTGCATAGCACTTGTATAGAACTCAGTAGGGATCAACCACCTAACCTCAGTAAGAATCAATGCACTATAAATTAATAGTGTGTAGTGTGTGTGAATAACAAACTAGTGCTTTTTTTTTATTTACCAATTTATCCGAGTAGGACTAATCAAATAATGTTCTAGTTCTCAATACCCTGGTGGAGAAACAGGGTCCCTTATTAATTTGTAACTTTGATGAATCATATAATATAATGTTTGTAACCTAGCGATAATGCTGCCAGTACTCACTATCTACTGGGTATTGTTAATATCCAATGGGTATGATTCGGATGTTCTTGTAATTAATTCTCCTTTTGTCAGTCATTGTCAGTTTGCCAAACAATATTATTTCACTTAACATGTATGATGATAAAGAAATTTATCATTCATCATCATAAGTACATTTCGGTCCACTGCTGGACATAGGCCAAAGCACGCCACCACACGCCGTCTTCCGCTCATCTCATCTATCCACTCTCGGCTACATTTTTTAGGTCATCTATCTAACTAGCCTGGGGGATCTCACGCTACGTTTACCTGTATGTGACCTCCATTCGAGCCCCAACTATCAGCTTGCTTATTCTCTTAGTTATGTCGACTACCTTTTTATTTGTCGTATGTCCTCATTACGGATTTTATCATTCAAAGAATATTTACCATTCTCTACCTTGAATTGGTACCATGAATTCATATGTATTTACCATATATACAAATTCATCATTTAGACACCACACATATTTATTTAGTTTAGTTTAGACATATCACAGTAGCATTGCAGATGTTAGCTGTTGATGTGTTACCCATACACGCCTACAGAACAGTTGTTATATTGGGCCAAGTCATTTAGTTTTATTTTTAGATTCTGCATCACATCAATGTTTGAGTTCCGCGCAGTGCACTTAGCACTCATCTGAGTGCAGATCACTCTATTTTGCTTTGCCGAGTGTTTGTGGGCAAAATAATAATTATATGTGAAGTTAGTGAGTGCGAGTAGGTACATTTTATATTTATCTTTATCACAATGTTAGTGCTCCTGTTGAATATATTTTATTTGTTTAATGTTTCAAATTCAAGCGTCGGGTGCCCGTTGTCTGGGCATCGGCTTCTCTTGTGAAAGGTTTTTTTTTTATGGAAACTGACACGCTTGGCTACATCACCTACAACATCCGTGATGTCAGCCCATAACACCGGGTGAACTAGGTGCCATGTCAGTGCTTCCCTTCGGTCGTGCCGGCTACACTGAACTGGACGGAAAACACAAACTAATTACATAGCCGTTTCGACCGACGTTTCATTCAGTGCGGTGGTACCAACCCGGGCGGGTTGAACCCTACCACCTAGTAAGGTAAGAAGGGAAGGGACCTACAGTTTTACGTGG
This sequence comes from Nematopogon swammerdamellus, assembly GCA_946902875.1. Lineage (NCBI taxonomy): Eukaryota > Metazoa > Arthropoda > Insecta > Lepidoptera > Adelidae > Nematopogon > Nematopogon swammerdamellus. The sequence continues at coordinate 13,325,493 of OX336349.1, forward strand.
AATCCGAACCACGGTCAGCCTCCAACGGTCGAGCGGTCACCCATCCAAGTACTGACCGCGCCCAGTGTTACTTAACAATCAATAGCAACAGTCGACTGTCTGCACCACTGAGATATCGAGGCTGACAAAGGTCCGTTGTTCGAATCCGGTCCGCGTGTATCAATGAGTTTTTTCTAATGGAAAAATTTACGTGTATACATACACCGTCTGCTTCACCGTTCTGAACCAATGTAAAACTGTAGGTCCCTTCCCTTGCCCCTTAGTAAGTGGTAGGCTCAAATTGTGTGCTCGGAGGTTCCAAATTTCATCCAAGCACCCACCACAAATTCATTCAAGAAGCTCATAAAAGTTGGTTTAGTATGTTTTTGAACAATAAAATAAAATATACAACATTGAATGTTAGGACAGCAAGTATCCAATTCAGCCGCTCATAAAAAAAATTACATATGAGTAAGTACATACATAACGACACACGAGTTTCCCAATGGGCTCTACGGATAATTTACCTGTCTTATTAAAATATGGATAGGTAGAGAGAGGGAGGTCGAGAGCGGGACTGGTGGTTTCCCCGCGTCCTAGTCAACGCAGACTAGCTGACGAGGGCTTGATGCGAGCCGAAACGTGAAGCATGCGCGGGAAATTTAGAGTGGCCACTCGCTAGTCCCGACCTCGATTAACACCCTCCTCTACTGCCGATGGGCCCGGATATGTTCGGTGAAGGCATCGTAAGCTTAGTTCCACATCTTCGCAGGCACAGAGGAGGAGTCTTCCGACCGGCACTCATCTGAAGAGGAGGGGGAGGGAGAGAGCAGCGTGTGGGCGGTGTCAGCTGCGCAGGCGCGCCACTACGCCACCCAGTTCGCACAGCTGCAGCCGGACGCGCGCGGCCTGCTGCCGGGACACGTCGCTAGGTATGTTGCGGGGAGCACGGACAGACTCATCAGAGGAGGAGGCTGATCTATCTAAAATGCAGTTCATCGTTTACTGATGTATTTTATGTAGGTTGTATCCGGTATCCTTTTGTTATCGACTTTTTTCTTTGATACTTGTATTGTATGCTTAGTCAAACTTCAAAAGTCTAAATTTTAATTCATATTTACCTACCTAGTGTTTTCTAAAAAAAGTATTGTATTTACTTGTCAATAAAAAATTATTTCTATCTTATAAATAGTTCAAATCGAAATCAAAAGGTACATATACTACACTGTATGCTTAGTTAAAATTTATATTTATTTATTTATTTGATGAACGAACAGCCTTGTTTATTTCTTTAAACCTCTCTTTCTTCTAATTTGTGAAAGGAATCTTCACTGGTTTAATTCGTAGACTCATACATAATGTGTTAGTTTTAAGTTTATGTACTGTTTGATTCCTAAATAAAAAAATAAAAAAAAGTTTTATTCCTACTGATTTATTTTTCAAGTAAAACACTTTGATCATTGCAGATTGTTCTTTGAAAAGTCGCGCCTGTCTGTGGGTGACCTTCGCAAGATCTGGCAACTGTCGGACCTGACAGCAGACGGAGCGTTGAGCCTGGAGGAGTTCAGTATAGCGATGCACCTGATCGTGCTGCGCAGGAACGACGTGCCTGTTCCGGACGTGTTGCCCACTTGCTTACTGCCGGAGGTGGACTCGCGGTGAGTAGACGATACACATGATCGTGGTGCGCAGGAATGTGCCCGCTCCGGATGTGTTGCCCACTTGCTTACTGCCGGAGGTGGACTCGCGGTGAGTAGACGATACACATGATCGTGCTGCGCAGGAATGTGCCCGCTCCGGATGTGTTGCCCACTTGCTTACTGCCGGAGGTGGACTCGCGGTGAGTAGACGATACACATGATCGTGCTGCGCAGGAATGTGCCCGCTCCGGATGTGTTGACCACTTGCTTACTGCCGGAGGTGGACTCGCGGTGAGTAGACGATACACATGATCGTGATGCGCAGGAATGTGCCCGCTCCGGATGTGTTGCCCACTTGCTTACTGCCGGAGGTGGACTCGCGGTGAGTAAACGATACACATGATCGTGCTGCGCAGGAATGTGCCCGCTCCGGATGTGTTGACCACTTGCTTACTGCCGGAGGTGGACTCGCGGTGAGTAGACGATACACATGATCGTGCTGCGCAGGAATGTGCCCGCTCCGGATGTGTTGCCCAATTGCTTACTGCCGGAGGTGGACTCGCGGTGAGTAGACGATACACATGATCGTGCTGCGCAGGAATGTGCCCGCTCCGGATGTGTTGCCCACTTGCTTACTGCCGGAGGTGGACTCGCGGTGAGTAGACGATACACATGATCGTGCTGCGCAGGAATGTGCCCGCTCCGGATGTGTTGCCCACTTGCTTACTGCCGGAGGTGGACTCGCGGTGAGTAGACGATGCACATGATCGTGGTGCGCAGGAATGTGCCCGCTCCGGATGTGTTGCCCACTTGCTTACTGCCGGAGGTGGACTCGCGGTGAGTAGACGATACACATGATCGTGCTGCGCAGGAATGTGCCCGCTCCGGATGTGTTGCCCACTTGCTTACTGCCGGAGGTGGAGTCGCGGTGATAAATGATGCACATGATCGTGGTGCGCAGGAATGTGCCCGCTCCGGATGTGTTGCCCACTTGCTTACTGCCGGAGGTGGACTCGCGGTGAGTAGACGATGCACATGATCGTGCTGCGCAGGAACGACGTGCCTGTTCCGGACGTGTTGCCCACTTGCTTACTGCCGGAGGTGGACTCGCGGTGAGTAGACGATACACATGATCGTGCTGCGCAGGAATGTGCCCGCTCCGGATGTGTTGCTTACTGCCGGAGGTGAACTCGCGGTGAGTAGACGAAGCGCGTGATCGATTGCACAATTCTTCTGGAAGTTGGTTGTAAATGTTTATACTATTGAAGTGTACACCCGTTTTGTGTTTTTGTGTCTTACGTTTTATTTGCTGAATGTTTGATCTGTGCCTAGTGGAGTATCTGTGGTTCAGGCACTGGTATTCATTTGGTCTATCTCTTACGTACATGTCGCAGTCTTCAAAACATTAATGTCGTACATTGTTAGGAGTTTTAGCCTTTTAAATATGGGCTCACAGTGAGCATCCCATGCAGCGTTCGTCATGATCCGAGCCGCTTTTTTCTGCAACGTGAACACCCTCACAGCCTCCCCCGAGTGACCCCAGAACTCTAATTCGTATGACATTTGGGTCCACTACTGGTCGTACATCTCTCTTCATTTCTCTGATTTGTGGTAAAATGTTTTGGATGATTCATTCCAGGTTCTCCCAACAAGCAGTCACCACGGACCTCGTAGATCTCGGCTCAGACATGTTCAGCTCGGGCACATCTGCAGACTTCAACCTCGGGCCCAAGGAGCCAGTCGTGGACCCCTACGAGCGCAAAGTCTCGAAGAAGGACGTCCGACGCACCTCACTCAGCCCCAAGCCGGACGCGCAGACCAACAACAAGGAGTGGACCAAGTTCGTTGACTCTCCAACCTCCAGCGTGTCGAGCCCGGGTCCCAAACCCGTCAACTTCGACTTCAAGCCGGTCAAATCCGAACGTGATCCGAAGATATTTCATCCTGTGGCGTTGCGCGTCACTCCCGACGCGAACTCCCTTCCGCAGCACGGCGACGAAGCACGATCTAGTGTTTCACCGCACGCGTTCGATCTCGCGAGCCCCAAGCGGCTGAACTCAGCGCCGCCGACGGAAGCACCGCCGAATGGTAGCGCGGAGATCAAGCCGCTGCAGCGCCCGCAGGCCAAGAAGCCACTGAAGCCGGCTGGCGCGCTGCCGCCCCCGCCCGCGCGCGAATCCTCCGTGCACGCAGATGATGGGCCGCAGTCTCTGCAGTATGCTCCTAAAAAGGTAAAACATTATTTATTAGTAATGATAGTTCACTAACACATGGTGCAATATTTCTCACACTTTTACGATGTGATAAAAGAGCTGTCCGTCGTGCATAAGAGCTTGTAACCGACCTACAATGTAATTGTGTGAGCAGGAGGCGCCACCGCCACCACCGCCGCGGCCGCTGCGCAGCCACGCACGCTCCAGCTCCCTCGACTTAAACCGACTGGGCGGGCCGGGCCCTGCGCACCCCGCGCCGCCCCCTCCGCCGCCCCTTCACCCGCCGCCGGCGCCCAGCCCGCCCCAGCCGCGTCGCCTCCTCAACCAACGCAGCGAGGGCGAGGTGCTCACGCACGACGCATTCGCTCCGCCGCCGCGCCGCATCGACGAAGACAAGTCCAACGCTGAGTTCGCTAACTTCGCAAACTTCGAGGGGGGCGGGCTGGTGAGGAATCGGAATGAGAGCGAAGGGAAGCGGCACGGCGCGTTCGAGGTGTACCGCAAGCCGGCGTCGCGCGAGGCGTCGTGCGAGGCGGAGCCCGACGTGCGCGCGCTGCAGGAGCAGAACTCGCTGCTGCAGCGCGTGTGCCGCGCCCTCTGCCTCGAGCTCGCCGACGTGCAGCGCGAGCGGGAGTCCCTCCGTCTACGTCTCGACAGCAACGGCACCGCTGTCTAATCTGTCTCAGGTAGGCCGTCTGTCGCGGTACACTACACTTGCATTACTGGGGAAGTTGCTGTGTTATTTAATTGGAGTTCAGTAGAGTTCATTTCTAGTTGGTCCATACCAGACACGCTCAGTATTGCCTCGGTGAAGAGTTTTACCACCACTGATAGATTAGTCTGTCAGTCAACAAAAACGCACTACCTTGAGTACATCTTAAGGTGAGACTGCACTGGCGGCTGCAGAGATATGTTCATACGAATTGCTTGCCATGTCACGCGGCGCCACTGCCGCATAGTGTGATTTATTTCATGCAAATATATCAATGCTCTGTGCCGTGACACTCCACTGCAGTGCAGCGCCGTGAGAGTGCACGTCCCACTTTTAGTGTGCTTTTTTTGACCAATGTGTACATTTGTGGTGGTAAAAGTGTTAAATGACAAATATCAAAATTAATTGCAAAAATAACCTTTAAAAGACCCTCAGCAGACTCAGCAGCCTCCCCGTAAAGTATTGTTGAAATTCTAATTGTTGATTTGATCTTCGTGCACCTGAAATATTCCTGGTTCATCGCAGGCCGTTCCTCACAGGTCGCAATCGAGACAGATATTAGGGGCCGCGTCCCCGCACTAGAGGCTAAAGCTGAACAGTGCTGATCTCCAACGAGTTGTGTTTTTGCAGCTAATTCCACGATGCCTTTCCGTTCACACTTTCATTGGATGAACATTATATAAGTGTGAATCGACTTCATTTAAAATTGACTTCAGTGTGAAAATACCATACAAAGTGTCACTGCTTAAATCTACAACATTTTGCGATATTATGTTATTAGAAAAACATAAAAAAATTCATACATATAATGTTGATTATGTTAATTGAAATATAGGACAGGCTTAAGGCCAGACATTCTTGGACTTGTCCGGAGCAAACAAGATACAACTGACATATTACCTAACCTGTATGTCTGTGATTGATTCCTGAAATCTTGCTACTTTCATAAGATAAATACAAACACCTGCTAAGCCACATTGTATGGTGTATGTTACAATTTCAAGCAGACATTTTCCAAGTTAAAATGTATCTGATTTGTGCGGTGGTGATTTAAAATCAGAATTGTATAATAATATGAAGTCTACCATCCTAGCAAACCTACAATTATATCTTGCTATGAAAAAATTGCAATCTATGAATTTTTTGGAACATTAATTAGACATGTAAACTAAATTCCATGGTGTTTCTTTTAATATTTTCATATTGCAGATGTTCACATTGACTGCTAAATTGCAGAGAAGATCTGCTGCACTTTTACTAATAAATCTCACTGTCAGATTCACAAATTGCTGAAATAATTGTTCACAGTAGTTATACGAAATTAATCTATGGCTAAACCTGAGCACCTGCAAATTTAATATTGGCTTGCAAATTGCTAGATAACGTTTTACACCCTCTAGTGATAAAATGCTATCCAAATAAATCTATCTACCTCAAAATTTATTAAGTATGTATACTCTGACCATAAATAGGTACATTTTAAATAACTAGACGCTGAAGGAAATATCACCACGGTTTAGCATAACTAAATTGTTTTTATTATAACCAGTGATCCAAATGGATAGTTTTTATACCTAAACTTATTAGGCATCAAAACTGCATATTCAGATTACTGACTATAACTCATGTTCATATGTATGTTTTAATAAATATTAAAATTAAAACTACGAGATGGGATGTCTACAATGTCGTATATGTTAAAACTAATGAAGAATATATTCAACATATGATTGTGTCTTCGTTTCTGCAGTGATTTCTGATAATTCTTATTGAATTTAATTCGTTTAAAATCACGAGTTTCTAAAGTAAGACCTCAATTGGTGGATGTAAACAGTAGACGTATGTAGCTGGGAATATGTGGACTGACTGCGGCTAATATTTAAGAGTCTATCGGCAGGTTGTGCTAAAGCTAATAAGTTTTTTCATGACACTCAAAAGTTGTAGAGTTGAGTGTATGTTTTGCTTATAGTTTATCTATATTTCATTAAGAAATATTACACACATTAAACATTCAAGATTATTGACGAAACCCTCTAATTGACAAAGTCAAAGCCTTATGTATATCTTGCTGTTTTGATATATATTTATAAACTCACACAATATTGTCATATCATAACATGTTGTGCTTTCCTCGTGTAAAGGCGAGTCAGGTTACGCTGAGGTAACGTTTGGCTGATTGCATTTATTGTACGAAATTGAAACCATTTGTGGATGTATGACCATGATGCGTGCCGTCTGGACCGCAATTTGGTTTCAGCCTCTATTCTATAGCATGATTCTTGTTGATTATTTTTAGTTGTAAATGTAGCTTTTGTGCACGATATACGTGTTGAATTTTGAGAGCTGATTTAGAAATTTTTAGCATAACGATGTCTACTTTGTTTCAAAATAATGTAGTTATTCAAAGATATTGTTAACCAGAAAAATATATGGAATATTGTAAATAAATTATTTGTTTCAAGTTGATTGCTAAAATAAAATAGATGTAACACAGTCCAGATAAGGATAGCATTACTTAGTACTCCATCATGTGCTAGGTAGATCCTCTGCCTGTGTATTTTCTCTCGAGTCTCGATGTTTTAAACTTCGAAAAGATGTTATGAAATTTATGGAAAAAACTTGGCAACATCGATGTGGAAACAAATTGACACAGACTTATGAAAGAGTTGCAACCGTCGATACGTTTAATTAACAATACAATATTACTAGATATCAGTGTTGTATAAATAAGTATATATTGTGTAAAAAGTGTTAAATAGTGAGCGAGCGCTTCGAACTAAGACTTAGGGAAGGTGGAGCGAATGAAATGAACGTAGATAGGTAAATGTGCTATATATTTTGTATTCTATGTACCTACAGACCTATTATTGTAATTTCACAAAATTGATTTCTAAGGTGATACAATTTCGCTCTAAGAATTGTGAATGTGTATTATAAGATTATACAAATTCTAATTGGTATACATTTTTATTTCTATTGATGTTGGGATCGATAACGCAAAATTGTAAATATATGTGAGAGGATTGAGTTTGTCTTTTGTTTCGTAAATAGTTTTTAACATACGTAGAAGCTTCTCAACGAATGCTCGCTCAGATGTAGCAACGTGTAGAGCTGTGTGTTCGGGTCTTGTTCATTTTAATGGAACTTGAATACTAAATTTGATTAATTTGTTGAAACGACGATTCACCAATGAGCTATTTATATGTTTCATAAAGTTTATACTGTATGCTTAAGTATCATGTATCTAGTTCATAATTTATGTATAAATAAATTAACTTGCAAAGTAAATTATTGTGCTTTATTTTTGTATGTTAGTACTAAGCATATGTACATTACCCGGCAGTATATAATGAACGACGAGCTTCAGAAAAGACAGTCGGGTTGTAAAGCGTCATCGCTGTCGCACAGAGATGTGCGACAGAGACAACGCTCTACAACTGGATTGTTTCTTTCTAAAGCTCAATGTTCATTAATTACTGCCGGGTGCTGTACTCGCTTAATATTTCTTCGTGCCAGAGATTCAGGTTCGAATCCTGGTCGGGACATATTTTTTCTTCGTAAAACCAACTGTCATTGGCAGACCAAAATATACAGAATGGAGAAAACTAAATGGAAAGAAAATTAAAGAACGAAATAAAAGAAAATTAAATGCAAAAAGTTGTATTTGCATATTTGGAGGATTATGCATTCGTTTACTATAGCGACTTCGCCGTCGCTTGCGTATAGTTCTAACGTTTAGTTAGAGCATAAAACCAATTGGCAAAAAACGATAAACTTTATCTAACTGAACGAAAGAGTTATGCGGTTCGCCGCTAGAGGGCGCTGTGAAGTATAACGTACGTTTAGATAGAATGCCGCCAAAAGTGCGTAGAACTACAGAGCAAGCAAGTAAACTTTATCAACAAAAGTAAGTCTAGCTAGGCGCCTCATGGAGTAAAAAAGCGTGCGCGTAGCTCGATGAGGCCTTTGATCAAGCTCTAGTCTAGTTGTCTAACTTTAAATATCTGTATAACTTGAAATGAAATGAAATGGTTTATTTTGTACACATTTTAGAGACAATATCGAGTTTACTGTTACAAAATTATTAACACAACTGAATTAAATTAAATTTATGGCAGAACTTGCCTTAGTGTGACAAAGTTCTAGACGCGTGTTTGCTCTTTTAGAGCAGACCGTCCACAGAATTGTTATATTTAGAATAAATCGCTTTTCCTTCCGACATTACCGACTTGGTCCTTCGAGCCGGCTCGTAATTTGCATTAAAACTAACTTGGTCCTTCGAACCGGATTATTTTCTAAATCTAAGCTAAATATTTTTAGGCAGATATACTATAATAGAAAAATACTGATAAATGAACTGTGAACCCTCACGAATGACTTCCATTTTTCTGTCCCCATTCGTGCGTGCGTGGAGGTGTGAAGATAAGGCGAGATAAGCAGAGGTGTTGCGACTCGGTCAGTACGCGATATTGGAGCGGTGACGTTATCGTGCTCTCCCCAACATAAACCAAATCAATCGATAGGGAGCTGTGTCTAGCGAGATGAGTAACCGAGAGTCGGTGTAGTGGTGGACCCCAGTGCGAAGGCGGCGGCGGGCGGCGCGGCGCGGCGGTGGTGTCGGCGGGTCGACAGCCGGTAACGAGACTCGCGTTCCAAGAACTAACGATGCGACACAAACAAAACAACAGCATCGCGGCGAGCTTAGCGCCCGCGCCCGAGCCTCCGCCGCCGTGAGCTCCGTCTCTCTCCGACCGCTTCGATTCCGCATACCTGCCGACCTTTTTTGCCGCGAGGCACCGATCGGCTCGTTCGAATTCCACGTCCCTGCCTGCGGTCGGGCGAGCGAGATACGGTGCGGGGGCGTTGGCGGCGGAGGCGAGGCGCGCGGGGCGTCCGTGCACGACCGACCGACACAACACAAAACAACGCGGCGCGAACGCAGTCAGTCATATTCTTTTCTCAGTCGAGTGCAGCGTCCCGCGAGCGGAGCCCGTGCTATGCGTCACCGCGTGACAGCCGCGATCTCTTTCACATAACTTGGATTATGGGACTATGAGAGCTATCTGAGCAGGTGTCGCGCTTCAGTGCACCATGAACGTGCTAGTGGTGCTCGCGGCGCTCGCGAGCTTGCGGCACGCCTCCGGCGACGCATCTGTGAGGACCTGTGAGCCGATCAAGGTGCGAATGTGCAAGAACATCGGCTACAACTCGACCGGCATGCCCAACCTGGCGCGCCACACGCTGCAGGTGGACGCCGACGTCACGCTGCAGACTTTCAATCCGCTCATTCAGTACGGCTGCTCCTCGCAGCTCCACCTCTTCCTGTGCTCCGTCTACGTGCCGATGTGTACGGACAAGGTGGCGCTGCCAATAGGCCCCTGCCGCGGCCTCTGCGAGAGTGTGCACGCGCGCTGCTACCCGATCCTGCGCGGCTTCGGGTTCCAGTGGCCCTCCGAGCTGGACTGCTCGCTGTTCCCGGCGGAAAACAACCACGAGCACATGTGCATGGAGGGCCCCGGCGAACGAGACGTCGAAGGCGGCGGCGCACGCGACCCGGCCATTCCGATCGAGACGAACCCTTCGGGGGGCACCAACCCGGCATGCGCCAAGTACGCCAAGTCCGGCAGCTTCGTGGCGGTGCGCGGGTCGGGGTCGGGGCGCTGCGCGCAGTACTGCGACGCGGAGGTGCTGCACGACGCCGGGCAGCGGCGGCTCGCCGAGGTGTGGCTGTCGACGTGGGCCGCCCTGAGCTTCGCGTGCACGCTGGCGGCGGTGGCGGCGTGGCTGGTGGGCGGCGCCGGCGACGCCTGCGCCGGAGAACGCGCGCTGGCCCTCATGGCTCTGTGTCGGTGCGCTGCGGCAGCGGGCTGGGGCGTGCGCGCGGCGGCGGGCCGAGCGGCAGCCGGCTGCGCGCGCGACGGCCACAGCCCTCAACGCCTGCTGCTGGCGCACGATGGACTCGCTAACCCCAACTGTGCCGTCGTCTTCCTGCTCCTATATTACTTCGGACTTGCCGCTTCCGTGTGGTGAGTTACATACTAACATTTCACTTACCCACACGCCTGATAACTGTTTGAAACCATTTGAAACCGCCGCCGGGTGTGGCTTTATACACCCCCCAACCGGCAACCATATAGTAAAAAAATAAAGCATCGCAATTCAGCATATTACAACTGTATGTAGGTGACTGTAGACGCCGAAAGTTGATGTTTGCAGCACAGAAGTGGAAACGCAATTTTTTTGCAAACCCAAATGAAAGGATGGTATAATTCTAACGTTTGACAACGCTGCGGCTAATGTTAGACAGTAGAGCGATGGTATAGTACGGACGGGCGGGAGTCGTCTCGTCGGTAGAGCTTACTACAAACGACACGTTGTTGTGTGGTGGTTGATGTGCTGTGTGTGTAGCAGTCACCCATACCAGCTTTTATAATAAATAATAAAAAAAGCGAAAATACGTAACTAAATTTTCCGACTGCATTTACTAATAGATGGTGCTACATATTATATAAAGGTGGTAGCACCTGAAAGGGGGGTGACTCTACCTACACAACTGAAGAACTGTATATACCTACCTACCATATCACAACATACCACTCTGAAACATCCAACGGTTGACTGGAACAAATCTCTCTCAGGGATAAGTCCGCTTTTGCCCCTCATGTAAATTACATATAATTTGTTTCTGTATATTTTTTCAGTTTTGAAGTTTTTCTAGCCATATTTTAAATTTGTTACATGTTAAAAATAGTTCAGTTTCAAACTCTACAGAATCAGTTTCCAATGAAATTTAAAAAAGTAGATACGACATAAAATTTAACACCGTTCGTATAATGCCATATACTTGTTATATAGGAACGCATAGCAAAGCTTAACATTTATTGTAACCATATTGTCAACACGATCTTTTTATTCCGTCTGACCTTCCCAGAAAGAAATCCCTTGTGTTACTCGTTCGTCTGTCTGCAATATTATTCCCCGTTTCAGGCAACATTTTGCACCAGCCGCGCGCACGCACAATACCGCGCGGTCTCCGCAAGTGTGAAGCCCGGTACCTGGACCAGTCCATTGTCCCGAAACCTAGCTCGGTGACAAAGCATTCGAGACGCCAATCAATTAACTATTGTCGCAGCCCGGCTAACTCCAGCCACGTTCTTACAATGCCCCCATTTGAATACCCCTGGCTTTCTCTACAGAGCACGTTGAAAATATCCTCAAAGGCTTCTCATACTCTACTCTCATAAATACTGAACATATTCTTCGTAAAAGCACGTAAAAGTGCCCGTGATAATAAACTAAAGGCACTCTACACACTTCAGGATCAGTGCTCTCGCGAAACGTTTCAAACGTGGACTGTGACGAATTGTTGTAGGTAAGACTGTTTAAACTTTGAAGCTTGCCATCCAAAAGGCAAATGCCGCCAGCGTTCTAGGGACCTTTAGTATTGATAATTTGGATAATAATGTTATTGTTTTAATTTAGTTTAGTTTTATTATAGTACAAGCTGTGCCCGCGGCTCCGCCCGCTCTCATATTTCACTTCACTGCTAACCTCATAAGCTATTTAACGTGATAGTAAGTAGCCTATAGTTGATGGGAAGAATCAAGCTATCCGTAGAATTTTGTTTTATTAAAATCGGTTCTGTGGTTCTCGAGTTATAAGCGGACAGACAGACACTCAGACAGACAGAAAGCAGACGTTGGATTTTATTATAGGTAAGGACTTAAAATAATTTAATCACATTTAGCTTGTTAAATAGCAATGAACTGTAGTGTTTTCGTTTAAATAATATAGAAATAATCGTTAGATGTGTTTTTTTTTATTTATTTAGGTAATAAATAAGTATATATAATTAAAATAACTAGAACCAAATATTGGTATAAAAAAAGTACCTATTTAATTCAAATTGTTAGATAAAATATACCCAGCCATATTTATAACTTTGAATGTTTTGTGTGGTGCAATTTTTCGTTCTTTTCAGTATATTCGCTGTGAAAAGAGGAGACAATGCGCATTTTCGATTCGAATTCAAAAGAACTGTGGAGAGATGAACTGATACACCTACCTAACAGAATAGTTATTTAAAAGTAAAAATTTTGTAGATTTATTTTTATATATCAACCTATTCAAGTTGTAGGTACTGCATCTTGGGGTAGATCAAGGGTAGATTCAATTATTTGTTAGATCTGGGTAAAACAAAATTTTAATAATTAAAAACAAATCGCATTTGAAATTGGGCGTTGGTGCACGCCACAGAGCAAAAAAGTCCGGTCTTCGTTGTTCTGTGGTGCACGCAGTGACCATGTCAACCCAGTGGGAAACATTACAATTTTATAAACGTACATTATTATAAACCAAACTACATAAGTAGGTATACTTATGTATAAGTATGTACTTCCTTTTTTGATCGCACAATGTAGGTACTTATACATAATTTTGTTGGCCTTGTTGGAGCCTGGCGCTAACATGGTTGTGCAGCTTCCAACATCGTAGCTATTGCCTCTCGGTTGAACCCCTCACTCACTCCACCAGAAAATGATTACATCTTCAGGTTTGCCAAACACGTCACAGTTTGCTGACTGACGGTTATTATGGAGAAATGATTCTTACGGTTTCAAACAAGTATCTTTCTACGCAGGTGCATAGTACATTTCAGAACTACCGCTAACTTAGCCGTTCTCTCATTGTCACCTCATTTCAAAAGACCTCCAATAACAATACAACTATTTCACCTTTTGAAGTTTTGACCCCAAACGTACGTTAGAAACATTATTTCTTCATTGCGCTGCGCTATCGACTCGGAGCGGTTTTTTTTCTCATCTTGCGCGCGCATAGACAATGAGAACCTTAATTTAAAATTGTTTCGAAGCCGAGTTGGGTATAAATCACTTGGACGGTTAGAGCGGTTAGACCCATGCTTACATTATAATATTTGCAGATTATTACGTATCTGCTGCTATAATGTCCTATTCCAATTTGAAATGTTCGAATTGTTCATGGAACTTCAAAAGGGCATAGATTGTGTTCCAGTAAAACGCTAGGTATACTGGTGTGATTGCTATGACACTTTGGTGAGAAAACCTAGGTATGCTAAAGAAGAAGAAAACGTTTAGTTTGAGGACTTCGAGGAAAAAAGATAATAATTCGAAAATTTGTCCCAGGAATACAAAACTGACGTATGGAGTACGCAATTGGTAACACTTTCGCGGGACAAAGATACCGTTCTCATTACCCGCCTCTGTTTCATTTTTCCGCGAAGTTTGTGGATTTAAAAACCAATTAGGGCTATTACTGTCAGCCTCGATAGCTCAGTGGTGCAGACAGTCAACTACGCTGGGTGCGGTCAGTACTTGGATGGGTGACCGCTGCTGACCGTTGGAGGCTGACCGAGGTTCGGATTCCTCGTAAAACTGTAGGTAAGGGACCCTCCTAATCTTGAATGAAACGTCGGTCGAAACGGCTATGTAAATAGTTTGTGTTTTCCGATTCAGTGTAGCCGGCACGATCAAATGGGGAAGCACTGACATGGCACCTAGTTCACCCGGTGTTATAGGCTGACATCACGGACGTTGTAGTTGATGTAGCCAACCGTGTCAGTTTCCATAAAAAAAAAATTACTCGTACATTAAATTAAAAGATATTTAAAAAAAATCATAAATATAAATTTTCATTATAACTAAAAAAATTTTTTTATGGAAACTGACACAGTTCGCTACATCACCTGCAACATCCGTTATGTCAGCCCATAACACTAGGTGTCAACTAGGTGTCATGTCAGTGCTTCCCTTCATTAATTCATGTCGGCTACACTGAACTGGACGGAAAACACGAACTATTTACATAGCCGTTTCGACCAACGTTTCGTTCAGTGAGGTGGTACCAACCCGGGCAGGATAAACCCTACCACCTAATAAGGTAAGAAGGGAAGGGGCCGACAGTTTTACGTGGAATCCGAACCACGGTCAGCCTCCAACGGTCGAGCGGTCACCCATCCAAGTACTGACCGCGACTGAGCAGGAGTAATGGCACTATTAATTACTTTTTACTGTTCTAACTTTTCGATCGCCCACATATGTACTAAACTTGACAACAGAACAGGTAACCAACAGAAATCGTCTAAAATCCGCATTTAGGTATAAATAGTTACCAGACTACTACCTACTTGTAGAGTTAGCAAGATGGTCGATTTATTTAACTCGTTTGTCATGTAAGGAGACGCGACCGAGTGCATACCTACTTAGGACTTGGTGTAGTGCGAATACGATTGAGTATTGAACTCGGGAGGGGCTCGATTCGCGGATTTCGAATGGAGATTTTCTGGAGCATGCGGATTTAGGTAAGTTTGGGTTTACCTGCGCGCTCGTACTGTAGGCCACTTCAACCTGGTGCGATACTCAGTTATGTGATCATATTTTCTGAAGTTGAAGATATAGGTACCTACCTGATTTCCATTTCCTTGCTGTTTTAGGGTTTCGTAGTGAGCTAGGCGACGCTGTTTTAAGATTCCGTAGTCAGCGAGGCGACGACGCTGACTGCGGAAAAATTTATATTATTTACAATACAATACACACCACACACCGTATCCCGACAATCGGGGTAAGCAGAGTAATCGGTGTTGTGCTGCAAATACTCTGGTAAATTACAGCACAACACCGACCACGACGCTTAGCAAAGTATTCGGACAAGATCAGGCAGCAAGTAAGGCACGAAGGCCTACCTGCTAGATGACTAGGTGGAAAGACCGCGCCAAGGTGATAGGTGGCTAGCCTGTCGCCCTTATGCACGGCATCTTGTCCTTATCCCTTAGTCGCCTTTTACGACATGCACGGGGAGAGATGCAGTGGGACTATTCTATTATAGATTATAAAATCTATGCGGTTCAATTAATCTAAAAAATATATAATAATGAAGTAGTCGTTTTGGTCCTTACAGCATGAAAATCGCTCTTATAATAAGGTACGCGCTCTTTCTAGACTTTCTAGACTAAGGCCCACTTGCACCAACACGAATTTAACGAAATAAACCAGTTTAACTCGTTAAGCTAGTACCCGTTGACTGTGGGAACCGCGTTTAAATCCATAACTCGCTACTTAACTCTAAATTTGTGTTGGCGCAATTGGGCCTAAGTTAGCTGACGCAACCAACCGTAATACACGGCATAAAAATGTTAACAATTATTAAGACAAATAAAACATTTCTGATTCTGATTCAGCATGAAAACTATTTTGAAAGTTTATATCTTATGGTTATTGAGAAAATAGTATTTTAGTGGATTGCGGCGCGGGCTCCTCACGCCGCCGCCGCGCCGCCGCCGGGCGTGGTGCGCCGTGCGAGCGCGTGATAGCTGCACTACGTACAAGAAGTAAATTACTACGGAACCCTCTGTGTGTGAAGAAGGTTCGCACTTAACAGGCTTTTTTTATTAATAGGTAAGTAAGTCAACATCTATGCATCCACTGACATACACCTCTCCAATCGTCCTCCAGTCCTCCCGGCCTTCAGCGGTACGGAACCACTGCTTTCCACCGACGTGCTTGATTTTAGTCGTCCCTCCATAAATTATTTAACAAAAACAATATAAAGCATGTATATTATATTATAACGAATCTACAATACAAAATTGAGGTTACGACAAAACTTTTAGTAGATTAAGAAATTTTACAAGCTTTTGTAGAGTCTAACTCTACATACAGGTTTCATAACAATATAGCACAAGTAACATCTGTAAACTGAATCGCAATTTGCTTTAAACTCTATAATACGACTTTTCGTATTATAGAGTTTCGTAAGGCAAACACTGCATGAAAACGTTGGTTTTCTATTTTATAGTTATCTACCTATTTATGTGTTCATAATATTATGTGAAATGTAGGGTCTGAGTGGCCATCATTTATGTCGATTATGGCCACCAGGTGATCTCACAAACAAATACATCTTGTAGCCTTTTTCGTCTGCTGAGAACGATCTAGATACCTTTTCGCCATTAACTTTTTAAATCTTGACGATATAAAATAAGAAACATAGCAATTTACGAGTATAAGCGAATACATAAATCTCTACAGGAAAAACGTCTTCCCCTTTACACACAGAATATAAATACCGTTGAATAAAACTATATTTTCAATTTTCTAACAGCGTGTGAACGCGGCCGTATCTCGAGGTTATTGGTCTCTCGGCGCGCGCATGCGCCGAGGGAGACGCGGCGCGAGCTCTACACTCGTTCGTATGGCGCGAAAATAACAAGATACAAGTATCACTGACAACCCTACTGCGGACGAGGCGTCTCTCCCTCCCTCCCTCTCACGCCACGGACTAGGCAGCACGCTGGATTTACACAAGCTTATCTAATCTACGGTAAGTACCTAGATTGAAAACAGGAAGATAACTAAATGTTTGTACAAATTTGAGGTACCTACTTACTTACCACCCTTTGACTCCCACACGTTCCAAATAGTCCTACTACCCTTGACTCCCAGTGGGTGGATAAGAGGAAAACTGGTTTTCTGTCGTGAAACGACACAACAGATACATCGCCCGCATGCCGAGCGATGTAGGAGCCACGGCGGAGCGGTAAACCTGCCACAATAGGTGGAACATGCTTACGATTCTTCCTAAGCGTACCCACGCAATCAGTTTTGTTACGTTTTAGAAACCGCGCTAACAGCGGCGAGTTGAAGAAGTTGTCCATGAACAACCTGTATCCTTTACATAAGAAAGGCCTGATCAGCCTCAGAACCGTGTGGGCAGTTTTGTTCTGTCGAACCGCTTCTGGATCTGTTGAGGCCCCTGTGTAAATGAAAAAGGACCACAGGTAGCCCGTGGCTGACTCACACAACTCGAAGCTTTTGATGCCGAATTTTGCTGCCTTGCCCTTTATGTATTGACGAAAGGACAACTTCCCCTTCCACAAAGTTAGCGATTCATCAATACTTAAGTCCTGCCTGGGAATGTACAACTCCTGGAATCTGGCGTTCAACATATCGATGATCGGTTTGAAGTGGCGTAGCTTATCTGGGTTCTCTTGCGCTGTTTGAGACGGAGCGAACCGCAGAGCCCTGTTGAGCAACCAGTATCTACGCTTCGTAAACATCTTACGAAATGCGTCCGTTTTCAGGAGGGGGTGTCTGGAGAAGCAAGCATTTATTGAAGGCATTCGAATGATACTCAGCATCATCCAGAACGCGAGCAAAACGAGTATTTCGTCCTCATCGGTATTGTACCAATGAGCACGAAATGTTGCGTTGCTATTTGCGATCACTGTAGCGTGCGCGTTCGTCATTGCCACAATGTGGCTTATTATCGCAGTGTCCCAAATAGCACGAAACGCCTCGTACCCGGTTCTAAAAATGCGAGTAGGTCCAGTTACTCCGACCAGAAACTGCTCCTTCACACTGCGGAAAGTGCTCATGGGCTCCCACTCAAACCTGTTCGCACTCTCGTCCGCACAAAACTGTTCAAAATCCTGCGTTACATCTTCACTAGTACCCGCCTCATTCTCGTCATTCACGTCATCCTCACCTTCAGCCGCTTCCTCCCGTCTCGCCTGCGCCACCGCTCGCACAAACCTTTCATTCAGCTCACGGGGGATATCGTCATCCGTGGGAAGCACTTCGGACAACCTATCCCCTATGGCCCATGCAGCATTCCCTATCGCACCACGGCGACCACGGCCCCCGCGGCCGCGGATGCCCTCGCGGCCGACCTCGCGGCCGACCTCGCGGCCGACCTCGCGGTCGCCCCCGCGGCCGCCCCCGCGGACGCCCCTTCGGGCGACCTCGCGGACGCCCTCGCGGCCGACCTCGCGGACGTACTCGCGGACGTCCTCGCGGACGCCCTCGCGGTCGACCTCGCGGGCCCCCTCGCGGCCGCCTCTCCTACCGCCCTGGCGCCCGCGACTGCGCCTTTGCCCGCGGCGACCAACAGTGCTAAGGCCGCGACCGCCGATTATTTCATTCGGCAGCCACTCATCGTCATTTAGGGAACCTGGGTCGAGCTCACCCTCCTCCGCCGAGTCCAGGCCGCCATGGACGCCGAAGTCGCCGTGCTCTCCGTCGTCAGCCACGTCGTCTTCGATGTCCATGGCTAGCGGCGGCGGCAGCGCAGAGGGTCCTGCGACGGGCGATGGTGGCAGGGCAGAGGGTCCAGCAACGGGGGACGGCCGCGAAGAGGGTCCGGGGATCCTTGAGGAAAAGACAGAAATACTAAGTTAGTTAGAGAAGCGTATGTCCTCCGTCCGTCCGTCCAGCCTGACGGACGCCAAGGGTAGATGAGAAAAATCTACGGAGTCGGTGCACGCCAATGGGGGGACCGCACTCCAATGGGGGGGGGGGGGGGGGGGGGGATGTTGGTGACTGGACCGCAATGAATGCGGGTGAAGATAGAACGCATAAATGCTGACTGACTGTGAATGACAGTAATTCACTTACATGTCCCCGGCGCCCAGGGGCACCTGCCGGCCGTCCCCCAACATGGAGTAGATCTCCATGTTCAAGATGTTGAACTGCGAACAAAGTCACAAAAAATAAACTGACAGCTGTAAAGATTAGGAAGTGGACTGGCCACATTGGTGGTAGAACGATAAACCGATGGAAACTAAATAAAGTGTTGTGGAGGCCAGTGTCAAACAGTAGAAGTCTTCCAACTGATATGAAGATGATGGCTAACTGTGTTCGCTTTGTATTTATAATACCTCCTCTGGGCTTTCCGCCCTTTCCTCTGCCACCATAAAACCTTCCTCCTCGACGTCATTCTCCACCCTCTCCACGTCCCTCTCCAGGCCTTCGAGGAACTCGTCTTCACTGTCGGCGGATTCTTCGGCCTGGAGGTACTCGTCGAGCTCCTCCGGAAGGTCGCCGTCGCAGGGTTTCCACAAACGCTTGGACATCTGTTGGACACATAATAATGTTCTTTATAAAAAAAAGGAAAAATAAAACCGTTTACCAGAAGAGGCCTATTCCCAGCATTGTATAAAAAGCTTATTTTCTCTTCAAACTAAATAAATGTTGAGTAGATATGATAACCAATATCAGAACATAAATTATATAAACATAAATAATTGGTGTCTTGGGAGAGGCCTATGTCCAGCAGTAGCCCGGTTCAGGTTGCTAATGTAATATTTTGTGGCCGGGTTCCATACTAAAACTTTTTTTTTTCAAGCAAAAATAAACTGTTTACCAGAAGAGGCCTATTCCCAGCAGTGTATAAAAAACTTATTTTCTCTTCAAACTAAATAAATATTGAGTAGATATGATAACCAATATCAGAACATAAATTATATAAACATAAATAATTGGTGTCTTGGGAGAGGCCTATGTCCAGCAGTAGCCCGGTTCAGGTTGCTAATGTAATATTTTGTGGCCGGGTTCCATACTAAAACTTTTTTTTTTCAAGCAAATATCTATTCCCAGCAGTGTATAAAAAACTTATTTTCTCTTCAAACTAAATAAATATTGAGTAGATATGATAACCAATATCAGAACATAAATTATATAAACATAAATAATTGGTGTCTTGGGAGAGGCCTATGTCCAGCAGTAGCCCGGTTCAGGTTGCTAATGTAATATTTTGTGGCCGGGTTCCATACTAAAACTTTTTTTTTTCAAGCAAAAATAAACCGTTTACCAGAAGAGGCCTATTCCCAGCAGTGTATAAAAAACTTATTTTCTCTTCAAACTAAATAAATGTTGAGCAGATATAACTAACATAAACAATATCATAACATAAATTATATAAACATAAATAATTGGTGCATTGGGAGAGGCCTAGGTCCAGCAGTGGCCAGAATAAATGTTCAGCAGTTCATTCATGCAATGTTCATTCAGCACGGAACCCTACAAAAACTATCGACATAGGACATCGACTTTTGGACAGCGCCTCTGACTAATCAGAATCACCATCAATCAACCAATAATTCTGCGTTTTGCGCGGCAATTTCAAACTGCGAGAAAAGACGCTACTTCAAAAAAAAATATGTAAAAAATTCATGAACGCAAAACCATGAAATATTTGGTGAAAAACGTGAAAAGCGATAGTTTTACCACCTAAATAACACGTTTCTTTTCCTTTTATAACTTTATTTACGGAAAACAAAGACAAACAATGAGCTGATGTCAAATGCGCATTTACTTCGAACGCACGATGCACATTTTCGAAGGTCGAAAAAATCTATTTTTATCGCCGCTTGAACTCGTACTACACGTTCTTACGTTAGATAAACACATAAATGTAACGATTTACTCACCTTTACGAAGTTTTTCTTCAATAAAACACCACAAAACACAATTTCTCGTCACCGCACACAGGACGCCACGCCACAGATAATTACCAACGGAACAAGTGACGGACTGACGGCTGTCAGTTTCTTCCTAAGGCATATTTAGTATGGGGAGAACGGAAATTTAATTAGTCATCGACCTATCTCTGTCTTTTCTATAGGAAAGCATGGCTGAAATGGTGCTATACCAAAACGTGTGACGCATTAATAAGTGGAGCGCGCGCTCCACTTGGGAGTCAACCGTAGTCGACGAAAACGGGAGCGCGCGCTCCACTTGGGACTCGAAGGGAATCACAATGATATAATGAAAAAAACCTGTTGAAAATAGGTAGAGTGAAGTATTGTGGAGGAAAATAGGTATAGATAGATACTGTATTTATAAAATTTATTTTATTTTTTATACTTTGGTAATCTATAAGCTAAATCGGTTCCAACTAAGTATCTATGTGTCACTTGCCATATTATTAATAAAATATTTCAATTTAATTTTTCAGCAATTTTTATGTTTTAATAAACATTATAATTTCTTCTACTTATTAAACGTTATGCAAAACTTGTGCCATTTAATAATTTAACTTCGTCCGATCAATCGTTTAGAAGTTATGATAACTATGAACTTATCCAATTGTTTACCAAGTCCGCGGATAGTGCACTCCTGCCTGCTGCAGTCGCGTCGCCATGCCAGAACTTCTAAAAAAGTGGATTGACTTCCTTTGGAAATATGACCTGTATCGATTGATGCAGCCAGTCGAAGCTGCGTTCTTTCACGTAGCATCCGATGCATTATTCAAGATTCACCCTTGTCGGTCGTGTTAGCTTTGTAAGAAAGAGATAGCTCTTGACGGCAGTAGGTAGACTAAACATACTACCTTATAAAAACTAGTCTATGTGATCTGTTTATGAGTAGATAAGTACTTTGCTTCTCTTATATTATTTTACTATTCAAATGGTGTGTGTCTTATGTATGATATTTGGCATGGGGATAGCTAACGTTCAGACTTGCCAATGTAGGCTTAACAATAATCAAAAGGTTTGGCAGGTTCTATTACTTTCATTTAAATCTTATTCTTGATACGATTTTGGTTCGTAGGGCTAATTTCTTCAATAGCATCGTTTGACGTCTCTAACGGAAAAAAGTATGAACTTGAAACAAAACTGGAATGAAATGATAGCAAAAAGCCGCCGCAAGACATTCCACACGTGGTCCTTGCTGTAATAAATATAAATGTTGAATATTTTTGGAAAATAATGAGCAGCGTCTCGCACACGTGTTCAGCGTTTCCGCTCGCTACTACTTGCTGTTTTGTAACACATAGGTATCTTGTATAGTATTATGGAAGTTGTATCTGAAAGCAACTGTATTTAATGAGAATGACCTTGTCTTTGTGAATGTAAGAAATATCGATATTTTAACCATAGTTATATTTATTATACCGCTGAATTTATTTTTCATTTACTTTTACATAACTACAGCACGAGCCTATTTATATGCTACCAACCTACTAAGTACGTACCTACAACTTCATTTTCCAGATAAAAAAAACAGCATGTAAAAAGCTGCACACATTATTGGGTAATAAATGCGCATAGAAGCCAATGTAAATACATACATAGGTAACATTGATTGGCAAGACGTCTAAAAGACCGGTAAAATTATGCGTTCCGTACCGCTGAAAGCAGGGACGACTGGAGGAAAATTGGAGAGGCCTATGTACAGCAATGGAGGCATACACGCTGGCTGACCGACATATTATTTTCTAGTGTCTTTTTATTACGATATTTGTGTTTTTATTGACTTTTAAAATTGTAATGACGAAGGCAATTTATGCTGGAACCCTAAATTTTTTTAAATATAATAGTAAAATTTTATTGCAAATTGAAACCAATATGCCTGACTTATCTGAGTGTATATAGGTATGTACTTTGATGCCAAATGGATAAATAAAAATATGAATATGGACGATACGAGTATTTTATAAATAATTATGATGAATTATATGAAAATACATGAAATATAAGATATATAAATTTAACTATAAATTCCCAATACAATAATTGACTCTAAAAGTAAAGATACCATATAGTAAATTTCCGATTCTATTATAAGTAGGTGAGAAAAATAAAAAATAAATCACATAGGTGTAACGTAGGTGTGCAACAATAATAAAAACCCCAAACGGCGGAAGAGTAACTGACATTGTTCTATAACATCTCCACTTGTATAGCCTCTATGATGATAGCCTCTATCTATAGACTCAGTTCGTAACACGGAAAGAACGAACGCGTGCCTCAGTGGAGATTGAATGTAATTACGGTAAAATTGTAGAACCAAACCTTCCAATAGAAAGCAAATGATCTGGTCGTCGAGGTAACTACACTGAGTGTTGCTTGCTCGGCACGGACTGGTGGATGAGATATTGCATGTACGCTAGAATGCAACTCCACGAGTATTTTGTTGTTATGTCCAGGGATGGAACTCTTTCGGAATCTGGCATGATTGGGTAGATTTCCACACCCACTACACCCGTTATGTTAGCCCATTGCGCCCAATGATACGAGTATTATACTATACTAGCTGTGCCCGCGGCTCCGCCCGCTCTCATATTTCACTTCACTGCTAACCTCATAAGCTATTTAGCGTGATAGTAAGTAGCCTATAGTTGATGGGAAGAATCAAGCTATCCTTAGATTTTTTTTTTATTAAAATCGGTTCAGTGGTTCTCGAGTTATAAGCGGACAGACAGACACTCAGACACTCAGACAGAAAGCAGACGTTGGATTTTATTATAGGTAAGGATTTAAAATAGGTAGATGTGTTATCCGACCTCCACAAGTGGCATTTTAATTTCAGGACACTTGTCCTACCTGTAGTCAGTCTCGCAGTCTCGCACCAACGACACACGAGTGCGGACGTTGCAGAGCAACATTTACTTTTGCTCTCAACAACAGACATGCCGTCCTACTTCCTCTTGTAATATTAATATAATAATATTAATTTTAATGTCATTAAAATTATCTCGTGGTATTGTGGTTATTTCGCTCAAGGTCGTGCCATTTGTAAACATCGGATGTCATGTAGACAACGTATCTAACCCTTTTATAACATATAATACCTACCTATCATTGATTGCGCCCTAGAAACTACAAGAGCTTAATAACATTCAAGTAGGTAGATAATTTTGAAAACGTCAACGCTAACCACTTCTAAATGCAGAATTCTCAATTCCACATTACAATAAAAAATTATTAAAGATTTTAATGTCACAAGAGAGTGTTCCCTTTGCATTACGTCAATTTCCCGTAAGCACCCTCAGTGAACTCTCCCCTGGTATAATAGAATCGTTGACTTATTGTTCAACCCCTCGTGATTGGGGCCACTTCGGACCCTACTTTATAACAATAATTATACCCCTTGATTCATGGTGGGTTTTTATTGGTTATTGACGCAGCGTGTAAATACTCGAGTGCTGTCACCATGAACTGTTCATTGAGGATGCACACAGCATAGTAAATAATATAGCGTTGCGCTTCCAATATCTACAAAATATATTAAAAAATTATAAATAAAAAAACCTTTCGGAAAGAGCAGCCACATACTAAAACGAATTTTCGATTTGATTTCAAAAAGCTTGTCGAGCGCATTGTAAATAAAATGCATACTTCGGCAAGTACTGTTTTTTTTTTTTTTTTTTTATGGAAACTGACACGGTTGGCTTACATCACCTACAACATCCATGATGTCAGCCCATAACACCGGGTGAACTTGGTGCCACGTCAGTGCCTCCCCTCGGTCGTGCTTGTACTTGCTTATCATTATCAACCAATCACTGTCCAATCAAATTAATTGGTAGGTGCCTACTCTTTTTTTTCATGTTTTGACTATAGGTATACCAGATTGTATTGTCACCAGCAGCAAAAGGCTGTGTGCAAAATTTCACCTCAATCGGTTATGTGGAACTGTTTTAAAATTCAGTTGCAAGATTTGACCCCCCATACTAACAATTGAAGTAAAAAAAACAGCCAAGTGCGAGTCGTGCTCGCGCACCGAGGTTTCCGCACAACAACAAAAAAACAAAAAACACCTTTCTTGTACCCCCTTAATTTTTACTTTTATTTTTTTATTATTTGTTGTTATATCCGCCAAAATAACACATTTTCTGTAAAAAATGTAACCGGCTAGCTATTATGGTTCCAAAGATACAATCATCGGGCGGACGGACGGACAGACAGACAGGCGTTGTAGGCTTAGTAATAGGCTTCCGTACGGGGTACGGAAAACTCAAAAAGATTGTAAAATAGTGTATTATGGAAACCTCCCATCCTTGCCCCTCTTGCACCCCTCTATGAGCTATGCATCATGTACTGTTGATGAGCTTTCTCTGTCTGTTCATATGAAAAAGACAAGGATAGGGTTTTAATAGAGCGCTCTTGAAGCACTATAAGTCGCTAGATGTAGAGTTCAATAAACAAGGATAATGTCCACTAAAAGAGCTATTTTAATTAATGTTTTGGTATTATAAATTTTAATTTTTATCGTTTGGTTAGTATTGGAGAAGTGTGACCACAATCTGATAATGTCGTTAGAAGTATATTTTCATATTGACTCTGTCTCTACTCTTCAGTCATACGATAAAGTAAACTTTATTAACCGTAGTTTCAACGTGACCCCAGCGGTCAACCCAGATCTTGAGATAATTTTATCCAAAGGAATAAAAAAATCTAATAAAACCGGCAAAGATCGTACCGCCTTCACCGCACGGCTGCCACCGGCCGGTCGCCATAAATCTACGTGACATTAACATAACGAGGCTCAGTAACGTCTTCTAACTTTCTACAATACCACACTATATTTTGACACTCTCTTAGAACCACCTTTTCATACAAAACTCCAATAATTTCCACGCTAGAATGTGACGAAAAAACACGAAGCACTCTACTAAATTAATAACAGAGAAGCCACAAACGTTGATTTATAACAGTTTGTGGCTTACGTACACATCTAAAATCTCGTCTAAAATATTACGAAACTCTTGTGTTGATTCAAATCTCAAGATTCTTTTGCATTATAAATAGTTGAAAATTATCTGTTCTGACGATTTGCGACGGAGAATGGGGTTGACAATGCAGACCGTGTCCCCGTGAGATGAACGCTGAAGAATTAAAAGTAAATAAAATGAAAAATACATTTGAAATGTTCTAAGGGACGTCTCTAAAATTGCAAATTGTATTAATTATCGTCGCTCCTTATTGATATTTATACATACATGAAATATAGTTCAACATTTTGCTCATTCCTAAAATATAGGTACTATTACACACTAATACACAAAGGAACTCTGCCAATATAAACATAAAACAATAGCACAATTTTTTGTTGTTGTCATTTTAAGATATTACACTATCGTAATGTACAAAATCAATAACAACAACCTTGGCTTTTAAAATGCCAACAAATTGAGTATCTTCATAAGGCCATAACTCTATGATTATTCTCTCAAATTGGCCTGATTCGGTTAGATAATATATTATAGTATGTATATAATGGTTCAGTAATTTAAGATTCACGGAGGTCGTAATGGTCGTATCGTATAGTATAGTATGTATGTATGTATGTATAGTATGTGTTAATCATGAAATAATTCTAAATAAACTTGATCACTATGGCGTGCGAGATATAGAGCTAAGTATATGTAAATCCTACTTAAGCAACAGACAGCAAATATGTGATGTTAGTGGTGAAAAATCAAGTTGTGAAATCATTTCTATGGGTGTTCCTCAAGGCTCCATTCTTGGACCTTTGCTCTTTCTAATCTACGTCAACGACATCTCGAGTTGTATTACAGATGATATAGAACTAATCATGTTTGCTGATGACATCTTAGTAGTCTTAAAAAATGAAAGCATTAATGATTTGCGCGATTCGTTTAAAGCAGTAATACAATCTCTAAAAACTTGGTTTGAATCGAATAATCTACTACTAAATGTAAATAAAACTAACTTAATGCATTTTGCTTTAGGAACTCAAAGACGCATGGCGAACAAAGAAATTGTTAAAACTGCAGAAGAACTAACGCTAAATATTGCTAAAGAAATTACCTTTTTGGGAGTACTATTTGATGAAACTCTCAGCTGGAAGCCCCATATAGACTCACTTGCTGGTAAATTAAGTTCAGCATGTTATGCCATCAAAAAAATCAAAGAATTATGTGGTGTACAAGCTGCAAAAACTGTTTACTTTGCCTACTTTGATAGTCTCATGACGTATGGATTATTGTTTTGGGGAACTGCAGCTGAAGTAAACAGAGTATTTGTTCTGCAAAAAAGAGCATTGCATTGTATACTGAATATGAAAACGAGGGATTCTTGTAGAAATGAATTTAGTAAAATAGGAATTATGACACTACCAAGTGCTTATGTGTATCAAAACATTTGCTATGCTAGAAAATACATAGAAAATGCTACCCTCCAGTCTGATATACATCACCATGAAACTAGACATAAAAATCATATAAAAATTGTGAAACACAGGTCGTCCAAAATGTCTAAGAGTTTTGTTTGTAATAGCATTCGATTTTATAATAAAATACCATTAGAAATAAAAAATCTTAATGATGTATATTTTAAGAAACGCATTAAAGCCATTCTTATAAAAAAAGCTTATTATAATGTAAAAGAAGCTCTAACTGACAAAATATTGTACTCTGAGGCTGACCGTGTATAGGTTAACATAGTGTCCTCGGTGCTAGTGCGAGTGGTATTAGTATCTAATAACAGGATAAACAGAATCTGTATATATTATATGTATACAGGTTTATAGATCTTCATATTGCTTTTTCATCAGGGCACTGTAGCAGTTGGTGACAGAAGCAGTGGTATTATGTAAAACAAAATGCAAACATATCGTAGAAGTTTCATGTTACCACTGGAGTAATGCATCGCTTTAAGGTCTTTGCTTACGGTGACGCTTGGTCCGGGTCGCCTCTCTCCCTAAAACATGGTTGAGGGAAGCGATGGCTGGCCCTGGCGTGATGCTCGTGAACGGGTGCTGTTCGTGGAGACTGGCCTGCTCCAATTGGTAACATTGCATATTTTATATGTTAGGCGTATATTTTTAAAAGGAACTATAGTATCTGTCATGAACTGTTACATTTGTCGCAGATTTATATTTTTCATTATATTACTTTTTGGTCTTTGAGACTTGTACTACCTCGTATTATCACTGGTATAAACTGAAAATACTACAAACATGTTCACTTGAGATTCTGACTGCATACAAATTTTGAATTTTGACAGGGTACAACCTGTACCTTAATTTATACTGCTGACGCATGCTAAATATTAATTTGACTAATTGATACATTAAGTATCAAGTTTATTTAGCACGCATACTAAAATATTAATTTGACTAATTGATACATTAAGTATCAAATAAATTAATTTATTTATTTTATTTATTTTTTGACATTGTACTACAATGTGGTATGAATATTTATAATTGACATGACTTGATACGATATGTATCAACAATTTCTGACAAAGGCTCTATACACCTGATTTTATTTATACTTTTACTTTTACTTTTGATTTTATGTGGTCAGAATTATCAAGCTTAAATTATAGTTATTCTAGCTCTCAAACTATATCTTAACACTGTAAGCGGTGTCTATTGTGTAGCTAGTCACAATGTATTGTAATTGAAGACGTTAAAAAAGAACCCTGCGAAGTTTCTTGCCGGCTCTTCTTTGTGGGTGTAATCGAACCGGATTGTAAAAACTAAACAGGACAAATTCAAGCGTAGTGTACTACCATACGAATGATGAATAAAGAATAAAGAATAAAAAGAATATGTCGTAGATAGATCCTAAACTTAACTAATTTACATAATAACTTGAAACCAGAATTATACGTAGGTATGAATATGAATGGCGGGCGCGGACTACTTTTAGAAAAAGTTTAGAAAATTATTCTAATAAAAATGTAGTATTTACCTACCTACCTAATTAATATGAAAAGAATGCCTTTTTAAGACTATTTTTTTCGAATTTCTTACTATTTTTGTCAGACATAGCACCCATTCCTTATCCATTAATCCTACTAAGTTCACCACAAACAACAATTTCGACAAGAACAGTCGACATCGTGTCGGTTCAAATTGACCTGTCATTGGTTTGGTGACACCGGCAGTTAAGCCAAGTGCGAGTTACGACCTATCAGTCTCAACGCTTCTATTGGATACTATACAGCTGCGTGGGAACGGACTTAATATGTCACCTATATAACGGTATCACTTCTTAGTAATTATGTCATTCATAGTACTACATACATATATGAAGCAAACTCGTATAATACAGTAGACCAAAGAAACGTCGACCAAAAAGACCGCGAATAATATTAACATTCACAGAACCGGGAAAATGTGGAACGCACTCCCTGCCCATCTATTTCCTCCCAAGTACAGCCTGGGGTTTTTCAAAAGGGGCGTGGAAAGGCTTCTGTCAGGCCTGCATGGCATTTGCAATCCCCGTGCATCAAAGAATGTCCATGGGCATCGTTAGACACCTATTTGTAGGTGAAACGATGCCACATGTCGCGCTATCGATAAAAAAATCCATGGTATTTAGAATAAAAGCGACTTCATGCTGTTCTGCCCTGTCTGTCGTTTTGAATGAATCTCTCACTTCTATGACAACTTAATCGTAATATTTTGTATTCCTACTTAATTCGGGTTTCTCAAGTCCAAACTGTCCAATTTCACTGAATTTTCCTCATCAATTAGTAAATTATCTCGCCTAAATTGCCGGCTTGTTCGCCCGATCAGCTCCACATCCACGACAACGCGTATAGCTTATCATATTTGCTCTTGCCCGCTGATGGTCTAACTAAGGTATATAATCATTGGGGCTTATAATGTGTTGTTTATTTTGAGTTTCCGCGGGCACGTCGTCGGCTCGCCGATGGTAATCTCGTGGACCACTCCGCCCTGCGTGCGCCTGCGTCTCCGCCTTTACTCTGCTGCGTTCTCTCAATATAG
This sequence comes from Nematopogon swammerdamellus, assembly GCA_946902875.1. Lineage (NCBI taxonomy): Eukaryota > Metazoa > Arthropoda > Insecta > Lepidoptera > Adelidae > Nematopogon > Nematopogon swammerdamellus. The sequence continues at coordinate 13,355,341 of OX336349.1, forward strand.
TGACGCACGCGGACTGGTCCTTACAGCTTACACGTATCGATAAATTTGTTTTTTGTTCTGTATAGCGCGTTGACTAGTTCAATCAATTTATCAAATTCAATAAATTTCATATACCTTGGCAATTGGCATCATTTAGCAGCTAAAGTTAAGCGTACGTAAGGGGCTTCACGTTGGAAGCTCAAATCAAAATTAGAAACGAAGGCTGAACAATAGATCTTCATACACTTGAATGTCCTTACTGATTTTGAGTATTCGATCCAATTGACAACCTGATCGTCTGATTTGTTTTTGAATGTAACTATAAATTACATTGACAATGTCTTATCGTGGCGTGTATTTCCTAAATAAATAATCAGTTTGTTCTATTTTTTTTTATTTAATCTGAAATACATCCTTTCCTATTACTTTAAGTGACCTATTCTTGTATATACCTATAATTGGTTTCTCGGAAACAATTTCGATGAGATTTTATATTTGAATAATGTCCAAGTTTATATGATTTATATGATGAAGTGTCATCCCTGAGACAATCCGTTTTCACACAAAAACAAAATTGTTTTTAAAACGCCATCTCTTAGAATATTGAGTTACCATTAAGCTGAAATATTCATACTGTTACGTAGAGTAATCTGTTGTTCCGACTGCAAACTCGAAAGACGCAAAGGGGAGCTAGGTCGCCCAGGTACTGCTAGTATTTGGTGACAAATTACTACGAACTATAGACATATCAACTTTTATTTTCATCGATATCCACATCATTGAAGTATCGACTCCCACCCTCATCCCTGCGGTTGAATCTCGATTTGCGCCTGCGCTGTAATTGGGATGATAATCAGATGCAGATATCTGCGTCTTTCTCTCGCGCGCGCGCGCTCGTCTCTCTCCCTATCTCCCTTGCTTCGTTCTCTGTTGCGGTTCCCGAAGGCGGCCGACTCCTCAATCATCTCGCAACTCGGCTCCCCCGGGCTCGAGTGTGTAATCAAATCACCGTAGTTTGCAATGGCAGGATAATTTTCATTTTTAACGACCCACGAACTGCGCACCGCGCTTATGGAATAAGTTGAATGAGAAATGAACGAGTTTTTACGTTTTTCCGACGAGTTTTACATATGCAATAATATGTCGGTAGCCAAAGACAGTTTTAACACAGTTTAGCACAGTTTTAACAAGACTTTTATAAGCTTGACATATGCCACGGATTTGTCTATTCACCATGGGCAGTTAACGATGCCCGGTGTCCGTTCTGCCACAAACAACATTTGTTCCATTCATTCCAACATTCCAAGGGCCTACGTTTTGATGATTGTTTAACGTCTTACGCTTTCTGAAGATTAGCACTAAGTGGAAAATTTTAAATACACACATGAGCAGCTCCTCTCCTTCCACTTTGAGTGTTAGCTGGCGTCATCATGAAGTTTCCACCATAATGTTCTCGTATTGCAACCAAAGATTTTGTAAGGAGAGATGATGTATCATGAACACCCCTTCGTATCGGGACCGCTGTCGCCAGTTTTCCATCGCACATAATCACAATTCAGGACAAACGCATCCTTCAAAAAACTTTGATTGCAACATTATAGTTAACATTCTGACAAGCTCTAACTAAGCTCGTAAGCAGAGATAGGAAACGAATTACAATAAATAAAAGTCGTCTGACTGCAAAAGTTGGGATGGTAGGCAGGTACTATGTCCCAAAAAACCCTTTTATAAGGTGAGCTTTTACACAGAGAAATACATTTATTTTAATCAACTCATTCTGGCAGTGTAAAGTTTTCCTCGCCGTGTAAAGGTGATAGTTGTCTTCTACGCTGTGTACCCACTTTGAGAATAAATTTCACTCAGATTCCACCTAAATAGTGATTCATTACCAGTTACCGTCAGATGAACTTTTGTAAACTCGCATCACACACCGAATCGTCTTGTTCATTGCCCGGGTGAAGGTTAGCGTTCAATCACTCTCTACTTTATAGTATTTCGATTGTCTCCGTCCCGCTCTCGCGTACGGACTCCGTTGTTGGTGCGAGCGGGACAACACTATCAGAAAATAATGCCGATGCTGCGGGGCTGCAAGACAGTTCCCGCCACAACACAGATCATATCGCTTCTCGTTATTGGAACACGCTTTTTGTCTTGCCTGTACAGTACAAGCGCTGTTGGAAGATACACCAAATACAATATTCTGCGTGAGTAAGCAGATAGGGATGCAAACGAGTATTTTTTTAATACCTAGTTATATTTTTATCGGCACAGCGAGTACAATTATTCAGATACATACCTCCTTACGGCACGGTCCTTCCACCGAGTCGTGCAGCAGGTGGGTCTTTGTGCCTTACTTGCTACTTGATAGTTATCTTGTCCGAATACTTGGCTAAACGTGATGGTCGATGTTTTGTTGCAATTTTCCAGAGTTCTTGTAGCACAACACCGATTACTCTGCTTACCCAGATTTTCGGGATACAGCGTGTGTGGTATGTATGTATGTACCTCCTTACTGTTGTGTACGTGTGGTGGTGTGGTCGGTGGTACACTTGAGTTCCATACGGGTGTGCCTTGGAAAGATCTGCAGAGCCAGGTGTGCTTATGATCACGACCGACAGTCGACCGACCGCACCATGGAGCTACCGAGGCTGACTACTTGCAGCACTATGGTGAATTACTCTGCTTACCCCGATTGTCGGAATACAGCCTGACTGTATGTATGTGTAGAGCTATGAGGTAAAAGGTGAAGGGGTGTCGTGTCCTCTGGCTCCACGTGTAGCTGCAGCTGATGTTGTATGGGCTAGTGCCCAGTTGTTCTGCCAATCAATCTGTATTTATGCGAGGCGTATTTGATATTTCAACAATGTGTTAAGTGGCGTATGAAATTCTTAATTACTCGTTATTCGCCACCTGTTGGTGTGCTAGTGAATCTTTCTGTTTCGTCGTCGCTAAGCGATGTAGGTTATTATCGATCTTTATTATTCAGTTGTGGGATAGGTGTCGCTATTACCACAGTATTCCTCCCCCCAGTCGTGACGTAGTCCGTAGATTGGTCGCAAATGCTAGCGTGTACTGCGCTCGAGCTTTGTAGCGGGCGCGCGGTGCCGCTTCTCGTTAGCCGGCGGAGATGCACGCCGCCGATACTGCGGCCGACAGACAACCAGCATTATTTACCACCGTACCGTCCCCCGCCGCGCCTGCGCATCCCACCCACCACACCCCACACCCAACACCAATCCCAGCACCGTCCGTATAGATGAGGTAGTTTATTACACATCCTAAGTAGTCATAGCATGATGTTGTGCCTTGTTCAACTATCTTTATTGCCCGACTGCACCGCGAAGCGGAAGGTTTATGAATTAAGCGTTTATGTATGTATGTATTTGTACAGCCTTAGAGTTTTTTTATGTAAACGAAAATGGGTGGCTGTGCCGAGAGACCAATAGTACAGTCGACAGAGCCAAAAACACCTCCACTCACGAAAACACGCTCAGTGAGGCGCCATGCCAGCAGATTTGCGGACTGCTGAAATGAAATTTTATTCACAGAACCGCGAAAATGTGGAACGCACTCCCTGCCAATCTATTTCCTCCCGAATACAGCCTGGGGGTTTTCAAAAGGAGCGGGAAAAGGCTGCTGTCAGGCCAGCATGACATTCGCAATCCCCGTGCATCACAGAATGTCCATGGGCATCGCTAGACACCTACTTGTAGGTGAAACTATGACACATGTCGCGCTATCCATCAGAATGTTGCGCCTTGCTGGGCTGTGCATTTCTGCTCTTCCAGTCCTTGATATAACCTTCATGCCCTGTGCTGTCCCTTGAAGTTGTCGACCTTCTATCAACGCAATCAAAGTATACGGTTATTCCTGTCCTGTGTTATAGCACAAAGGAGGTCCCATTTTTCAGTTTTTCGCTTATATCTCGAAAACGGTGCAACTGTTCAATTACGAAATAAGAGGTGATAAAATTCTCTACAACTTTGATATATGCACTTTTTACCAATTCTCAATCGTTGTCGAGATATAAGGTCCGAAAAGAGGCCGATTTTATTTGCAAATAAAGGCAAAAATCCGTTTTTGTCATACATTGCTCCTTGCCCCCCCCCCCCCCCCCCCCCCCCCCCTCTAGGGCGCACCCCCCACAGGTGGGGACTTATAGTATGTTTACCTCCTAACTAGTCAGAACAAGGTTCCGAAGTCAAACCTTCTGATTTCGAGCTTTCCGGCTAGAATCATTCGTTTCCTGGCCTACATAGACAAGCCATAACATGACACTGTGAGGAAACCTGTACCACAGAATAGAAAAGAGTACTCCGTACATACAATACTAAGGTCTGTACAACTTTACTGGGTATTTTCGATATTTTTTGGTCGACGGCATTTCAGAGTAGCGCGCACGCACAGTCCGTCATCAGGGCGAGTGCCTGGCTGCGCCCTGGTGATGGACTACGCTCGCTCTAAATATGGACAGCACGCGCCAGTCAGAAAGGTCGCGTCGGCAAACGTCGGTTCACCTGTACCTCAACCAGTTGGTATGCTCAAATTGTAGCCGACTCGATTGGTTATGGATACGAAACCCTAAAAAAGACCGTAGTGGTAAGCCAAATTAACCGAGTAACGTTAACATCCATGGCAGACTAAAAGTGTTTGTTTTTGTGTACAAGGTTGCCTGAAGAGAACTGTATTAAGTAGAAAAACATGCATAAACTTCTTGTGACCGCACTGGCTGTTTAAAGGCTAAAGTAAGCGTCTTGACTTGACTAATACCTACAGACAGGTGCCACATCTATCACACATGAGTTGACGGTTCGTACAGGAAATGCAATAAAATTCAAAATTGTAAGTCCTAGCGTGACGGGTATAATCGGAGCCCTCACGAAGGGGCCCGGAGCTTTGGGTGGGCTCCGTCTTCTTTTTTTTTCACTCGAAAACGGGGATTTTGTTAGTTTTCGAATGATGGATCGGTGTATAATTAAATGTTATTAACGAACTCCGAAGACCCGCTCGTGTGTCCAATTATATTATTATAAACTTGCCTCGCGTTTCGCTCGTAGAAGCTTCGAGTTTCTCTCGGTATACTTTATAGTAAATACGCATCACGTCACGTAACAGTCGCTGTGAAGTTAACCAACTGCGCAACCCCTTTGCTTGGCCGTCAAACATTGTGGATAGCTTTAGGACTCGGCTACACGGCCGGTTGTATCCTCGGTTGTATCACCAACTAAACAGTTTAGTTGATTTGAGCATGACGACCGATTTCTCTCCAACCCAACTGTTTAGTTGTTGAGGCACAGATGAGATACTTTGATACGGACGATTGTTCAGTCATTCGCCCTAGGTCACACATAGGTCGGCGATCGACTAAAAATTTGGCCGCTGGAGGCATTGCATAATTTTTTTAGTTGTACCAAATTTTTTGTTGTCTGGTGGAGAGTCGGTGCCAACTAAAAAGTTGAGTTGGTGCCGCCGTGTGCGAGCCCTCGTCATTTTGCATATATTTTGGAAATTGTTTGATAACGATTAAATAGTTTAGTTGGATAAGAATCGGTCGTCTACTCGAACTCTTAGCCGTATGCACTGACGCCGCTCGCACTGGAACAAGTTACTTGTCTCGGCGACTCCTTTCGGTGCAATTATGCTTTATTTGAATACTGACTCCGCATTGCATGGTTTTGGTTCGATCACAGCACAGAGTTTCGAAGTCTGGAAAATTACTGCTAAGTTATGTAAATTAAACGTCACACCTCGTTAATTTAAATCGCCGCTGTCGCCAGACCTTCCAAATTTCTCCACTCTGCTCCAAAAGTACCTACACATCTATTGTTCATTCTAGTTACCGGTCAGGAAATGATAAATCTTCAGTGCCCAAACATGCAATTAAAAATAACGTTGCTATTTAAACGCTGCTGTAGCAATTAAAACCACCGTTTAAATTATCTAATTAATTTGTAAGCACGACTCGAGTTCTTTTATGGAACCTGCATGGTTGCCTATGCATAACGCCTTGTTCCTGGTTTGAATGAGGTGTCCTGTCAGCGCTTTCCTTTTATTCTTATCGGCTACACTGAACTGCTACAGTTACTACACTGGTGGGAAAACACAATTTTACCCCTTGACCACGAGTATCTGTTCCTGTGTGTGTGTGCTGGTTTGTCTACACTACACGAGCTGTTCAAATATGACCAGACACTTAGCGCCTGCTCTCACAAACGAGAAGACGTAGGCTGTCGAGTTCGTAACTACGTGCGAGTTTACGAAGACAGCCCCGGCCTCCGCCGCCGCGATGCGACGCGACTACGCTTACGTTAATACATATAGAGTAGATAAAATACATTTGCTCACAATTTGCATTTGCTTACAATAAAAGCTCGTTGGTAGATAAACCCTGTATGATATTATTTTGACGCTATGAAGTTTGTTACGCGACCAACTGTGCTTGAGCAATCCCCAGGTGAGACGTAAAAATTTTATTAACTACTGACTGATGGATGACTGAAGAAAACGGGACATAAAAGTACGCATCAGTACTTAAACTCATTTGAAAGCTCTGGAAATATTTTCCCCATGCAGAGGGATATTAAAATTGGCTAAGATATTTTTCTTTATTGTATATTGATCATTCATATGGCAGTAAGACTGCACTCGAACTTGTCACAATTTGTTCTATCTGGTTCGATTACACCCACGAAGAAGAACCGACAAGAAACTTGCAGGGTATTATTTTTCACACATATTAATACAAGTATTTTAGTGACTAGCTACATAATAAGAACACCGCCTATAGTCTATCGAAAACACAGCTTGAGAGCAAGATTAACAATTTTACTGAGAGTTCTGACTACAAAGACTTATTATACTATAAGTGTATCAGGTGTAAAGAGCCTTTGTCAAACTTTGATACCTACTAAAGTATCATAGTACTTACATAAAACATACAGTGCGTACTACAATGTAGCATAAATTGTCAAAAAATAAATAATATATAAATATTAAGATACTCGAAGTATCAAGTTGTCAATGGGTTAATAAAATATAGGTACTAATCGTACCTAGTCAAGCGTTAAATAAAATTATGCAGTCAGGTAAGTAGTATATTAAAAGGATATGGCTGAAATTCAGCAAGCTCCAAGACGTTTTATCATACCGATCCAGTCCATCGTATTTTGGGCGTAATGTGACAATTCGTAGTAACTACAACTACTAACCATAAATCAAATCTTATCTGAATATGCAAATAATCGTAAAATTTTATAACTCAACCATTTTTTTATAGAATATGTACCTACACAATACAATGTCCTTAATATCTGCGTATTTTTTTTTACCGCACCCAAATAGAAAATGCAAAAATTCTACCAAAACAAAATTCAAAACCAATTCCATTGTATGCCCCAAAAACCTTCACTTGTCTGCGGCAGGTAGCCTTTTTTGCCGACGGTGGTTGGGGACGGTCGGCAAAAAAAGACATAACAAAGGCGTTATTTATTACCAGGCTGTTTCGAGTTCGGAAACTTCGACGTCAACCAGTAGTTCCATTTCCATAATATTTAGACTTTATCCTGCAGGAATATCCTCTGCTGGATACGTGAATATCGCGATTCAATATTCGTATTGTGATGTCATTATTTTTACAAAATACCTACATCGATTGAAAAAAAAAATAGCAATCTCAAAAAACACTTCTCTACCATTTTCGAATTTTTCTTCGATCATTTCCGTTTACGGGATTTTTAAATAGTTTATAGTGACGTAAATCTTTGTAATCTGGATAGGGGTCACCAAGTAGGTATGATTATCATGTCATCTTTTATTGGTGGGTTCCTTGGTGTTTCGCCATTGCAGTCACTCTACTTGGACCCATTGTGCGTGTCATCCCGGCCGCTATTCTACTCTATCCAGCCGCTCCTTCCAGAAGTCCTGCAGACGGCCGACGACGTCCTTGCGTCTTGGAGTGTTCTCGGTTGATCGTGTCTACATATCTTTCATTTCCTAATGCTGGCAACAAGCCTCCCAGGAGTATTTCGCAATACTAAAGGCTTATATTTAGTCATGTACCAAGTAGACCCAAAGTATTATTGGCATCCGTAAAAGATGTCCTAGAGATTGAACAGTGGATTTTTTTTATTCTCATAAAACAAAGGAATGCCTACCCAGCTGCTAGGTTTTATAGATAACTTCGAATAAAAACTACAAATATCGGCCGTTCGTGACACGCAATCCCAACTTCCGTTTAATAACAATGCCTACAAGACATACTGGACTGGTGTCCTAAACAAACAAGTAATTTCCATGAAGATCGTCCGGCCGGCCACGCCGCTTGTCGGGCACATAGAGCGTAAACTGTCCGACGACGTATTGATTTATTGATCGTAAGGAGAAGTCTCACATCCCTGTAATTTAAACATGAACCAAAAAACTATACACGGAACGTTTCCAATACTCGGGAAAGGAGAGCGCTGGAGACGCATTCAGCTAAGAGAAACGAAGCTTTCACGTATAATTTTAACAAGAATCGAAGCCACTCGAATGCTTACTCAAAGCACACTTGCGGGACATTTAGTTAGATGAAGACATTGTGCGAAGATTTCGTTGTCCGTCCGTTCGTAGTGCGTCTACTGCGAAACATGAATATGTGGTAAACAGATGAATAAGATGTTTCGACACCAATGTCTTCTACGAGTTTCAGCAGTCGCAGATCTTCCTCTGCGTGACGCGAAAGATATTTTACTTAGAATATCGCAGTTATGACTAAAGCCGCGTCTCCTGCGCATGCATTATCGAAACATTACACAAAAACATTTGTTTTCATACAAATGTGTATGGCCACGCCCCAATGCTTCGATGTTTCTGTGTAATGTTTCGAAAAAAAAACATTCGCAGGAGACGCGGCTTAAAATAGTTTAGTTTTATTACATGGAGTATGGTTATAATAAGCCCGAGGTGTGGTGGCGTGCCTTGGGAGAGGCCTATGTCCAGCAGTGGACCGATACAGGCTGATGATGATGATGATGATAAAGCCCGAGGCCATAATATGAATGCCCGAAGCTCTTCTACATTCAGTTGAGTTGACCCCTCCTATCGATCGCCATGTCTTCTAATCGTAGTCCACATTGAAACCCCAGATATTTCCCTTTTCCTTTCTTCCTCGGAGCAGCGGCGGCGGCGGCGGCGCGGCGCGGAGCTCGGCTCGGCTCGGTGCGGCGGTGCAGGCAGGAGGCCGCGCAGGATACGGGTTTCGGTGGGATGTTTTTCATTATTATGCTCGTTTTTTCCTTCGTTACTCGTTAAACCGACACGAGAGCAGATGCACGGAGAGATCTACGACTTAGAACCACATGACGTCCGAAAATAGTTGTAGAGCGTCTACTCGTATTTAAATATTTGATGGGGTCATATTTTTTCGGAAACAGTTACTTTGGATCACAGTTGATATTTTACTATTGGTAATGCGCGTGTTTCTTGCTGCTGTGGGATGATGACACGAGTGTACCTACATTTTACTTGGTTTCTTTATATGTTCGATTCGAATTTGGTTTATGGTTGGTTAGTTTATTTCGTGTTTTCATCGATGCTATTGGGCTCTTGCTAACAAGATGGCGCGCTGCAGTTTCTGCAACACATTATGCTAATAGGGTCGAGATATTCATTTTATTCAACAACGGGAGCGGCTATGTAAGACAATCTCGTTACGAGATACTTTGATTATAAACTTGTTTTACATACAATGGAAACATTACATTTCTGCATACATGGTGGCGTTGGGGTCTTTGCTTGTAGTGAAAGCTCAAGAGAGCGGCACTAAGTCGCATTTTCAATCGTCAATATTAAGTACTCTAACTAAAATTATTAAAACTGAACCAATAGCTTCTATAGTCCTAACAGTTTGAACTGACTGACACTAAAGCGTGCTTGCTTTCGTGTCAGTCAAACAAGAAAGTACCTAAATATTTACATATTTGTAAGACGTTATCCGGACAATCGGGGTAAGCAGAGTAATCGGTATTGTGCTGCAAGTACTCTTGTAAATTACAGCACAACCCCGACCACCACGTTTAGCAATGTATTAAGACCAAATAACTATCAAGTACCTAGAAAGTAAGGCACGAAGACTCAACTCCTGCATGACTTGGTGGAAGGACCGTGCCAAGGTGAGAGGTGGCTAACCTGTCGCTTTTTAGCACGGCATATTTATTTTAATTTAATTATACTGGATATACTCGTACATACTGATACTTGTTAATAAATAATTTTGTCCTTAATCATAAACGCAAAGAAATATCTTTAGTTTTACACATGCAATTTTCGATACTTACCTACCTAATTACAGCAATACAAAGATGTAAGATACGAGAAATTATTCGGAGGAACGGAGAAATCGTTCCTTCGAGCTACATTTGGAAAACAAGATGTACCCGTCACAAGTAATCGGCTGCTGTTCTGGTAAATGCGCTGGAAACTATCGAAGACTCAATAAACTGGTATTTTTCCGTATTTGGAAATGTTTCGTAAGTCGACTCACATTCCATTAACATCTCTCAATGTTTATTTGTTTACTTTCTGAATTACCAGGCTTAATGTATATTTTTTCTTCTGTTTCAGGTAAGTTCACTTTAATTCAATATTGAACTGGTGAGATGTAGATAAATGGATCAGTACGTAAGTAAACTGGAATATACTTCGGCATCTTTCGGCACCAATGGACCTTTTTTTTATTTTCAAAGAATTTCTTAACAAAAATCTGAAAACCTCCGATGAAGGAAGACAGTATATTGAAGAAACCGGTTAAAACTCTCACAGAATTTAAATAACTATTTAAATAAGTATTCAAAAGTGTTATATCTTTGTATAACTACGCACATAGGTAAGTTTGTCATATTATTGATTTGCTCCATACAACAAAGTATACTTAATGTGTGTGCATTCAAAATGATACGTTACACACAATGTTTGTACAATAACTTCTGCAATTAAAATTTTTTTCAAGCTCAAAAAGGAAATCATCAATAAATCGAGCTCGTTATAACCACCTCACCGATACCATAATCACAGGTTTGGTGGAACTGGTTATCGGCATCGTCTAGTCTAGTACATACTTACTATGATTATACTATCGCTTTGTAGTTGCCGCCTTGTTACCGTATGCAAAACTATAGCGCCATAGCTTCAAAGTCGTGCCGCGCCGCCACCGGGCACATATCTTATTTTTTATATATTGTTCCTAAACCAGTATGTAATAATCATTGATCTCAAACGAGCCGGATAGAAGACAACTGAATAAATCATGGCTTTCTTGCCGAAAGCTCATCAGACTGTATGGAAAATTTTATAGAGCTTATAGAATTTTAACTCTTTAAAATTTTGTATTCTGTGGGTGTAGCAAAATTAAATATAGTTTAAAATATCCTTGTATTAAATTGTTAATTAAATAATCTTTCGTTATTATATATATATATATATATATATATTTATAAAGTGAAAGTCGTTATTATACCGGAAGTCCCAGTTCGACTGGATTTGCTTACCACCGCGGGATTCCTCGTTGAATTCCGCGTTGAAAAAGCTCAGTATGTTTTTGGACATAGTTTTGGCGACCCTTTCCAAACGCATAAAATTCCGATTATCTCGAAATACAAGTACTAGGAAAAAATAGCTTTTTTGAAGCTTATTCGGTCTAACTGGGACATCTATATAATTAGTTGGTACCTGTACGTACCTGTATTTTATACCATGTCTTTTCGTTTTATTATGTGTTATGTATGAAATAATAACAACTATATAATATAACAAATAATAACAAAATTGGAATTTTTAATTAGTACATATTACATTTCTTATTTAAAAGCTCTTTCTGAAAAATAACACCAAAGGAAAGAGAAGCAATGAAACAGTGAATAAGTTAATAATTTTCAGGGAAACATTTTCGGCTAGGTACCAATACCACGGAAGAGATACTAGTTACTGCCAATACTGACATACAGTACCCGGCAGTCAATAATGTACAATCGAGCTTTAGAGAGAGACAATCCGATTTGCATGCGCTTTTTTAAAAAAAGCTTGAAATAAAAGCTTAAAAAGTAAAAAATAATTTCCGTTGACTTACTTAAAGGAGTCGGGACCGCTAAGTAAATAAAATATAAAAACTCATAGCTACGCGGGAATTTACTTAGCGGTCCACCGACTCCTATAAGTAAGTCAACGAACATTATTTTTTACTTTTTAAGGGTCGGAGTTTTTTAAATTTGTAATTTAACTTTTATTACAAGTTCTGCTTCCACGATAGTCCAGGCACTGTGATGTGTGAAGCAGGGTTTATAATAGACAGCTTTCAGTTACACGATACATATTTTACATAAAATTTCGTTGCGTAAAAGTTCTTGCGTAAAAGTATAGTGCTCAAGTAAATATTTATGTGGCAATTTTGGTACCAACTGCCCCGCTAGAAACGCTGCATCTTTTACACAAATATATTTACTTGTCTTGCAACGAAATTAAAAAAACATCTCTTACAACACGAAGGAACACCCTAGTCTAGTGCAAGCAAACCACTACATAAGTAAATGATGTAGACGTCCGTCGGTGGTTGCACAATGTTCTGACAAGGAGACCCCCGATCTATAATGAGAGCCAATCGGCGAGAACATTAACTTCAGAAGACTGATGAGCATCTCACGTCGTTTTGGACTGACAACCCGATGGACTGACAAGACGATGGGATTGATTGACGATCATCGGCGGGAGTGAACGAACAAACTGCACGAGTTCTAAGAAATCTGCTCAGCAGCGGTCAGCAATAAACCGAGACTTACGGAATGTTAATATAATATTTTATTTTTATTCCCTTCTCACCTTACTAGGTGGTACGGTTTAACCCGCCCGGGTTGGTGCCACCGCACTAAATGAAAGGTCTGTCGAATCTGGTATATAAATAGTAAAGTTAGTGTTCTCTGTCCCATTAGGTAAGTGTAGCCGGCACGACCAAAGGGAAGCAAAATGGCATGACTTCGCCAAGGCATTATGGGCTGTCGTATGTACTCGTATTATCAATTTATCACGGATGTTGTAGGTGATGTAGCCAACCGTGTCAGTTTCCATACACATTTTTTTACTTAATGATGTCAGTTTGTTTTCTGTGCAAAAAGCAGATATGTTTAAGAACGCAATGTCGTCTACCTAGCCAACCTTGTACAAGGCCGACTTTTCGACAAATCTTAAAGCCTTGTATCTTTAATTATACTTACATAATTTTATTATTGAATGTTGAACTGCTTATATTGCATAGAATTTAATGTAAATGTTGGCGATTTCTATAGCACGATGGATTTTCCACATACATACATTGCTCGCTGAAACAAAATACTTTTAACTTGACTTTGAACTTGGATTCACTAGGGGTGAAATACCCTCCCAACATGCCACGCAACATGGAGTTTACATCGTATGCAATGCAACATACGTGCCGCGCGCATTGATATCCCGATTAGATAAAAGATACATCACTCGGACAGACGAACATACATATACAGACAGACAGACAGACAGACAGACGGCGTAGGCTTAGTAATAGGCGCATTGATACGGAACCCTAAAAATATAAGAACTTACGACACAGCAGTCTATGTATGGAAAGCGACGGAAGCCGTTTAGAAATGAATTCGTCTTAAAATTTTATAACCCCGGAAACTTAGGCCGATAAAATGAGTCATAATAAAATTCGCCTATAAACATAAATAGAGTTATAAAATATTGTGTCCACCGTCCTGCTAGTTTAGCACTTTCCTAGAACATCATAAAGTCGATTTCACACAGAAAGCCGCTTGACAAATTAGATCATGCGCTATTTTAATAGCTACTGCAACCGACCACACTGAAACGTGTTAGGTATCCGCCTAAAGTTTCTAGTCTTAGGTATAACACCCTTCCTCAAGTGCTGTTCAATCAAATATAACCAAACATTATAATATATTAAACAATTTCTTTCTTTGTCACCATTTCAAGCATTTTAATTTGAGCTTTAGAAAATAATCCAGGAAATCACTACTAAAACATTTTTAATTGGGTACATGTTGTTCCATATTTTTTTAAATTGTTTTTTTGTTTAACTGGTTGGCTACATATCACCTACTAGATCCGTGAAGTCAGCCCATAACACCTTGGTGAACTAGGAGCCATGTCAGTGCGTCTCTTCGGCCGTGCCGGCTACACTGATCTAAACGGAAAATACGAACTATTTACATTGCCGTTTCAACCGACCTTTCATTCAGTGCGGTGGTATAAGGTTTAACTCGGGCGGGTTAAACCCTACCACCTAGTAAGGTAAGAAGGGAAAGGACCAACTGTTTTACGTGGAATCCGAACCACGGTCGAGCGGTCACCCATCCAAGTAGGTACTGACCGCGCCCAGGTGTGCTGATGATCACGAGCAGTCGACCGAACGCACCACTGAGCTACCGAGGCTGACAAAAACATACTGACTTGCAGCAAACGTTCCAAATAGCTCCGGTCTATAATGAAGGCAGACACTTTTTAGGGTTCCGTATCCGTCGTACGGGACCCTATTACTAAGTCTACGCCGTCTGTCTGTCTGTCTGTCCGTCTGTCCGAGGGCTGTATCTCTTGAATGAACCGTTATAGGTAGCCCGTTGAAATATTCACAAAATATGTGTTATTTATTATGACCGATATAACAACAAATAATAAAAATAAGAGAAAGTAAAAAAATCACGGGGCCTCATACAAGAAACTAAAAAGTGTATGCGCGCCATCTACCGAAAAGAGTATGAAGCATTTTAACTAATTCATAGATGGCGTGAGTGGCGCTGACCATGACATGGCGATACGGAACCCTCGGTGCGCGAGTTTGACTCGCACTTGGCCAGTTTTTCAAGATTTATTTAAAAAATACATCAGTGATTACAGTATATTGTTCATCTATCCTATTCTTTAGAATATGTTCACAACTATTTCACTCACACTATCTAGCTAGTCTATTGGGTCAGCAATTTGGTTTTTCACATCGGCGCTGTCATGCGTGTCATGAATACATTGTATTCCTCGCTTTATAGATCTTATTTTTATTTTACTTACTCTCGGCACATGGCCATGGAAAAGAAACCTATAACAATAATCCGATAGCACTTACCCGTTTAATATACGACGTGGTAAACCATACAGACCTCAATATAATGGAAGCAGGAAAATAATGCGTATTTTTATTGTCGTTGCCATGGAAACATCGTAAAAAGGACGTAAAGAATCGAGGGTCGCATATACATTAGTAGCACTTTTCGTGATGGTAAATAATATACAGCTATAAAAACCGGCCAAGTGCGAGTCAAACTCGCGCACCGAGGGTCCCGTATCGCCATGTCACGGCTAGCGCTACTCACGCCATCTAGATGGTGTGTTATGAAATGCTTCATATTAGTTAATGTCATGCTTCATAATCTATTCGGTAGATGGCGCGCGCGCATACACTTTTTGGTTAGACAGACAGACAGACAGACAGACAGACGGCGTAGGCTTAGTAATAGGGTCCCGTAGCTGATACGATTTTTTTTATTTTTTTATCGATAGCGCGACATGTGGCATCGTTACACCTTGAAGTAGGTGTCTAACGATGCCCATGGACATTCTGTGATGCACGGGGATTGCGAATGTCATGCCGGCCTGACAGGAGCCTTTTCACGCCCCTTTTGAAAAACCCCAGGCTGTACTTGGGAGGAAATAGATGGGCAGGGAGTGCGTTCCACATTTTCCCGGTTCTGTGAATAAAAGACCTACAGAACCGGTTGGTGCGCATGCGTGGTAGGTCGATTGAATAGGGGTGCATCCCCTGCCCAGTACGCGTAGTGCGGAGGTGGAATGGGGACGACGGAATCGCGTTAAACAGCTCCTCCGAACACTCCCCATGAAATAAACGATAGAACACACTCAGGGAGCCGACGTCCCTACGGAGTTGCAGTGGTTCTAAGTCGCGGGACACCACGGGGTCACCCACCAGTCGCACGGCACGACGCTGGATTGAGTCTAGCGGCGCAAGCTGGTATTTAGCTGAGCCATCCCACAAGTGCGAGCAGTACTCCAAGCAGGACCTAACCTGTGTTTTGTACAACGTCAGTTTTTGGCCCGGCGTGAAGTACCGTCGCACCTTGTTCAGTACGCCCAGCTTTTTTGAGGCCAGCTTGGCTTTGCCCTCAATATGGCGCCGGAAGTTC
Source organism: Nematopogon swammerdamellus (assembly GCA_946902875.1). Classification (NCBI taxonomy): domain Eukaryota; kingdom Metazoa; phylum Arthropoda; class Insecta; order Lepidoptera; family Adelidae; genus Nematopogon; species Nematopogon swammerdamellus. Next base: position 13,371,537 of record OX336349.1, read on the forward strand.
AAGTCGTGCGACAGTTCGACACCGAGGACCCCGAGGTGGTCGCTTAATTTCAGCGACGTGTTTTGGAAGGAAGGAGCTGGCGTGAACGCCGTTCTCTTCGCACTGAACGCACACACTTGTGTCTTCGATGCGTTGAACACGACCAAGTTGCTCCGGCCCCATTCGGCAATATACCGGAGGGTTTGCTCGAGTTCAGACACAAGTGCTAGCCTCTTCTCGTCCACAACGTTCCGTTCGGCTGAAGGGTGACTGGTGTAGGATCCGTGTGCCGTACTGTCGTCTGCATAACAATGTATGTTGCCAAGTGACAGCATATCATTGATATGCAGAAGAAACAGCGTGGGAGACAACACAGAACCCTGCGGTACACCGGCATTCACTGACATGGCGTCCGACGAGCAGCCGTCCACGAGGACCTGAATGCTACGCCCATGTAGGAAGTCGGTGACCCAGTCACAAAGGCCAGAGGGGATTCCGTACGCCGGCAGCTTGCCCAGAAGCGCTTTATGCCAGACCCGGTCAAATGCCTTGGCAATATCGAGTCCAATTGCCAAGGATTCACCGTACCCTTCAAGCGCTTTCCCCCAAAGGTGAGTGACGTACGCTAGGAGATCACCAGCTGATCGGTTTGGCCGGAAGCTTACTTACTTTAAAAGAATAGCCCCACTGCATCTCTCCCCGTGTATGTCGTAAAAGGCGACTAAGGGATATGACTCCCTTCTTATATTACTAGGTGGTAGGATTTAACCCGCCCGGGTTGGTACCACCGCACTGAATGAAACGTCGGTCGAAACGGCTATGTAAATAGTTTGTGTTTTCCGTCCAGTTCAGTGTAGCCGGCACGACCGAAGGGAAGGCTGACGTGGCACCAAGTTCACCCGGTGTTATGGGCTGACATCACGGATGTTGTAGGCGATGTAGCCAACCGTGTCAGTTTCCATAAAAAAAAAAAAAAAAAAAAGCCGTATTGCCGATCGCTGATGAGATTATTTGTCTCTAGGTACGTCATGAGCTGCGTATTGATAACGCGCTCCATCACCTTGCAGAGGAGGGAGGTGATTGCTATAGGTCGGTAGTTTGACGGGTCAGAGCGATCGCCCTTTTTTGGGACAGGCTGAACGAAAGCTGATTTCCAAGCTGCCGGCACGCGGCCAGTTGTGTACGAGAGGCGAAAGAGGCGCGTCAGTACTGGAGCCAGCTCGGGAGCACACCTCTTCAACACCAATGCAGGCACTCTGTCCGGCCCACTCGCTTTCCTGGGGTCTAGGGCAAGAAGCTCCTTCCGCACAGTTCTCTGTCGGAACTGTACTTCTGGCATGGAGTTCTCACACCTAGGTATGGATGGAGGAGAAGCTCCCCCATCATCCAGGTGGGAATTCCCCGCAAAAAGAGATACCAGGAGGTCGGCTTTATCTTTTGCGGAGTGAGCGAGTGATCCTCCAGTGCGCTGCAGAGGTGGAAGTGAGGAGCGGCAGAAATTCGACTCGACAGATTTGGCGAGAGACCAGAACTCACGGCTCCCAGTTGGGTGCCGGTTCAGCCTATCGCCAATTCTGCCGATATGCTCGAATTTAGCCCTGGCGATAGCCCTCTTGCAGGATCTGGAGAGGCGGTTGTAGTTCTTCTTCAATTCGGAGATATTTGGATCTCGTCTGGTACGAGCACGTGACCATGCTCGATATGCCGCAGCTTTAGCCGCGGCAGCATCGGCACACTCCCGGCTGTACCAAGGTTGGCTCTTACCTCCGAGGCGAAGGGTGGCATTGGGAATAAACATTTCCATTCCACCCAAAATCACCTCGGCTACGGTATTGGCGCATTCCGACGGATCGTCCGAATTGAAGCATAGCTCTCTCCAAGGGAAGGATGCAAAATGCTCTCGCATTCCATCCCAATCTGCCGACGCGTAGTGCCAAATTTGACGTGCTCCCTCAGTACGTGTCTGAGGGGGCGACGAAGGCACTGTAGATCCCACTAGGCAATGGTCGGAGGAGCCAAGAGGAGCGCTCACTGTTACCTTATACCCAGCAGGATTAGACGTCAGCAGAAGATCCAGCAAAGAGGGTGTATGACCGTCTATATCTGGTATTCTGGTAGGTTGATCTACCAGTTGAGACAGATCATAGAGATCAGTTGAGTCAGGGCGAAGTCGTAAGCGGCTCTCCCCGCGAAATCGGTTCTGTTGGAGCCAAGCCACACCTCGTGGTGGGCATTAAAGTCTCCAACGAGTACCATATCCGCTGTAGGGAACCGCTCTTGGACTTCGTCTGCCGCTCTACTCAGGTACTCAAATAGGCGAGCTGTCTCCGCATCACCTGAGTTCGACCTGTAGACGCAGGCGTACACGCGCGATTCCGACCCCAGATCCACGTGGACCCAGAGTACTGAAAACGCGAGGTCTTCTTGACAGCGCAGGCGTCGACAGCAAATATCCGCCCTAGCAAACAAGCATACCCCGGCACGGGAACGGAAGGCTTCTTCCAGGGTGTACCCGGGGTAGTGCAGGTACGACGTGTCGGCTGGGCGAGATATTTGCGTCTCCGTCAGAAATAACAAAGCCGGCTTTGCTGTCTCCAAATGGTGGTGGACGGCATCCAAATTGGAGTGCAATCCCCGCACATTTGTTACGTCCACGCTGAAATGTGTGGGGTTGTGCACCGCTGAGCATAAGTTTTTTCTTTTAATTTGTGCTGCCATTATTGAAGGGGGGAGAGAAAGCATTGAAAGGCGGCTGCGACGATTTACGGGCAAAGCGTGGATCGTGGCTTCATCACTATCTGCTCAGGATAGTGGAGCGCCGACACGATAGACGGAAGGGCCCCCGGTTCCCCTCGGAAGTGGCCGCCGGGACCCCTACTACCGGTCACCAACCGGCACGACGGGCCACTCCGAGATTATGCGCCGGTTGACCAGGGCAGCCTCTCGCGCTGGTTAGGCGCGATTGGGCCCCTATACTACCCGGCGGGCGGCCAGCGGGACAGCCGTTTCACCGGGTCTCCCTGGCCATCGTGTCGATGCACTACCCCTGGGCAGTGATTCGGCTTTAGAGCCACTGGCCCACTCCTCGTCACAGCCAGCCCCTCCTGCTACTGGGTCCCCGGGATGTACACCGGAACGCAGAGAACTGTTATGGCGGTGTAATTGTTCCCGGGGTGTGGTGGCGAACCCAGGCGATCCGAAGATCTCCCACACGCTTTTGCTGTTCATTTAGCACCACCCAGGAGGCACGTGTGACTTAAGGACCTTAAGGTGTCACGAAACCCTAAAAAATGTGTGTAAAGTTTATTTTTAAACGGTTTTATTTAGCTTGACTCCGTATATTTGTTTGTTTGTTTGTTACTATCTTTGTTTCAAATCTTGCGACAATTTTTTCAACTACTTCTACTGAACCGATTTTTATGAAACTTTGCACACACATTGAGTTCTCGTGACAATACAATAATATGATAATTTCAACTTGGTAACGAGGGTCTGATGATGGAGTCAGGAGGTGGCCAGTGGAACTCTTCAACCGTTACTAGTAACACCCTCGAGTTTGGGCTCATTTGGTTGGTTTGGACGAGTGTCCCATACTTCTACCAATACACTTGGTGACGAGGGTCTGATGATGGAGTCAGGAGGTGTACAGTGGAACTCTTCAACCGTTACTAGTAACCCCCTCGAATTTGGGCTCATATGGTTTGTTTGGACGAGTGTCCCATACTTCTACCAATACACTTGGTGACGAGGGTCTGATGATGGAGTCAGGAGGTGTACAGTGGAACTCTTCAACCGTTACTAGTAACCCCCTCGAGTTTGGGCTCATTTGGTTGGTTTGGATGAGTGTCCCATACTTCTACCAATACACTTGGTGACGAGGGTCTGATGATGGAGTCAGGAGGTGTACAGTGGAACTCTTCAACCGTTACTAGTAACCCCCTCGAGTTTGGGCTCATTTGGTTGGTTTGGACGAGTGACTCATACTTCTACCAATACACTTGGTGACGAGGGTCTGATGATGGAGTCAGGATGTGTACAGTGGAACTCTTCAACCGTTACTAGTAACCCCCTCGAGTTTGGGCTCATTTGGTTGGTTTGGACAAGTGTCCCATACTTCTATCAATACACTTGGTGACGAGGGTCTGATGATGGAGTCAGGGGGTGTACAGTGGAACTCTTCAACCGTTACTAGTAAGCCCCTCGAGTTTGCGCTCATTTGGGTTGTTTGGACGAGTGTCCCATACTTCTACCAATACACTTGGTGACGAGGGTCTGATGATGGAGTCAGGAGGTGTACAGTGGAACTCTTCAACCGTTACTAGTAACCCCCTCGTGTTTGGGCTCATTTGGTTGGTTTGGACGAGTGACTCATACTTCTACCAATACACTTGGTGACGAGGGTCTGATGATGGAGTCAGGAGGTGTACAGTGGAACTCTTCAACCGTTACTAGTAACCCCCTCGAGTTTGGGCTCATTTGGTTGGTTTGGACGAGTGTCCCATACTTCTACCAATACACTTGGTGACGAGGGTCTGATAATGGAGTCAGGAGGTGTACAGTGGAACTCTTCAACCGTTACTAGTAACCCCCTCGAGTTTGGGCTCATATGGTTGGTTTGGACGAGTGTCCCATACTTCTACCAATATACTTGGTGACGAGGGTCTGATGATGGAGTCAGGAGGTGTACAGTAGAACTCTCCAACCGTTACTAGTAGCCCCCTCGAGTTTGGGCTCATATGGTTGGTTTGGACGAGTGTCCCATACTTCTACCAATACACTTGGTGACGAGGGTCTGATGATGGAGTCAGGAGGTGTACAGTGGAACTGTTCAACCGTTACTAGTAACCCCCTCGAGTTTGGGCTCATATGGTTGGTTTGGACAAGTGTCCCATACTTCTATCAATACACTTGGTGACGAGGGTCTGATGATGGAGTCAGGGGGTGTACAGTGGAACTCTTCAACCGTTACTAGTAAGCCCCTCGAGTTTGCGCTCATTTGGTTTGTTTGGACAAGTGTCCCATACTTCTACCAATACACTTGGTGACGAGGGTCTGATGATGGAGTCAGGAGGTGTACAGTGGAACTCTTCAACCGTTACTAGTAACCCCCTCGAGTTTGGGCTCATTTGGTTGGTTTGGACGAGTGACTCATACTTCTACCAATACACTTGGTGACGAGGGTCTGATGATGGAGTCAGGATGTGTACAGTGGAACTCTTCAACCGTTACTAGTAACCCCCTCGAGTTTGGGCTCATTTGGTTTGTTTGGACGAGTGTCCCATACTTCTACCAATACACTTGGTGGCGAGGGTCTAATGATGGATTCAGGAGGTGGACAGTGGAACTCTTCAACTGGTACTAGTAACCCTCTCGAATTTGGGCTCATTTGGTTGGTTTGGACGAGTGTCCCATACTTCTACACTTGGTGACGAGGATCTGATTATGGAGGCAGGAGGTGGACTGTTGAACTTAAATAAAACAAAAATTATGATCAGGATATTTTTTTGAATCCACCCAAGTTAAGGTTTTTGTATTGTCCCGAGAACTGTGTGGCGTTAGGGTGGCTAAAAATGATACGTGGTTAGCGATACACCACCCAAGTCAACGTTTGAAACGTGCCGAGGACTGTGGCATTAGGGTGGATAAAATTATACGTCGTTAACGTTTCAACTTCAAGGCTGGGCACACCTTGTTGTATGAGAGCCTTGCCCCTCTACATGGACCTCTGGGGGGGTCGACTGTTATTGGTCCAGTACTCGTGGGAACAACATGAAAGAAAAAAATTATAAAAAAAATCAAACTAAAAACGAGTAAATAAAAAAATAGGTAAAAAAACTTTTAAGTTAAACGGTTTTATTAAAAAAAAACAGCTGCACAAAAAACTAGAAAAAAAAATCAGCTATACAAAAACTAGAAAATAATAAGGACACAAACCTTGGCCTTTTTAAGATTTTACGTCTGGGTAAGAAATTGTGCAATACTAGCGTGCTGTGTTCTCATGTCGGATGCCAAAGGGCACTTTGTGTCGCTGCGTCAGCGGAATAAGTAATAAATTGAGACTTTTAACAGACTAATATAAAAACGTGGGGCGTATAATATACGTAATAACATGCGCCCCACGTTTTTATATTAGTCTGTTAAAAGTCTCAATTTATTACTTATTCCGCTGACGCAGCGACACAAAGTGCCCTTTGGCGTCCGACATGAGAACACAGCACGCTAGTATTGCACAATTTCTTACCCAGACGTAAAATCTTAAAAAGGCCAAGGTTTGTGTCCTTATTATTTTCTAGTTTTTGTATAGCTGATTTTTTTTTCTAGTTTTTTGTGCAGCTGTTTTTTTTTAATAAAACCGTTTAACTTAAAAGTTTTTTTACCTATTTTTTTATGTTTTTATATGTATTTGATCTGAAAAGTGTTCAATTACCTAGTTACCTAGTAGATATACTTACATCTTACATACAGCTTGTCATCTTACATACAGCATAAGGATACGATGTCGTGCTAAAGGGCGACAGGATAGCCACCTCTCACTTTGGCACGGTCCTTCCACCGAGTCATGCAACAGGTGGCTCTTCGTTTCTTACTTGCTGCTTGATATAGTTATCTTGTCCGATTTTTTGGTGGTGGTCGGTGTTGTGCTTTAATTCACAATAGTACCTGCAGCACTACTCTGATTCGTCTGAGTTAAGTACTCGTGTGTGTGAACACACACTGTATTGACTGAAAAACCAAAGGTTTACTAAAAACAGTAAACAGTTTTTTTTTTTTTGTGGAAACTGACACGGTTCGCTACATCACCTACAACATCCGTGATGTCAGCCCATAACACCGAGTGAACTTGGTACCACGTCAGTGCTTCCCTTCGGTCGTGCCGGCTACACTGAACTGGACGAAAAACACAAACTATTTACATAGCCGTTTCGACCGACCTTTCATTCAGTGCGGCGGTACCATCCCGGGCGGGTTAAAGTTAAACCCTACCACCTAATAATATAAGAAGGGAGTCATATCCCTTAGTCGCCTTTTACGATATACACGGGGAGAGATGCAGTGGGGCTATTATTTTAAAGTACCGGCGCCACACGGTACGTAATAGGTATAACGTACCGTGTTATTAAAGTTTCAATATATTCGCGGTGCTGTGGTTATTTTAAATATTCTTGAAACTTCAAACAGATTATTCATATGAAACTAAAACAAATCAAACAATATTTATCTACTTGGGTGGTTTTTTACTAAAAAAAAATTCCACGCCACCGACTTCAGCTGAACTATGTATGTATTGGTAGGTGCTAGTAGGCATGTAGGTATGTAATACAGAGTATGTAGGACTAAGAGTTCTTTGTAATTCGCCGTCACATCGTTAAGCGTGTGCTTTCCCTCGGTTATCGAATATAATTTTTCATCGATCATCTCGTTCGTTAACGTCTCGGTCAGTCAATTTGAATAATGTTCGATGCGCGCGCAGCATGGCTGCTCCCAACAAGATGGCCGACTTCAAAATTAATTGCTTTGATAAATAAAAACAGATAGGGATTTCGTTAGTCATGGCGTTCTAAACAAACACGGGTTGTGTATATGTTTTTTTTTTAATAATGTTTGTTAATGGTAATGGTTCTCCAGGATGACAGGTGGATATTTCGATGCAGTAACGACCCGGGACGCATAACGTAATAACATGTATTACATATTTTAATTTTATGTAAGTAATGTGGAAAATTGACTGGTCGAGCGAGCGCATTTCTTATATATGTACATACTAACTTTTTTCTCGCGACTTCGCTCGCGGCACTGTGGGTTGCAATTTGCGGCAATTTGAGTCAACGCAATATATTCTCTCTCTCTCTCTCCCTTCCTCCCTCCCTCCCTCCCTCCCTCTCCTCTCTCTCCCTCCCTCCCTCCCTCCCTCTCCTCTCTCCCTCCCTCCCTCCCTCCTTCTCTCTCCTTCTCTCTCTCCCTCTCTCTTAAGGGATGAATTTTCCAAAACGCTGATACAACTGACTTTTATTTATAAACAGAAGCCTAAACACAAATTTTCATAACTCTAACTTAAAAAAATACGAATTTCAGAATACAATTTTAATCCCATATTTAATCCTCTTAGGGGATGGATTTGCAAAAATACTTTCTTAGTGCTCACCTACGTTATAAGAAACTCCTTGCAAAGTTTCACACTTCTAGCTAGACCCACCACAGGTTTAAGCTGTGCGTTGTCAGTTTGAAAATAGAGAAAAATTTGCGTATAGGTTTCCTTTTATTAATCGTTGAAGTCCTTTCAAGGAAGTAAAATATTTATAGATTTGTAAAGATTGATTCCAAAGCCGTTAACGGCGTTATACTGTCGGTGTGTATCGGAATTCGAACCGCCAACCTGGACAAGATTTGTGCCCACTCTCAAGTAATAAATAGAATTAACGTCGATATGTAAAATTAAACATTCTAGTCAATATTATTTCTCAACTTTTGAAGAAGAACGAGCACTAAATTTTCATAAGGTCAAAGGCATAACTTCAAGATTAGCATATAAATAGAAAATGTTCTTCTCCACATGCGCTGCTACGCTGCGCCGCCGTATCGGAGTCTCCACTTATTTCTCTCCGGAACATGCAAATATATACCTAGAAGAGGCATCATCTTGTCGAGGAGATGAAAGAAAGAGGAAATTTTAAATATATTAGTAAGTAAATATATTTTGTACCGTGTGAGGCCGGTACTTTAAAAGAATAGCCCAACTGCATCTCTCCCCGTGTATGTCGTATAAGGCGACTAAGGGATATGACTCCCTTCTTATATTACTAGGTGGTAGGGTTTAATCCGCCTGGGTTGGTACCACCGCACTGAATGAAAGGTCGGTCGAAACGGCTATGTAAATAGTTTAGTGTTTTCCGTCCAGTTCAGTGTGTAGCCGACACGACCGAAGGGAAGCACTGACGTGGCACCAAGTTTACCCGGTGTTATGGCCTGACATCACGGATGTTGTAGGTGATGTAGCCAACCGTGTAAGTTTCCATAAAAAAAAAAAAATATTTATGCAGGTTGATTCAACAAAAGTGAAACACAACTGAACAACTAACTATAGCCTTGATTTTTTTTTTCAAATGAAAAAAACAATTATCCCCATTATCCCCCATATTTTTTCGCATTTTCCGCCTCAAAAATATATGGGAATCGTGCATTTTTTTGTTATTTGGAAAAATTCTAAAACATAAGGTTGTTCATATGAGTTGCAAAATCAACCCTTAAAATATACGTACCAATCTAGTCAATGTTGTACCAACCTGTATATCTGCCACACTTGTTTATTCACCCACATAAGTATCTTCTGCCTTCGTGCCGCCAATGTGGTTCATACAGACCAAATGTTGGTAATAAGGTAAAATGTATGCAATGTTTGACAATCACCTTTCTGTTTATTTTTATTTCTACGCTCGCGCTCTCGGGAGAATAATTTGCAGGCGTGCTTGTTTATAACGAGACTGAAGCTTTATAGATGCGGCATAGTATAAAATACCGCATACTGAATTATTCTTTCGCGGCAGATCTGGTAGCTTCGTGTTATAAAAAATTATTGAAATTGTTAATTCTAGACTTGGGCGGAAATATATGGGCGGTTGAGCGTTTCACAGATTACCAGTTCTGTGGACGAAAGATTAGATACGTAATTTTGTCATTATCTAAAATTGCAGAGCCGAATCTGCATAGTACTAGTACTAGTACATACTTCTGGAATGATTTTCTGTCACATTTTCTTTATACAGTACGCTTAACCTTTTTTTTTATGAAACCTGACATGGTTGTCTGCATTACCTACTTACTACAGAAGTGATGTCAGGGCATCACATCTTGGAGAACTAGGTTCCATGTCAGCGCTTGCTTCCCATTGGTCGTGCTGGGTACTGGAACTGGACGGAAAACACTAACTATTTTCATAGTCGTTTCGACCGACCTTCATTCAGTGCGGTGGTATTAAACCGGCCGGATTAAACCGTACTATAACCTAGTAAGGTAAGGGAAGGGGCCTACAGTTTTACGTGTAAAACATTTCCTTTCTTCTCTCTTCTCCTATATTTCTATCTCTGTCGCACAAAGCAATTTGAATAAGATTATATCACGGATTCAGAAACCTGTATGTCAGCCCGATGCCAAACTTGTCATTGTAATGTAGGTCTTCGTGCTTGAAAATAAGGTGCAAAATGTATTAACGGATCCTTACAATGGTAACGACACCGCTAGCAGGCCGCATGAGTAATTTCTCGTTAGTCTTTCTTGTAGGGTACCGTGTCCGCTCTAGATTTTGTCTTTTATTAAATTAGATTATTTAAAATTTTTGAAATGTAGAAAAAATGTGAGGCGAATATTTTCCCAACAATTGACAATTCTTTTGATGCTATTGTACCATGTTTTAAAAATTACATTGACAAGTTTATTAACGCTAATTTAAGTAGATAGTAGTAGTATTAGGTAAGTGTAGTAGTAGTCTATAAGCATAAGATAACTTAATTGTTTTTGTCTTTTATCTGGTTCTGTACAGCCCTTGTCATTGTTTCCATTGTGTTTAATTGTTTTTCATTGTTGTTACATTTCGAAAGATAACGAATTCAAGTGCAACATTTATTTGCCTAGGTACGAATGATAATAATAAACCAAAACCAAACCAAACCTAATCCACCACGGTTCGCTGATCCATCGCCCGCGTCTGCCGGTGAGGATGACGAACCAGGGACACGCCCCGCCACACCAACTACGACGGGACGAAGTCCGCCACCGATTAGCTTGAGGCTATCGCTGGTGGTGGTGGCCTACGTGTCTAGTACCACCACCCATCGCTCGAAGCTAGTCTCGCGTCGTCCCGGAGAGCTCCGTAGCCACGGCCTGCACCCGCCGCCGCCGGCGTGCTTGGAGGCCTGCCTTCCGCCGCCGGCGGCGGTAAAACCATTTTATTGTGCATAGATAGGTAGGAGTTGTTTTTATATTAATTTCATGTATAGGTACTTGTACATAAAATGTGATAATAAAGACATAAAAAAAATAAAACCAAAACCAAACCAAACCTAATATGAATATGTTAAATTTTTTTTGTCTTATTTGGTATGAATAAATTATTAATCCATACGATAATTTCGTCGAATAATCCAGTACAATTTCTTTTTTCATATGCACTTTCATCTCAGCATTTTATTCAGAACTTACGTGCAGTAAGTAATACATAACTAATCATTACTACGTAAAGTTCACAACATTTACGGAAAAATAGGGATTTCACTAAGTATGTTTAAGCGCAAAAGACGTGCCCTACGTAGGCCCTCTAATCATATAGGTAGGTAATATTGCATCCGTTAAGCTAAAGTTTTAATTTAATTACTGCAAATAATAAAACATGTAAATTGTATATACTCCGAAACCCTATCTTTGCGTTAAGAACCGCTTTTGTTAATAAACACAGCATCATTTTGTATTTTCCACTGCCAATATTCTACCTCTTCATCAAAACACTAAGAGTTAAACCCAAACAAACACTGTGTGCACTTACGTCCTTCTTCCGCGCGTGCCATCGCATCTTGTTAGTGCAGCCTTCAGCCTCCTACAGTTTAGAGGCCATATAGCGCTATCCCGCTCACTCCTGCGAAAGCTCTGATAGCTTCGTCTCGCTTTTACGTTGCAACAACTCTCGTTAAAAGCTCTTAACGAGAGACGAAGTTAAGCACGCGCCGCCCAGTGGCGCACAAACTGTTTTATTATTTCAATAAAATGGTAGGAAGGAGAAAGTAATTAGGTATCAAATCGAATTTCAGCTTAGATAATTTTGAAGGAAGATGAGGATTTTATTATCTACTATTATGTTTTTATTTGGTTAAGAAAACCAACGTTCACATAACAACAAGCAAATAATAATATCGTAATGCTGATTAAAAGTTTCCATAAATAAAGTTATGATAAATTTAAAACAAGTTTTGTTAAGACTGTATCATTACTACAGAACAAGAAACAAAGAACAAATCTAATACAAACGTAAGTACCTACTACTAATAAATTACAATAATTTTCTATTTGAACGCACATTGAATGACATGAAATGAAGGGAAGTACTGACATGGCACCTAGTTCACCCTGTGTTATGGGCTGACATCACGGATGTTGTAGGTGATGTAGCCAACCGTGTCAGGTTCCAAAAAAAAAAAAAAAAACATTGAATATTTTTTATGGAAACTGACACGGTTGGCCACTTCACTACATCCTACATCTACATCCGTGATGTCATCCCATAATACCTTGGTGAACTAGGTGCCATTTCAGTGCTCCCCTTCGGTCGTGCCGGCTACACTGAACTGGGCTGAAAATACGAACCATTTAAATAGCCATTTCAACCGACCTTTCATTCAGTGCGGTGGTAAAACCCGGACGAGTTAAACCCTACCACCTAGGAAGGTAAGAAGGGAAGGGACCTACAGTTTTACGTTACCTTATACAATTTACTAAATCATTCGTACGATTCAACTCTACCTACTAGTACCTACTACCACTTTGATTCAACATGTGTTTATAATCCTCGTCCACGTTTTTTGAACCTCAGCCATCGTTGGGTTTTGGCTGGACAATCTTCATCATCCCCGCCCAAGATCACCTTGGGAGAGAGGGTAGATGTTGTAGATATTAGTGGTAGATGTTAGTCATCAGTGGTGTGATTGTTGTTTCCTTGTAATTCTTCCAAATAGCCGGTCATAAATTTTGTCATTATATTGCATGTATGTATAGCAGCTTGTTGTTGTAAAATTTCAATTTTGATATCCGCTTTTAAATCCGAAATGTATTTGTCTATAGATCTGCCAACAATTCCTGTAGTTCCAATCACTATTGGTATAATTTTTGCTTTCGTTTTCCATAACCTTTCAATTTCAATTCTGAGTGCATAATATTTGGTAAGCTTTTCTGTCTCTTTTTTTATAACATTATAATCGGAGGGCACTGTAACATCTATGAGGAAAGTTCTATTATTAATTTTATCAGTATATATTATGTCCGGTCTATTATTCGGTAGAGGATAGTCGGTGAGAACTGGAATTTCCCACATTATTTTTGCACTGGAGTTTTCTTTGACATGTGGTTCACTAAGGGGGCACTTCCACCACATAGTTGTTGTCTCAATGTTATGTTTTTTGTTGAGGCACCAATATACATATTTTACCAGATGGTTATGTCTTTTTAGGTATAGTGGCTGGACAAGAACTTTGCAGCCAGAAACGATATGCATTGAAGTTTCATCTTTTTCATTGCAGAGTCTACACTTCCCATCTGTTGCTTTTTTTATAATATCCCTTTCAAATTGTCGTGTTGTTATAGCTTGATCTTGTATTGCAAATAATTGTGATTCTAATTTTGCAGTAATTGGTTTTTTTTTAAGCCATTGGAAACTTTTTATATAATTTATGTTCTGATTAAACAATACTTTATTTATTAATTGCCCATGCATTGGTTTATTTTTCCACATCTCGATGTTATTTTTTATTTGTTTCGTCAGTATGTTTCCAGAAAAGCCATTAATATTTAACTCAAGTTTGAATTGTACACTTTCCTTTTCTATGCTATGTAGTAATTTACATGTGTCGTGATTTTTTATAGTTTCTTTCACTTTGTCTTGATTTTCGTTGTTTAAATATTCATCGAAGTTCATAACAGTTCTTTTGTACAGATTTTCTATGTTTAATAATCCTCTTCCACCTGAATCAATTGGTAAATATAATCTTTCTCTGTCAGCATTTTTTTGATGCACATTGTAGATTTGTAGCATTTTTCTTGTTTTTCGATCTAACTTAATCATGTCACTGACATTATAATTAATTACATTGAATGCGTAAAGAAGTACCGGAACGGCGTAGCTGTTTATCGCTTTGATTATGTTTCTGCTGTTTAGTTTTGTTTTGAGGAGTTTTTTAATTCTATGTGTGTATTCTTGCCTCCTATTATTAATAATTTCTTGGTGATTTATTTTTCCGTCTTCTTCAATTCCTAAATATTTGTACTTCTTTTTTATATTAAGGGATTCAAATGAGTTCCCATCTAACAGTATGTGAGCATCACCTGCTGTATGGATTCTTTTTCCAGCTTTCAGTTCTAGTATATTACATTTTTCTAATCCAAATTCCATGCCAATATTATTTGTAAAAATTTCCACTGTATCGATCAATACTGCCAGATGGTTTTTGCTTTGTGCATATAATTTTATGTCATCCATATACAGTAAATGATTAATCTTTTCTCCATTTTTCATTGTATATGTAGCTCTATTATATCGGTTGAGCATTGTTGAAAGCGGATTTAGGCATAAACAGAAAATCAGTGGTGATAGGGAATCTCCCTGATAAATTCCTCTTTTTATTCGTATTGAATGTGTTGTTACTGTACAATTAGTACCAGATGCAGTCATTATAATTTGCCATTTTTGCATTGCTCTCTGTATGAAATTTATTATTACGTCTGGGCATTTGTATATTTTAAGTATGTGTATTATCCAAACATGGGGAACAGAGTCATATGCTTTTTTATAATCAATCCACGCCATGTTTAAATTTTTCTTGTTGATGTGTGAATCCTCTAATATGGATTTGTTCAATATAAGGTGATCTTTGCAACCTCTGGAAATACGTTTGCAACCTCTTTGGAATGGCGTTATGAATGAATTTATTTCACAGTATCTATACAGTTCTTCATTTATAATACTAGTTAGTAATTTGTACATAGTAGGTAGACACGCAATTGGTCGCCAATTTTTCGGATTCTTTGTGTCTGAATTTTTTGGTAGAAGAGTTACTTTTCCTGTTACAAACCAATCATCAATATTCTCTTCGTCTCGTAAAATCCTATTGAAGCTTTCCATAATATATATGTGTGCACCTGTAAGGTATTTTAGATAATAATTTTGAACTTTGTCATTTCCAGGTGATTTCCAATTAGATAGTTTTTTTATTTATTATAATAAGATTTATGTATATAATAATAAATATTTAATTCATAACCATATATGGAATCTAGCGAGAGCCTAGTCGATACCCACTCACTCCTCTGTTGTGCGGCGATCGCCGCATGTCGAATGGCCGGTGTCAAATTCGAAAACAACAACCGCGCGAGACACACAGGCCCAACGTTGGCGGTCCCCGCTTGGCAGAGGAGAATACAGAAACGTATCGACGAGGCACGGGTCCTCATAGGGAAGCTTTGCTGCTTCAGGTCAGGAAATATGCGACCAAAAATTATGCGGTTCGTGACTAAAGTTCTAAAAGGGGTTGTAATAAGGCCCTCCCATCCCAACTTCAAGTCAGTGGTCACGGAGCGCATAGACGACCTGAAGCAGCGGATCAGCGCGTGGGCAAAGCGTATCCGCCGCTATAGAGAGCGTGTCGATCGATATCAACTGAATCGCCAGTTCCAGAGTGACCAAAGGCGGGTGTATAGAAACTGGGAGCAGCCTAAACAGCTAGTGGCAGATGAGGCTAAACCTACCAAAGCAGAAAATTATCAATTCTGGAGTAAAATATGGTCAGAGCCCGTCTGCCACGTCGAAGGTGAATGGATGAGGACTGTCGAGCGAGCATGTCAAGACATAGAGCCGATGGAGCCAGTGAACTTGACAGAGCTTGATGTTAGTTCGGCAATCCGTCGTGCCCACAATTGGAAGTCTCCCGGGGCCGACGGACTGCACAACTTCTGGCTCAAATGGCTTACTTGCTGCCATGCTCGCTTGGCAATTCAATACCAAGAAGCCATAGACCAACGAGCGCTACCAGAGTTCATGACCACAGGAATCACCCACCTGCTCCATAAAACCGGTAGTACCGCGGATCCAAAAAATTACAGACCAATTACATGTTTGCCTACTATCTATAAACTACTGACATCCATTCTGACAAACAAAATAAATGTTCACGACCGCCAAAATAACATCATGTCGGCTACTCAGAATGGATGTCGGGCTGGATCCCGCGGTACTAAGGAGCTTCTTCTCATAGATGCGACTATTTTCCAGCAGGTTCGCCGCAGCAGAAAGAATCTGTCCGCCACCTGGATTGATTATAAAAAGGCATTTGATTCTGTACCCCACACATGGCTCAAGAAAGTTTTACTAATATACAAAGTTGATGAAAACATCTGTCAATTCCTGAGTGCATGTATGGAACAATGGAAAACAGTTCTCAGCCTTCCAGGTGAAAGACAGCTTTCTGATGTGGACGACTGCATTCATATACGGCGGGGCATCTTCCAGGGTGACAGCCTGAGCCCGCTTTGGTTCTGCTTAGCTCTGAACCCTCTCAGTTCGCTTCTGGAGGATTCGGGACTGGGCTACTTTCTGCGGAGAGGGAGCCACTCGATTTCTCACTTGTTCTATATGGATGACCTAAAAATACTGGCTAGTTCGGACTCTGAGCTGATGTCGATGCTGAAGACAACTGAAAATTTCAGCACGGACATTGGAATGGAGTTCGGAATAGACAAGTGTGCGAGCATCCATATAAAACGAGGGAGGGTCATGGCCTCCGACGGGATTCAACTCTCGGAGTCGGTGAACATTCGAGCCCTCTCTGACGAAGAAACCTACAAATATTTGGGTATGCAGGAGTGCCTTGGTATCAAGGATACGGTCATGAAACAACATGCAAAGGCTAAATTCTATCACCGTCTCACAATAGTACTGAAAAGTCTATTGTCGGGCGGTAATAAAATCAGAGCCTACAACGGTTGGGTCATGCCCGTTCTTATATACACCTTTGGCATACTCAAATGGTCTCAGACTGAGCTGGACGCCCTGGACAGAAAGGTCAGAACGCTGATGACGACGTCCCGGATGCATCACCCACGATCATCGGTCATGAGATTGTATATCCCGCGGAAGTGTGGGGGTAGAGGTATGCTAAATGCCAAAAACCTACACAACCGCGAGGTATGCAATCTCCGTCAGTATTTTATGGAAAAGACTGATGTTTGTGAGATGCACCGCGATGTCGTCGTCAGTGATAAAGGCCTTACCCCGTTGGACATGGGAAAAGAGGACTGGCGGAAGCCACTTGTACTGAGCACCGAGGACCGCCTGGAAGTATGGAAAGGCAAGGCGCTGCACGGTAGGTACTTCCGGTCTCTCACGGGGCCGGATGTAGATCAACTCGCCTCCGTGCACTGGCTACGCTTCGGGGACCTCTTTGGGGAAACCGAGGGTTTTGTCTGTGCAATACAAGACGAAGTTGTCAAGACCAACAATTACAGGAGATTCATTATGAAGGATGGCACCATTGACATCTGCCGCGCCTGCCACAAACCTGGCGAATCCCTCAGACATGTAATCTCCGGTTGTTCGCAACTTGCCAACTCCGAGTATTTGCACAGGCACAACCTAGTAGCCAGGATCATCCATCAGCAACTTGCTTTGAAGTTCAACCTTGTCGGCTCGGAGGTGCCTTACTACAAGTATAACCCACAGCCAGTTCTCGAAAATGCTCACATCACGCTCTACTGGGACCGGTCGATTATCACTGATAGGACTATTATGGCTAATAGACCTGACATAGTAATCATCGACCGGGAGGCGCGGCGCGCAGCGCTCGTCGACATCACGGTGCCGCATGACGAGAACCTTGTGAAGGCAGAAAAAGACAAGATGTTAAAATACATCGATCTGTCTCATGAGGTTACCGACATGTGGCCCGTGGACTCGACGATCGTTGTGCCCATAGTCGTGTCTGCGCATGGGCTGATAGCGAAGAGCCTCGACCATCATCTCAAGAGGCTCTCACTAGAGCCACTTGCTTGGATCAAGGGTCAGATGCAGAAGGCGGTCTTGCTCGACACCGCTCGAATTGTCCGAAGGTTTCTCTCTCTCGGGTCCGACCATCGGTAGCCTGGGTTCGCCCCGCCGCCGGTGGTGGAAATTCCATTTTGTTATTTTATATTAATTTTAGATTTAAGTTTTTTATGTAAAATTAATATAAAAAAGAAATGTGTCAATAAACGAATAAAAAATATTTAATTAGATAATTAAATAATAATATTATAACAAAATAAATAAGGGGTATTTATAAATAGAATAGGTATCACAACGCATAAAATAATATTTCCATCATTTAAATAAAGTTTGGGAAACTCTGATACTACCGCCGCCGCCGCGCCACTCCGTGTCCGTGAAGCATGCGGCTACTGCTGTCCCATTCACACCTTTTTCTGTTCGCATATGTACGTCACGCTCGCACGTACAGCGCTTATACCTGTTGATCGGAAATGGAGGCAATGCCCCTCGCGCGTTTGAACTTGGAACAATCGAATAAAATCGATCGTTTGAAGAAAACGTTCGCTTTTTTCTTAAAGTGCTTTGTAAGTTGGATTCTAGTGATTAAAGAGTTTGATCCTTTGATAAACATTTAAAAATGATTGCAATAACGTGTTGGTTTCGTTATTTATTAGTGGTTTTTGTTAGATCTACCTACTCACGAAATTCAGAAAAGGTTCATCTCACAACACAGAACAATTATCTTAAATGGAAAACGATCACAAGCTTTGAAGCACCGTGGTCGTACCTACTCTTGATATAATAGAGCTTTAATGTTTCAGTAAATGCGTTATTTTAGTCAGTCATTGTCCTATCAAACACGCGTCTTTACTATACGTAGCGTATCAATGATATACGTGTAAAAGGAGTAGATACGTTGTCTACACGACATTCGGTTTTTACAAATGGCACTTTCTTGAATATTGCAAGAGGAAGTAGGACGACGTGTCTGGTGTTGAGAACAAAAAAGAGATAAGTATCCGTTCAGGTGGGGCTTTTGCCCTGGTTTTAAAGTACCACTTGCGGAGCTCAGACAACATATCTACCTATTTTAAACATATTATCATTGCGTAACTTGATTTAATCATTCCTCATTACTTCATTAGTATTCACCTACCTAGATTTTGGTGACCACTGAAGCTTGGTATGGGCTTGAATAAATAAATAAATAAATACTTATAAATTATTAGATAAATAATGTGTGTTAATGAATGTTCATTAACATACATTTTAAATTTTAACAAAAATGTCTTCCGCTTCTCGGCGAACTACAATCAAGTGGGTTAAACTCGTAGGTGCCAGCCAGACTTGTAGCCCTCTTCAGCCAAACGAACGTTGTCTGGAGAGGCTTGTCCAAAAGCCTCTTGACTGAGTAGAGACGTGGCGGGCGGCAACACTTGTAGATACTTCTAAAATTACGTTTAACCTCCGACAATCTAACCACAGTCCATTGTGCATCGTCATCTGTGTAGTACATGGAAAAATATCGGATGTGACATTGTTATATGTACAGCGAACTGTAAGGTTGTTCTCCGCAGGTTGGCATCGGCCGGATCGGATCAAACCGATTTCAGTATTCATTGTACGGTTTGCTTGCAATAGAAGTGCGTTTACTCATTCGCACCGGACGGACCTCATGCATCGGACATCGGCAATGTCTTAGTGCAGATGAGGCCGTTCGGCAATGTTGAAAATCACGGTCGCGTCGGCAATTCTCGATTGCTGCGGATACACTGGATGCGTTACTTCAAAAAATCTGTTTGTTGACTGTTTGATCGAACGGATCGACCGTAACATGCTTGCGATGCGTATGATGTGGACCTGTGGACCCTTACCTTAATATTACACATTTCTGCGGTACAAAAGGCCGATTAATTGCAGAATGGAGTATCTTCCAGTCAATCTTGTAGGGCATAATACTTAGTGTACAGGTTTCCTCGCGGAGTTTTCTTTCACCGGAGTGACTGATAAGTATGCATACCAACATATATTAAGTAGGTAAGTAACTCTTCTCGAGTGTACTCGAGGTAGATAGAACTGCATCAGTAATACATAGCCTTAATGCATTGCATAGTTTTAGATCTAAACAAACTTAAATATACTCAACATGCCAAAATAAGCTCCTATCACAATATAAGACTATAACAAAAGTTGGGTCGTGTAAAGGAAAAACCTTAGCATAGTAGAGTATTTTCAAAATCTTTTTATGAAGTTTGGCAGCCATTAGGTCCTCTTATTTTACAATTCAAGCTATAATCACGGTATAATAAAAAGTTTCACGTAAGTAAGTGTCGTACTATATTTATAAATATTTGTATGTTTTTTAAGCTGAGATATACATCTAGGTATGTATTCGCAAATCTATTTTTTCCGTCCTGAACACCTTTTAACTAACAAGAAATGAATACTCAACAATATTTTAACTAACATAACTAAAGCTTGAGGAAACTTTGTACGCCGAGATGAACGTTTTACATAATGTTGGATGTTATTTTTTTTAATTTTATTTTATAATTTATACAATGTTGCTTCTGGAGAATTTGCGTGTACTACCAGCACTAAATTCATGTCATGACATGAGTTCTCGTTACCAAATCCGATTGACGCACGGCTCGGCTCTCGTTCCGTTTGTAGCGAGCCGCCTCGTACAGTGGTACCGACCCAAACAGAATAGGGCCATTTCACATACAACGCATGTCAAACAAACCAACATGCTTGTGATTGCATGACAGAACATTTTAATGTTTAATTAAACTACCTAGTTAGCTGTTTGAGATCAAATCGATGCAATCAATAAAATAAATATTATATTATGTACATACAATAGGTAACTAAGGCCCACTTGCACCAACACGAGTTTAAAGTTAAGTAGCGAGTTATGGATTTAAACGCGGTTCCCACAGTCAAAGGGTGCTAGCTTAAACTGGTTTAGCGAGTTGAACTGGTTTATATATTAAATTTGTGTTGGTGCAAGTGGGCCTAAGTGTATTTGGTAACTACCATTTTTTTTCTTACATTAGAAACATCTTTTGACGTCAACTCGAACGAATAATGCGTTATGGATTATGTATGAGTCACATGACTATTGACAGACATACCTATCAGTGGCGTGGGGTGACAATTTGACTGAGGGAAGCCGGAGGCCAGAGTCAAGATAATAATATGAAATTGAATAAATAAAAAAAGAAATTAGAAACACACACTTACCTACATATCTTTTTAACTGGCTTTCTAACGTTCTTGCTTGTGTTCAGGCAGCCAGCAATGCATTAAGTTCGCAGGATTCGCAGCCACTACAGCCATAAAATTCTGTCCCATTGGATTTTATTTAACAATACGCTACATTCATGACCATAGTGGTTTTGAAAAAAACCTTTTTGAAGAGGGCATGTTACGTGTGCGTGAGTTGAGAGTGTGATTTGAGTTCAAAATAATTATGAATAGAATTACATAGTTTTTCAAGTGGTGCTGCTTATATTAAGTTTTCATTTATACGAGTATTCTAGTGCAATCCTTCGGGTTTTCTTTAAATATTGCCTAAGAACTAGGTAGATCGTAAAAATTTATTTTTCGTTTAATATTTGTATATTATGTTCTGTTCTACCTATGACATATTATACGCCTTCAAAAAAAAACTGCGAAGTTTTTTGCCGTCTCTTTCTCGAGCTGGATACAAAAAAAAACTAATTGTGATAAGTTCGAGAGTAGTTAAACTACCACACGAATGCTCAATCAATACTAATAATAAATCTGTAAGGGATGGTCTGGTCATGGAGAAGGTTACTTTGTTTTATGTTATACTGCGTCTGTAGACTGGAGACCATCCGAATTCGATGAAACTTAGTACAAGCACATTTATTATACGGGACGGGACACAGGATAGGCTAAATAAAATTTAGTTCCGTTTACGCTAAGATGTGGCTCTCGCTCTCATACAAACCGAATTGTTCCGCGCGTCGAAATAAAGGTACGGTAGCGGGCTTACTTACTTTCTTATTTTTAAATACGAATTTCACGCGAGCTAGCGAAGCCGCTGGCAAACGCTGTAATCAATAATAGCAGTGCACTCATAGCGCTAAGAAAGATGTGAAAAAGCACCTATCCTATTAGGTGAAAATATATGAAAATAATAAACCTACTTAACTGATACCTACCTAACCAACGTGAGGTTGTTTGTTGGTTTTTTTTTTTAACTTTCATCGCAGGTACTTTTTAACATGAATTAACACAAAATATATGTTTATAATTTTGCGGCAAATACCAATATGAATCATCACAATACCATTAACCATATTAAACCTCTACTGCCATATTATTTAAATTTGTACTGGGTAGAACACCATGTCACACCGCGGGTGCCAACCCACGTAGCTCTAAGTCACGCATGGAGGAGAATATTAGGTTTTTCATAATGGTCCCCATATTTCACGTTTAACGACGCAATATCATGCGCGTTGGACGTGAAACGGCTGTGCTTACTGGTACCATCGGCCCTAAAATTAATGTACAATCATACATAACATACGAGTGCTGAACGTACCAAAGTGTGGTAATGGTAATGGTAAACGTTCTGAAAATGTCTCACCACTTTTACGAGTATATAGAACTGTGTACATCTTTTTTTCCGGCGACATAAAGTATGTAAATTTTTCCATAAAAAAAAATTTGGTATGTCATAGAATGTTGATTGAAGTATGAAGTAGAATGAGAGTCGCCTGCAATAATTTAATTAATATTTAATTAAGGTACGTAAAAACTATGTCATGTTATCTTCATCATCCCGAACAACGACCTTTTTTCGTTTTCACTATTCCAATGGTTATTTTTTCTCACATATTTTTTTTATCATGATTCCCTAACATACCCGATGTTGAATAAGTAAATATTTGCCCCAAGCAGTTCGATCCATCACGCGATATTGACGCGACCGCATTCTACTAATCTAACTCCGCTTCGTTCCTCGCGCAAGCATTAGTCGGTGTTATGACAGCTTTCGTGTAATAATGTCCAAACATTTCTGTATATTAGATTTTCACAACAATAATAATTGAATCGATGCACTGCCAATCCAAACTAAAATATAGATAATTTTGGATGCTAATAAAGATTGAGATAACGATTCGGCGTCACACAAAGCCTGCTAAGAAAGTTGAAGTTATAGGTACAGGTCACATGGCGATGGGGACAGCTCTGTCCTTTGTTCAGTAAGACGTGTTATTGAATTAAGAAAAGAACTGAAACAAAATATGATCCTGGCAAATGGAGGCAAGGAATTTTTTAGTTCTTTCGGAAAACACCTTTGTTTTTTTTATGTTAACCAACATGGATGGCTGTGCCGAGGGACCAATGGTGCAGTCGAAAAAGCCAAAATCACTTCTCCTCGCGAAACCACGCTCAGTTAGGCGCCATGCCAGCAGATTTGCGAACTGTTGCTAGGCTGTCTAAGCCTGTTAAACGACGTGAATGAAGACACCCAGGTTAAAAGATACGGGAAACAAACTCGCCGGAAGACAATGAAGATTCATAAAACCTGTTTCATGGATTCATGGCCTAGAACACGACATGTAAAATTAAACAAGTTTACCTGAAACTTTTCTTCGTAATAAAGCCATATTAACAAATAAACTCGCCGGAAGACAATGCAATGCAGGTGATGCAGATTCATAAAACCTGAAACCCTTCTTCGTAATAGTCATTTTAATTTAACCAAACATTAAGAAATAAAGAGAAATATCGTTCAGATTAGATAAAATTATGGATTTGACGTCCAGGACGGGTCTAGTACATATATTATTTATATTGTGTGTATGTGCGGTTATGTTGTTATGTTATTGTTATCTGTGTACACAGTTTCCCAATAAAATCAGCTTGCTTGTCAAAATCGTTAACTCCAATACAAACCGATTAACCCTAAACAGACGTCCATCCACAGCCTCCTACGCATCCGATCTCAAATGGCCGTCATAAAAATAGGATATCCTGTTTTAGAACAGTTGCATGCAGGGCGGCCGAAACCGGGGGGACCTGCAACCGTTCAAATAATCGATTTTACTACTGACGGAAATAGCGCGCGCTCCTGCTGCGCTGGCGATAAAGCTGCAACCCGGAACACACTAGCGAGATGGCTGGCAACTTTGGTAGGAAACTATCTACCACCTTCTGTACTATTATTATCTTTATATTGGTCTAAGTTACTGGCAAACTATGAACTTGTGAATGTTTTACATCACATTCCAATTTCGCTTTAAACTTGTCAGCCTTGCAATTGGATATACATTTAAAACACGACTATGTGTTTCATACAATTCCGCGTCGTCGCCGCGTCGCGTCGTCTTCGTAAAGAAAACTGAGGACGGAGCGACTCCCGCCCGCCCGACCTGACGTTTACGAGTCTTGCCATTTGAAATTTGAAATAAGAACATGACATGTGTCTGCCGACAACCGCGGCGGAGGAGGCGAGGCGGCAACTCGCTCGTGTGTGGTCCACGTAAACGGTTGAGAATATCTAGATACCTAGTTACCGAAATAAATTTGGGTTATTGGTCCATTATTTCCAAACTGTGCTGCTGCTATTTAGCTTTTCTTCCGGTTTGCGACTGACTCACTGTACTGAAGCACCGGGTAATGTCATGTTTATGGATATTCTATTTTTAAAAAGATACTTGATTTCTTAAAAACGCCGGCCGTCTCGGTTTGCAGCTATCCAAGAAATTGTTTGAGTTTGTTGATATAACCATATAGACAGGCAGAGGTTTGTCAGGATCGTGGCGTGCTGTTGGCTCTGCCTACCCCACTGGGAAACAGGCGTGACACTATTATGTATGTATGTATGTAACTAGCTAAGTAGAACGCCATGCACGGCGTCGTATCATTTTGCTATCCCTGTGGATTTAGAGATTTATTTTTGCAATTTTAATTTTATGAGACACTCTCAGCTTTATGACCATTTAACAGTTTTCATAGAGATTTTTATAGATTTTACGATTTAAATTTGCTACTTTTCTGTTCTTTTTTAAATTCAGTAACCCGTCTTACTGGACAAAGGACCAATATTTTCTCCGTGAGTAATTTTTGAAATGCTCGTCTTTTTATTGTAGGTAGGTAAGTATAAAAAAGCGTTGCAAACCCCGACCCCTGTCAGATGAGGCGCGAAACGAGCGGACGTTCCACATTCAAATAACTCTTTTATTTTTATTTTTACGCCTTTATCGCGGACGATGCATTCGCAAGTGGCCATTTACCGATAAAATAAGACGGCTACTCGTTTCGGCGTCTCCTGGCCTGAGTGGATGCACATTGTGTATTGCACGCTCACGGAGATAAAATAAAGTACTGTGCGTCGCTGGCATTTTCCAGCTGGAATCGTTTGAATTGCGAGAACCCTGCGCATTTCATTCATCCTCTGCGTTGCATGCTTGATACTTAGGCGTGCCGGCCGTGCGTAGGACTAAGTACGAGTAACTGCAGTATGTACTTTGGTATCCTATCACAATCATGTGTTACATTAGCTAGCTGTACCATTCAACTCTCTATCTTTGCTAACTACAACAAGACATTTCCAAAAGCGGTTCATTAGCGTCGGAGTCTATGGCTAAATAACGTTCATAATATTGAAAGTGACCCGTGCCATGAATGATGATGAGCAAAATATTATACTTCTATAAATATAAAATTTAATACTTCTTTCTCTTTTACTATAGATACTTTGTCCGGTGAATGCCTAACATGTGGGTCTTGCTTACACCGAGCTAATGAATGCGACTTGACTCTATATGCTTTAGTTTGCAATTCAGTTCAATCGCGAAAGGAACCTCACTCGATTAACTTAACACGCTGGCCTCGTGTAAACCAGGCCTAAAGCGCATTCAAGCTGGCATGCGCTCCCAATGGTGTTTGTTTTCACATTAGCTTCGAAGCGTGAAGTCGCAGGACCCGCCTTCTCCCCTTTCTTCGATATCGATTTACAAAAGCTGCACTCTTTGATTAAACGCAGGGAAACAATACGCTGCTCGACTGAGACCGCCATTTTGTAGTTCTATAATTCCGTGGTGGTTACCTATGTAGTTCCGGACCCACTGAACAGATTTTGATGCGGTTTGCACCAATGGAAAGAGTAGTCCTTGAGGCTATATACCATCACGCTAAATAGCCTTAGGGCTGAGCAATATTAAAGAAAGTACTTATAGTATGGATCGGAGATAGAGAGAGATAATATAAGAGAAGCGATCGTTTATTATATTTGCTTTTAAATCGGATTTGCTATTAAACCGAGTCTACCGCGAGCGAAGCCGCGGGCAAATTCTAGTACTTACATAAATACAGACGTTGCATTTTATAATTTTACGTAGAGATGGGTGTTCTATTCTCTCAGGCAGCCATACAAAATGCGTTCTCGTGTTCTCAGCGAGCTGGTAACCAAACAACTCCTGTTTGTACTATCACCAGGTTCGTGTGGAAGTGGACTGGACAAACAACGGTTGTCCCTCGTGTTTGTTCAAGTGCTACAAGTGAGACGGGGACGCGATGCCACCGCGACACCGCGACATGCGCGTCCGACACTTCAGTATGTTCACTACCTGGCGGAGGTGCCATGCGCGGGATACACACTATGCGTCGTCGGTTGTGTTTTTGTGACCCCAGTAGGATGGCTAAACCACCGTCTAGCTATAGCTATAGCCCATAGGTTCTTAACATTTATCATTCTTACACGCCAAACTGCTTTCTTCGTTCATACAAGCATTTTTTTAAAAAGGGCATGGAAATCGGTCCATAATAATTGTTTTTATTACTTAATTACTTGATTACTTGATATAAACATAGTTAATAACAATCCCGATTAAACCAGCTTTTTAATTAAAAAAAACGTATCCAAATCGGTCCGTCCATTTGGGAACTACGATGCCACAGACAGACACACCCATACATACATACACACATACACACTCACATTAAACTTATAACACCCCTCGTTTTGTGACGGGGGTTAATAAAATTATCACTTCTAGTAAGCGTCCACAGGTTCGCTCGCACGCATCGGACGGATCAATTAACATGGACTTTAATATTCTTTGTTTTGGTTTCCCAAAGAAGTGCGCTCACTCACCCACACCGGACGGTCGTCGACCTCGACGTTGTCGTCGTCATCAAATCCGATGTGCGGATGATGTCGTTGGTCCAGTGTTGAAAACCCTATTACAAATAGCGGTCGCATTTAGCTAATTTCACGACTTCTACTTGCTCCTACAAATTGAAGTTGTCCGTATTCATTCAATTAATCGAAATACCAGAATTGATAAATTAAGAAGATAAAATTTTATAATTTTAAGCATTCAGCGAAGTCAGTTCTTCTTTTAAATTAATCTAGTCGTCCGTTCGTTGACTTTTCGTGTGACTGGTGTGATGGTTCTTCGTTCTTCGTTGTTCGCCGCACCGCCTCCGCTGCCGCCGCCCTGTGTGCTTTAGTAAAAGCTGCTTTGTCGGCCTCTTGTTTGTTCTGAGTTCGTCTTACATACAACAGCTTGTTAGACAACGTACAATACCCACCTACCTACTCACTTACTTGCTCAGTTGTTCTTAGTTTCGACACCTATGTTGGTTCAATCATTCCGACTTTATTATGCCTCGTGTTAAGAAAGCAATCGTAAATGCCACTGGTAGGTATAAATTGGAACCGTTTACTTTTACCATCTCTTGTATTTCCGCTTATAGCTACCTCATACCCACTGAGGTATATAATATCAGCCTCGGTAGCTCAGTGGTGCGGTTGGTCGACTGACGATCGTGATCATAAGCACATCTGGGCGCGGTCAGTACTTGGATGGGTGACTGCTCGACCGTTGGAAGCTGACCGTGGTTCGGATTCCACGTAAAACTGTAGGTCCCTTCCCTTCTCACCTTACTCGGTTACCCGCCTGGGTTGGTGACACCGCATTGATTGAAAAGTCCGAAAAAACAACGGTGTAAATTGTTAGTATTTTCCGTCCAATTTAGTGTAACCGGCACGACCGAAGGGAAGCACTGACATGGCACCTATTTCTCCAAGGTGTTATGGGCTGACATCACGGATGTTGTAGGTGATGTAGCCAGCCTTGTCAGTTTCCATAAAAAAGAAGAAGTTCTTATGCCATACATACCACACCTTTTCTACACAGGTTTCCCTTACGAGTAAACCTCGCAAGTAATGGGCTGACATCACGGATGTTGTAGGTGATGTAGCCAGCCTTGTTAGTTTCCATAAAAAAGAAAAAGTTCTTATGCCATACATACCACACCTTTTCTACACAGCTCTCCCTTACGAGTAAACCTCGCAAGTAAGCAAGCGAGCAAGTTAGACAAGCATCGGAACGAATGCAACTGCACGCTGACTTTGTAAATTAAATGCACCATTATGTGATAGTGAGACTTGTATCAAAGAGCAGCATTGAAGAAATGTAGTAAAGTTTGAAACGGCGACCACCGACTGCCCTACGCTGCTCCTGCTACTCACCCTACCGGACGTAATTTCATTAATTACACGAACAGAAACATCCATCAAAACGGGCACAACGTTGGTGTTGATGTTACCTCGAGTTTGTCGACAGATGCGTGGCCGCCATCTTGATAAAGTGTCACCGATGCATCCAGTTGACAGTAATTGAGACAGACGCGACGAGAGTAGAACACGAAAGTTGATATTCCTTATTAATTCCTTCCACGCCGCGCGTGGACGAGCTTCGAGTTTTATGTGTCCATCGGTTAATTCGATTTTAAAGCAAGAGTTAACAACTGCTTACTTGTATCTGTCTAATCCAGTTCGGAGGACCATAATGTAACGACATTTTATAATTATTATGTATAACTTGTTCTTGGTTCTTTAAAAAACATTAGGTAACTTCAAAGATGATACGTCATTGGGTAACTTACGTAAAATTTAAATTATTTTCGAAGACTAAAGCAGTGAATGGCACTTTCTTTATTCTAATCTCACATATGCTTGGCCGCAAACAATTAGCCAAGTACCTATGCATTTTGCAAATTACAAAGCTTTGTAAAGAGCTGGTAGAGTGAAGGAACACATACGCAGAGATTACGCCTGAATGTTTCGCGAAATTGTCAAAATTGGCCGCGTTTGCGTTGTTGTGACTTCCTGACGTGTGCTATTTTAATTTAATAAGTAAATTAATTAAATTGAATTGCGTAAAATATTACTGTTTGTAGATTCTTCTTTGCATGACTCGTTGCCGACATACCTTATTGCGTGATTTTATAGTCCACTAACCTTATGCTAGGCGGATTAAATTGAGCGTACCAAGCAGACATATTTCTTGTTATCTGC
This sequence comes from Nematopogon swammerdamellus, assembly GCA_946902875.1. Lineage (NCBI taxonomy): Eukaryota > Metazoa > Arthropoda > Insecta > Lepidoptera > Adelidae > Nematopogon > Nematopogon swammerdamellus. The sequence continues at coordinate 13,400,639 of OX336349.1, forward strand.
TCGTAATTATTATTAGAAATGTAAGCACACCGTGGAGTTAAATACTCACCTAGAAGGGGCATCAACTTGTCGTGAATGTAAGAAAAGTTCACAATCTAAATTTAAACTATGCAAGTATTTGTACGAGTATCTCTGTCATACTTATGATCTGGCTGCTAACTGAGTCAATGCCGACTAAATGTTTGTAAAAAGGTAAGATTTTGTTGATTTTGACAATAACATTTCTGGGTATTTATTTTCGTGTCTGCTCATGATTATTATTTCAAATAGCATAGAGCGCTAGAAGTTATATTATAAGAGTATTTAATACAAGGTGCTCAAGTCAATCTTCTGTCAACTTTACAGCTTGTTAAGAATCTTAAGTCAAGACGTGATGGAAAAACTTGACATGACGTAGGTACTTGTGCAGTAAGTAGGTACCTACGCGTGTATATGTAGAGAATATATGGATAGTCAACCTGCCATATATAAAAGTTAAGTGTACGACTGTAAAAGCTCGTTGATAGCACTATATACCTATGGAATTGCACGACATGTAGGTACATACCTAACTCATTATGTGCATGCAACACAAACACACACACACACACACACAAAGTGCACTTATAGCATTATTATATTATCGAGGCATTGTAATAGGTAGTATTTTTAAAATAATAAAATAGGACAAGGAGCACTAGGCAGTTTGTACCATAATCGACCATTTACACAAATTAAATTAGTTGTGTCGCACAAAATTTTTTTTTTTTTATAAAACAAAAACAACGGCTTGCGTATTCACGGAAAAAGGACGTACTTACCTACCTACATATAAACAATACCGCGTAAGTTTAATGTTAATTAATCGTTAAGTACTATAATTAGTAATGCTCGTATCATCACATCACTCCCATACAGGTTTCTCTCGAGCTCTCCTATGTGGCGTGGTGGTGTATTTAGCGAGTGATTAAACGGATTAAACGGTGGAAAAACGTGGTAAAACGTGGATTAAACGGTATGGGCAAAGGTTTTTTTTTTTTTTTTTTTTTTTTTATGGAACCTGACACGGTTGGCTACATCACCTACAACATCCGTGATGTCAGCCCATAACACAGGGTGAACTAGGTGCCATGTCAGTGCTTCCCTTCATTTCATGTCGGCTACACTAAACTGGACGGAAAACACGAACTATTTACATAGCCGTTTCGACCGACGTTTCGTTCAGTGCGGTGGTACCAACCCGGCCGGGATAAACCCTACCACCTAGTAAGGTAAGAAGGGAAGGGACCTACAGTTTAACGTGGAATCCGAACCACGGTCAGCCTCCAACGGTCGAGCGGTCACCCATCCAAACACTGACCGCGCTCAGCGTTGCTTAATAACAGTTGACTAACCAACCGCGCCACTGAGCTACCGAGGCTGACGAATTTTCTTATCCCTTAGTCGACTTTTACGACATGCGACGGGAAGAGATGCAGTGGGGATATTCTTTTTAAGTACCGACCCCACACGGTACAAAGGTACTCGCCACCTGCACATGCACCGCGCCGCCTCCTCCGCCGCCGCCGCTCCGGTAATTCGATCGCGCGGGAACTTGCAGCTGCGGTGTTAATTAGAACTGTTGAGGCACTTATACCTTTATACGAGTTTAAGTGAAAAATTAATTAAAAGTTAAAAAAAAATTCTCAGAGAAAAAATATTCCCAATTTCTTGCCGGTTTTCATTCGCGTGTAGTAATCGAACTATCGGTCATTTCTAAATGTAATTTCTCCACCTAAGTATGGATTAATTCCTAAAATGAATAAGCAAAACAATCAACTCTCTGACGGTTCTATGATTCTGCAGTGCTGTACTAAAAGTCCACCAACTCCAATGGTAGTGAACTTGATGTTTTGTTCAATCATCGGTTTAAAAAAAGTATGTCTCCGTGTCACGTCTCAATTTCAATTTATAGTTGATAATTGGTACGTCGAGCCGGATCGCGTTAGGTTAGGTAGGACTTTATGTTAAAACTCAATCTAATCAATGGAAGGTTCTATCAGCCTAAGATCCAAATGGCGTAACACAAACAAATGAGTGGTCTGCATTGTCAACAGGTGGGTCGTGCTAGCCGGTGCATGGCGCGCAGGCGTGCTGCGACGGTACGCAGCAACGACCGCACCCGCCGGCCCCGGAGCCTCCGCCTCCTCGTCCTCCTCGGACCGGCACAGCTCGCTGCTGCAGCTGGCGGCGTGGGGTGCTCCTGCTGCCCTCACTGCAGCCGTACTCGTCACCAGGGACGTCGACGCCGATGAACTTACTGGTGAGCATTTCTCACACTTATGTCCCTTTGATATCACTCTCAAACTTTCCGACTCCGGCTGGTCACTTGTCTGTCATCCCTCACAACTCCAGGCTTGTCTGATTCTTGACACTTTCTTTGTGTAATTTTTAATTGCTTTTCTTACAGCGTATATCTTTTTTGCCTCGTCCTAGTAGAATAGCAAGCGCTATTGGATATTCCAGGGAATTCAGCTAGAGGATCATAGTGGAATCCACCGAAAATTTTACTTTTTGCCGTCATAATGAAAATGCACTCATGCATCTTATAGTTTGTCAACCAACTCCCTTTTTGCTCCCAACAACCAACAAGTTTGTTCAGCTATGTTGGGGTTAGGTTCCTCCTTCTCGTCACTTTGACGTCGTCTCGTATCTTCTCTTCATTATTTTGCTACATTTACCATTCATCTTGCCACTTTGTTGCCCCCTTCCTTCCCACTTTTACAACCACTCTTATCACAGCGTCTATATATGCTTAGTACTTCTTATTTTATATCTCTACTTCTTGTCAATTTTCTTCTAAAACTTCTATTTGTTTCTATTCACTTCGGGCTACATTGGCAGTTGAAACTTTTTTTTATTATAGACAGACGTCAACGTCAAGGATGGCTGCGCTCAAAAGCTTTTAATCAGACACAGAAAGATCAGACACAGGCAATAACACCTCTCCTCGTGAAACCACGCTCAGAGAGGCGCCATGCCAGCTAGGTTGAGGCGGACAAAAAGGTTGTCATCTAAATTGAGTAACACGCTTTTTGAAGATCCCCAGGTTGTACGGAGACTCACCGCCTAGCTTGCTTGGTTACAGCGTTTTATGCGCTTCCGGTCTGAGAATGAATACTTAGTACGAAAGTAAGCTACAGGAAGCTCGTATTAGCATTACCAAATTGTATTGTATTTTGAAAACGATTCTGAGTTCTGGTTTAATATAGTTTCATTGGTTAAGCCTAAAATCGGTCCGAGCACGCATTTTGAATGTTTCAATTCTCTATTCAATCTTTATTACGTACCCGCTTTTGTGTGACACGTTCGCCTAACAAACATGGTATTAGCAGATGGCTTACTGTGTGATTGATTACAAGACGCAAAGTATTAAACTAGCTATCGGATAAATTGTGTCAGCATTGTAGGTAGTAATAAATTGGTTGGATACCAGTAAAAAACAGGTTATGGCAATGTTTGATCCTTGTAAGCTGGCTGTCACGGTAGTATGTTGAAAAATAATACCATCATCCACCTTACTTTGTTAGATTCAAGTAAATATTTAAAAAGCACGTCGGCAAAAATAAAAGGGAGAAAATGTGCCGACTTTATTTGAAGAAGCAGCAGGCGGCAGAAACGTACACGCGAGCACGGCTGAACTCTTTCAGGCAGCTCTCAACACAAATCCCAGACAAACCTTTGCTTTGAAGCTTCCAGATAAGATATCTCGTTCTTTGGATGCGCCCGCGTCTTCAACGAACGCTACCGGATAAGATCTTGGTGTTGTCTTTATTCTACGCAACATTTTAAAAAGCCTATTATGTGTGCACGTTGTTCGCTCGCACACAGAGGGTTCCGTAGTCATTTCCTACTTGTGCATCACCAGTCATCACTGCCCGTGCTTCCCCGCGTCACACCTCTCACCCCGCGCGTCCGTCACACACGGTTATCTACGCTTAGAAGTGCGATTTTTTTTTCTATATAACCGAACACAATACACTTCAAATTTGTGGTCATGCCTGCTTAATTTATATTTTTCAATTTATTGAGCTTTTTCTTTTAGAATAATCGCCCGTGACATAAAATTTGATACCTATAATATTTCAACCTATAACATTGGGTACTATTTAAAAAAAAATATTGTGATAATCTTGGCTGTTTAAGATCTTTTCAGCGATAATATGCAACGGGACCTTTTTGAAAAAAAATTTATTATCATCTTTATTTTTGCAGCCCCTATAATTACAGTTTAGGACGCCTGACTTTACTTACCACTTAAATTGTATTGCCTACCAGTAATCTATAAGCGTTCCAAGTTTCAAGAAAATCGATCAAGCCGTTTATGAGCTACACACAGGCTGTGACATACGGACGGACGGACAGACGGACAGACACCTGACCGATTATATAAGGTTCCTGCCAGTGTTGGTTACTACAGAACCCTGAAAAAAAGGTTTACTTGAACAAATTTATAATAGTAATGATTGGTCTTGCAAAAGCATTGTCTTTAGACATCTATTATTTTCAGGGCTTACACAATAAAATCTTGGAGCAGTAATTTGTATAACTATGATAGCGTTTCCCTTTTCCTCTGTCCTCACATAAAAAAACCAGGAGACAGTGAAGAGCATGTTTTAAAATACATAAAGTATAATTTGCTTTAATACATTTATTGTAAACTAGCTGAGCCCGCGGCTCCGCTCGCGTGAAATTCGTATTCCAAAGAAGAATGTAAGTAACTAAGGGCGAGGCCGAAGGCCGAGCTGCGTTCAGGTAATCGATAAACCTTCTTAAAGAAAGTAACTAACTAAGGGCGAGGCCGAAGGCCGAGCTGCTTTCAGGTAAACGATAAACCTTTCTCAAATAAAGGAAGTAAGTAAGGGCGAGGCCGAAGGCCGAGCTGCGTTCAGGAAGACGACAAACCTTCTGGAAGAAAGGAAGGAACTAAGTGCGAGGCCGAAGGCCGAGCTGCGTTCAGGTAAACCAAACACCCTCTTCCGCCTTCGGGCCTCGCCCTTAAAGACTTCCTTTCTTCGATAGAATATAATATCGTTTACTCAATCTATTTATTTCATATAAATAAAAAAGTAATATTAATAACTAAAGAATTAAACCTACCTAACAAACATTAAAATAACTATCAAAACGGGCATTTTCAAATGTTCTTAGAGCACTTGCGGCATTACCCCGCTGGATGGCAAGGCTTACCCTTTGAATGAAGTACATAAGCCCTTGATGACGGGACACCAGTTGCGTCAACCAGCTCAAGCCTCTTTTGGCTTCACTGCTCCACGGACCGAGGGTTTCAACCGCAAACGCAACAAATTCGAAATCTTGAATTATATTTCTATATTTGCTGCGTTGGAGGCTCTCCGCCCCAGCCTCGGCCGCGCCAGCCGCTCTTGAAGATGTCCTAACGTGACTTGGAGCCAATGTGAGAAAAAAAGTGGCGTCCCACATCAAAGAACTACCCTTAGTCCATGGCACTAAGATCTCTAGCATCGGGCCTCTTGCCATCCAGCCGGGAATAACCGCGAGGTTCTAGGATGCACGGTATATTTGCCGTTAGAAGCGTGGACTTTATAATAAAATTTAAATTAAATTAACTCAATCTTAATATTAATTAACTTTATTCGAGATGGTTTAGCTTCTTCCTGAACGCAGCTCGGCCTTCGGCCTCGCCCTTAGTTACTTGCTTTCTTCGAGATGGTTTATCATTTGTCAGACCGTAGCTCGGCCTTCGGCCTCGCCTTAGTTGCTTACTTTCTTCAAGATGGTTTAGCTTCTTCCTGAACGCAGCTCGGCCTTCGGCCTCGCCCTTAGTTACTTGCTTTCTTCGAGATGGTTTTTCAATTATCCGAACGTAGCTCGGCCTTCGGCCTCGCCTTAGTTACTTACTTTCTTCAAGATAGTTTAGCTTCTTCCTGAACGCAGCTCGGCCTGCGGCCTCGCCCATAGTTACTAACTTTCTTCGAGAAGGTTTATGGTCTTCCAGAATAGAGCTTGGCCTTCGGCCTCGCCGTTAGTTACTTATTTTCTTCAAGAATGTTTTTCTTCTTCCTGAAATCAGCTCCGCCTTTCGCCTCGCCCTTAGTTACTTTCATCGAGAAAGAATATCGTTTACGTGAGCGCAGATCCGCCTTCGGGCCCGTCTTTAGTTACTTACTTTCTTTTTTTTAAAATACGAATTTCACGCGAGCGAAGCCGCGGGCAACAGATATATAAATTTTATTGCACCAATGACAGCGACATAACTTCGACTTTCAATTATTATTTTTATTTATCAAATAATTTGTCACCGGCCAGCTCACGTCGAGATGACAGTTCTCCGTTGTCAACATGACATTTAAAATTGTTTTTACCTTTACTTTGGACTACGTGATTTTAAACGCGCAATAATGTTTATAATTGTTAATTTTTTTTTTATTTTGTTAATTTTTTTTACGTATTATGTTAACCCGGCATATAAACTGCCACTATACAAAGTTTCGTCTAATTCCGTTCAGTGGTTTTTGCGTGATGCGCGTACAGACAAACAAACAAACAAACAAACAAACAAACAAACAAACAAAAATTTTAAAAACTGTTCTAACATGTTCAGTATCTCATTTTAAGCCACCCTGGTTAGTTTTTTTCCGAATACATTCAGTGTACAGACTTTCTTACCTCTACGATTTTATTATATGTATAGATTGAATGTATATAGATAGAAAATGCTTTATTGCTCCAAAAAACAATAAACAGTAATAAGTACATTAGAAAATTTACATAAGATACAAAGGCAGACTTTTCCCTTACAGATATTTCTGTAATACGTATCTACGACTAAATACTAACGTCGTCGTCGTTGGTAGAAAATAAAGATTTGGAACGAGATTTGGAATAAGACGAATCTAACAATATCGCAGTTACAACGCAACGTTACGTACACTTTGAGCCATTGAGCAGTCCCTAAGTGCGCAGTTGAGGATACTTACTTACTTTTACTGCACAAATATGATTAGGTGCAGTGCGTTTGTTTGTATGTGCCGAGCTTAGGAACGTGATGTCAGAAAATTCAGGCTTGTTATTTTAGGGATCTTCTAGAAGAACCGCCGCGGTATCACTGATATACACACATATCCTGACACACACACACACGAAAAATTTCCGAGACAAACCAAACATATAGGAACGGACATACAATTTAATGAAGATAAATTATACTGCCACCAGTCTCGATAGGCATGCACCTCGGCATCCACACAAAATAGCATTGCAGTTTTGTTGTATTCTGTTTTTATTATTTGACTTATTGTATTGTTTATTGACTCTTTCCAACCTAATTCCACAGGGCACATTCTCGAAAGGAGGGCAAATAAAAGCGAACCCCCCCGAGATATATAAATCACGAATAGGCAGCGCAAGCGCACTTCATTTAGCATAACAATGGCGACCGATCGCATCGCATGCAAATTCTGCTCCCCCGCGACAAGCGCGGAAGCCTTTGTATACTACCCGCAAGCAGTCGCGACGCCTCCACGCCGCCGCGCCGCCTCCGCGCCGCGCTGCCGTTTCATTCTATTGGCTTTTCTCTACATACTCGTATGAGTGAAATCTCCTCTGTTTATCCTAGGGGGCAAATATCCTCGCAAGTCGCAACTGTGCGTAACATAGGTATAGTACTGACACACACAAGAATGTCGCATGCAACACAGCGCGGCATCTACGTATGTTTTTTGCCGCGCGACATGTTGCAGGTGATATCTCTACCGGGTCTGTACAGACTCTGTACACATACACCCACACACTCTACCTACAGAGTACATGTCCCGCGGCATGTTACAAGATGTTACCCGCAACATACAACGTTTATATACCGCAACAGGGTTATAATATAAATGATAATCACTATTCAATCTACGTTCGACCCGAACGTAAACTAAATAGTTAATTATTTATTCCTTTACATCAGAAAACTTTCGAATTAGCAAGCAACGGCATAATTATTAATGCTATAGGATAGGATACATTTTGTTGGATTTTCACAGCAATTTAATATTATTATTATATGAAACCGTGTACCTAACGATTGTGATCCGTCCTGTAAATGGCCGCTAACGAGCCGGCAATGTTCGTGTTTCTCGTTCCTTTTTCAAACAGCTCCAGCCAGCGCTGCGCCGCAGTTCCCGCCCGTTTTTATTTATCTCCGCGCAGCGCCCTCTGGCGGCACAGCCTCATAAATTATTCTGAAAATAGTTATAGTGTAGGAATGAATCTACATATTATTTTGTGTTGTTGATGTTTCACGTGTTCCACTGAATACTTACCTTGTTATTTATAAGTACATTGATACCATACGTAAATCTCTACTGCACAAAATTCATATCTCGTCATCCTATCTCTAAAATGCAACGTCTGCCGCCTAAGTAGCATTCTAGGCTAGCAAAAAAAGGCAAAAAAAGTATATATTTGAATTGTTTAACTAAGAGCATTAATTGTAAGGACCTACAACCTGTCGGAAATATCCGTGGACCTGACCAAATGCACATTTTGGGATTATTATTATAGTTTTTATTTTCTGGGATGTAGAGTAGAATTCAGTTTTTTAAATGAAGGTAGGTATAAAAAAGATATTACAATAAAATGTTTCCCGTTTAATACCCCTCCCTACAGCTTGTATGACGTCATTTGGTCAGGTCCGCAGTTTCCGACGGGTTGTAAAGCAGTGGGCTGGGCACGTTAGCCGAAGAGACGATGACTGTTGGAGTAACCGTGTCCTACACTGGCGGCCGTGGACAGGAAAACGGAGTGTGGGAAGACCACCCGCTAGGTGGGACGACGACATCAAGTACGTCGGCGGAAAGCAGCGCTTCCGTATCGCTGAAGGCCGGGAGGACTAGAGGAAAATTTGAGAGGCGTATGTCCAGCAGTGGACGCTTACACGCTGACTGACTGACTATATTATTTTATTCAATGGGAGCATTTTTATTTCTTTCGAAAATCTTTCCCCTCCATATGGGCTTCACCGCAGTCGGGTAGAGGTCCCCACGACAAAATTTTGATACAAGGCCCGTATAGGGCAAGCTGCGCCACTGATGCTATACTAGCCTGCAGCTCGAGAACAGCTCATTCGATTTACATGCAGTTTTCATCTATACGATAAGATCACAATATCCTAATTTTCTATATATTTTAACGTGAGTAGAGTGGAGACGCGGACACAACTAGTAAATAATATTATTATTGCTAAAAAAAATAGGTAAAAAAACTTTTAAGTTAAACGGTTTTATTAAAAAAAACAGCTGCACAAAAAACTAGAAAAAAAAATCAGCTATACAAAAACTAGAAAATAATAAGGACACAAACCTTGGCCTTTTTAAGATTTTACGTCTGGGTAAGAAATTGTGCAATACTAGCGTGCTGTGTTCTCATGTCGGATGCCAAAGGGCACTTTGTGTCGCTGCGTCAGCGGAATAAGTAATAAATTGAGACTTTTTAACAGACTAATATAAAAACGTGGGGCGCATGTTATTACGTATATTATACGCCCCACGTTTTTATATTAGTCTGTTAAAAGTCTCAATTTATTACTTATTCCGCTGACGCAGCGACACAAAGTGCCCTTTGGCATCCGACATGAGAACACAGCACGCTAGTATTGCACAATTTCTTACCCAGACGTAAAATCTTAAAAAGGCCAAGGTTTGTGTCCTTATTATTTTCTAGTTTTTGTATAGCTGATTTTTTTTTCTAGTTTTTTGTGCAGCTGTTTTTTTTTAATAAAACCGTTTAACTTAAAAGTTTTTTTACCTATTTTTTTATTTACTCGTTTTTAGTTTGATTTTTTTTATATTTTTTTTCTTTCATGTTGTTCCCACGAGTACTGGACCAATAACAGTCGACCCCCCCAGAGGTCCATGTAGAGGGGCAAGGCTCTCATACAACAAGGTGTGCCCAGCCTTGAAGTTGAAACGTTAACGACGTATAATTTTATCCACCCTAATGCCACAGTCCTCGGCACGTTTCAAACGTTGACTTGGGTGGTGTATCGCTAACCACGTATCATTTTTAGCCACCCTAACGCCACACAGTTCTCGGGACAATACAAAAACCGTAACTTGGGTGGATTCAAAAAAATATCCTGATCATAATTTTTGTTTTATTTAAGTTCAACAGTCCACCTCCTGCCTCCATAATCAGATCCTCGTCACCAAGTGTAGAAGTATGGGACACTCGTCCAAACCAACCAAATGAGCCCAAATTCGAGAGGGTTACTAGTACCAGTTGAAGAGTTCCACTGTCCACCTCCTGAATCCATCATTAGACCCTCGCCACCAAGTGTATTGGTAGAAGTATGGGACACTCGTCCAAACAAACCAAATGAGCCCAAACTCGAGGGGGTTACTAGTAACGGTTGAAGAGTTCCACTGTACACATCCTGACTCCATCATCAGACCCTCGTCACCAAGTGTATTGGTAGAAGTATGAGTCACTCGTCCAAACCAACCAAATGAGCCCAAACTCGAGGGGGTTACTAGTAACGGTTGAAGAGTTCCACTGTACACCTCCTGACTCCATCATCAGACCCTCGTCACCAAGTGTATTGGTAGAAGTATGGGACACTTGTCCAAACAAACCAAATGAGCGCAAACTCGAGGGGCTTACTAGTAACGGTTGAAGAGTTCCACTGTACACCCCCTGACTCCATCATCAGACCCTCGTCACCAAGTGTATTGATAGAAGTATGGGACACTTGTCCAAACCAACCATATGAGCCCAAACTCGAGGGGGTTACTAGTAACGGTTGAACAGTTCCACTGTACACCTCCTGACTCCATCATCAGACCCTCGTCACCAAGTGTATTGGTAGAAGTATGGGACACTCGTCCAAACCAACCATATGAGCCCAAACTCGAGGGGGCTACTAGTAACGGTTGGAGAGTTCTACTGTACACCTCCTGACTCCATCATCAGACCCTCGTCACCAAGTGTATTGGTAGAAGTATGGGACACTCGTCCAAACCAACCATATGAGCCCAAACTCGAGGGGGTTACTAGTAACGGTTGAAGAGTTCCACTGTACACCTCCTGACTCCATTATCAGACCCTCGTCACCAAGTGTATTGGTAGAAGTATGGGACACTCGTCCAAACCAACCAAATGAGCCCAAACTCGAGGGGGTTACTAGTAACGGTTGAAGAGTTCCACTGTACACCTCCTGACTCCATCATCAGACCCTCGTCACCAAGTGTATTGGTAGAAGTATGAGTCACTCGTCCAAACCAACCAAATGAGCCCAAACACGAGGGGGTTACTAGTAACGGTTGAAGAGTTCCACTGTACACCTCCTGACTCCATCATCAGACCCTCGTCACCAAGTGTATTGGTAGAAGTATGGGACACTCGTCCAAACAAACCAAATGAGCGCAAACTCGAGGGGCTTACTAGTAACGGTTGAAGAGTTCCACTGTACACCCCCTGACTCCATCATCAGACCCTCGTCACCAAGTGTATTGATAGAAGTATGGGACACTTGTCCAAACCAACCAAATGAGCCCAAACTCGAGGGGGTTACTAGTAACGGTTGAAGAGTTCCACTGTACACATCCTGACTCCATCATCAGACCCTCGTCACCAAGTGTATTGGTAGAAGTATGAGTCACTCGTCCAAACCAACCAAATGAGCCCAAACTCGAGGGGGTTACTAGTAACGGTTGAAGAGTTCCACTGTACACCTCCTGACTCCATCATCAGACCCTCGTCACCAAGTGTATTGGTAGAAGTATGGGACACTCATCCAAACCAACCAAATGAGCCCAAACTCGAGGGGGTTACTAGTAACGGTTGAAGAGTTCCACTGTACACCTCCTGACTCCATCATCAGACCCTCGTCACCAAGTGTATTGGTAGAAGTATGGGACACTCGTCCAAACAAACCATATGAGCCCAAATTCGAGGGGGTTACTAGTAACGGTTGAAGAGTTCCACTGTACACCTCCTGACTCCATCATCAGACCCTCGTCACCAAGTGTATTGGTAGAAGTATGGGACACTCGTCCAAACCAACCAAATGAGCCCAAACTCGAGGGTGTTACTAGTAACGGTTGAAGAGTTCCACTGGCCACCTCCTGACTCCATCATCAGACCCTCGTTACCAAGTTGAAATTATCATATTATTGTATTGTCACGAGAACTCAATGTGTGTGCAAAGTTTCATAAAAATCGGTTCAGTAGAAGTAGTTGAAAAAATTGTCGCAAGATTTGAAACAAAGATAGTAACAAACAAACAAACAAATATACGGAGTCAAGCTAAATAAAACCGTTTAAAAACCGCGCATATTCATGTAAGACAAATATTGTTTTATAAATTTCTTCCGTAATCGAAATGTGCAAGCGGCGTATTTCTAGAATTTTGACAGGGCGTGTTCTTTTTTGCTGTCACAAATTATTTACAGATGGAACGGAAATGCATATTATGTGTCCCGAAATGCAGTTTGATTCGCTTTAAGTAAATGATTTATGCAAGTTTGAGTAGGTACGAGTACCTAGGTAGGGTTGGCAAAAACATGTTCTTTTTATTATTATTAAAATTAAAATGTGTTTCAGACAGGGCTGTTTTTTTTTGTCCACCCAGATTGAAAATGTTCTTTTAGGATGGCATCGGCGGCGCGCAACCAATAAAATAAATATTTACTTCACTGACGAGTGAAAATCTAAAGAAACCGTACTCAGATTGTGAGTATTGCTGAATTTAAAAATAAACTGTGTCGGTTGACAAAATAAAACACAATACAATAGTAATGCAAACTACCTGTGGTGCCATCTATTATGTAGCAGCGTGAATATGTACTAATAGATTCTTAGCATGTTTCTTGTATGCGGACTTGGGGACGTTCCTAAATTTTTTACTTTTGCTTTTTTTATTATGTTATGTTGGCATAACACATATTCTGTAAAAATTTCCAGTTATTACGTCATTTTGTTAGAAACTGTTAAAGCCAAACTTTCGTATCCAGAGTATATTCAAATTAAGTAGTAAGTACCTATACTTGTGAAGAATTGTGTGAGAGTTTTTCGTAAACTTTGCAGACTTTCACGTGCTGAATCTTACCTACATTTATGTTCAACTCTTCAATTAAATTTCTCCCTCTTTGAACTTCGTTCTTTGTTTTCTCCGATTTGCCATTGACCTGGTGTGTTGAGAATCTTTTGTTGGAACACGAGCAAGTACTCGACGCATTAAAAATCGCGCCATTTTCTGCACCTCATGTCCTTTATGCGCTCCGCCGCCGCTCCGCACCATCACCGCCGCTCTGCAAACCTTCTCGCCGCGCCGGCTCTCAGGCGTATTTCAATTTCAATCGTCCCTCAGGCTTTTGTGATTTTATTATTTTATTTATTTTAAGCTTTTGTGGACGCAGGAAGAAATGCAAGTCCATTATGCGAGCCGTTAAACATGACACCTTTCGTCTCGGACGACTCATATTTCAGTTGAACACGTTGGAGTATGAATTTTGTAAATGACATTCCAAACCTACCCCAAAGTTGGTCGTCATTCCGTCCATTAATTGTCAACCATTTCGGAAGCCCCACTTAGAATGTTTTGTTTTCGCAGGTACGTGCTTCGTCGGGAACCAGTCGAGCAAGTCTCTATTGGCGCTGGTGATCATCCCTCACGCGGTGTGCCTGCTGCTGGGTTCCATCTTCCTCGCGTCCGGAGTGCGCGCGCTGCTGCGCCGCCGTCCGACGCCTCCGTCCGCGCTCCTCTCCGCGCACGCCGCGCCCGCGCGCCCCGAGCCCAGGCGGGACCAGAGTCTGCTGCGCCTGGGCGCCTTCGCCGTACTCTACACGGTCCCTTCGGCCTGCATCCTCGCTACGTGGATGTACGAGTATGCGTGGCGAGAGGACTGGCTCGCGGCGCCGACGCCGTCGGCGGAGCCCACCGCTCGCCCTCGCCCCGCAGTCTGGGTGTTTCTGTTCAGAATATTCGTCTCGCAGATCCTCGGCGTGATCACAGCAATATGGGTGATCTCTCCGAAGGCGAAGATCATCTGGCGGCGGATGTCCGGGCGGCTCGGCCCGCAGGCGTACAAGCCGGCTTCCGTGAAGTGCGGCTCGGTGGTGCCCGGGCCTCCGAACACGCCGCTCCCGCCGCTGTCGGTGCACTGCTACTCGACGCATTCGCACGTGAAGCGGCCGCACGCTCACGGACACAAGTATGCGACGTACGGGCACCAGGTGCCGACCGGCTCCTACAGGAAGCCGAGACACCATCACTACTCCGCCGGGGAGACCATTCTGTGATATCCGCACGGCCACGGCACACGCTACAATCCTTGACTGACTCCTCGCTCGATCGAATGTGGCGACATAAGTAATAATGTAGGTACGACTGGCGGACTTCTGCCCCTGCCGCTTTCGATGAAGTGCTCGAGAGAACTTGATTTTGATTTTGACTCGACACGACTGGGTGATGATCAGCAAATACCTGACTACCTAGAAACCTACTGGTAAAAGATGAACAACGGGAGTGTTAGTGCAACCGTCATGCATTTCAGTAATATTGGTCACACAACATACAACCTCAGAGTATACAACTATTTAGTTTTTGTTGAAACGTGCCTTTTAGAACTTGTGTGATTGCTGCCACTGGCACTTTTTGTTATTTTTTTCGCCCCAATTTTATTATGTCCTTGCTCTCTGAATTTTCTTCTTCCATATTGAGTGAGTCTGGCGAGATGTTTAAGCTGTATCAAACTTCCACAATGTGCCATTCATTACACTTACGTCTACTGGTGATTTTTTTACTACGAGTGAATAGATGAACACGGGTACCTACGCTACATGAATTTATTAATTTGATGCTTTTATCACCTATTCTCTTGAAACTGGTAACATGTTTCCAATAACTGTAGATTGATTAAGTAAATATTATACGCAATAACAGATCTAAAAAAACCACAAATTGTTTTATCAAAACGTAAAAATTTGTTAAACAGAAAACTGGAGATGGTGTAAATGTAATTTTAAAATACTTAAACTATTTATTATGTTTAAACAACAGAAAGTATTTTTTGCATTTAAAATAGCTTTATTTTTTACTTGTACATATACAAAATTAAATAATAAGTAATTAATTTTCACTTTGATGTAAGTAGATAAGCATGTACAAGTACCTATGTGGCTGCATCTGCGTAACTACGGTACTGTAAGGTTAGTTCCTAAAAAAATTGTTACATAAAAATATTTTGTTGAACCTTTATTAATAAGTACATAGCATACCAATATCAATATTGGTGTGCAAAATTACTTCGAAAACTGTTTACATTTTGTAAAAGTTTACACTGTGAAGCTGAAGCGAAGTTTGTGGTAAAAGTAAAATATAAGAACTCCCTTTTACAAGGATTAATAAATTTAAAAACTGACTGATTGAAGGGATTTGAATAATAACTTTTAATAAATGTTGTATTTTATGTAGGTAGTGATATTGTGTATTTATAATTAAGATAGTATGTAAGTAAACACTATTTATATAAAAAATTATCTTGCCTGTAAATATTACAATACCTACATAGGTTTTTTTAATGTAATTATACCTACTTACAAATGACCATTAAAAAGTCATACACAAATTAATGTTATCTTATTTAACCTTCTGCATCTCTCCCCATGCATGTCGTAAAAGCCGACTAAGGGATAAGGACAAGATGCCGTGCTAAAGGGCGACAGGCTAGCCACGTCTCACCTTTGTACGGTCCTTTCACCGAGTCATGCAGCAGATGGCTCTTCGTGCCTTACTCGCTTGATAGTTATCTTGTCCTAAACATGCTGGTCGGTGTTGTGCTGTTATTTACAAAGAGTACTTGCAGTACAACACCAATTACTCTGATTACCCCGATTCTCGGGATACAGCGTGTGGTATGAATGAATGTATTTATGTACAGTACGCGAAAGAGCAGGAGTGTGGGCGACGCATGAGATGTGCGTGCACTTCCCTGCATTCCCCGCATGCGTCGATCACTCCCAGTAATTTTTTTTTTTCATTATTAACTAATTGGCATTAATAATTATTAGAAATAAAGACAACATCGATAAATATTACTTTTATTACTAAACATTTCAGTCAGCACATAAGTACTTAGCGAATTCCTGTAACCCGCACTCCAACTCCAGTATGTAGTTATATTCATTTTCTAAAGTGAAAAACTAATTCGAAAAACCAAGTTCACCCGGTGTTATGGGCTGACATCACGGATGTTGTAGGTGATGTAGCCAACCGTAAAAAAAAAGAAGCAAATTATACTTTATGTATTTTAAAACATGCTCTCCCGTCGCAAAATGCGAAAAAAGGGGACACTTATCGCTCTGGTGTCTGTCTGTCTGTCTGTCTGTCGGTCACATCAGTATGGAGAACAAAATCAGGGCTTGGTTAATCGTACAAGTGCCAAATAATTAAATGAAGTAGAGCCTATACACTATCAATTCTCAATTATTAAAGATATTTTCTGTTAAATTGCATTTAATATTTGACAAATAAACTCGAAAATATAATTAATTACTCAATTTAGAAATTGTGACAAACTTTTTTCTCAAATGGACAAAGCTCGTGAAAATGACTCAAAATACGGAAATAAGTAAAAAAATGCTGATTCTAGGAGAGTAGGTACATAGTTTTTCTTGCTACGTATCGTATACGAGACGATGATTGATGTTCGATGAATGTTATGCATGCGAGTTGCGAACGGAAACGTCAAAATGACTATACTCCGTTCATCCTAGCAACTAATGCCGAGCGGTTTCTCGCTCTCGCAACGGTTATTATTAC
Source organism: Nematopogon swammerdamellus (assembly GCA_946902875.1). NCBI lineage: Eukaryota > Metazoa > Arthropoda > Insecta > Lepidoptera > Adelidae > Nematopogon > Nematopogon swammerdamellus. The sequence goes on from OX336349.1 coordinate 13,417,446, forward strand.
TCTTCTTTACACAGGACACAAGGTTGTGTTTGTGAGTCATAGGTGTATGCGAAAGTCATCTCAAAACCATAACGGCGCGTGCGCCGCTGCGCCTGGAGTTAGTTTTACGTTTTTATTCTGAGAAGGTTTCAGGTAGCCAGGTGCAGCCGGCCGGTCAGTCGACGCATTACAATCAGTAGCCTTTCCTACGCGTCAATAATTCTTTTGCATATTTTGAAGTTTTGTATATTATTTGTGATGGTGGGTTAACTTATCCACCTACAATAGAACGAACAGCTGAAGTAAGTAGATTGGGCACAAAATTTAAATAATATATAATTTTAATATTAAATAATTTACGGTGAAAATATAAATATTTAACTTGATTCCAAGCAAAAAATAAAAATAAACAGGATTATTGCAACATTTTCGTTCATCAAATAAATAAACAATAATTCAATATTTTTTTTAAATTAAACTATATTCATAACCTCAGATCACAGTCACTTCAATCACCCTTTGCGAGAGTGAGAAGTACAGAGAAAGAGAAACCGCTCGGCATTAGTTGCTAGGATGAACGGAGTGTACAGTTCGATCAGTACAAAAATTGCTGCCTATAGTCATTCCAGCGTACTATTTTAATAAAGTGCTGTGACAGAGACAATGATCGGTCCGCCACCTGAAAGAGCTGCTCGATCCTGCATCCTCCTCCATGCTGCTCCTCCTGCATGCTCCTTTCGGCAAACTTCGGCTCGAAGGAGTAATGTGTGGCATGTATGAGTGATGCTGTGTGATATGTATTATTAATGTTTTTGGTGGTTAAAAAAAAATAACCAGGGTTAATATAGAGAAGATGCGTCGCGTAGCGACGCATCTTCTCTATATTATTATTATATTATTATTTTTTATTTATTTGATTATTTATCTATTATTATTACTCTATATATTAACCATAACCTAATGTTGAGGCGGCGCATGTCGTTTTTGTTACGTTTGTATTTCCGAAAATAAAGCTTTCTTAGGTATTTTATCACCCTAACAAAAAAAGAAAAACAAAACTAAACAAATTTTGAAAATTGGGACACGAACCCATGGTCTAGATCGAAAAAATAAAAATCCTACACTCTTATACCACTGAGCCAGCAAATTACATAAACGACCAAACGAATAGCGGCTTCTGTTGGTTCGCTTTCGAGCCGAGTCAACCCGAGTGTTTCCGAAAGGAGCGTAGGAGGAGGCGCAGGATCAGCCAGAGCTGTCAGGTGTCAAGCCCGACAATGTATCGTCGGACAGTGTGATCCATGTATGAACCGGACGCATATTTCCAAAATCTAGTAGGCGAGTTGCTCTGATTGGTCGATGCCAGTTTGGCGGGAAATTTAAATTTCGGAAGTATTTTCGAAAGTAAAGTTTTTTTCAGGTGGTTATAAAAAAATAACCTTAACCTAATAACAAATTATGGCAAAGGCACACGAACCCATGGTCGAGATCGAAAAAATAAAACCCTACACTATACCACTGAGCCACCTAATCACATAAACGTCCTATCCTAACGAATATCGGATTCAGCAGGTTAGCTTGGAGTGCCGGAGGCGGAGCCAGATTTCCCGCCAAACTGGCATCGACCAATCAGAGCAACTCGCCTAGTGGACTTTGGTAATATGCTCCCCGGCCAGTATTCTCTAACGTCCTACCGTCAGCGTCACCGACGTTGACGGTAGGACGTCTAGTTCTTATATTTAGACAGTGACATAACTAGTCAGCGTCACCGAGACGTTGACGGTTGACGGTAGGATGTTATTTGTTGTGTTGACTGACATTGACATTTCGGTGTGATATAGTCTGTGCGTCTTTGTCTGTGCGTTTCGTACGTCTCGCTTTTTTAGCCAGGGTCAAATAGAAGCAAATTTAGTTTTTCAAAAACAGGCTTTACTTCTTCAGCTTGCAGTATGGCATCGCTTGCTGTGGCAGCGATGACGCGCCTCTACCCTGCCTTGAGTCAGCGCTCCATACTCCACAATCGGTATGCTTTGTTTCTAGGTTATGTTTTGATACAATCGAAACCAGCCACAGGTTTCACTTAAATTAAAACTCATTTAAAGCAGTAGCATTATGTGTATACACATTTGTACCTAACGGGACTCCGAGGACTTCGAGGCTGGAGTGAATTGCGATTTGGTAAGGTATCATATAACAGTTCTCGAGAGCTTCAGTTCACTTGTAATGTGTACACACTTTAACTGTGAGTCCCAACACTCGCACATTCATAATTCCTTTTCGATCTACTATAATGATGACTGAATAAATACTCTGGCCCAGCGTGCTTATAGCCCAGGTCAATCCAAACTCGCTTGGTGCATACACAGGGTGTGCACACTGCACTGCACACCCTGTCAAACAAATTTATTTAACCACTCCGGTGTCCGCTTGGTTTTGATTCAAAATTGTTAGTTGAACATTGCACGAACATTGCACTCCACAGATACAGTGAGGTTAAGTTTTTTTTTTATTTCACACACTCGCAATCATAATTTTCACAACTAAATCACAAGTCGCAATTTATACACCAACACAGCAAACTACTGACTAAACACAAAAAATAATTTGTATGTGGCGGCGACGTGCCAATTTCACGCACGATAATGGAGTCCGTTACCAAGTCTCGAAATCAACTACGAAATCTGTTAGTTTTTTGCTCTAGGCTGGCGCCATAGTGAATCACATGAAGTAGAGCATACCTTCACCTTTATTTAGAAGTATAATGAGCCTTAGGTATCCCCATATTCAAAGAGTGTGTATGCCGATAGTCGGCTGAGCCACCGGGAAGATTTCGTCCTGGCGACACCTGAGCAATCAATAAAAAAGAACATGATGCAGTTAGCTCACAGTATGTTTATATGGCCCAGAAGTAACTGGTTAATACCAGCGACGGCATGCAACTACGCCAAGTCGGCAGAGGATAAACTAGGACTGGATAAACCGAAGCGTCCTCTCACTCCATTCTTGAAGTTCGCCACGCAGATGCGTCCGGCTCTGCAGGCCAAGAACCCGGGCACCGACACAGTGCAGGTGTTGAAGTTGGCCGCTAAGCACTGGCAGCAACTCGGCGCCGATGTAAGTCTAACTATCTGTTAGTTCTGTAAAGGATCCTATATCTGTAAAAATTATTCCTGTAGTATACACTAGCCAAAACGATAAAAACTTCATTTGGACTTTTCACATTAATTATGACTAACCTGTCTCGGCTTGTACAGCTGAGACAAAACCGGATCTGAAAATAAAGAAATGAAAAAAGTATTCACGAGCAGATTTAAGCTGATTACTTTGTATGCTGAGTGCACTTGATTCTTGCTTTTATTTATTTATTACAATTTGTTGTTATTTTGTTTGATTAGGTAATTAATCTTTTTTTTACTTAGTAGCCTTAAATGTTTTTCCATGATTTGCACTACTTTTTAGGGTTCCGTATCCGGTACGGGACCCTATTACTAAGCTTACGCCGTCTGTATGTCTGTCTGTCTGTCTGTCCGAGGGCTGTATCTCTTGAACCGTAATAGGTGGTCCTTTGAAATTTTCACAGAATATGTGATATTAACAAATAATAAAAATAAAAAATGCACAGGGGTTCCCATAGAAGAAACTAGAAAGTGTATGTGCCATCTACCGAAAATACTATGAAGCATTTTAACTAATCAGGAATTTTAACTAATATGAAGCATTTCATAAACACGCCATAGATAGCGTGAGTGGCGCCGACCCATGACATGGCGAAACGGAACCCTCGGTGTGCGAGTTCGACTCGCATTTGGTCGGTTTTTTTCCTTTTTGTGTGTTTCTATTACTTATAGCGCCGAATAGAAATTCTATATTGTATATATAGAGTTTCTAATCTGTTCTATTCAAATTCAACACGGAGACATGTTGCAAATACTATCTATCACAACAAAAATAATAGCTGAGGGTTTTCAGGCGAAGAGCACAATAACGAAAGAGTACAAGGAGAACATGGAGGACTATCTCAAGCTAAAGGCCAAGTACGAGGCTTCCCTGACGGACGCACAGCGCGACGATATCAAACGCGTGCGCCTTCAAATGGCCGCCGCTAAGGAGAAGCGGAAAGTCAAGGCAGTCAGTTTGTATTTTAAATATACATACCACACGCCGCATCCCGACAAATGGAGTAGTAATCGGTGTTGTGCTGCAAGAACTGCAAGGTAAATTACAGCACAACATCGAACACAACATTTCACAGTTTTCATACAAGATAACTATCTACCAGCAAGTGAGGCACGAAGATCCACCTGCTGCATGGCTCGTTGGAAGGATCATTTTAGCATGGCATTTTGTCCTTATCCCTTATTAACGTTTTAACGACATCCACGGGGAGAGATGCAGTGGGACCATTTTTAAATCCCGTTCCACACCATTATGCCGCACGAAAAATATTTTTTGTGCACCTGCATGCATGTAAACTCAAATATTTCATAAAATAATGAAGTCAGAGCATTAACCTCTATAGGCTCTTGACAGCTAATGAAGTTCCCCAGAAAACAGTATACAACAAGAGAAGATTCACTTATTTAGAAGCACAGATGGATTTTTTGAACTGCAGGAAAAACAAAACGCCTGACATTTTTTCCGAATATTTCTAACCTAAAATTGCTGAATTAACCTATTCCAATCATATATCATCCATCATGTAGAGAATGAATTTATCTATTCAAATAATGGATTCTAAATAATGTTAGGCTAGAGAGAAACCAGTTTACCATCCTGCCAGAGATTATGTATGTATAAAAATAAATTTACAGGTGTCAGAATAATTGTTTTCTTAAGACCTGCAAATATTTTTAAAGTGTGTTCTCTATGAAAGGCTAAGATTTTTACCTGTACAGCCAGTCTTTCTCATTCGTTCTCATATGAAAAATTCATAGGAATCACAATTTGCGATTTTGTTTGGGCCGGCTGGCCCTTCGAAAGTCAATGGATGTAAGTGGTTTGGGGGCCGGCCGGCCCTTCTGGAAGCCAAGATGTCAAACTCAAACATTCTTTCGAGTAAATTGAAAGTAAACTTGAAATTGACGATCATGTAAACATAAGTGTGGAAGAGACATCGAGGTGTTAGGACAGGACCGTGACACGTGGAAATACATTATCTCTTACCAAGAGGAAACAGATGCAATATTTATTATGTAACTATTTATTTATATTTATAATACAAAATGCCTTTATTGCAGGAATACAAGGAGTTAGGCCGCCCAAAAAGACCAATGTCCTCATATATATTATACTGTCAGACGGAAAAGGAGAACATTTCGAGTATGGGGCTTAAAGATTTTCATATTAAAATGAGAGGAAAGTGGAATAATCTGACGTCAGCAGAAAAGGCCACTTGGGATGCGAAAGCTACAAAACTTATGGACGAGTACAGGTATAAATATTTCTAAAATATTGTATCTCTGAAACATTATGTATTATTTGCTACATACATACATACATAGCGTCACGTCTGTTTCCCGGTGGGGTAGGCAGAGACAACGGATCTCCACGTGCCACGATCCTGACACACCTCTGCCGCCTCTTCCACTCCCATAATTTTCTTCATGAATGCTCGTCGGTTACGGGTACTAAGCACTTGCCCCTTTTTGAGCACATGCCCGATCTGGTCCAGGTACGTGCGTCTAGGGCGACCCTTCCCGACTCTTCCACATATTTGCTACACTATGAATTTATATCTTTATTTTCATTAAAACCTAAATATCCCTAATCTATCCAAAGCAATGAGCGGTATGTATGAACTGGAGCGGACGCTGCATAAAAAATTCTGCAGGCAAAATGTTGAATGACGAAAAACCTATTATACCTACAATTTTTTTGTAAAATTATGTAATTAACCTATTATTTTGTAAAATGTGGGACTAGTGCCTGAAATAAATGTTATATTATTGTTTTATATCCTTTATTTCACATTATTAAATCCATTATCTCTTACCCTATCTCTTACCAACAGGAAACAGATTCAATATTTATTATGTACCTATTTATTTATATTTATAATACAAAATTTAGGTTTTTAATGAAAATAAATATATAAGTTCATAGTGTAGCAAATAATACATTATTATTATTAAAACCATGACAATACGATAAAAAAATATGCCTCTATAGTACATTAAATTTCTCAAATATGATTTTTTAACCGTTATTTTCATAGGACGGAAATGCAAAAATGGGAAGAAAAGATGATAGCGGAAGGAAACATTGACTGCATACGCTCGAGGAGATCACCGTCCAAGAGCCCGAAGAGCAAAAGCAAAGTTGACAAATAGGAACTTGGGTGTCTCGGAAGTGATGTAGACATTAAGGAGAACAATAACATAAAAACAGGACAAGATGAAAAGAGCACGAATCTAACTGAAGCTATAGATAAATTGTCACAGTCTACAGAACTCCGAGACACGGGTGATTCTAACCGAGAACAATCGCCAAACCTAACCGAGACGAGCAGTGAAAAACAATCCAGTAAGACAATGTTGAATAGTATTAAAAATCTGTTCAAATTCTGAAACTTGAGTGTTGTGTTCCATTTTATGTTCTGACAGACTCCTAGTTTCTAACTTACTAATTCCCTTTGGCTCTGGAAGCATTAACCAAAACAATCCTTCTGCTACACCAGGTGGCGCGCCGCGATCGGCGCCGGCGCATTACTCTCGAAAAAAAATCATTTTGGAAGATTTTTCCATAAAACTTCATGAACTAACATATGGATTGTATTTACAGATAAATATTCTAGCTATAAATGGCATTTTTTTATTTACATTACGTATTCTAGGTGACAAAATTATTTTGTAAAGTTGTTCTATGTGAAAATCGCGACCTCTCTCAGGTTTTTTTTTTTTTATAAATTTATTAGACCGCCAATCGGTCATATAGTATTTTTATTATAAACACTAATAAATAACGGACCTAATCATACCTTTCTTGTGTATCAGCAGCCCCCCGTGTCGTTCACAATAAAATTTGTATGTGGAAACTTGTATGGTTTGTATTGTTTGTATGGAGAAAACTAGGTCACAAAAATTGCTTATTTCTCGTAAATGTACTGTATACAAACACTATACGGCATATATTATTTCAACTACAGGAACTAAATAACACTTCTATCACCTCACTTTATCCAGATAACGGATTTATATCGAGAAACAAGCCTCTAAAAACAGCCGAAATTGGTACCGAAAAGGAGGCATTTTCTTAGTATTTTTACGAAAAATTCAGATCAACTCAGCACAAACAAATGCACTCAATACATCCGGAATATAATGAAAAAGAGAAAAAACATCACTTATGGGTTCATCTGCACAAAAAAACACTCAGCAAACCCGAAAACAGAAGAGCAACGTACAACGCCCTCCTATTATAACCGCTGTCTTGATGACACTGACAGGGCGGTAAATCTGACATTTCTCTATGGGGGAATGGTTGTCGCCTAAAGGGAAATTTATTCTACTATTTGAATTCGTCACTTTCAAATACACACGGCTAAGTGAGATAAAAGAATAAAATAATTTCGTTGGGGCCACCCAACAAAACAAAGAAAAAAAAGAAAGCGGCCGATATCGGCCGCTCCATTCGTAAAGGTATAATGTATAAAGCGACCGATATCGGCCGCTCCAACGGCAAAAGGTTAATGTTACTTACTATATAGTTAGATTTAGTTCATTTACCTCGTTCGCTGGTCACCCCAAAAGTGCAAATGATCGAATATCACTTTTATAAACTGAGGGTTGCCATTCGCATTTATTTTGATAGAATAGATTTAGTGAACATTTCGAATGTATTACTTGCATTAATAATAAACACTATTTGCATATTTTGTGTTTGTTTTCTCACAAAAATAAATTATGTTGGAATTGCATGAAGTATTTTCAAGTTACGTCTGTGTTATCTGTCAAGCAAAGAATCATTTAAGCTTCATAAGTCAAGAAGTTGACACGGACAGCTTCACGGCATGTGTAAAACATTTAAGACTCAGGTTCTGAAGATTCAGCTTGTAAAACTCTTCCATAAAAAAGAATATCATCTTCGCCATGCGCCATTATTGAAAAGAGATTTACAAAGCTTAGGAATACATTTACTGGAACACTAAACTAACTTGAATTTTTTTCCCATCAAATGCTTCAGGGATCCGCAATCTACGATTTTTCTACTAAGGTAGGTTATTTGTATTTATTTATTTATTTATTTTTAAGCTTTCGCATGGGGATCTTTTTTTCTATAAATAGTTTTTTCACTTTCTTCCTTTATGTTGTGTCAAAAGTAGTGCCACGCGGTTGTGCCACGGGGAAGGAACGCATTTTGTGTGTACAGATGTTCTATCTCACGAAGTCCGTTCGGCTCTGGTTGTAGTAGTGATAGCGAGCTTGTGCGTGTTGTGTGCGTGGACCGCGTCGCGATCGTGACTGAGCGCTCTCGAGGTTACGCACACTAAAACAATGTGCATGTGCACGCGTAACAACATTCATAGCCAAACGGACTTTGTGAGATAGAATATCTATACTTAATTTGACTGCTTTTCTGAGCACATCTAAACCCTGCACCACATTACAGTTTACCAATAACAGTAAGTAACATGCAACACTCTGGTCTGAATGTAAACTGTTGAATTTACATGTGAAAAGTGATATACATTAATTTTGACATGACTACTAATTTCTTGCTAAGCTGACGATGTTGCTATAATATCATGGATTGTATATAGTTTGCATTATTATTCAATATACACTTGTAACTAAGTTGTAGTAGTATGAAAATCACGTTAGTAGATTTGTGAAGTAGAAGTAGTCAAAACTAATTGACAAGATTGTTTTACAGTTACAAAGCTGATTCTAATTGGGCTGTTCCAACCTGATTGGCTCCAGTTGATGGAAGATCTTATGGAACTACTGGATAAAGATTTTCAGAGGAAAAAATAAATTTAAAACATTACAAGTGAAACCATTATTTCGAAAGTGTTATTTATTTTAATAAAATATATACACTTTTTTTTTTTTATACAATTCAGTAACATAAGAATTGTCAAATATTTTATTAAAATTACAGTGTTCATAGAATACACCTTTTTATTACACCATGTTTATTAAGTATGTCTATTAGAAAAAAATCCATCCAGTTCAAGTTACCGCAAGATGCATCTAATTTAATCTTTCTTGTTAATTTTTCAACAGTCAGCCAAAATTAGATTAATATATAAGGTGTTTCGTTATTCATGTCAAATGTTTCGGGAGGGTTACATACACACTCAAAGAAAAAAAAAGGTACTGTGTGGGGTCGGTACTTAATAAGAATAGTTCCACTGCATCTCTCCCCGTGCATGTCGTAAAAGGCGACTAAGGGATAAGCAGCCTGCAGACACCCCGGTCGACTTGTGGCTTTCATGGAAGACAGGCTGGCTGGGGTAGCTGGAGACTGCGGGGTTTTGCACAAAGGTCCCCAACCAAGCGGGATTAGTTTGCAGGCCTAGAGCCAACCCCAAACCAAAACAACAACAACAACAACACGCAAAGAAACATATTACGCAAAAAAAATTATATGTTTTTAGCATAAACATACATTCTTACGTAAAGTGTTTATTTGAGTGTGTATGTAACCCTCCTGAAGTTATTGACATGAATAACGAAGCACCTAGTTAAGCTTAACTATGTCAGGAAACTTTGAATTTTTCTCGTTCTAAATGAAAACTATAGTAAAACCCGTTTAATACGATTCTCAAGGGGATGGGCGCAAAAATTGTCTTAAGCGGGAAGAGTTAAAATCATGCAAAGTACACACTTTAAAATCTGTTTACTGTATTTCTGACATAAATCAATCTTCGCAATCGTTTACGTGTTACGAAATGAAGAGCTTTCTATGCAGTTTAGTTTGTTAAGAGCATCGTCACTGGAATCAATCGAACAAAGATATCGCCTTAGTTGGACAACATCTAAGTGAGAGTGCTTGTCGTTGTATTGGCCGTCATGGCACGAAGAAAGATACACACACGTGTTAATTTCGATAAAGTTCGACAGTTCGCGGCGCTAGGAGCGAGCGCGGGGAGCGGGCGGTGCGCCCGACGCGGGAGCGAGCGTTCCCGAGCCCTGAGCTCGCTTCGGGCGGTCGCACCGCGCGCGGCGACCTTCGTCACCAAAAGATCGTTTTAAGCGGGTTGGGGTCGTATTAAGCGGAAAAAATTTGTTCGTAAAATGAAGGGGCCAGCACAAAAGATCGTATTATGCGGGAAATCGTATTAACCGGGATCGTATTAAGCGGGTTTGACTGTAGTATGAAAGTATGTAGGTAGTCACTAGATAGGTACCTAGTATAAATATTGTATTTATGTAAAAATTTATTTTACATCACACAATATGAAGAATATTCATAAAAACATTTTATATGTATTATTTATGATGAAAGAATATAGTATGATTAAAAATAGTGATTATTAGATTAAAATGCAATAGACAAAATGCAATAAATTTAGAGCAGGTCACACAAACACACTCCACGGCTTCACTGAACACATCCGGGCTCGTTGCAAATAGGAGAAGGTTTGAATTGAGCACGACTAGCGAGTGGCCGCTTTGGTTCTCTTGCAGCGCACTAGACATGTCGGCACGCGTCAAGCACTCATCAACTTGTCTTAGTCAAGAACTTTGTACTATCTCACGTAAAAAAATTTACCAAGGTGATGATGATGATGAAATTTACAAAGATTTTTAACAACATTTTATGAGAGTCGTGTATAGTAAGGGTTAACCTATAATGATTACAATACCATTTGCTAACAAATCACTTAATGGCTTAACATTTGAATATAACATTAAGCTACACGAAACTTACAAAATTTAGGTAAAAATGTGCTATGATGAAATGGAACCTCAAGATCATTTACAAAATTGCATTGTGACAACTCCATATTTACAATCACGTTTACTGAAAAAGGTACATCTAAAATGGCATTTGTGACTAAAATTCACATACAATTGAAACCTCTACGCAATTAGAAAAAAGGCACAAGCGTTCCAAATATTGGAACTTGATTTCTGCATAAGACACCGCATCGAAATTAAAATAGGCCTGTTACGAAAGTTATGCGCATAGTAAGTTGTATTCTTTTATAAGTTCTACATTTGAGTTCCGAGTGATAATTGTTTCTTGAAGAAAAATATGTAGAAAGACTGAGTGAAGACAATAAAGAATAAATAGATGCAGACGTCTTGAGCAAGGGTGAAAATGATCTGGGTCGCCAGCATCAAGCTTTTCACTTTGTTCGGGGAAACTCCGTTCATTACGAGCATCGTGCTCACCACCCCAGAGTCTTCTCTCCTCCGCCCAATCCATAACTTTGTGAGCTCGTAGACTATCAAGGGCAGAAATATACTCGGCGACTGTGCGCCCATGTAAAGCGTGCCGTATGCTAACTGAATGATGAGCGATATTAGTATAACATCCAGTTTAGTTACGAAGAGTTTCTCCCAGGCGGTGGGTGGAGCTGGTGGCGTTTGTGGAGCAGATGGTCTTGCAGTGAGGTTCCGGACAAAATCAGTCAGTTCCGGAGCGTCGTGTAGGATGCCCTCGAGCTGTTCGGGGTAAGGCGCGGAGCCGTTCTTCGGTGACGTCAGGATGAAGGATGTTGGGAGTTGGCTCTCCTCATTCCGGTTCGACGGAGTGTCCCCTAGTGGGGAAGCTGCATTCATTGAAAAATAAATTAGTTCAGTTCATCAATCCAATTAGTCCAATCCAACTTTAAGAGTGTAATTGGTGACAATATTCAGGGTACTATCAATCATAATAACAAAATCACTATGTATACATGATACATACATGGGAGAGGTATATGTCCAGCAGTGGACCGATACAGGCTGATGATGATGCATACAAAATATCTCCATACAACAAAATATCTATCCAAAATTTTCTCATCAGGATAAGTAAATGGCATAATGAGTCAAATTAACAATTATTGCAGAAAGTAAGAACGAATACCTCCGCGACTCGTATTGCTGGGCTTTCCGGTGATGCGCTGCAGGCGGTCGTGAGAATTTTCGAGAATTCGTCGTCGTCGGGCCTCACGACGCGCCGTGGCAGCGTCGGGCATCCTTTTTTATTATTACACGTGTCGGTCAGTTCGTATTGATGATGGAAATTGAAAGTTTATCGAAAGAATTATGGAATTCATTCACAAGAACCCAAAGCATGAACGAACCCGAACCGTAGCAAAACAGCAGATTTTTGTCAATCAATAGAATTAACTGACATTGACATTTGTTTGACAGACAGTTAGTTTTTTTTGACTTGACACTTGACAGCTCATACAGCTGCTACTCCTATTTCGAAAGCACGATGTATACGAAAGTACTGCTAAATTAAACAAAGTAATACCAAAAAATACATATTTAAACAAAGCACACTCTGTTCATGCCGACAATCAAGAGAACGGTGTTTCACTGAAATTACTGTTAGCACGGTATCTTGTCCTTATCTATATCTTATTAGCCTTTTACGTCGTGCACGGAGAGATATGCAATGGGGCTATTATTTTTAGTACCGGCCTTACACTGCTTTAGCGGCGCATATTAGCAAACTGCACTATGCAAGTTTTCTCCCCAAACAGAGATTATTAATAACTATCAAAGTGAATGTTTTGGTGGTTTATCAAAAAGTAATCGGGGTTAATTTATAGAAGATGCGTCGCGAATTTAACCCTAACCTAATGTTGAGGCGGCGCATGTCGTTTTTGTTACGTTTCGTTGAAAACTCCCATAGTGCAGTTTGCTAATATGCATGGGCGTCAATATGGTCGGTCACGTAACATTGTTAGGAAAGCCGCCCTGATCTTCCCTTGACGTTACCCTCGCTGTCAGCTCGAGACATGACTCTGAACCGTAGTCTTCCCATTACGAAAACAAAAGAAGAAAATTACGAATTGGCTGTATAGTCAAATGCTCTTTGCCTGCCTATTTATGGTGAAAATAACAACAACAACAACAACAACAACGTAGTCTTCCATATTTAAAGGATAGACCACAAACAAAGCGGAAGTTAATAAAGCCGGTTGAAGTGTTGCCATTTTTGTTTTTCACTGGTAGGTTTATTATCAGTGAATATAATGCAAATAGCCTATAAAAAATCTAATGTTAAAAAAAAAAAACAAAACTCATTCAGGACAAATTAAAAAAGTATGGCTTAAATACGCTAAACTAAAAGCGTGATCGCCAAAAAAAAAAAAAAAAAAAGTTAAATGCTTGGCCCAATGTTTTTATTTGTTATTGATTTAATTATCACTCGTGCGTGGGTACATAAATTTGCACTTGAATTCATTATTTTCTGAATAGCAACTATATTATAGCAACAACAATGAAAAACTATAAAAAAACAATTACAAACAATGACAAAACATAGTTCCAGAGTTTTTTACGTTTCTTCTGTAGTGCTGTTCGTGGATACTGATGGGCAAGGATTCAATCCCATTTGGGACCGAATCCTTATTCGAGACTTTATAGGGATTTTATTGGGAAAGTTGGGGAAGGTTCCTCATTCGATCCTACGAAATAGGATTTTATTTTAATATTAGATTTCAACATCGTGAATGAGTTGTTTTCATTAGTACTAGGCATAATATGGTAGTAGGTATGTAGATCATAGTTTTACTGGATGAATTCCTATATCTAAATAAATAATGTATCGACAGGTTTTAATTTGAATGCATGATTCCCTAGTTATGTTCACAAAATAATCAATATCTGTGGTCGTTTGAGCGCGTGTACATTTCGCCGTGATGTGAGAGAGGAAAAAGGTCGGTAATCGAGTCTGTTCAGTGACCGTGACAGTGTGAAAAGTTAGGTACCGATTTTTTGGTAGATCTACCAATTTCGGTCATGTCATGTCTGACCAAAAAAACATACAGTCGAATTGAGAACCTCCTCCTTTTTTTGAAGTCGGTTAAAAAATAACGATTTGAGGTCATAATCTACCGATATTTGTTAAATCAATACTAATAATAAATCTGCGAGGGATGGTCATAGAGTAAGTTACTTTGTTTTATGAGATACTGAGGTATAAGACTCTATGTATGATACTAAAGCTAAATTGACGATTTTTAGAAATATTTTCTGTGAATGTATGTTCCACCATAACTCTTAAACCGATCATCTGAATTCGATGAAACATCGTATAAGGATGTTATATCCTATACTATACGACACAGAGGATAACCTAAATAAAATTCAGTTCCGGTTACGCTAAGATGTGGTTCCCAAACTGAAATGTTTCGCGCGCCATTTAGCGCGAGTAGGTATCAGATATGAGCGAGCCGGCGGCGTGGCGGAGCGGGCGGCGCGGCGGAGCGGGCGGCGCGGCGCAGCGGGCGGCGCGGCGCGCGGGCGGGTGCCTATAAAAGCGCACTCCCCATACTATAGAAAGCCAAAATTGTAATTTGATTCGATCCAAATTTTTTTTATCCTATTCTTATGGTACAAGTTAGGATACATGTAAACTAAATATGACGTCACCGATATGAAACATGTACCTTTTCGAAGTAAGTAACTAAGGGAGAGGTCAAAAGCGGAGCTTCGTTCAAGTTAACGATATATTTCTCGATGAAAGTAAGTAAATAAGGGCGAGAATATCGTTTACGCGAACGCAACTCGGCGTTCGGCAGGGCATTAACTTAGTTTCTTTGAGAAGGATTATCATTTACTTGAACGCAGCTCGGCCTTCGGCCTCGTCGGCCTCTGAAAAAGTATATGGTTTACCTATAGGGAGCTCCGCCTTCGGCGTCGCCATAGGTAACTTAGTTTCTTCGAGAAAAATAACGTTTACCTGAAAGGAGCTCGGCCTTCGGCCTAGTCAGTAGTTACATATTTTGTTCGAGAAGGTTTATCATTACCCTGAATGCAGCTCAGCTTTCGACCTTCTCGCTTTATAACTTACTTTCTTCTTTTGAAATACGAATTTCACAAGAGCGGGCAAAAGCTAGTAAACTATAATAGTTACTAAATATAATACTGTTTTATGTAATCCGGTCGCCTGAGTCGAAGGGGCATATGCACATTCTCCGACCAGCCAATATCACCTCCGAGAAGGTAGGTGCCCGTGCATACCGGAGACTTCCCTGGATTGCTGGATATACTGAACTAGAAGAGAACACAGCCGAGCCTGCTATGCGGCCATCTTATATCCAGTACGGTGGTACTAACTCAGTCGGCTACAATTTGAGCCTACAACCTCGTAAGGGGCAAGGGAAGGTACCTAGTTTTACACCAGTTCTAAACGGTGAAGCAGCAGGTGTAAGTATGCACGTAAATTTGTTCGTCAGAAAAAACTCATTGGTACACACCGACCGGATTCGAACCTCGGACCTCTTGCATGAGAACCCGATGCCTAAAAACTCGGCCACCCGCCGCTTAATACTACTTGTATAATGTAATCAGAGACGTTATGTCATCAGATCAGAGCGGATAGTCCAAGCGATCCCTTGCAATGACCACTCACAAATACGACTCGTGAAAACTCGTTACAAACTTGCGTGGCTCATAACGAGATCCTCGCCCTTAATGATTTAGTTTCTTCTTTTGAAATACGAATTTCACGCGAGCGAAGCCGCGGGCAAAAGCTAGTTAAAAACATACTTTATTCGAGAAGGTTTATCATTAACCTGAACGCAGCTCAGCCTTCGGCCTCGCCCTTAATGATTTAGTTTCTTCTTTTGAAATACGAATTTCACGCGAGCGAAGCCGCGGGCAAAAGCTAGTTAAAAACATACTTTATTCGAGAAGGTTTATCATTAACCTGAACGCAGCTCAGCCTTCGGCCTCGCCCTTAAGGATTTAGTTTCTTCTTTTGAAATACGAATTTCACGCGAGCGAAGCCGCGGGCAAAAGCTAATTAAAAACATACTTTATTCGAGAAGGTTTATCATTAACCTGAACGCAGCTCAGCCTTCGGCCTCGCCCTTAAGGATTTAGTTTCTTCTTTTGAAATACGAATTTCACGCGAGCGAAGCCGCGGGCAAAAGCTAGTTAAAAACATAAAATCCTTTCGATCTTAAAATAGGATTAAATCCGGGACTTTATGATAAAATTTCGCTCATATTACAGAACAACTTCACATACTTAACCTTAAAACATAAAATCCTCATTCGGTCCTAGAATAGGATTAAATCCGGGATTTTATGATAAAATCCCGCCCATAAAGATTCAATCCCGGGATCGACCCATCAGTATTCGTGGATTCTATATGCTTTACTTTCAGAAAGATACTGGTAACATTGGGTTGCTGGCTGTCTATGATCTGCCGGCGGCTGTCTTTCTTTGGTGGCGTGAGTGTTGGTTTGGTTTGGCGCCTTCGCCGACACCTCGTTCCTTTTCTTCCTTGTTCGTTGTTGACGGTGTGAGTAGTGCGTGGCCTGTTAAATCTGAATATCGTATTACTGTAGCACACTGCAAAGCAACATGACAGACAAGGGAGATGGAGGTATGTATGAGTACTTTTCGTATGCGGCGTTGGCGGTACGCGGTACCCATTTCTTGATACGCTGTTTCTGTTGTTTCTTTTCAAGAACGCGGTCTCATGCTCTCTTCAGACAGTCGGATGCATCAGGCGTTATGAAAGAGTGATGCTTTCTAGATATGGACCTGGTCTGGTACAGGCCTTGTAAGTTTCCTCGAGTGGCAGTATGTGTGATAAATGCCTTCGTTCACAAACAACCATCATAAAATCTTAGTCTAATTAATTTTCAAATTCGATGCTCTTCATACCACACGTTCTGTGCCACTTTTTTGTTATATTCACAAACCCAGTGCATTACCAGAGCAATAGGTATACTTCTTGCATTAAGTCCGCCTATTTATCTACTTCAGCGGCTCTCAAACTTTTTTGGCGACGGAATCCTTTTGAACCAATATATATTTTACGGAGCCCTAAAATAAACAAAACCTGGTTTTATGTTCATTCTTTATGTGACAAGACAAGACTAGATGTGCAACGTTCTTTCGGTTGATATTATTTTTGCGGAGCCCCAGGGCTCCGTGGAGCACACTTTGAGTATGGCTGATCTACTTTTTTATGTTGTGTTATGTTTATATGTGTGTATGTATTTGTTCATTGTGAACAAATAACCGAATGAGCAAAAGTTAATCAAGAGAGTGAATCAGCTTGTAAAATAAATAAAAACAATTTAAATCACAATTTTATTTTATAAAGTATGAGTCGACGTTTTGAATTGGTTTAGTTTGTGTTCAGTGGGTTAATAGTAAATGTGTGCGTTTACAGAGACGTTTGACGACGCGGTGGAGGAGCGAGTTATCAACGAGGAGTACAAGATTTGGAAGAAGAACACACCGTTCCTGTACGACTTGGTGATGACACACGCGCTCGAGTGGCCCTCCCTCACCGCACAGTGGTTGCCCGACGTCACCCGGCCCGAGGGCAAAGACTACTCTGTCCACAGGTAAGTCTTGTTATGCAAAACTAACTTCAAGTACCTTAGAAGATTCTAAACACTCTAGAAGTGTGTTCAAGTTTTGATAACCCATGGGTACAAAGAATGAAGAAATATGTAAAGTAATTTCACATGCATTGCAGTTAATTTACTTAGTCCACAACATAATCAAATTACTTAGTCCTGTAGTAGTAGTAGTAGTGTAAGTCTTAGTGTGAAGGAAATTTACAAACATTTATAATTCATGTTGTGCCTACATAATTTATATTAAGACCCTCTGGTGGGTGAATTGATATATTGTGTATAATTTTGTATTGTTTGATTTCTTATAAGTTCGAATGGCATGTTGCAGCCAGCAGTATGTTGATGATGGGCATGTAGCTGTTGGTATAATTATGTGTGTAATGATGATGTGTGGAACTCGGCTGCAGACTGATCCTGGGCACGCACACGTCGGACGAGCAGAACCACCTGCTGATAGCGAGCGTGCAGCTCCCCAACGAGGACGCGCAGTTCGACGCCAGCCACTACGACAACGACAAGGGAGGTCAGCGCTCCCACCACAAACCCTTTCATCTCAGAGTTCGTGACTTGAAAATATAGGGCTCAATTCGTTTCGTAAGATGGTCGCATAGCAGCGTCGGCCGTGTTATGCTCTTGTCCAGTCTAGTCTAGTCAATCTCCGGTATGGCACCTACATTCTTGGACGTGATATTGCCTGGTCGGAACATGTGCTCTAGCCCCTCTGACTCAGCCACCCAGACCGGATTACATAAAAAATATATATATTTACCATCATGAAAACATTTACAATAAAAATAAAATATTTAAATGGTCGAACAATAAAATCCTAAAATTGCTTGAATAAAAATGCATAAATAAATGCTGAATAAAAGTCCTAGATCTGCAACATCACAGTTTAAGTGGAAATTAAAGCATTTACTTTACTGTAAATCAACAATAACTTGAAGAATTTTGCAAGACAACAGTAATATAGAAATTGTGTTCAATCATATGATAAATGATAAAACTTTTCTCTAAACATCATTATGTAGTTTTTAAAATATATTAATGGGCAACAATAAAACAAATATTGCAGAGTTTGGCGGTTTCGGCTCCGTATCAGGCAAGATCGACATCGAGATAAAGATTAACCACGAGGGCGAGGTGAACCGGGCACGCTACATGCCGCAGAACCCTTGCGTTATCGCCACCAAGACCCCCTCGTCGGACGTGCTCGTCTTCGACTACACCAAGCACCCCAGCAAGCCGGAGCCCAGCGGCGAGTGCCACCCTGACCTGCGGTAACTGTCACTCTACTTTATTATTTGTCTTGCGATCAGTCATCGGAATATATATATAATTTTTGTATCTACACTTTGAGTTTTGTTAGCAGTAATGGGTTTAGTCACTTTATTTCTTTTCATAACCGAAAACTTTGATAATTATGATTATTAATCATATAACCTTTAATATATAATATAATAATAATATAACCTTTGTGTCTGTATTATTGCAGGCTCCGCGGTCATCAGAAGGAAGGCTATGGTCTGTCCTGGAACCCAAATCTCAATGGCTACCTACTCTCTGCCAGGTAAAACCAACATAATGTCTTATCACTTCCCAATGTGTAAGGAACTCAACAGTTTTATGTAGGTACCTATAATAATGTTGTTAAATTATCATGTACTAGGTGGGCTGGCAGAAAATGTGTTCTGAAATAAGTGGAACTTGAAACATTCTGTCTGGGTGGGTACCTATATACAAACAAACATACCTATACACACAAACAATCAAATTGAAGGACCTGACGGCGCCTTATACGAACAGCCTTCCTGTTGGGATGTAAGGAAGGTGTTATAGACCAATGTGGCGCGCGCAACCAGATGCAACAAGCTGTGTTCTAGCGACCTACGAGTGACGTAAGACCGTTGCAGCCGCAACGGTAGCACAAAATCGAGACGCCTGTTATTGCGCTCAGATTATTTTTTGACTATTCAGTTCAACGCAACGAATGCTGTGTCTGCACATACTCGAGAGAGTGCAGTCAAAGCGCCGAGGGGAGCAGGGTTAGCACTTAGAGTGCTGCTGTCAGCTGCTGCTGCTAGCTGTCAGGCGTTGCTTGCAGCACCAAAAACTATATTTTTGTGTAGCTAAATGTTACTTGTTACTCCCTTGAACGCATCTATTTTGACAGTGTGTGTATGTAGAGATTTCTTACTGCTATCCATTTACGTTTACCTCGGTTGCAGCGACGACCACACAATCTGCCTGTGGGACATAAACGCAACGCCGAAGGAGGGCCGGGTGATCGAGGCCAAGTCGGTGTTCACGGGACACACGGCCGTCGTGGAGGACGTGGCATGGCATCTGCTACACGAGTCACTCTTCGGCTCCGTCGCCGATGATCAGAAACTCATGATCTGGGACACCAGGTAACCGTTTTACCAGCTTCTGTTCTATCATATCGTCGTCCGGCGCGCGGTCATAAGCAGTGACAAAGTCAATTTCACATTATCACTAGGCATATTCTACACCAGGGGTGTCCAACCTAATCCAGTGGCAGGCCAGTTTAATCATTTTTACCAATGCGGAGGGGCCAGAGCAGATGTTTTTTTCTAGGGAAAGACAGGAGGGCTAATGTAATTAAAACGCTTTGCTATAGTTTTCTATTTATCTAATTTATTATACATATATTGGTAAACAATGGTAAATTTCAAGCTACGTACAAGTTCTTACTAAATACAAAACATGATGTGATTGTTGACATTGTTTTTTTTTTTACACAGTGAGTCTATATCAGGTGATATTTTGGATGTTGCGATGCGGAGAAGGCAAGACATGGCGGGCCGGATTGATGGCCCCCGCGGGCCACGTTGCCGACGAGACATAGGTTGGGCAGCCTTGTTCTACACGATCTGTTAATTAAACGCTCACACAGTTCATAAAGGTATGTTTTCATAAATCCATGCTTTATACGCAGGTGTAACAACACGTCAAAGCCATCCCACACGGTGGACGCCCACACGGCTGAGGTGAACTGCCTCAGCTTCAACCCCTACTCAGAGTTCATCCTCGCCACCGGCAGCGCAGACAAGACCGTGAGTACTCTCTCTGGCATGTCTGAATATTTTGACCATGCCCAAAAAAAAATAAAATTTATTTTTGGTGTTTTAGTCATTAGTTGGTTGTGTTCATGCAATGTTCAACTCACAATATGGAATCAAAACATACACCAGTGCACTACAAGTTAAGATATCTTTCTAGGAAGTGTTGTAACGATACAATCATGTTCAACATATAATATATTTATGTTTTTTCGGAAAAAGAAATCTCTCCTTTGCCCGCGATAAGGTCGCGGAATTTTACGGAGGCAGTTCTCGCGCATCGCAGGCATACGAAAGGTTAAGGATATGGTTTAATTTTAATGTAAACCTTAATACTTGGCATTTCTTAACTCTGCACTGCGGCATCCTATCACGTCACGTACATGACGTGGTCATTGAGCGACTGAGAGTTCATTCTGAGAGGCATTCTGCTCATTCCTTTAATGGTTTCGTCTTTCAAGCAAAGATTGTAGATTCACCTACTTATTTTATCTCAGACTCACACTTTTAGATGTGTGCATTATTTTCGCATTGACGGTTTTTATTTTCGGCAAAGTCACCTCTTTTGATTGTACAAGTTTACGCAGACCTGCTCTTCTGCATCAATGTGTGTAGGTAAACATAAATATGAACAATATGTGTACGACGGCAGGTGGCGCTGTGGGACCTGCGCAACCTGAAGCTGAAGCTGCACTCGTTCGAGTCGCACAAGGACGAGATCTTCCAGGTGCAGTGGTCCCCGCACAACGAGACCATCCTCGCCTCCAGCGGCACCGACCGCAGGTCTGTACACATTGTCTCAAGAGAGCATCCAACCTACTAAGCCGGATTAGTAGGTTAACCAACTTGTGGCTCACAACCGGTCGGTCGCCGGCAGAAAACGCTTTAGGCATATTGTTGCCTTTTGTGTGGTTGAATTGTTAGCCCATTTTTATTTGATTTGAAGTGTCCTAAAGGGCTACTGCAACCTCAACAAACACCGATATGAGATTGCTGAACACAAGGCATGCAGGCTCTGTCGAGAGGAGGGAGAATCTCCAACTTATCTTCAATGCTACTGTGGACCTTTTATAAAAAAATTTTTTTTTTTTTTTTATGGAAACACACGGTTGGCTACATCACCTACAACATCCGTGATGTCAGCCCATAACACCAGGTGAACTAGGTGCCATGTCAGTGCTTCCCTTCATTTATTCCTTCAGTATTTGACTGAAAGGACATATAATGCACCCACCACCAAATATTTACTGGAATAAATCAATCCTAGATCAGTTTGATGTACGCTACTATGCCTTATTAATATTGTTCTTGCCTACACTTGTCTAATGGAATGTTCCATCAGACTGCACGTGTGGGACCTGTCGAAGATCGGCGAGGAGCAGACGTCCGAGGACGCTGAGGACGGACCGCCGGAGCTGCTGTTCATCCACGGAGGACACACGGCCAAGATATCCGACTTCTCCTGGAACCCCAACGAGCCGTGGGTCATCTGCTCCGTCTCAGAGGACAATATTATGCAGGTACGCACATGCCTCCGTTGATCTTATATAAGGTAATTTCTTATAAACCGTAATCTCTTAACGAACGACGATGTTGCCGCGCCGAAAAGGGACCGAAACGTCGGTGGCAAGCACATCCTTGCCAGCGGCCTTGGCGACAGTCGACGTTTAATTATACTCTTCTTAACGTGAAGGTATGCCCTAGTTGATCTGATTAAGTTCACTGCTAACTTTGAAGAAATAATAAAAGAACTTTCCACTTGGCTTAGAGAGGTCGTGACGCTCTCCTGGTTTTTGCGGGAGGGCACACGGCCAAATAAATATTGAAAATAATATTTATTTATAATTTAATATTGTACAGATGTTGTTATCTCACGAGCGCGGGTGAGCCATACTTGTAGTTGTAATGCATATAAACACGCGCATCTGTGTGTGTTTGTAGGCAATACTGAGCGCTCCCGAGCTTACGCAGACAAAGACAGTGTGCATGTATTTACACACACAAGCGTGGCTCACCCGCGCTAGCGAGATAAAACATCTGTATAATATACAACAACAAGAAGAAATGTGTTGTCCGCAGGTGTGGCAGATGGCTGAGAACATCTACAACGACGAAGAGCCGGAGACCCCAGCGTCCGAGCTCGAGTCCGGCGTCAACGTGAACCACGGCTAGCCACGTCCGCCCACACGCCACCGCCGCACACCTGCCCGTGCTTAGGAGAGAACCACACCGTGCACATATTACATACTACTGTGAATATATTGGCAACACACTGCAACCAATAACATTTTTAGGATACCTCGCCAAAAATGGTGTAGTTTTGTGCAGTGCTGGTTTGGTGTGGGAAATTTCACCAGAAATAGCTCCTATACAAAACATTTGCATTGTTGCCAATTGCCACATTTTCTGGATAAATAGTACTTACGTTAAATAATGTCACATAAAGAAAATATAGCAGAATATTAATGAATGGAATAGGTTCTTTGAGTTGTATTTATAATATTTTTGCTATTGCGTTTACTTGTGAAGAACACTCAAAATGTTGAATAAGGTGCTTCGTTATTCATGTCAAATGTTTCGGGAGGTTTACATACACACTCAAATAAACATGTTACGCAAAAAAAATTATATGTTTTTAGCAATTCTTTTCGAGAAATTTAACAAAACATGTTTGCTACCTAAACATTAACCTGTGCTAACGCAGATTAGCTGTTTGTTGTAAGTAAGTCACAAGGTCACTATGATTGGTTTTTACAGCTACTTATTTGATTTTATTTTTTTAGGAGAAAAAAATGCTCCTATAAACATATGTTTTCTTCTTACGTAAAGTGTTTGTTTGAGTGCGTATGTAACCCTCCCGAAGTTATTGACATGAATAACGAAGCACCTTATATAGAACAATATAGAGTAGCGTAGGTCAAACTGATTTAGTGAATAATGAAAAAAAAAACTCGTCGCGACCTATCATTTCCTCCAGCGGATGAGTAGTCTGGGATCAGTAGTTTCAGAGATATGCCCTAAAAGGAAAAAAGTTGCTCGACTTATCATTTTCCATATGAGAATGAGTAGGATGGGATCAGTAGTCTCCCGAAGTCTTTTTCCTTTTTTTTTCGAAACGGTTGAACCGATTTTGAAAAAAAAACCATTATTTCAGAAAGAGAAAACTTTTTTTAAGGAAGGAAACAAATTTCAAGTCGATCCAACCAGTAGTTTAGGAGTTATAGGCATTTATTGATTTTCCAAGCCTATTCGTAAAGGCTATGATTATGTTCGTATTATTCATTGACGTTGCCATAGGTGGAAGGAGGCCGTGTGAGTATCACCTGATACTTGGTTTGCTGGGATTGGTTGAGCGGTTCGTGAGATAGTGGTATGCCGAAAGTACATTAAAAAAATTACAGTCGATTTTTGCAAATGGGTAAGACATTACATATGGATTCCATGTCAAAAACACTACACTGTAAGTAATATGAAAACATGCCCTGAAGCCATATCTCCACTGCAATGTATAGACATGCACGGAGACGGGCTCAAATTTTTTTCTATGTGTTTGTATGGAAGCCTTTCCATTGCGGCTAACGGACATATTTCCGTGTGTATGATGCCACAAACCATGTTTTCCGTGTGCTATCTTCTCCCCGTGCACTCTGCCGCATGGCCGCTTGCGATGTAGACAGTTGTATGTGTATGCAGCAGGCAAGATGAAATACTTGAATAGAGTGCCATTAGACGCCCTTTGGAATACAGTTCTATTGAGTATGGGGAAAATATTAAATTATATTTGGCTTTTAAGTTGTGGGTGCGTGCCACAACTTACAGCCAAATTATGGAATTGTGAATCAGATTCTTCGTCTGACGATCTTTCTAATTCGAGTAAAAAATGTGTTGTGTCGCAGCCATCACTGACCGTCTTCGAAACAAAGTCCGCTCTCTGAGAATAATTAGCGTCAGAATGAAACGTGTGTGCACGTGGGTCGTGGAGATGTCCGTGTGCACAGCTCGTGGCTATCGTGACTAGTGTGCGTGCGGTGCAATAGAAAGTCAGCTTTACTAAGGAAGGTGTGGAACTAAGCTTGCGATGGCTTCACCGAACATATCCGGGCCCATCGACAGTAGAGGAGGGTGTTAATCGAGGTCGGGACTAGCGAGTGGCCACTCTAAATTTAGAGTGTTCTTCCGATAAGTAAATACAGGTTCGTGTATAGGAAATAACAATTTAACTTATTCATAAGCATACAAATATGCATCTGCAAATATGTCTGCAATCTGCAATAAGTTAAATTATATTATTTTCCTAAATTAAGTATATTATTTTCTGTAAACAAACTCTTGTAAGCACGGCATTTGTCAAGTGTGCATGATGTCTGACGGAGTGTAGGAGCGAATGTATGAGTGAGAATGTATTTTTTTTTTATGAGAATTGGTCTATAATTTGTAAGCTCTTGGTAATGTTATGATTAAACTATGATAAGGTATTTTTGTGTTTGATTGAATAAAATAAAAATGATTTTTTTTAAGATTTTATAAAACAGTAAAATGCAAGCAAACAAGCAATAACAACATCTTCAGAGATGAAATTTGCTGTGCACGATGCTCCAGCCACCTCATCCGGTCACAATACAAACAAATTTTGCTTACAAATTAACAAGAGGATAATTATGTACATATATTACGAAAAAGAGAAACTTCCAACAGTTCAATGCCATCAAGACACATAAGCCAAGCTACCATGCACTCTTCAACCCTTCCAACCAGTTTGTTCCACTTTGTTCTTATGGGTGATAGATATCACCTCGTCAAAGTCTATTACTACACATTAGTGCTCTGTTCATATGGGTGAACTTATCCCTCTCTTACACATGAAAAGAAAAGAAAGAAATAAACATATTATTTCTTTCTTTCTTCACATGATGTCTGTCTGTTTGTTACTCTTTACTTACTTTGGCTCATCCAGGAAAACTCGACTTGCGTCTTGCACAATGGCCGGTTACATTGTATCAAGCCGGATTGGTCACGGACAAAACCTACTAATGAAATAAAATGTAATGTAGTGAATTCTGAATTGAACAAGTATACAGAGAACACTAACTAGTGGAGTTTGATCACTAAGGTGGTACCACCCACGTGATCAAAGTGGAACAAACCACTCGGCCAACATGTGCTGACAAGTCCAAACTTATAAAACTGATGGTTGGTCTGAGAAGAGTTTGGGCAGCTGCTGCCAGCACTGGTAGTACTTGGCGTCGAGCTTCTGACACGTCTCGGCGCCCCACTTGGTGATCGCCATCGACAGCGAAGATTCAAACATGAACGACTGCAACAAATTGAAAGATTTTAATGCGAAAATTAGGCTGTAATACAGAGAAATAACTAAGAGTTTGCACGGGAGATTATGAAAGGTACAAGCAGAATAAACATTTTCGTCAATAGTAAATTAAATTTTTTGGAAGAAAATATCCTTTACATTCTCTTGAAATTTTCACTTGGAAATGCAAAAACATGTTAATTTCCAAAGCCATCTCAAGTCATAGTACTGCAATAACACCAAAATGCTATGGACATTTTTGACACTTATTATGTTAAGAAATTCAGCATTCATGCTAAGCCAATTCAATGCTAATTTGTTATTTATTATCTTGTGAGGTCCCACATCCATACCCCTTCCCCCTGACTTAGTTTTTTTGGGGTATTTTATAAATGAGAACTGTCGAGATGTATAATATTCACTGCCGGCTGCTTTTTCTTGCCCGTTCTTTCTCGCCGTGCTAATAGAGCGGTTGGATAAAAGTTATATTTGACATATAAATTGTAATGTATCACCAATTGGATCAATAATTAAATAGCTATTAGGAAAGTACCTGAGTCCCTTCGGCAACTTTCTGCGGAGTGAGCTGTGCGTTGGAGGCGGCAGTGAAGCACTGCACGTCAGGTCCGTGCGGCGTCATCATGGAGTGCAGGGACGCGCCGCCCGGCAGGAACCCGCCTTCCTTCGCCTCGTACCGGCCCAGGATCAGCCCCATGAACTCACTCATACAGTTCCCTAGACAGACAATTTAGTAGTTATAGACATTTCAGTATTCTTAATTGTTTTGTTGAGTGAATATTTTCTCTGGTGAAAGATGGGTAATACATAAGTCGTGTCGGTTCATTACCTGACCAAACACTTTAGGCACATCATACAACAAAACTATAGATATGAGACACATCATATAATATGATGATGTGAACGAATGTCTTAGGCAGCAAAACTAGAAACAGGGCATTAAACAGTATATTGCAAATTTGTGCCACGCATCGTTCTTCTATGTTTTAACCTTAACCTAGCCTATGTAATTTGCTCTGTCGTACTCATTGGACCAATGATTACGGGAACATAGAATACCGATTACCCAATTTTCTATTCCACTCAAGTTCCTAGAATTCACATTGTTACCTACATCGATTTACTGACTTTTGATAATCTGCAGGCACATACTCATCTGTCATACTCATGTAATATTCTCATTATCTTCATGTAATGTAGCCTTGAAGAATACCTACCCCTTGAAGTAGATTATCAGGTACAGTTGCCAGACAAAACTTACTGTGATAGTAAGGTGGTCTGAACGTGTGTTCCTGCACAGACCACCTCGGCGGGAAGATGACGAAGTCGGCGATGGCAACACCGGGTTTGGTCGACTGGCACGTGAGCACCGTGAAGATGGATGGATCCTGAAACATAATTCTTTTAGCCTTAATACTGTCTTCTGTTGTCACACTGCAGTATAAAGTGCAGTGGGATGTGCGCTTTTTCAAGAAGGTAGACTAATAGTTTGTGCTTCATGATCTATGACAGACACGGAATCTAACTACGCTGAAATTGAACGTGAAATGTCTTGCTTGCTTGCAACGTGCTTCGAAAACGTCACTGGAAGCATCCTACAGAATATGGATAGGTAGAGAGAGGGAGGTCGAGAGCGGGACTGGTGGTTTCCCCGCGTCCTAGTCAACGCAGACTAGCTGACGAGGGCTTGATGCGAGCCGAAACGTGAAGCATGCGCGGGAAATTTAGAGTGGCCACTCGCTAGTCCCGGCCTCGATTGATACCCTCCTCTACTGCCGATGGGCCCGGATATGTTCGGTGAAGCCATCGTAAGCTTAGATCCACACCTTCGAAACAAGACAGCCCGGAGAGACGGGATGACGCTGGAAAGACAGCTGGCGACCGGGAAAGACCGTTGACGAATGGGAAAGTCCATTTGACGACCGGGAAAGACTGGTGACGCTGGAGAGACAGACGGGCGTTAGGCCTAGCAAGCCGCGCCAGGAAATAAAAGCTACGACAGTCAAAAGAGTAAATACCCTCAGAGCGGTCCGAGAGGGAGGGAGGATGAACCGCTCACCGATCGATATCTCTGACAACCTTGGCATGAATATGGACTTGAAATGCTCGAAGTGTGGGAAACAATATAAGCGAAAAATCTGGCTAGAAAAGCACGTGAAGGAGAAACATAGCGACAGTGAAGCAGGGCAGAAAGCGCCTGTAAGTTCTCCACCTGACACTATTGACAGAGTACAACCTCACACGTCACAAAGTGTTGCGCAACCTTCCTCTCACCATGAAGCATTTTCGCCCAGAGACCGACTAAGCTTACCGAGCATATCCGAGACCACTTGGAAGCAACATGATCGATGCCTAGCCGAAAGACTTGACCTCCCAGGCTGCAGGCAGAGTCCCGAAGATCAGCTGTATGACTTCCAGGGAATAATTTACAATTACTTCTCCGAATTGTACCCTGTTCGCTATCACCACAACCCAATGGAAAGAGAAAACACTTTCAAAGCAAAGCTTAGGAGAAGGAAGAGAGAGTTGATAAAGCAGCTAAGGAAGGCTAAAGCCTCAGGAGACAGAAATCTATGCCACCAATTAGCCAGAGCGATGAGATCTATCCTAAAACTCATCCAGAAAGTAGCTGAGCAAATTACGGTTGCTGGCAATGAATTTCGAAAGGCTCAGAATATAGCAGCTTTCGAGAAGAACCCCTTTTACTTCGCCAAAAAAGCTTTTAAGGAACAGCAGGGTACAATTAGGTTAAGTACGGACGAGATGTTCAACTACTTTAAATCCACATATACCACCCCGGAGGCAGATATAACTTACAGGGATCCACCAGCTCCAAAACCCAAAGAACCTGCTCTAGCATTTGATGCTGATTCACCGACGATGGAAGAGCTGGAATACCACATAAAAAGGAAACCAAATAGTTCCGCCCCGGGACCCGATGGCATACCATACATCATATACAAAAAATGTCCATCAGTGCGGAATCACATGTTGAACATCTACAAAAGAATTTGGACGAACAGAGAAGTGCCAGACTGTCTTGGTAAAGCCGTGTTTGTTCTTCTACCAAAAAAGAAAGAAGTTACTGATCCCAAGGATATTAGACCTATAGCCCTTACGAACACAATTTCGAAAATATTCTTCTCCATTATACAGGCCAGACTACTCAAACATATGTGTACCAACGACTACTTACCGAAGAAGTACCAGAAAGGTTTTCTCCCAAGAGTTGCAGGGTGTCTCGAACATAATTCTTTGCTGACTGAATGTCTTAGAGATGCAAGGAAGAATGAGAGACAATTAACTGCCACGTGGTTAGACTTTGAAAACGCCTTCGGTTCGGTGCGCCATGAGTTACTATTAAAGGCGCTAGAGTGGTATAATGTGCCACCTCTGATCTGTAATATAATAGCCTCCTACTACAAAAAACTTTCCTTTGTAATACAAGTAAAAGGCGAAACGGAGAAGATACCGGAAATTCGTTACGGCATAGGACTTTTCCAGGGTTGCTGCCTCTCTCCTGTTACATTTAACATTGTTATCAACATTCTAATTGATACGCTTGTCGTAAAAGAAAACAAATGGGGATACAGGTTCAAATATGGAGACATATATGGCGGCCATCCTGGCATTTGCGGATGATATTACGCTGTTAACCCGCAATCCAAAACAAAATCAGGCGCTTCTTAAGGTGGTAGATGACTATTGTGAATGGACTAAAGGGATGAAGATAAAACCAGCGAAGTGCTACTGTTTGAGCTTAACCAGGAAAGGTTCAAAGTTTACCTCGAGGAATCCAGGTCTGACAGTAGCCGGAAAACCAATCGCAACCGTGGCTGATGAAGCTCCTTTTAAATTCTTGGGCAAAAGGATCACCAGCAGAGGAAAGGAGCATCCTACTGATGATATTGTCCAACTTTTCGAAGAGAGCCTCCGCCAAACTGACAATCTTCCCCTCCTGGGTACACAAAAGGCATGGATTTACGATAACTACCTGACATCAAAACTTTCATGGCCATTTCTCGTCTACGACTTCACAAAGCAAAACCTGACTAAATTAGACTCGTATGTGACCAGATTCCTGAAATCATGGTTTGGACTGGCTCACTCGGCTGACTCGTCAACGCTATACAGATCTCACAATAACTTTGGACTGAACATTAAGAAACCGTCGATATTTTATCAAAAGGCGAGAATAGCCAAACTATGTATACTCAAAGACTCCAATGATAGCGCTATTCAAGCCTTACCCAACACATCACTATCAGATGAACTGGAATCGAGACTCGACTTCTACAAATCATTCCAAGTTGGTACACGCACCAATAGATCTGGATTGGGCATAGAAACAGCAAAGTCTGATAAAGAAATACTGAAAGGTTTTGCTCAGGAGGACATGGAACAAGGCTTCAAACTTCACGCCTTAAACCTAGAAATGCAGAATGATTGGCTAACAGTGGGTGACTTCTGCATCCCTCCTGCATTGAAGTGGAAATCCATAATATACAACTGGTCCCCTGAGCTGCTTAAGTTCTACTTAAATGCATTCCAGCTTACTCTCCCCGACCCGAGTAACCTAGTTAGATGGGGGAAATCTACAAATAGACTATGCCCGTCATGTAAGGAGTTCGTAGGCACGGCCAAACATTTGTTATGCGGATGCAAAATACTACTTGAGCGAGGCCAGTATTCCTACCGTCATGATAAAGTCCTCCAAATCATCAGAGAGGCCATCAACCTGTCAATTGCACGGACCAGGAAAGGGCAAACCAGTAGCGGCTTCCAGAAGGTCAACTTTGTGAAACCTGGAGCCAATAAGCTGCCCAAAGATAGGACTAAACCTTCTTCAATTTTGGGAGCAGCAAAGGATTGGGAATTGTTGATGGACACACATGAGAAGCATTACCAAATGCCTTCGGAAATCTGTACCACAGCATTAAGGCCGGATATACTCATATTCTCAAAAGCGACAAAGCATGTAGTACTTGTTGAACTTACAGTTCCATGGGAAAGTAACATACCGAAGGACCACAACATCAAGCTTAACAAGTACTGCAACTTAGTAGACCGGATTGTGAAAAACGGATTCAAGACTGATCTCTTCGCTGTGGAAGTCGGAGCAAGAGGACTACCAGCGAAGTCGCTCTACAGTCTCTTCAAGAATCTAGGGCTCCCAAGATCGACGCTAAGCTCATATATGGAGAGAGCTTCGAAAACGTCACTGGAAGCATCCTACAGAATATGGATAGGTAGAGAGAGGGAGGTCGAGAGCGGGACTGGTGGTTTCCCCGCGTCCTAGTCAACGCAGACTAGCTGACGAGGGCTTGATGCGAGCCGAAACGTGAAGCATGCGCGGGAAATTTAGAGTGGCCACTCGCTAGTCCCGGCCTCGATTGATACCCTCCTCTACTGCCGATGGGCCCGGATATGTTCGGTGAAGCCATCGTAAGCTTAGATCCACACCTTCCTGTCAGTGACATTTGCGTGTAAAAAGGTCTCCACTTTCTGCTTATCATCAAGTGGAACTTTGCTGAAAGTGGATTTTAGTTATAAAATGAAAACAAAGGAAACTTACACAATGGTCAAAGGAGACGGAGTTGATGACCATGAACTTGCTGAGGTCGTATTTGTACGGCACGTAGTTGCCGTGCCACGCCACCACGTCGAATGCAGAGTGGTCTTGCTCGGCCACGAACAGTGCCCCCTGGTACTTGCTGATTATTTTAAATCCTGCAAAGGGATCAAACAATTGGAAGTTGCATAGTTAAACCAGGCATCAGGTTGCACTGCTGGTCTAAAATTGGCTAAAAGGGGTTCCTTAATTACCCTGGTTGTCAAACATTATAAACATTTTTACGACTTCACTCACAGTCGTCTCCAAGCTATGTCGCTCGACATTTCGGGCCCATCTTGGCTGTGATTAAAGCCGTAAAATGTTTAATAATAGCTACAAGCACTGGCGGCTGGTCCTAAGTGCGCTCGTGCGCCGCACTACCATATCACGAGAAGTCTTCACTTCACTCAAAATAAATAATATCTTACAATATACCTACATTAAAACCATAAAGATCGTACTCCAAATAAATACGAATGTGAAATCGACCTTATTTTATAGATCACAAGACACTTTTTTGCGAGTAAACGCGCGCCCCGTGCGGAATCGGAGAGCGCACGTGGGTCTACCATGCTGAATGTATGGAGATCGGCAAAACACCGCTGGCGCGTGAGACAAAAGATACTTCATAGAAACAGTATGGGCCGAAATGGAGTTCTGCGTGCGGCGCACGAGCGCCAAACAAGGACGCTATATCGTGAATAGCCACGCGTCGCGAGCGATTCGTTTTGCACGAGTCCGTCTGTCTAGCTAGAGTCAGCGCGCTGTCATGTGATATCACATACCCGTTAGCGCGCGAATATTTAAAATGGGATATTGTTAGGTGTTGTGTTTTCTGTGTGATACTGTGAATTAAGTGGTGCCGATATTTGCCTAAGCGTTGGTTAAAGGTAAGGCTTTACAATCAGGTGATCCCGGGTTCAATTCATACTTTTCAAATGCTTTTATTTTTTTTTATATATTTTTTTTAAGTATTTTTGGGGCATTACTGCTGTTTTCTTTTTTAAAGCTGCAGTAGTGTTGTGGTCTATGGATGTGTTCATAAAGGTACTAAAATTAGTTAAAAAAGTTGTTTGGATTTCTTTTCTTGTTTTTTGCAACTCATTGAGTGTCTTGAGAATATTCATACTAGGTTAGGTACGTACATAATTATTAAACGCAGGCATTTAAAAAAATCGAAAGTCCCGATCTTAAAATAACATGAGGGGAATGTGTTGGGTAATTTGGTATTTAAGTAGGTAGGTACTTAGCGCACTACCGGTCACTGAAGTCACCAGCCGCCACTGGCTACAAGGGGAACGGTAGAAGTCCCTAACCTTTAGGAGAACGGTAGAAGTCCCTAACCTTTATGTAAGTAAACCTAAAATTAAAGCAAATGCTCACACGAACAAAGTTAGGTAGTCCCGGCTATATGACGTGTTTTGCAATGCTCATAAGTTTTTGCAAAATAATAAAAGGGATCCTGGTTTAAAACCAGTAGTTTTGTCTTGGATATTGTTTAAACATGGCATCAGTTGACCACTTCAATGAAATACCTAATAAAAGTAATAGCCTTCAGTATTAAGAACAAAGACAAAACTTAGCTGACGAGTTACTCAAGCAGAATCTACATACAATGAATGTGAAGGGAGCGTGAATATTCACCTGGAACTTGTTCGTCCACATAATGCGCAACTGGTGTAAGGAAATCCCTCGGGTTGGCAAGACCGTTAGCTCCAATCGGGCCCAAGTCTGGCAGTTGGAAGTGACCGTCAAACACTTCCAGAATGTAACCACTGTGAACAATAAAAACCCAAGTTTAAATGTAGCAGCCTAGTGTGATTTACAGTTACTCATCACTATCTGTTTGAAAGTCGACACCACTACCCTACTTTAATGTCCTCTTTGTTTTTCTGTATTTTTCTTCTTCTCCTGTTGTTTTGATGTTGTTGTGCAATACAGTATTACATTATTTTATATGCTACACAAGTTTCGCGACATTACAAATAAAACAAAATTTACTATGAATGATTTACCGAGTAGCGCCATCCACGGCGACATTGAACCTCATGCCCTGCTGAATGACGGCAATCTCATTCGGAGCGACCGCCATCACACCAAACTCAGTAGTTATTTTCAGCTTTCCTTCTTGCGGCACTGAAATCGAAGAACCGAACATACATTAAATTGAAATCAAAT
The DNA here is from genome assembly GCA_946902875.1 of Nematopogon swammerdamellus. Lineage (NCBI taxonomy): Eukaryota > Metazoa > Arthropoda > Insecta > Lepidoptera > Adelidae > Nematopogon > Nematopogon swammerdamellus. The sequence goes on from OX336349.1 coordinate 13,451,123, forward strand.
CATTAGAGATTATTTTCGGGCAATACCCATCAACTTTATATGAGATCACAAAATGTGATAAATAAACCTAAAATTTTTTGCGACGTTAGAATTTTAGCTATGTATACATTCAGGTTCAGCCCAAACTGTAATTAACACGCTATTGTGCTCTAAGGTAAAGAAAAGCTCCAAAATTCCCTAATATGTGTGCATTGTGGTGACAACGAAGATTGCATTCAGTTTACAGGTGGTGTTTCATGGCCTTCTAATCGACTTAGGTTATCACTATGTAGGGCTTGTTCTCCACACTGAGACTATAAGCGGTCCATCGTGTGTCGAAGCTGTGAAGTGACTCCAAACTATACGAGCCCTTGCGTGAAGCGGAGCACTCTCTTGGGTGATCGGTCCCTTTAACGCCTCATGGACAATCCCCACATTAAGTACTGAAGTAATAATACCTATAAGGAAGTCCCCGTCAGCATTGTAGAAAGCACTGTTGATCATTGACGTGTTGCACAGGTAGATGTGTACAGCGATGCCGTGGCGCGCGCGGGGGTCGCCCGCTCCGCACACCGTGTGCAGACCCGACACGAAGTCCGTGCTCACAGACGGGATGTCAAACGGCAGCCAGCGGGACTGACAAAATAGGTATGTTTTTAGGATTTGGAACCAAAATAATGCAAAGACCCTAATCATATCACCTAAAAAATGGAGTATCATACTTCATTTTTCACGTGTCTGTACGTTCATCTCAGGGATTCGGTTCTAATTTGTTCGGTAAGATCAGCAGTATTTCAGGTTTATCGGTGCCCTCTGTGGAGAGGTGTTGATTTCGCGTCCAAAAATATTTTCAGTTCCTCGGTCTACTTTTATGTTTTGCAAAATGTCAGGCTAAACTTCATAAAATTATAGAAGAAATTCAACTTATTTACCTGGTTAGGATCAGGTTCCTGTTCGTCCCACTTGTGGGTGAGGTACTTTGCTTCATTGTACCGTTTGAATGGCCTGTGGACTACCGAAGGACGGATCCTGCGAAAATTAATACTATTGTAGTATTAAAACAAGAAGACTGCAAAAGGTAAGTAAATTATAATTTACAAGCACTACTTATATAAATGTATTTTATGGATTTGAGGAGGGAGGAGTCATTCCAGCACATGGTAATATATGACCACATTCAGATATATCTTTAAGTAGCACGCTATTTGAAGATACCTCTGAATGTGACTTCTCCATGCTTGGGTATACACAGCAATAGCGGCCACTTGTGGGTATCGCCCGGCCAACTAAGCTTTTCCCACAAGTAAGTTCAGCGGCGGGTGGCCGAGTGGTTTGGGCATCGGCTTCTCATGCGAGAGGTCCGCGGTTCGAATCCCGTCGGCGTGTACCAATGAGTTTTTTTCTGACGAAACAATTTACGTGCATACCTACACCTGCTGCTTCACCGTTCGGAACCGGTGTAAAACTGTAGGTCCCTTCCCTTGCCCCTTATTAGGTGGTAGGCTCAATTTGTAGCCGACTGGATTGGTACCACCGTACTGGATGTAAGATGGCCGCATAGCAACCTCGGTTGTGTTCTCCTCTAGTCCAGTATAGCCAGCAATCCAGGGAAGTCTCCGGTATGGCACCTATAACTTCTCGGAGGTGATATTGGCTGGTCGGAGCATGCGCTTTGGCCCCTCCAACTCAGCGACCCATACCGGTTTGCATAAAAAAAAAAAAAAAGTTAGGTGTGGGGTTTTGTTGACTATCTACTTTAAGACGCAATTACTTTAAGACAAAAATACTCTGATTCCGCGAATATTATATCTCTCTTGAGACAAACCCGTGAGACAATCCTTAGTGGAGCCATAGACAATCACAGGATAATACTGCTATACCTATACGCAATTGGGCAGAAAATAGAAATGGCCAAGGTGAAGCCTCCTGTACAACATACAACGGACCGTCTTGAGGTCTCAGTGCGGAGAATGGCCCACCCTCCCCCTATAAGACTCTGGGCAGACAAACAACAACAAGCAACAAAAACAGCCTGCTGTACAGAGTGAGCACCTGTAGAGCCAGCTCCTACGGTTGGTGTGCCGCGGGGCGGTGAAGGCGCTGCCGGAGAGCTGCTCGGCGTACAGTCCGTACGCGCATCGCTGCGGACTATTCTGAGCGGGCGGCAGCGCGCCCGGCCGCCGCCAGTCCTCCGAGCTCAACTCTGAGCCGAATCCTGACAAGTACTGTGCGGGACAGGCGTTACATTAACAAAAGGTACATTTCTTTAAATTCAGAAAGGTATTCACGATCAAGAGCGAAGACGTCGTATCATATATGCTGGACTGGAGCTGAAATTTTTTTTAGGATATCTTTATGTACTATCTATATTGAAATTTCGTTAATTAATGGGTAGCTTACTTACTAAAATGTTAATGATTTAATACGAACCTTCAATTCAGACATCTTCGATCGGCCCAACGAAACACTTTATTCCCACTATGAAGGCAGAAGCAAAGTGAACACGAAACGAGATAAATGTATATATCTCCAAGATACTTGTTTACTGTGAGCGGGCTCCCAGACGAGTTTATTAGCTATGCAAAGTATGTATGTAAGTACCTGGTTCTTTATGAGATAGATAATAAAGCTTAGCTTTATAATGTTTGTACTTTGCTGAAGGTGGATGTGGAAAATATGTATTTGATGAAAGATTTTGAAAGTATTTCTCTGATAAAATTCCTTATTATGAACTATAATAATTTATAAGCCTTTATTTATGATCGTTCTAATAGTGGAGAAAATCTAGATTTACAGAATATTGTCAGTTTCATGAGGTTGCAGCCATTTTCCATAGGTCATATTATACTGCCCTGATTAGAAAAGATGTCTAGGCCAAAATAATGAAAATACATAATTCCTTACTTAATGCAACCTTTTCGTATAAAAAAATGTAAGGGTATACCATACCTACTTCCTCTAAAATGCACGGAGTTACTGTATTTTATGGGTTCATAGTCAAGTCACCCTGAAAAGGATCCTTACAAATATACGATCAGGTTCTTCAGTTCCGTCTGTTCATCTGTCATAGCCTAGATATCTGCCTAATAACCTGTCAGTCATAGGCATAGCAACAGCCTCGAACGTTACACACTTAGCTCCTCTACGTTCCAATCAAGTCACGTAGGCACCCACCAGGGTACTCATAAAGTCCATTGGGGCCGTGGAACATGTCTGCATGTACATTTGAAAGGCTCGACTACAAGTTATGCAAATGGCTAGCAACTTGTTCGCTCGTTCTATTTCCAGTGACGACCTTCGAATCCCGTTCCTTGAGTAGGTGACTCGTAAACACATTGTCGCTTTGCATTTTTTTTTTATTTGCACAACGTTAGAAATATAATTTATGTTTTATGGAAAGTATCCACTAGCTGTGACCACGGCTTCTCACTCGCGGTAATAATATATTGCTCAAACCACATCTAAATTTGTTGAGATGTCAGATGCTGAATTAATTAATTTATAACCTAGCAGTTTTCAAACGTCATCTGGATCTGACCAATTGCAAGGTCTGAAAATGTTCTCAAGGGCAGGTGGAATAAAAAAAACAAAATGGTTGTACAACTTTATTTGTCACTGGAGAATGTGTACAATTTAGTGACGGCTAAGCTCTATTTAATATTCGCACAAAATCACGAAAGCAGTTTTTTTTTATCCATGATTGGTTTTATAATCTCATAAAATAACAAACCTTTACAACCTCATAACATTACTCTGACACATTGGAACGCCTATTGTTTGATCATCCGCATGTCAACTTTGCATCTGATAGAATTTGATCTTTAGAAGTACTCTGTTCACTGTTCCACAAGAATAGGAATACTGACGCGAACGCTATTTGCATTCGGATTATTATGACGCCATCGGCATTTCGGGATTGCAGACGCTCTGGATAAGCATCCGTATGTCTACATTGTTTGACTTTTTTCTGGAACGAAGTAATATTTTATAACCATTTATATTGTTTTCGAAATGTTTAAATCACGCTGTACTTGCGTAAATCACACGAAATTTGGGAGGATGACAAGATTTAAATGTAATTTTTTTTTTTATTGTTAGGAAATATTAAATTTGATCAAAATCTCTATTCAAATCTGGATAATTGGCGTTCCACTGCACCATTAAGGTTACATTTGCTACAGATTGCAGATCGCTGCATACATTTCCAAACTATTATCATCTTACATTAGTTTATTATTTATACCTCATTGACTACGAGATAATTTGTATAAATTACCTACATGTAATAAGCGTCTATGTTAGAACTGCTTGACTATTGGCTATATTATAGTCAAAAATTCAAAAGCATAGAGTGGTGTCACCGTTGCATACAACTTACTTCAGACGGTTCGTAACATGCATGTGTGTTGATAAGATATTACTTGTCTTTTTCTGGTTTGCACCTACCTCAGCCCGCGCTTCCTCACTTCGCGCCTCACGTTACACCCGCTGACGCCCAGCCTTGGAGGAAATGCTAGGCGTGAGCGGGTGTAGCGTGAGGCGCGAAGTGAGGAAGTGCGGGCCGAGGTAGGTGCAAACCAGAAACAGACGACTAGTAATACATACACGAGTCTACAAGTCTGACAGAGATATTTCAGCTGTGCTCGTCGAGCTGACAATTCTTCTATCCGTTTGAATTATTTGGCTATCAGCAATTTTATCGCTATGGCAATTTTTAAAGATCTGCCTCCCTCATGTGATGAATTAGTTTGATAGAGTAGAAAGTATTGCTAACATGCAACTAGTATGTATCCTTCTGGAAAGTTTATTAAATTGCATACAATTGAGGATAACTTTCTATAGGGCTAAACCTGTTCAATTGTGATTATGAGTAATGGTTAAAAATTATGATAAGAACTTCTACGAACAAGTTTTTGTTTTCTATCTTTTGTCTACCAGCACTGAGTTCCACCGGTTGCGGAGTCATGAAGTTAGCCATTTAAAGTAATTATCGAAAATGTGTGAAACAATGCATATAACTCATACAGTGTGGAAATAAATAACTAACATTATGTTACAACATGAACGAAAACAAGAAACTTGTTGGTAGAATACATGCGTATATACCACTATGCTGTATGCCGACCCCATAGCGGGTTAAGCATAGGGTAAGAGTTTCGAGAATCATGGAATATTGAGTTGTATTGCAAAATATTGCACATAGATATTGTACTTACAATGAGAATCATGGCCCTCAGAGAATACAATAAGTAACGCTCCCTGCCCCCCCTCTGGCTTTTCACCCGAAAGTCGAGTCGTGGTGTAGTAGGACAGCAGCTCTCGCGGGCGTAGTGCCTCGCACTTTTCAACCAATGGGCGGGTCGGGAGCATAAGCTAACGCTTTCTGATTGGTTCAGATCGATAATTTCTCATACGCACACCGACGAGTTTGTAACGCCGGTACAGGGGCTGGTAGCGCTTAATGACCCGTCCAGTAGCGATGCACTCACACACGTGAATAGGCGACAGTTCATGTATCGCATGTGTTGGTGAGACTCCAGGTTGTGCATACATTAAAGAGGGAGCGTCCACATATTAATTCTACCATTATATTGACAGATATAATATCACTTAGATAATAAATGAGAAACATCAATGGATACAATTTCATTTAGTATAATGTAATGAAAAATAAGTTGATCCTTCAATAATATCTCAGAATGCATTAAACTAAATGGTCTAACATTAATAAACGTTATTGAGTATTCAATTTGTATTCGTAAACATATAAATTCAACTAATATTTCAGAGGGTTCAAACCAGTGGCGGTTCCCCAGGTGAAGCAAGTGAAGCACCGCCTCACTTAATTATCTTGAAAGTAAAGAAAAAAAAACATTTCAAAATATCAAGAAAGAAAACTTAAAAAAGTCAAGTATATCCGATCCGAAATGATCACAATATTAGCGCGGCGGCGCGGAGGAGGCGGAGGCGGCTGGTGCGACGCGCGCGACGAAATACGTTAAAGATGTGTTAGTGCATCAACACCACCAACACAGCACGCACACACACACAGACGTGACGTGTGACGTGCGTGTCACGTACGGCATGGCATATGGTGACTCACCCCGGTCCGGTGCGGCGACGAATCGCTTATTTTGATATCGCTTCACCAAGCGTAAAGACAACAGGTTGACCTTGGAGACTTTGGATGTAGGGAGCAGCTGAGGCTCTGATAAATGGCGCCGGACGAGACATCTATATGCAATTAAAAGAATGCAGAGCGAGATGGAGCGATTCACGTTTTCTATAAGTCGGTTTGTTTTACCTCCGTGATTAACATGATGGCGAAATTCGCACTAGTTACGGTAAGTTTCATAGCTCAATGGTATATGATTCGCTTTTCAAACTAGTGACGTTGGTTCGAATCTCACTTTTGCGAATTCTTTTTTTTTTGTTTTTAGGGTTCCGTATCCGGTACGGGACCCTATTACTAAGCCTACGCCGTCTGTCTGTCTGTCTGTCTGTCCGTCCGTCCGTCTGTCTTTTTTTTTTATGTAATCCGGTATGGGTGGCTGAGCCGGAGGGGCCAAAGCGCATGCTCCGACCAGCCAATATCACCTCCGAGAAGGTAGGTGCCATACCGGAGACTTCCCTGGATTGCTGGCTATACTAGACTAGAGGAGAACACAGCCGAGGCTGCTATGCGGCAGCAGCAGGTGTAGGTATGCATACACGTAAATTTTTTCGTCAGAAAAAACTCATTGTTACACGCCGACCGGATTCGAACCTCGCACCTCTCGCATTTGAAGCCAATGCCCAAACCACTCGGCCACCCGCCGCTTGTCTGTCCGTCCGTCTGTCCGAGGCCTGTATCTCTTGAACCGTAATTTGGTAGCCCGTTGAAATGTTCACAGAAAATGTGTTATTATGGCCGATATAACAAAAAATAATGAAAATAAGAAAAAGTAAAAAACTCACGGGGGTTCCCATAGATGGCGCGCGCGCATACACTTTTTGGTTTCAAAAAGTGTATGCGCGCGCGCCATCTACCAAATAGATGATGAATCATTTTCTAATCGTGACTAACTAATATGAAGTATTTCATAACACGCCATCTAGATGGCGTGGCGTGTTATGAAATTCATCTAGTGGCGCTAGCCGTGACATGGCGATACGGTACCCTCGGTGCGCGATTCGATAGTAGTTTTTGGTTAAGTATTGTTAGGGCCAAAACAAATTAGGTTTAGGTTTTTCAATTTATCATAAAGTAATAGCAATGTAGGTGGATTTTTTAGTCGCCTCACTAAGATTTATAGGTCAAAGCCGCCACTGGTTCAAACCATTTGAATTAACAAATAAGCGGCGGGTGGCCGAGTGGTTTGGGCATCGGCTTCTCATGCGGGAGGTCCGCGGTTCGAATCCGGTCGGCGTGTACCAATGAGTTTTTTCTGACGAAAAAATTTACGTGCATACCTACACCTGCTGCTTCACCGTTCGGAACCAGTGTAAAACTGTAGGTCCCTTCCCTTGCCCCTTACTAGGTGGTAGGCTCAAATTGTAGCCGACTGGGTTGGTACCACCGTACTGGATGTAAGATGGCCGCAAGCAACCTCGGTTGTGTTCTCCTCTAGTCCAGTATAGCCAGCAATCCAGGGAAGTCTCTGGTATGGCACCTACCTTCTCGGAGGTGATATTGGCTGGTTAGAGCATGTGCTTTGGCCCCTCCGACTCAGCCACACATACCGGATTACATAAAAAAAAAAAAAAACCTCATAACAAGGCTACAAGTGAGAGGGCTCACAACTCACAAGGAACTATTCTAAAAATAATTCCAATTTGAACTATTGCTTTAACTTTTCGATTTAAATAAAATATTGGTAACTTTTTTAAAGAGGATTTGTTGATTTACACTTTTCTTTAAAATGAACTAAATTCTTCATTAATGAAAAATTAATCTTACAAATAAAATAACTAAATAATAATGTGTAAAAAAATATAAAATATTCACAATAAAATTAAATTCATTGGTGATGTTCAAATATAAAAAAATACCATATAGGACTTAACAACTTGATTAACGATTACATCGCCATTTTTAATAAAAAATAATTGTATTATGACAAAATATAAATTTGATCTAACGCAAATCACAGAAACACTAGCCTTCCTATATTCATTCTACTGTGATGATTGCATGATTTAAAGTGGGAGAGTTAGGGCCCCTGAGCCTCATTATCCTTCTCCTGTGTCATGTTTGAGTCAAACTAAAGGAAGAACAAAAGACAATTTATAAAGTATTCGCATATACGTTGGACTTAATAAAATAATTAACTAAACTATTCTTCATCATTGTATTTCAGTATTTCAAACAGTCAGTAACCTCTCAATCCTACCCACATGTAAATAAATAATAAAAAAAAAAAACAGCAATATGTACTCTAAGAATGGTTTTGACATATTTATCCACCCACACGTAGAGTGAAACCAAAAATACAATTAAAAATTGTCTGTCCATATTAAGTAAAATTAAAAAGAAGTTACTTATAAGGTTACTGAGGCTACATCACAAATGATTTGACTATAGGTTGTTTTTCACTAATAGCACATTACAGATACAATAAGCTAAGCATCAATATACATACATAGAATTGAATACAAAACATTGTGATTACACATTAATTTAATATGACGATTAAACAATGATTAATATAGGATAACTGGATAACTGCTACGTACATTTAATATCACACGGCCACTCATACAGGCCATCATATTCGGGAATTCCATACACGCGATTAAATAACAGCAGCAAACGATTTTTGCTGAAATCACACATATTCTAGAATATTTTCGTAAGTCACATACGCTGACATATTGCCGCACGACGGGACTGCTTATAGGCTAAGTGTAGATAATGTGCCGTACAGAATAAGTTGCACATAATAAGTTTTAATATAAACTAAAATAATCGAGATTTAGGTTAGAGGTAATGTGAGCAAAACGTGCGGTACATTGATATGCACAAAACTTATGTAGTTGGAACACTGTACCAGCGGCAATTAAAATTTGCAAAAACAGTACCTGAAATGATTGATTAATATTTAGCAACTAATATATGCAGCTTGTTCTGTAGGTCTGCGCACACCTTACACCACATAAAGTATTGCAATATTGTGTTGAACTTTCTTAAACCAACCAGTCGTGGCAACATAATATCGGCAGAGTCGATAGTTCAGATAGCCACTTCTATTATTTTTCATGCTCTGATAACATATTTTTCACTAACTTGTCATTCTGAAGATTGGCAACACTGTTGGAATCCTCTTGATTTTGACACTCATCTGACAAATCCAATTAATTTGAATTTAGAAGGATTTTGCATTGCTAAGGTTTTACAGCGCAGCGTCCTACATAAATCAGAGTACTGAGTGAAAGCAACACACACGCAATATTAGTTTCAGACATCCATTCCAAGTTTATGTGCCTTGGGAGATCAATGGAATCCACGATAAAACTGTTGTTACTAAAACATCTACTTTTTTAGACAAATAGAATTGATTATTGTTTCGTCACATTTTACAAAATTTCCGCATCTATAAATAATAAAAATGCCAATTCTTGATCTAATCTATGTGTAAAATGTGGAGTAGATCTGATTAAAATTATGATTATTATGTGTAACATCTACTAATACTTCTTAATTTTTTAGAAACACTAAGAGAGACAAAAACTTCCTTTAGTTATTAAGACTTCACCTATAGTTTTAATAATATTTTCATCATTCCGTACCAAAGCTAAATGTGCTCAATACCTACTGTTTAACACATTTCATTAATTTTTACTTCAGTTTTTGAGACTGTAAGTCGAAATAAAAAAAAACATAGACTGCCGAAATAAGATCATATTAATGATTAAATAAATAAGATATGTAGAGTAACTGTATCATAATAGTAATTTTTCAATGCTTCATATATTATAAGCAATGTGCTTACTGAACATTAAATCCAGGAACAGTGATTGCGAAGGATTGTGATGCAGTGGCATGTATATGCAAAATATGTTAAAATATTTTTTTTTATTTCTATAAGAAAAATATTATAAATGAAAGACCAAGCAAATTTGATTAGATTATATTATAATATTTATGTTGTTAATTTTTTAATAATGTTCCAAACCAAACAACCTTTGTTGCCAACCCATAAGCATTGCTTTACCAATCACTGTCCAAGATCTTCAACAAACATTCGTTTTATTTACTCAAACGCATCACCAATCTTCGGTAACATGTTATTATATTACCTCACAGAAATGGTATGTGTATTAACTACTTACTTAGCTGTCATTTTAATATTTTATTTTTCTCCTAAAGAGCGTTCCACGTAACTTGTCCCTTGAAGTAAGGCATTTCAATCTCTATTGCTGAACGTTTATGGATTACCGCGAGGGACAAGTTACATGAAACGGACACTACCTTCATAATATTCGTATTGAATCTTTGGTGACAAATGTATCCACATTCAAGCACAAACTATTTATATAAGACTATAATCTGTTAGCAATTTGTTCTAAATCTGTGTTACTCGCGCACAGATCAATAGTTGGTAATTTAATAGAGAAACAATAGTTGCCCAAAATAGTACGCTTTTCTGTTTCAAATAGTTTAAAAAGGTTTTCAGCATCTCTAAAATATGGTTAGGTTACCTTTTTTTTTGTTGTAAAGATGACTTACAACACTTAAATTTTGACTACAACACTTAAATGACAACAAAATAATTTTTTGTTTTGTTTTTGGGAGTTTTCAAGAGGTTTCACAAGAAAGTTGTTTTTGCTAATTTTATCCCTAATTTTGCAACAATTTTGCAACAACAGACAATAACCCAGCTGGTCTTCTGGTCCATTTCATCCATACCGTCCATCCCTCAGTGGACCAGAGTGTTGTTTGCTGCGTCGTCGAATGCTTGAGATCGTTGCTCCTCAGTAGTTATATTGCTCGCGTCGTGCGTCGGTTGTACGTACCTGAAGTAGGATTTAGTGAGCGGGCAGCATGTGTGCCCAGGCCGCGTCGTAGCGAGCGTGCGCCGCGCCGCACGCAGACCCCTCCCCGTCCACTACGCTCAGAGGGAACGCTGAACTCTGCAACAAAACCAATATTTTAAATTATGTTTAACATGAAGGACAATTTAATAGATACTAGAAATACTTTCATCACTATACTCTATTCGCCGAGTCGACCTAGTACTGGAGATATGGCCTTGCACGTGATTGGATGCATAGCTCGCATGCATCCAATCACGTACATGCATGCGCCCGTGGGCGGGGCCTTCTCATTTTTCGTCTTTATCATTTGTATGCCAATGTGGGACAGAGAGAGCGCCATACTAGGTCGACTCGGTTAATAGAGTATAGAGACGGGCAGTAACAAGCACAGTATGTTTCACAATCAAAATGCCCAGTTAGTGGTTACAGTGAATTATGAACTCAATGTAGACACATAAAGCCTTTGCCTGCCTGTTAAATACACAAACAAATAAATAAAAACACTTTATCGCTTCACACACATTTTACAAAAAAAAAGGCAGCAGATTCAGTTACATAAGTGATATCAGTCTTATCTCTAAAACACATTTCTTTCAGTCAATCTTGTACATAACAACACATTAACATTAATTAATGAAATGAAGGGAAGCCCTGATATGGCACCTAGTTCACCCGGTGTTATGGGCTGACAACACGGATGTTGTAGGTAATGTAGCCAACCATGTGTTTCCATAAAAAAAATTAAAAAATTTCACACTGTTAGGGTACAGGTTTCCACGCCGTGTTTTCCCTCCCCTCACCTAAGTGACACATAATCTATGTACGTAATTTCATTAAACATGACCTCCAACTACCTTGCATTAGAGACGTAGAAGTGTGCGGCTATCTGCCCAGTGTACTCATGATAGCATAGTTACCGTAAGGGAGCAGAAGGCGTGCTCTACCGCAGATATAAACCGCTCGAGCTCGGCGCCGCTCGCGAACACGAGCGCGAGCCCCGCGTCTCGCTCACGAGCCTCGCACACGCTCCACTCCTGCGGAACACACACACATGCACAAACTTTCATATAATACATACATACATATCACACACGCTGACTCCCGACAATCGGGGTAAGCAGAGTAATCGGTGTTGTGCTGCGAGAACTCTGGCCAATTACAGCACAACACCGTACACCACGTTTCGCAAAGTATTCGTACAAGATTAAATCGATCAAGCAGCAAGTAAGGCACGAAGACCCACCTGCTGCACGACTCGGTGAAATTACCGTGCCAAGGTGAGAGGTGGCGAGCCTGTCGCCCTTTAGCACGGCATCTTGTCCTTATCCCTTAGTCGCCTTTTACGAAATGCATGGGAAGAGATGCAGCAGGGCTATTCATTTTAAGTACCGGCCCTTTTAAGTAGTTTCATATAACAGTTCTCTAAAGCCCAGCAGAAACGGAGACACCATTTCCAAGTCGTCGCAACTCGATGTATCCGCTCGGATGCCATCCAAAAATAATTCCCGCACACGGACTCTACTCCACGCTGCCAAAGCAGCCTTCGCAGAAGGTCATCTTTCAGGGCCGTACCAATTTAGGAACGGCGACGCGTGAGCGGTTAAGACTGCAGCGCAGGGAGGGACCAGGGTGCTAACTCCATTCCGCCTCCTCCTCCCAACAAGAACACAGATGAAAAAAATATGGGAGCAGATAATTGATGAAAATAAATGTAAAAAAATAAAATAAAACTAACTGAAGACATCAACACTCACCAGGACACACCAGTTCTCGTCGTTGTTGGGTATCTTGAAGGCGGTCAAGTTCTTAATGGAACCGCATGACAAGATCTCCACGTCCGGGCGCATCTGCTCCAGGTATTCTGTCAAATGATAATGTTTTATTAGGCTTCAATTGTACTGATATCTGTCATGGGCTCTCATGTGTGATTACTCCTCCTCGCCATCACTAGAACCTCTGTAGACCAGGTTTGGTCGTGTTTCTATCATACAAACTGTATTGTTGTATTAATATAATATATCCTTACCTGTATTTAAGCATATCTTGTTACGGTTTGCCTATGTGTAAAAACTAACAAATATTTTTTTTTCTGATTTGGCTATCTGCCCTCGAAACTCCAGCATAAGCAGATTAGGTGTTGTTTGATGTCTGAGGTGGGTCATCAATTGACGGGAGAGCCGTCTTTTGGCTTCTAGTGTCAAAGATCCAGGGCCAACACTTGGTGTCGTTTCAGCCTTCCAGGGCAAGTGGGGTCCAGGAGTGCTGTGGCCAGTATATTTGGTTGAGCCACGCCTTGTATCTGGTATGATTCGACTGGATCTCTGCTTTTATTATTATTATTTATAGCACTAACAGCTTGAAGCTGATGTGTGCATTTCACTTCCCCCAAGTGCACCTTGTTAATATTTTTATTAATTTTTTTGTAGCTATGTACATTCAGATTCAGATTCACATATTTATTTCGCCATAAAGAACACACAACACTAACAATATTTCTTCGAGACATATGCATATTCAGCAGTGGCGGCTGGTGACTTCAGTGACCGGTAGTGCGCTAAGTACCTACCTACTTCAATACCAATTTCCCAACACATTCCCGTCATGTTATTTTAAGATCGGGACTTCCGAATTTTTTAAACGCCTGCATTTTATTATGTACGTACCTAGTATGAATATTCTCAACACACTCAATGAGTTTCAAAAAACAAGAAAAGAAATCCAAACATAAAAAGAAAAGCATTTGAAAAGTAGGAATTGAACCCGGGATCACCTGATTGTAAAGCCTTACCTTTAACCAACGCTTAGGCAAATATCCACCACTTATTCACAGTATCACGTGACAGAAAGCACAAAACCTAACCATATCCCATTTTAAATATTCGCGCGCTAACGGGTATGTGACATCACATGACAGCGCGCTGACTCTAGCTAGGAGACGGACTCGTGCGAATCGCTCGCGGCGTGTCGCACGCGCGGCTATTCCCGATATAGCGTCCTTGTTTGGCGCTCGTGCGCCGCACGTAGAACTCCATACTGTTTCTATGAAGTATCTTTTGTCTCACGCGCCAGCGGTGTTTTGCCGATTCCCATATATTCAGTAAGGAGACCCGCGTGCGTTTTCCGAATCCGCACGGGGCGCGCGTTTACTCGCAAAAAAGTGTCTTGTGATCTATAAAATAAGGTCGAATTCACATTCGTATTTATTTGGAGTACGATCTTTATAGTTTTAATGTATATTAATAGATCTGGATTGGGCATAGAAACAGCAAAGTCTGATAAAGAAATACTGAAAGGTTTTGCTCAGGAGGACATGGAACAAGGCTTCAAACTTCACGCCTTAAACCTAGAAATGCAGAATGATTGGCTAACAGTGGGTGACTTCTGCATCCCTCCTGCATTGAAGAGGAAATCCATAATATACAACTGGTCCCCTGAGCTGCTTAAGTTCTACTTAAATGCTTTCCAGCTTACTCTCCCCGACCCGAGTAACCTAGTTAGATGGGGGAAATCTACAAATAGACTATGCCCGTCATGTAAGGAGTTCGTAGGCACGGCCAAACATTTGTTATGCGGATGCAAAATACTACTTGAGCGAGGCCAGTATTCCTACCGTCATGATAAAGTCCTCCAAATCATCAGAGAGGCCATCAACCTGTCAATTGCACGGACCAGGAAAGGGCAAACCAGTAGCGGCTTCCAGAAGGTCAACTTTGTGAAACCTGGAGCCAATAAGCTGCCCAAAGATAGGACTAAACCTTCTTCAATTTTGGGAGCAGCAAAGGATTGGGAATTGTTGATGGACACACATGAGAAGCATTACCAAATGCCTTCAGAAATCTGTACCACAGCATTAAGACCGGATATACTCATATTCTCAAAAGCGACAAAGCATGTAGTACTTGTTGAACTTACAGTTCCATGGGAAAGTAACATACCGAAGGACCACAACATCAAACTTAACAAGTACTGCAACTTATTTTTTTTTTTTTTTTTTTTTTTTTCTCCGTGCTCCATCTGCCATCAGCTTTATAGCCTTTATCAGATTCGTTGCATGTAATTTTCCTTTTGGAAGCTGCTGTCCATCAACTACAGCTTCAACTTTAATTGTGCAGCAGGATTATAACTGCTCGGCCGGTACATTTTGCCGCTTTAGTCGCGACACTACGTTTGTTCTGTCCAATAAGCCCACCGCCAGAGTATTTACGTGCTGCTGGAGGCGGATCTTATATTTTATTGACCGCTTCTGGATTTCCTCCTTCACAGTTGGAACTTCTAGGTATTGGTGGATCTCATCATTCCGAGAGAACCATGGGGCTTTGCTAATACATCGCAGGATTCGGTTCTGGACGCGTTGGAGTAATTCCGTGTTGGATGTGCTAGCTGACCCCCACAGTTCTATGGCGTAGGTCCAAACAGGCTTGAGAATCAGGTTGTATACTAGGAGTTTGTTTGCCAGTGAAAGTCGGGATCGTCCACCAAGCAGCCAGTACATGTTATTAAATTTGATCTTAAGGTGATCCCTTTTTGTCAGAATGTGTGTCTTCCAGTAGAGTCCTCTGTCCAGATGGCAACCCAGGTATTTGACGACAGTTTTGTGGGGTAGAGTCTCGCCTTTCATCTGTACCGGTGGACAATCACCACGCCTCAAAGTGAAAGTTATGTGTGCGGACTTCGATGAGCTTGCTTGTATACGCCACTTGTTTAGCCATTCATCAACTTTGTGGAGGTGTTTCTGTAGTATGTTTGATGCCAGTATAGGGTCAACGCTGCTTGCAAGGCATGCCGTGTCGTCAGCATAGGTTGCGCTGAGGATGTTATCTGATTCCGGTAAGTCAGCTGTGTAGATGGTATACAATACCGGGCCAAGGACTGATCCCTGCGGAACTCCTGCTCCGCATACGTGGAAGGGGGAGTACTCCTCTCCAAACTTCACTTGGAACGACCGCCCATCCAGATACGAGGCTATTGTCATGTGTACCGTGTTTGGAAGTGTTTTCTTTATCTTATATAGTAGTCCTTTATGCCAGACTCGATCAAAGGCCTGCTGTATATCCAGGAACACCGCCGAGCAGTATTCCTTTTTCTCGAATGTGTGTCTTACCTTTTGTACTACACGGTGTACCTGCTCGATTGTCGAATGTTGGGATCGGAATCCAAATTGGTGGTCAGGTATGATGTTTTCTTCAGTCATTATTGGCTTTAGACGACTTAGGAAAATTGTTTCAAATACTTTCGACATGACGGGAAGCAGGCTGATTGGTCGGTAGGAGGAAACTTCGTTTGGTGGTTTTCCATCTTTGTAGATCATTATTATCTGAGACACTTTCCACAGTCGCGGGAAATAATGCAGTCTGAGCATGGCATTGAAAAGAACAGTCAGGAACACTACAGCTTTCCTTGGCAGTTTTTTAAGCACTTCGGCTGTAATCAAGTCATGTCCTGGTGCCCGTTTGTTTTGTAGCCGCCTGATCAGCCTTACCACTTCTCTTGGAGTTGTAAGTTTCAGTGGCAAAGACATTTGCTGGTCGCTCTGTAGGTACTCGTCAATCTCCGCCTCTGTTGCCTTGTCATTTGAGACATTGGGTTGAAACACCTTTTGCAGAAAATCACCAAACACGTCAGCCTTCTCTTTACAACTTCTGGCCCATGTGTCATCAGCTCGTCTCAGAGGTGGAACAGACTTTTGAGGCTTCCCGGAGGTCTCTACTATCTTCCAGAGGGAGTGCTCATCGTGTCTTGTCGGAGACAGTCCTTCGAGTTTGTTTTGTAGTGTCTCATTTTTCACATTCTCGATTAATGATTTGAGTTCTCGTTTAGCCTTGTTGAGTCTTACTCTGTCTACTGGATGTCTGCCATTTTGCCACTGTCGCCTTAGTCTGCGTTTTTCTGCAACCTTTTCCCTAACCTCCAAAGGGTAATTTTCGGGTTTTGTTTTACCTGAGTGACAGGGAGTCGATTTCCACGCGGATTCTTGGATAGCGTTCGTGATGGTGAATACCGCATCCTCAACTTCATCTGATGTTTTGAGGGAAATTTGTAGATTTATGTTCGTCTCCAGGTGGTCCTGGAATGCACTCCAGTCAGTTTTCTTGTTATAGAGTGTGCAAGGCTTCTGCTTTATAACAACCATGGTACTCAGCGTCATTATAATAGGTGTGTGATCCGATGAACTGTCCAGGCAAGATTCAATGCTATGATACAATTCGGTTATACCTTTTGAGACAAAGAAATCAAGAAGATCTGGAGTCTTCTTCGGATCAGTCGGCCAGTAAGTTGGCTCTCCGGTCGACACTGCTTCCAAATTGTTGCTATCCATACATCTTTTTAGATTTCGCCCTCTTGTCAATGTCATTCTTGAGCCCCAGTGTATATGTTTTGCGTTTCAATCACCGCCAACCAGGAACCTGTGGCCGAGCGTACCAAAGAATTGGGTAAATTCATTCTTAACTTCATTAATGCGATGTTTTGGAGGACAGTATATGGACGACACAGATAGTGGACCCTGCCAGTCATCAACTGATATGGAAGTTGCCTGTAAGTAATCATGTCGGTACTCGCACAATTCATGATGTTTGATACTGCTTTTTATTATTATAGCAGTTCCTCCGTGGGCAGTGTCATCTGGATGATTCGTAAGATAGCATGAGTATCCCCTCAGTGTAAACGCCCTTCGGTCTGTAAGATGTGTTTCGGATAAGAGCAAGATATCTAATTTGTAATTAGCCAGTAGTAATTCCACTTCGTGCTTGTTTGCTGCAAGTCCATTAGTGTTCCATGCGGCAATTCTCAAGTTGTTAATGAATTTTGCCGACGAGTACGGTAATTAGGCCCACTAAGTTTCCTATTTGTTGTACTAGAGTGTCAATTTTCTCCGATTGTTTGATAAGAAGAGATTCTAGTATATTGGTTGGCTGAGATTCTCGCTGATCTCTGGTATTCTTTACTGCATCTGCATAATTTTGTCTGGCACCCGGTGTTTCATTGGAAGTATCTTTGACCGTATGTTGCCTAGTTGAGCTGTTGTTCATTCCATGGTAGTTAGAACTGATTCCAGGAGGTTGAATGTTGACATCCAAAGGATTTCTATTTAGAGTTTTTGAAGTTGGTTTTGGGAATTTCCTGGCCAATATTTCTCTATAAACTTGACATCCTTTATAGTTTGCAGGGTGTTTTCCGAGACAGAGAGCACATGTGGCTGGGGTATTCCTGTCCTTCTTTGTACAGTCCGATGTCTTATGGCTGCCTGCACACTTGACACACCGATATGGCCTCATACAGTTGTTCTTTGTATGACCATACTGCTGGCACCGTATACACTGGGCAATTGTTGTCACCTTTTTCGGATCTTCGATCTGGACTCTTTGATTGTAAATGTATTCCAGCTTCTTTACTTCCCTATTGTTGATGGAGGGCTCAAGATTCACGAAAAAGGTGTCGAGAGGTTCTTTTGTAGTTCGACTACGGGCACAGACAATCTCTCCTCTGACTGTGTTGCCTGTTGCTGCAATACTTTCTATTATTTCATCCTTTGGTGTAGTGTGATGCAGGTGTTTGATTACTATTCTGTAGCTCCTCTCTTCCTTTCTTGTGAAAGTATGACCTATTAGTCCTTTACTCCTTATATGACTAATAAGTGTTTTATAAGTTTCTACAGAATCGCTAGTGATCCTTAGCTGGTTTTTTGATATGACTTTATAGCTGTATGTTCCTTCCATTATGGCCTCCTGAATTAGGTCCGGAAGTTTTTTCAGGTCGTCAATGCCATAGAGAATTATTGGTGGTGGCTTAGACGGTTTTGGTGTTTTCGCTGCTTTATTTGTTTGGCTGTCGGACTGCTGTTTGTCGGCGTCCACATCAAGACCACTGAAGCTATTTCGGATCGGTACTGTTGGGGTTCCCTGTCTGGTGTTTAGCAGTTGCTCATTAACCTTTGTTTGTTTAGTTTTATGCGGAGTTTTCTTATGTATTTTGGAGCTTGAAGTTTGTGAGTCAGGTGACCGTTCCCTTTTACGCAGTATAGGGGTTCTTTGCCAGAAAACCTTTGATATGTCACTATTGGAGTCTTTATCCCCGACCGATTGTATCTTTGGTTTTGGCAAATTGTTGGTTGATAGATCATTCAGTGACTGACTTCTTGTATGTGTCTCAAACATGCCCCTGTGGAAGGTCTGTTGAATTAGTTTCGGTGGGTATATCTTAACTGTGTTCGCACTCTGCTTGTTTAGGCCGGAAACATTGACTGACGGGGCAGTCTGTGTGCCCGCTCTCTCATAGAGAGAGTGGGCACTTGCAATTTCCATTTGCTCCCCAGCAGCATTTGCCAACGCAGCAGCCTGGCGGCCCACTGCTACGTGGCCTTCGGTAATAGATATCACGCCTTCCAGCCCGGGTACTGGAAGACGACGGTGGTCAGCCGGATTGCGAGACGAGATTTCTTGTGGATGTGGCACAAAGTTGCCCCCCCCCAGAATACGCGGGGCAGCCTGAGCTATGCTCAGGGAGGGATTCTCCAGCGCGGCTGGTACCCTCCTGGGGTAATTTCTCTTGATTTGTGTCGCTCATCGAGATGTTTTGTGGGTTTATAGCTACAGAGGGCCCCATACCTCTGTACGGTTTTAATTCAGAGTTTCCTTCTCCTAGCCAACAGCTACCCTCTGAGGCTGACGAGTGTTGGCTCCCGGGTTTGTGTTTAACGGAGTTTTCCTTCTCCGCCCAGGATTTGAAGGCTATTTAATTCCTCCCAGCTCCCAGCGGCTGCCACCAGCGGGCTGGTGGTTGTCGGGTTAGTCAACCGCCGCCCGATACTCGGCGTTATTACTCTTTTAGCACCACCCAGGGAGCACGTGTAGGGAGTTAGATGGTAATTCCTACGGACGCGAGTAACGTTAGCCCCCCAGTTAGATGGTAATAAAGCATGTAGTACTTGTTGAACTTACAGTTCCATGGGAAAGTAACATACCGAAGGACCACAACATCAAACTTAACAAGTACTGCAACTTAGTAGACCGGATTGTGAGAAACGGATTCAAGACTGATCTCTTCGCTGTGGAAGTCGGAGCAAGAGGACTACCAGCGAAGTCGCTCTACAGTCTCTTCAAGAATCTAGGGCTCCCAAGATCGACGCTAAGCTCATATATGGAGAGAGCTTCGAAAACGTCACTGGAAGCATCCTACAGAATATGGATAGGTAGAGAGAGGGAGGTCGAGAGCGGGACTGGTGGTTTCCCCGCGTCCTAGTCAACGCAGACTAGCTGACGAGAGCTTGAAGCGAGCCGAAACGTGAAGCATGCGCGGGAAATTTAGAGTGGCCACTCGCTAGTCCCGACCTCGATTAATACCCTCCTCTACTGCCGATGGGCCCGGATATGTTCGGTGAAGCCATCGCAAGCTTAGATCCACACCTTCCTTGTTGTAAGATATTATTTATTTTAAGTGAAGTGAAGACTTCTTGTGGTATGGTAGTGCGGCGCACGAGCGCACTTTAAGACCAGCCGCCAGTGATATTCAGTATGGTTCGTCATACTAACAGTGTATTAGTTAAACATTCTATTAGTTATATTATTTTTTATTATATAAGTGGAAATGCTGGGCAATTCAAGTTGCTCGTGTATGTTGTCGTGTTGGGAGAACTATGGTGCGTTGGATATGTTTCGGAGCACTTTGTTTTGGAATCTCTGCAAGATCTCAATGTTACCATTGCTTGCGGTGCCCCAAACCTGTATGCCATATGTCCACACCGGTTTGATGACCTCTTTGTAGATGAGGAGTTTGTTGGATGTGGTCAGTTTAGAGGCTCTGCCCATCAGCCAGTGCAGTTTGTTGAGTTGTAGGTTCAGTTCCTGTCTTTTGTGTCTATATGCTCTTTGAATGTCTGCATTCTATCTAAGTGCATTCTCAAATAAAATTTAAATTGAACACAGAAATGTAATGCATGAAACGGTGCTGGCTCGTGCTCCACATTTTAGTTGGCTGTATGAAAGGTCTGCAATTTTTATTTTTAACTGGATTAGTTTATTAAGAATGGATAAGAGACATTTATACCTCTGAGCAATGTGTGAGCGCCCTTATTGTGCAGATACGGCGCGGCGCCGACCACGAAGGTGAGGTCGAGGGTCTCCCGCACGCTCAGCACCTCCGCTGCGGTCACCAGCACCGTGCACGCCGCCGGCGCACCCCCGCTCGTCTTCACACTCGTCGTCTTCCCCACCTGCATCGTACACTTCAATATAATTTGAGATATTAGTTTTGGGGTTTGCATTTTTTGGGGGATTTTGTATTAGCATTGTTTTTTGGAATTTTTTTTATTATAATAATTATAATGAAAAACTTTATGACACTTAATGCGTGGCAAGGGTGGGCTTATTGCCTTAGGAAATTTTGCTCCATTCAACCCGGTGGACCTATATTTTTACATGGAATCCAAGTACATTTTTTCAAATCAGAAAAAACTCATTGGTACACGCTGGATTCGATTCGATTCGGTTGGATTCGAACCTCGAACCTCTCGCGAGAGAAGCCAACGCCCAGACCACTCGGCCACCCGCCAATTGGGGGAAAAATTATTCAAACATAGACCATTATCACATAAATCCCAAGTAGCGAAGCATACATGGAAGTGGTGATAGTGCGGTGACTGCAGGGTCAGTCTACCTTGTTGTCGTGCAGAGACTGGGCGGCGTGCAGCAGGAGCGCCTGCAGCCAGGCGGAGGCGGCGGGCTCGTCGGACGCCGCCAGCAGCATGCGTGTGCCGTCCGCCAGCGCCAGCTCGAAGCAGTGCGGCCGCCGCGACGTGTCGCAGTGCCGCCGCACACCCAGCACCGACCCGAGCGCCACCCGGTGCGGCAGGCTCGAGCCAGAGCTGTCCGGCGAGTGGGCGCCCCACGACAGTACGCCAGCTCTAAATCAGTTATTTTATTATGCAAGTGGAAAACCTGCAACTCTATATTCTACCAAAAATAACAGGTTAATAAAAAATCTGTCAATCGAGGGATTCGAGGGTTTCGTAGAACCGCTATACTATACTTGTCAAAAAACCATCTGTCTATTTGCGCTGCAAACTACCTGTGGCGCCGTCTATTATTTAGTAGCGTGAATATGTACTCATAGATTCTTAGCACGTTTCTTGTATTGTGTTGGGACCCTCTCAATTTTTTACTTTTGTTTTTTTTTATTATTTGCCCTAATAACATCAACCTATCACCGCTGAAAAGATACAGCCCTCAGACGGACAGACAGACAGACGGCGTAGGCTTAGTAATAGGCATCCATATGGATACAGAACCCTAAAAATCCCAAGGTTCTTTCGCTCAAAAGAAGCCGCAAGGACTGGCTCAGTTAAATTACATTAGGCTGCTTCGCCTGCAAGCTAACCCCTTAAAATTATGATTGTTGTGCCATACCCTTGGCCTCGAGCTTCCCTATGTGTACATGTCTGCTGGCTTACTGGATAATAGGAAAGACACAATGGGCACTCACTTAAGCAGGAAGTAACTGGGCTCCCAGCGCTTCCTCGGATCTGGCTTGTACATGAGATAGCCGTCGCACTGTAGCGGTCGAGTCGCCTGCGAGTCGTCCTGCTCACCGGTCGCTTCACCTGAACACGCTTGACCGTAGAACCATACCCCTGCTCGCTGTCAACATAATTTATGAACACCTTATGAACACTTTTATATAATTAGGGGACTATGTCCCCGAGCTCAAGGTTGGATTCTCAGGCACAGCTTATTTCATCCCCGATGCGATACCAGATGAACTGTATGTGGACTAAAGGAAGAAAGGTCTTGAGAAAATGAGGATATACCTGCAATTTGGGCAAGATGTTCCTTGGAAGTCCAATTGACACTTTTGCAGTGTAACACAAGAATGATTCAGAAAATAGTGTGGTTCCCAAAACTCTGTTGACCAAAACAGGGATGTTCAGGGAAAGTGGTGGGTGGCCGAGTGGTTTGGGCATCGGCTTCTCATGCGAGAGGTCCGCTGTTCGAATCCGGTCGGCGTGCGATTGAATCAGTTTTTTCTGACGAATAAATTTACGTGCATACCTACACCTGTTGCTTCACCGTTTGGAACCAGTGTAAAACTGTAGGTCCCTTCCCTTGCCCATTACTAGGTCAACATGACTCAAATTGTAGCCGACTGGGTTGCTACCACCGTACTGGATGTAATATGGCCGCATAGCAGCCTCGATTGTGTTCTCCTCAAGTCCAGTATAGCCAGCAATCCAGGGAAGTCTTCGGTATGGCACCTAACATGATATTGGCTGGTCGGAGCATGTGCTTTAACCCCTCCGACTCAGCCACCCATACCAAGTTACTTAAAAAATTATAATTGGCGAATACAAACAGGTAGAGGGGTAATTAGAGCAGCGACATCCTCAAGGTAGCGAGCACAGTAGTATTGGTAAAATTAACTAAATTATTCAATAGCGTGTATGTGCTTCAATGATTGAAAGTCCGCATTGTGTATGGAGTTGAGTGGCACATCACTCGAACGTTGAGACATTAAAGTGGTTACCTCCGTGAGTCTCTGTCGAGCGATGCGTCCCGCGAGCAGCGCCGCCGACAGCGGCAGGTACGCAGGCGGGAGGGGCGGGGGACGGGGTGAGGTACGCGCCGCCCACTCCAACGAACAAGCCAGCCGCAGGGCCAGCGCCGGCTCCCCAGTGACGAGGGAGCACGCAACGTGCCCACCACGTCCCAGCACGCGAACGTACTGCGAGTCTGGACCAACCTGAAGCACCAAGCAAACCCATTCAATAAGAATTATGAAATATTTATTTTTTCCCCTTCAGCATTACATTATTTTAACATATTAAGAACTTTAAGAACATTCATGTATTTCATTATTTTATTGCAGCTTTCATTTATGTGTTCACGCCATTTGAGTGATTGATCTAGCCAGACACCCAGAAATTTGACAGTTTGAGCTCTAACAATGGGAATACTGTTCACCTTGACATTTATATCGGCTCTATTTCTACCTCGTGCATATATACATATTTTGGACTTTTCTGGAGCTATATCCAGACCAATTTCACCCAGTATGTTAGTAACATCCCTCAGTGCCTTTTCCATGCATGTGGAGGCGTATTGAATGTCTTTACAAGTTATATACATAATAAAATCATCTGCAAATTGTAGGATTGAAATATCATAAATTTTTCTAGCCACTCTCGAGGTTATTATATTGAATAATAACGGCGAGAGTGGGTCCCCTTGTGCTAGGCCTTTATTACACATTCTTTGAATATATTGTTCACCCTCTATCTGAATTTGTAAATATCTTTCTTTTAAGTAATTTTCAATATATTGTATAGTGAGTTCGCCAATATTGATTTTACGTAGAGAGTAAATTAATGCTGGAATATTTATATTATTGTAGGCATTTTCAACATCAATAAAGCAAGCCAGAGTAGGTTTATTAGTCGTTTGGGCAATTTGTATACTAGTGACAAATCTGGAAACGTTTTCCAAACAAGACATCCCACGTCTGAATCCTGTTGAGTTATTTGTTAGAATTTTGTTCTTTTCAACAAACCACTCTAGCCTCCTTACAATAATTAAATTAAAAGTTTTGCACATACATGATATCAAGGAAATAGGCCGTAGAGATGATACCAGGGATGGATCTCTACCAGGTTTTGGGATTGTTCATCCTATCCAATTAAGACGATTATACATAACATTAATAAGAAGCAGAATGGATTATGGCAGTTTTTTGTATGGTCACTGTGCGCAAAGTCACTTGAATAAGATGAACACTCTACAAAATAGAGCGATGAGAATTTGTGGAGGATACATCAAAAGTACACCAATACATGTGATGCAGAGTGACTTATGTATACAACCATTGCACGTGCGAAGACAATACCTAGGCAGTAAATACTATTTGAAGATGAAGTCACGCACAGAAAACCCACTGATAAAGCTTTTACAAGAGCTTTTAGATAAATGTACCTATGCCTACTGGCGACGGAGGAATACTCCTATTCTACTCAAGTGTCATAGCTGCATGAGTGATTGGGAAATTGAAAATTGTTCTATTCAAAAGATGTTTACATTAGAGGTTTGGCCCTCTAAAATCCAACTAGACGTTCATACTCATGTACCAGGTATAGATAAACCGAAAAAAGATGAGTCAAAAATAGAAATAAAACAAAAAGCCGACTTTATGATTAGGGAAATGTACAGTGAACACTACTAAATCTATACAGATGGCTCAAAAAATGATAATGGGACAGGGGCAGCCTTTTGGGACCCGCAAACCAACGATGGGATGGAGATCAACATACCCGCAAAAGTTCCTATCATGACTGCTGAACTAATTGCGATTTCAGAGGCCCTTTCGTACAGCACATCGACCGGTTCTAATAAGACAGTCATACTCACAGATTCAAAAAGTGCACTTCAACACCTCGTGTCCTGTACGAAGGGCAACCTTGGAAGATCGGTTTCATACGAAATATTAAAAGATATATATAAAATGAGCACCGAAGGTAAGAGCATAACTCTACAATGGATTCCATCGCACGTTGGTATTGCGGGCAACGAGGAGGCTGACTGCCTGGCTAGTAAGGCTTGTACATCTGATGCAATAATTAGTCAATGTAAAACTTTCTGCACTGACCACCTACCCGAAATAAAAAAGAACTGTTATAATATGTGGAAGCAATATTTCGATGAGAGATCAGTGCAGAAAGGTATATGGTACAGAACAATGCAGTGTGAACCGTTAAAAATTCCCTGGTTTGCCAAAAGCGACAGACCGAGAACGGAAATTGTTATGGGCCTGAGACTACGATCTGGACACATTCCAACAAATAAGACAATGTACCTTATGAAGATAGCACAATCACCCAACTGTAGCATATGTGGGATAGAAGAGGACCTACTCCATATACTGTTGGAATGTGCCCGGAACCAGGAACTGAGGCAGAAGCTATTGAGAGACTTAAGAACTGACAGACTCAACCTGTTTTTTAAAGTACATGAAGCCTTGGGGCGAGCTCAGGGGGAGGAGTTTGAATTCATACTAAGTTTTTTTGTAAAGTCACAGGCGTTGAATCGTGCTGAAGTACAATAAAAAATCAATATAGTTACTATGGGGCTGGCATAGCCAGGAATGGCTAAAGCCCTAAACAAGATAAAGATTTAAAAAAAAAAACATATTAAGACACATTTAAAAACAATCAAGACAAGTAATATTAATTAACACATAACATTTAAACAGTTACAGAAGGAAAAAGGAAAAAAAAAGGACTGAACACAGCCTATGCTGAGTCTAGTGAAGATTTCACTATACTCAGCGCTGTATTTAAGTCCAGCCCTTGAACAATTTAAAGATTAACAATTGAAGACATACAACTTCCGCTCTAGGTTACAATATTTTAATGATAAATGAAAGTATTTGTTATATATATTTATATATATATAAATATATGAATATACAATTTAGACAAGTTAATTTGATATCGGTACTAAAGAATAAATAGTTGCTTGTGCATACAATTATAAATTTTGAGAGTTAGATAAATTCCTAAATAAAAACATATACCTAATGTATAAGAAAAATAGTAAAGACACGTACAGTGAGGTAAGCAGACTTAATTCTTCCTCTGTTGTGTAAGAAGATAACACTTAAGTTTTATTTTAAATGCTTTGTTACTGGTGATCTCACTGATCGGCGGAGGCAAATTGTTCCAGCATCGAGATGCGGCGTATTTGAAAGAACCTTCAAACGCCGCACTATGATGCCGGGGGATCGCAAAATTCATTATGAATGTATTTTTTTTGTTCTTTGTTTTATATTAAGGTCTCAGTCCACATGTTAAAAAGAACCAAGGAGTGTGCGTAGATCAACACATCGAGCGAACATCGAGGTTTAGAAAGAGATAATTCGGTTTTACAGTGTCGTCACTGTCGCACGAACACGCACGTCTCCATGTTTATTATTTACTGCCCGGTACTGTATATGGGTAATTGGAAAATATAAAAGTTGTTATTTGTTCATTTTACATTTAATATGTTTGTTTAGTACAGATTGCTTTTTCTTTTCATTGTTCATTTGCTGCATTTATTGTAGTATGTAGATATCTAGTTCCTAGTATTATAATAGAATGGCCTTAAAAAAAAAAATTTAAAAAAATTACTTTGCTTGTGTCTATAATGGGTGATTTTGTTACCATGCTGGATATTTCAGGGGGATAAGCTGTATCAAAAATTAAGTCGATTCCAAAAATTTGAAAAAAAAAAGTGAAATGTTATGGAGACATTTTGAGATTAGGAATTTACGAAAATCTATGGAGAAGAATGTATTTTTCCAATCTTGCTACTTTCTTTTTTGATAGAGATTAACACACTGCAATATCCCGCATGGTAACATGTTTAATTGAATATATCATGAACACAATTTGGTACATGACGATATCTCAATGATAATTCGGTTCGCTCGGGTTATAATATGTTTGCAGTGACCTTTAATGATTGTTCTTGTCAACAATAATTTGTGAAAACTTGTGTCCGTTCTTTCACCTTCCCTTATCACTGATACTTTTGTTTGTCACTAATGTCATTATACTTGTACTTACTCAAGACAAGATGCTTATTTATTTACTTATCAACTTTCATACTAATTAAGAGAATATGATGATGAATATATGATTCAGAAGTCAAACACAGTCAATTTTATTCATTTTGAAGGCATAAAATATTATTTCTGAAGTGGGATTATGTAGGCACGACATTACTAGGTAAAAAAGTTTTTTTACAAAATCTTAGGTAAGGTTAAGCCTTAGAAGGTGAGTAAACATTGGAAATACTACTCTGTCAAGAAAGTACTGGGAAAAGGTCAATAATACACAAAATATTATTTATTTTTCCAAATTTATGCTATCGCCTTCAAATTAGGCCCCTTCCGAAATAATACACTTACGTCAGTCAACAAATAATCAAATCATCAAAACATTTTTAAATGCATTTTCCGGAATCGACTTCAGTTCTCACCGCGAATTCTCTTTTCTGTCTTCTATAGAGTGAAAACGGGTGCCTCGAAGTGGTAATTAGAGTTTTGGAAACAGAAAAATGTCGGCCGGAGCCATATCCGGTGAATACTGTGGTTGTTCGATCGTATTTGTTGAGTTTTTGGCCAAAAATTCGTTCACAATGATGGCCTTATGCGATTGAGTTTTTGAAGAAAATTCAAATCTCGAGCGGCAACGTCTTTCATGCCCAAGCGATCGTTTAAAATAGTACGAATCGATTCGTGAGACACAGAAATTTGAGCGGCTATCTCTCTCATTGAATGAGGATTTTCAGTCACCATTTCCTTCACATTAGCTAATTAACTTTAGCTGAAGACGTTGATGGCCGACTAGAGCGAGGCAAATCTTCCACCACATCTCGACCCCTTTTGAATGCACTGTACCACTCATGTACACGTGTTTTTGATAAAGTCGATTAACCGTAAGCTTTCTGTAACATTTTCAGCGACTCGGAACACAAAATTCCATTTGCGATGCAAAATTTGAGACAATAACTTTGTTCGATATTTTTATCCATTATAAAAATCGCAAAACACACTTGAGATGAACTAACAAAATGTTAACTGCACTGTTAACAAACTAAATGACAGATGGGGCTCAAACTCCACGCCAATATAGAAAACAGTTGTGCCAACTTAGCGACAAAAAGAATTATTTGAATTGAATTTGGAATTAGAAGTAAATTGTCAATTCCCCGTACTTTTTTGACAGAATGTATTATTAAACAAAGTTTGTTGAGTACAAAACTTACTGCTATGGCGTCGAGTTGGTTGTGTGGAAGTCGGCAAACAATATTATATTCAGTGCGTCCCAACTTCACTTCCGCGACGTACAAAGCGTAGTCTGTGATGAACACTAGCAGAGGGCGCCACGAGCCATCCTCCATCTTGTACGGGGAGCGTACTTTCAGCATCTGAAGTTAAAGAATATTTTAATTTAACTATTTGACCAAGAGAAAATTATCAATACATTTATTATTTTTATCATATTAGATCTGGTTGACAACCCACCCGATGCAGGGTCTCCGATGGTTGGGTGAATATCTGCAGACGTAGCTTCTCCGAGCACTCCATTGCAACGTTATCCTCAAAGCTGTCAAAGTACGACGGTTCATTCGCTGTTAACAGTCGAACTGACACTCGCTTGTTCTCTATTATCTCTTTGTCTATCAGATAGCAGACCTTTGCCGCTCCAGCCTGAACATGCTTTGACATTTTATCCCTTGGGTATACTAAATTCGGAAACCTATTCTCCAACTTCAGCTTCTTCTTGAAGAACTCATTGTTCCGTATCTTCATCTCTAGATCTTTTTTCTGGCAGACATTCTTCAAATATCTGTTGAGGAGAGCCGATTTGTTGGATACATCCTTTTGGAAAGCTGGGTCGGGCGGGACATCAACAGTCTCTTCAATGATCTCATCTCCTCCCTTCAGAGTGGAGTTATCTCCATTGGAACAAGTATCAGTGATATTGCAGTTAATATCCTCGTTACGGTGAGTGGTACTGGCTCTATAGTCGTACCTGCTCACATTTTGTTTCTTCGGTGAAGCCAAATGCTTGGAAACACCGGCTTTCGAGTCTGCCTCCTCTTGAAGGAATTTGTTGAACTGACTTTTAGCTGCCGAACTTCTCTCTGCAACTTCGGGTTCTTTAATTTCCGGTGAAGTTACTCTTTCTGCTGGATCCACAGATTTTACATGAGTGGAAGATGTGGGTGGGTCATTTTGGACCCTAATAATTGGTGTGTGTTTTTCTTGGATAATTGGTGTAGTTTGTTCAATTTTTTCAGGTATCGGCACAAACAATTCCTTTGGCGTGTCGAATGCAGTCTGGAATGAGTCGTGCATGTAGCAGTACGATACTCCCTTATGTTCGTAAACTGTGCTCTCGCAGTTGACAACATATTTAGTGCTTTCAGGAAATATTTCCATGCTCTTATCGGGTTTCATTGCCAATGATTTTTCTCCAAGCTTCGGGTTCATGTTCAGAGTTAGCCGCTGCCGTGGAGACTCTTCGCTGGATAGATTTGATTCTTTTTTGCTACTGTTACCCTGCTCAATGTTTTCCGATGTTTGAGCAAATGTGATGGTAATTTCGTTTTGCGACGGCTGCTCGTGTAAGTTTATTTCAACAAATTCATCATCATCGTCAACGTGGAAGCCCGAGTCGAGACTCTTGGATAGAAACTGACTTTGCAGCTTAACTTCACAAGGTATAGCCTCCACCACTGTCGTGCTGTCCTCTGTACCCTCGGCCAAGCCCTTCTCAGGTGACAAGTGGAAATTGAAAGTTTTGTAGAAATTCTTGAATGAGTCAAAAATATTGTTATGGGGCAGTATATTGAGCCCTTTTCTCGTTTCCTTTTTGTGTTCTTCGACGATGTTGGTTGGAATGTAGCGTTTCTTTTTGAGTACAGATTTCACGGTTCCGGGACTCTGCGACATGTCCTGCTCCACATGCAGGGGTCTCTTTGGACCCTCCGGTGAGTGGTCGATGTCTGCCTCGGAGAAGTACATCTTCCTCATGAAAGTTCGGTGCGGATCATTCTCGAAGCAGTCGCACGAGTAAGACTTTTGTGTTTTGTCACACTTTTGACTTCTGGAGCAGTTGTCGTGTGAATTTGAAGAAGAAGAGTCGCTCGACGAAGTCTCAGATTGACAGCTCAAGTTGGAGTCGGAGCTATTGGATTCGCAACCGTAGAGGTCTCCTTTTTGGTCGGCGTCGTTGTCATCGTAGGAGTTTTTGCGAGAGGAACGGTCCCTGGAGCCGTCGACATCTTGCGCAGGTGAGTCGTTTGTGTACTCGAACACCCCCGACTTGTCGGTGTATCCGATGATGTCGGACACGGTCTGCTGTCCGATATCGGCGGCTACTCTCGGCGGAGCGTTGTCTCCTGACGCGCACCACGAAAATCTTTCATTGTTGTAATTCTTGTTGCGGAAGCGATCACAGTAGGAGCCGCCGGGGTTGTACGATACAAATCCGTGCTCGATATGAATATTATCAGTTTTCGTATTGTTCAAAATATCCTCATGAAATGAAACTCTTTTCTTTTGTGCCCCCTGCGTGGCTTGAGACTTCTTTTTACACTTTCTCCGGAAAACGATGTCCTCCGACATGGATTTCTTGGGTTCGCCAATTCTGGGCCGGTCGGCGTCTCTGACCTTACTTTTGACTCTCATCACGCACTTTTCGCTCTCGAGCGCTTTGAGGACGACGTCAGGCAGGTTATCGTAGAGGGGGGATGCGACGGCGGCCACAAGTTCGGGCACAGCGTCGTCGCTCACGTTGCGGTTGTCGATGTCGCTGCGGGTCATGAGGGCGGCGGCGGGGTCGCACGCGAGCTCCTCGGCACCAGCGAGCGAGGCCGTCATGAGCGCTGCGCTGCTCGTCAACTCCGACTCGCTGTCGAGGCAAAGCACGCCCGAGTCGCCGGGCGTATCGGCCGGACTGCTCGCGCAGCTGCCGGCCCCGAGCCCCCCCGTCAGGCTCAGCGAGCTCGGCTTCGCGGCGCACTCCTCCGCGCCCGCGCCCGCGCCCACCGCCAGCGTCACGACCTCGCTCATGTCGTTAGACATCCTTCTGTGTCGATACACTCTCCGTATTACAGATATAATAAATAAATAACTTTAGTATCTAAGCGCAGGAAGAACATTATGCTTGAAAGATATTGAGTTTTCAGCGGAAAATGTATACTAAATTTGGTCACTTATCACTCCACTGCAGACAAATATTAGTAATAAACATGGAATGTGTTAAAATACATTATTCCTTTGTATTCTACAATTTGAAACGAGCGAGAACGGAGAAACACAAATCAATGATGGAATGGATCCACGCACACACACACCCTCACACACACACACACACACACAGACCACAGACCAAAGAATATAACAGCCAGGACAGACTATAAAATTCGTTGACATGACACCAGCGCTCGGGATCAATTCTGATGTCTCTCACTGACAGTTCTCCTCCTAATGCCGAGCACTTGGCTTAGCGTATTCGTGTTTGTTGCAAACATTTTAGTGTTATCTCGCTCTAAACAAGCCATTAAAGGGAGACGAAACGGACATTTTTGCCAAATACACGAATACGCTAAGCCAAGTGAAGTGCCGGCATAAGAAATTTTTATTTTCGGAAATATTTGGTGCTGCGAAGTTGTTTAAAATGTATAATGTTATGCTGCTCGCTCGAATTAGTTTGGTTAGTTTTTAAGTTGTTGTTGTCTAATAATTTATTATGTTATGTTTGTTGTTGTATGAAGAGGGTTGGCATTTTCAATTAATGAAACAAACCCTTTAAATAAATGAAAAAAAATATATATATATAAAGCCTGACCAGGAATATATGAGAGCTGTCAAGATGGAGCCACTTTTTAGATTTATATAGCAACATTCAGTATAGTACGCACATATTGAATTGGCCGATGTTTTTATTCAAAATGTACTTTTGCACTGAAATACACAATAAAATATACAAAATGTATTTTAATTTAATGCATCTTTTATATATATTTTGATGTCAATGTAAAAATAACTAGCCTTGACATTTACATGTTCACAACATTTTTTCCATGTATCTGCAGATATGTCCTGAAGCAAAGTGTACAAATTATTAAAAAAATTATTAATCGACCTTGCTGAAACACTAAAAGCTATTTTTATTCGGACGTTTCGTATTTCCGTAAAGTCAAAAAGTGTTTTTTGTTCAGAACGAATAATATTTACGACCCTCTTTTATTTGCTATTCGCTAAATATATGCTTGAGATACACCTAGATAGAAAAAAATAATAATTACCTAATTGTACATTACGGCGCGGCCAATTCATGACAATCTCACTACAATGACATAACGTTTTACCTAAACGTCAGTTCAGAAGCCAACTTTATTACATCATTTAGAGGAATGCTTTCACATCCTGCACGTTTTTTGTCTTGCAAACACTTGAAAACATTGTACACAGTATTCCGCTCCCTACTATGACTAGTTTTTGACATTTTATAGTGTTATTTTATAGTTTAACGCAAAAACATAATATCAAGAGATTATGAAATTTTGACATTGACAACAGATTATCAAGCTTCAAACATAATTGTGTGGCCAGTGTAAAAAATTAGTTCCAACGAAATTCCGCAATATGGCGACCCCTCATATATTCCTGGTCATGCTTTACAAACTGTTTTGGTGGTTTAAAAAAAAATAACCAGGGTTAATATAAAGAAGATGCGTCGCGTAGCGTAACCCTAACCTAATGTTGAAGCGGTGCATGTCGTTTTTGTTACAAGTTTGTATTTCCGAAAATAATTCTTAGTTGGTTATAAAAAAAACTAAACACCCTAAAACAATTTAAACACCGTAACATTGCTTAAAAAAGAAAAAAAAAACCAAAAAGATTTTGTGGGACCAGATCATAAAACTACTAGTCTTAAACCCTCACCCCTGAGCCACGAAATCACTTAAACGAACAAACGAATATCGAATTCCCTTGATTCGCTTTCGGCTCTATGACGTCACAGCTGTCAGCGAGAGCCAACAGAATTGATCCCGAGTCACTCGTGCGTGACATGACATTCTTCTTCTTCTTTTTTTTTTTTTGATCCGCTGCGCATTCTCATAATTTGTTGACGTGTTGTTTAAAAAAAAAATTGTACAAACCCCATTTGGCCCACATTTAAGCAGGGTCAACATTTAAGCGCTCCCTAGACGGTAATACAACATGATAAGTGCTCCCTAGACAATGCGGCATGACAAATGAGTTACGTGAACCATGTTGCATGACCGATCCTCATGCTATGCCAGCCGTCAATCATTTTATCGCACTTACTTCCAGACAACCTGCACACAGTGAAAAGGCTTGTGCGCTGTTGTGGAATTGCGTTTTATTGTTTTTCAAAATCGTATTTTAATTATTTTGATTTAATACAATATTTCTCTTGTTTTGTCCATCTATGTTTTTCTTTTCGTGTTCACCAAAAACGAATTCCTTATCTTTTTGAGAATATTCGCCAATTTCGACATATTCTTTTGCCACGCCTCGTCATCTTCGGAGTGCTTTTTCGGTGTATTTTGTCCATCATTACCGCCGTTTCGGAACGAAATGAGCTATTGCACGACACGTCGATCCGAAGACGATCACGCGTCCATGTCAATGTTAGCAATAGTTGCAGGATGAAAAGTCAAATTAATATACAGGTGCCCAGTTATAATGGTCCAAAAAAAATTTTTAGATGAAGGACATCCTGTTGACTCATTTGAAAAAACATTAGTTCCGCGAAAATTAATAGTTTAGAAGTTATAATTTTTTAAAACTTGTTTTGAAATTTCTCTATTTTAGTCACGTAGAGCGCTCTAGTTGGATATCTATTCCACAAAATCGAATAAAATTTGGTATGGAAGTAGAGGGGACATGTAGCTAGTACGTAATGAATAGTTTTTAGGTTTACTCCTAGACTGTACTGTTGCTATAGCCCTTTCAGTGAATTTTTGTTCAGTTTCATTAAAACTGATCAATTTTTGAAAATCACTGTGAAAAAAAAGTACCACTGGAGATTTGCCTATGCCCTTAAAAACTACCTATACATATCACAATTCTCCGGACCAAAAAATGTAGTGGTGTTACAATTGTAATTAATTATTCAAAATTAACATCATTTGTACAAAGTCCCTACAATAAAAAGTAACGATTACCTTAATTTTTAAAATCTTATTTTTTCACAACGTTCAACTACAATTTCACTTTATTCACAAACCTGTCTCTAACAGCGCTAATCTACACATAAAAGACTGTTTAGTAATGTTTTTAAAAAATAAGATTTTAAAAATTAAGGTAATCATCACTTTTTATTGTAGGGACTTTGTACAAATGATGTTAATTTTGAATATGTTACAATTGCAACACCACTACAAATTTTGGTCTGGAGAATTGTGATATGTATAGGTAGTTTTTAAGGGCATGGGCAAATCTCCGGTACTACGTTTTTTTTACAGTGATTTTTCAAAAATTGATCAGTTTTAACGTAAACTGAACAAAAATTCACTGAAAGGGCTATAGCAACAGTACAGTCTAGAAGTAAACCTAAAAACTATTTATTACGTACTAGCTACATGTCTCCTCTACTTCCATACCAAATTTTATTCGATTTAGTGGAATAGATATCCAACTAGAGCGGTTTATATGACTAAAATAGAGAAATTTAAAAAAAAGTTTGAAAAAATCATAACTTCTAAAGTATTGATTTTCGCGGAACTAATGTTTTGTTTAACCCTTTATAGGGCAGAATTTTTTTTTTGTTGAATTTGAATTTTTGGTTTCGGAATAGGTTTAGGGGTGCACAGGGACTGGAATTAGTGTGATATTCACTTGTTGATTTATTCGGGTTAGGCTGTAGGGGGTGGTTCCATATGAAACCAAGACTATTTAGGGAAAAAAATTTGTGGTTTTGTTTGAAACCGTGACCGTTTAGGGAAAAAATTTATGAAGAAAACCAAATCATAAAATAAGTTTTATTTGAAATAACAATGTTTTTGGTCTTTTTTACCATATAAAAGCTTACATTATTAACAAAGAGACTAAACAGTAACTATTAATACAAAAATGACTCCTTTGTGTCATAAAACCTCGTCCTCTTTGTTGAGTCGGTACTGCTGGTGAATGGTGATGGAACTGGTGATAGTATTGGTGAATCACTGATGATTGGAGCTAGTGGTTGATGTGGAGGTATGCCCACGATATCGCTATGAAAGTCTCCTGCAGCTGCCAATCTCCGTGATATGATGTTCAAAGGGCTATAAATCCTCAGGATCTAAGTCCCCTCCAATATCGGAATTTTCAGTCGTCTATGTCTTCAATCCAACTGAGTAGCTGATCGTAGGGCATGTTCTCTAAATCTAATACTGGTATAGACATCTGAAATAAACAGAAATTAAATTACTGTAACTATTCGTAATGTAATTTAGGTTGCACTTATCGCACAAACCTCACCGGCCACCATACCTACACTTTGACACCTAATATCATCTTTGTGCAATAATATCTAAATAAGCTAACTATTTTCTGGCATAAAGTGATAATTCTACCTTGCAAAAGTTTACTGTAATAGCCCCAACTACGTAAAATAAACAAATGAGAATCTGAAATATGAACTTGTTCAAATTCTAACGTAAAATCGGTCTTTACTACCTGTTGAGTTCAAATCGTTATTGTACTTTATAGATGCACGTTGGAATTAAGATATTTAAACCAAATTGAAGGAAAATAACTAAAATATTCATTAACTTACCTTGAAACACGAAAATATCACGTTTTACCACTAAATTATTTAATAATAAATGAGACACAGTCACTTCCCCAGGTTGTAAACACTTATGAGACAGAAAGCACAAACGTAACCACCAGTATGTTGCACCAAGGAGATGTGAATAACTTCACTCTAGTGGTTTCATTTGTAGCTTGCGCCCATTCAGGGACTACTCGTTTTAGCAATAAGGTCGACTACCAATGCAAGCTTATATGAATTATGAGCCTTAGTGTCAACTTTGTCGGGTGGTTACAGCCGCCATACTGATTTCGCTTCTGCCCTTTAAAGGGTTAAATGAGGCACCATGATGTCCTCCATCTAAAAAAAATTTTTGGACCACTATAACTGGGCCAACCTGTATTAAAGTATCAAATTGAAGATGCCACTATACAACCAACCATAGGTAATGTAAATGGGCAGAGTGGTCAGATTCTTTAGTATTCAAATATCCTGAAACGATCGATCCCTACATCTTTCGAAAGAATTCTTTCAAATACACACAACTACCTACCCAGCCATTTATACATATTTAAGAAATACAATTTGGTAAAATATAATTACAAAAATACCTATAAAGAAGAAAATTGCGAGGCTGTATGGTTAAATGACCTTTGCCTGCCTATTTATGACGAAAACAACAACAACAACAACAACAACAACACCCTTCCCTTGTCTGTTTTGAAAATAATAAACTCACGTTCTTACCGCGTTTGCGGTACCTACCTAAAATTTTAGCAGAAATTGTCCAGAAACTGTTTCGTTTCTGTATTTTGTGACGGTACGGCGGTTGAACATGGGGCGCGTGGTCCAGGCGGCGCTGACGGCGCTTGCCTTTGGATTTTTGGCGGGTGCCGCCAAGATCAACACGCCGCGCGTCCTCCTGCCCTGGCTTGGTGCTGATACCCGTGTCAACTTCACGTTTGAGATCACCGAAGGCGGCTGCTACTCCTGGTGAGTATAGTACCGACGTATTCCTCATTGGTTTTTTATATAGAAAACAATTAGGTTATGTTACTTCATCCCTTTCTTTCTAGGTTCTGTTGATATTTTCGATATTCCCAGCAATTTCAAGGCTGGGGTTTCAAAGACCAATTATTTTCTAGCACTAGCTGGTAGGTAGTGTAATAGTTTGACTCTTATGGAACACGTTGGCGTATGTTGGACTGCAGAAACCACCCTCCTTTCACAAACTATTCCAGGATTATTCCTCCACACTGAAAATAGATTATTCAATATGACAGATCATGCAAAACCAAGATGTGTTTCACCTAGGCTTGTGTGCAGGCTATAGAGCAGGGATGGGAAAACTGTTTTCTATGTGGGCCAATAATAATTTACAAACATAATTTATGGGGGGCCAGGTTTTTGAATTATTGGCTATAATATAATTCTTGAAATAAGGATATTTTTATATTCCGAAATAAAGTAATTTTATTGTCTCCATAGGTTTCAACAAAATTAAAAGTTAAAAAAAAGAACCCTGCAAAGTTTCTTGCCGGCTCTTCTTTGTGGGTGCAATGAAACTGGATTTTAAAAACTAAACAGGATTAATTCAAGCTTAGTGTACTACCATACAAATGATGAATAAAGTAGTGTCCCCATCCCTACTATAGAGTGTACGTATAGAGCAAATGAGGTATCCAAGAAGAGACACCCCGCGAACCCCGTGGTTACCTCTCGCTAGCCTCGTGAAGTCTAGGGACGCGTGAGGGCACACACTTCATGAAATTTTTTTTTTCTTGCGACCAGTTTTTTAGATTTCAGAAATTACTTAAATATTTTTTTCTTTATATCCTTCCCCCTTCCAACATTTTCCTAGACTCCAAAACTTAGTATGAATTGTGTTTCAACCCTTCCCCCCTCAACCCCTATCCACTTCCCCTTCCTTGTGTTGTTCCTCTTGGAATTCCCACCCAAATCATACGTCAGCTATCAATAATTGTGTCATCATCAAAAAGTGTCGGAAACGTCTGCAGGACATGTGGTCCGGTGGCACGGCTGACTTTTAGCACTGAAATACACCTTCTTTCAAGATGGGAATAAGGTAAATTATATGGGTTTTTAAATTACCGTGGTTGTTAGACATTATTTTAAATCAAACAGCTTTACTCACGGTTTCACTCCGAGCTATGTGGCTCGAAGTTTCGGGCCAAAGTCATACATCGGGCAGACGAAGAGGAGCGTAGCGACGCGGGTCTCGGAGCACATACGAGCGGCGAGACAACTGGACGCCAACAAATCGGCAGTGTGCGATCACATGGACTCCGGAACGAACCACTGGATTAGATTCAATCAGTTCAAAATTGTTGCGACTGAAATACGACACGTCCCACGTCTCCTCCGAGAGTCCATCGAAATCAAGAAGCACGACAACTTCAACCGGGAGGACGCCTTCAAGTTGTCGCCGATGTGGAACCCAGTCATAGCGCCACTCAAGAGAAGAAGACACGACGGACACGACCAGCCGGAAGTGGACACCGTCAGCGCCTTCTGTCTCTCCGCCGAGATCCGGAACGCACCTGAACCCTCGTCTATGGAAACTACCCGCACTGGCCACAGCTACAATCTTCGTCAACGACGGACGAAGATCTGACAGTTCTCTGACAACCGTCACACAAGGCAGAGTGCTCCATGAAGATGGGCCATACGCTTGGCCCTAAACGTTGAGCCTCGGAGTGAAACCGAGAGTAAAGCTGTTTGATATAAGGTAAATTATATTTCTAAAAAAAATTTGAAGAACAGCGCAATTATTTATGTGTGAATTGTAGGAGCCTGTCGCGCGATGATATGATCTCGCTGGAAGCGTTGTACGAGGACTCGTGGGGTCACTGCTCGCGGGCCGCACGTGTGGCCCCTCTCACTGCCTGCTCTCCTCCAGGCTCCGTCATCATACTCGCTGAAGACGTCAGCACTGGAGAGGTTGTTATACATTTCATTTCATTTCATTTATTCATTTCCATCTTAGGTACCATCGGTACACTCGAGTTCGTCACATTTGAGTTAAAAAAAATTTACAAATTGTAACATTCTGGGTCTAGCCATGGCAAGGGACTAATAATTTTAGCCTAAGCAATACCATAAACACCTAGAAAATTATAAAAAAAAAACAAAAAAATACAGTTTTGTGCATAAAAAGGCAATTAAAACTAGAGCAAAATTTAAATAAAACATTAAAATACTTCGCATCAAAAATACAATTATGTAGTCAATAAAAAAAAATTAAAATAAATTAAATTAAATTTTATGTAATATAAATTACTGTTATTATTCAATTGATGGGGTCTGCAAGAAATTGGGTGCATGGCGGGTTTTGTAGATTGTTTAAAATGCTTTCCTCACTGGAGTATAATGAATTTGCTTGTCCAGGGTATAATCGTACACTTGTGATAAATGTTTTTATTGTATTTTATATGAAAAATATATTAATTTAAAACAAATTTGGTTTGTACACTAAATTTTTTGGAATTAATGAATATTTATTTTTTAATCTTTTGGATTCCCACACTTTAAATATGTTTACCTCCCTTGACGTCCATCCCACTTTCACCGCGGAGTCATTTGGCACATAAACTAAAATATTCCGCTATTAGCAATTTTTCGATGTTGCCCATCGGGGGTCAGGCGGACCTTCCGGAACGCAAAGGGTGATTATGAGAAAGACATTGGAAGAAATGGTGGACTTAATGCTAAAAGCATTTTTTCCAGTCACACTTTAGATCCATTGAATGGAAGTTTATGTTCTCAACACGTTGAGAATACAAATAAGAGGGATGTTATTTATGTGGGCACAGATAATCCGCGGTGACGTGGACGTGGATCGGATCAGCTCGCTGCGGCTGGTGAGCACCACGTGGAAGCTGTATCTGGAGGAGGCGCCGGAGGCCTTCGAGGTGGAGGCCTTTGATGATCCGGGTACGGACGTGTTTCTCTTGTTTGAACCTGATAACTAGACTGTAGAGAGCATTATGTAACCCTCTGAGATCATAGATATATGTAGCCTATAGCTGTTATGTGCTGTCGGCATGATTTGTGTTTGCCCGATACCCTTATAGAGGTGGCAGATTATGTGACTATATTTACAAAT
Organism: Nematopogon swammerdamellus; assembly: GCA_946902875.1. Classification (NCBI taxonomy): domain Eukaryota; kingdom Metazoa; phylum Arthropoda; class Insecta; order Lepidoptera; family Adelidae; genus Nematopogon; species Nematopogon swammerdamellus. The sequence goes on from OX336349.1 coordinate 13,491,544, forward strand.
CAGATTTAAGATTTTTTTATTTTAAAATATTATGTATTATTTTATAGGTATATTTTACATTTTAATATTTGTTATTGGTTGTTTTCAGGAAATAAGTTCTCTTCGCTAGAGGGTTTGGAGTTCAAGTGGACGGTAGAGAATACTGAGGATGAAAAACAGGAGGAACCGGTTGTCAGGTGAACTGCTTTTCATAGTTTTGTATATTTAAACATGTTTAAAGTTTTGGATACATACTTAGGTATAGGTACGTATGCATATACTAGTTTGATCTCCAATTTAAACAAAATATAACTCTCAGTATAACTTTAGCGCCCAGGATGTTTAAATTTGTCAACATAAATACACTCTGGGGAGACATTAATAAAGTAATTTTTTTGACAGATTAATTGTGATATAATCCAGATTTCTATATGTTAGTCTAACGTCTGCAGGCTGGTGTGGTGGCGCGACACTGACTACGAAGCGCCGCGTGGCGTCTCCGAGCTAGAGTCGCAAGGCCGTCGCTCGCACTCTGTGTTGCTGTACGGGCAGACCATGGGTGAGGCGCGCGTCATCGCCTGCCTCAACACCACCTGCGCTGACGTCGCCCTGCGAGTGGTAGCCAGCGTCGTCCTCACGCCCGCCGTCGCTGTCGTAGCCCCTGGAGACTCTATCAGATATAAAGTTGTTCGCGCGCGCGCCGGACGTCTCAAAATCGAAGACATCGGCGACACCGTCTACAGACTACGCGTTCCCGATGATGGCATCGCATATTTAGAAGACGCCGTCAGTCTAGTCGAAGGGAAAAAATTAGGATCAACTTCTCTGTCGCTCGTTTCCGGACTGACGGAAGTCGCGAGCTCTACGTTGACGGTATCGACCCCGCATTCGATTCGTGTAGTGTTACGTCCGTCAGACCTGCTTGTACGTGGAGAAACATTCGTTGTGCATGCGATAGTGATGGATAAGCAGGGACGTGCGCTAACAGCGGGGGAGAAGATGCTGGTTCGTCTGTCGGTGGAGGGTGAGGCGGACGTCAACTTGATCAGCTCGACGGAGAATGGAACGCTGACTGACGCAGTTCCGTATGCGACGGGCTTGGCAACTATCACTGCACAACTTCATTCGGTCGGCGGGAAAACATATTCTAAGAAGGTTTGTGGTTTTGTTTAATTTCTGTTTTTTTTAATGTATTTTTTCATAAATAATTTACTTTGCTTCGCATACAATCTATAAGGTGCGACGGTATTTCACACCGGAGCAAAAGCTGCTTTTGTATAAATCGCAGACCAGGTCCTGCTTGGAGTACTGCTCGCACCTGTAGGATGGCTCTGCCAAATACCAGCTTGCGCCTCTGCTCCAAAGGGTGACTACAAAGTGTCCCGCCATCTAGAACCATTGCAACTCTGCAGGGATGTCGACTCCCTAAGTGTGTGTTCTATCGCTTATTTCATGGGGAGTACTCGGAGGAGCTGTTTAATGCGATCCCGCCGTCCCCTTTCCACATCCGTACGACACGCACCGGGCAGAGTTTGCATCCCTAAACGCTGTACTTACCACGGTTGCGTACTAACCGGTTCTGCAGATCTTTCCTATACAGGACCGGTAAACTCTGGAATGCTTACCCTGCCCATATATTTCCCCCCAAGTACAGTCTCGGGTCCTTCAAGAGGGGCGTGAATAGCCACCTGTCAGGCCGGCATGGAATTCCCAACCTCCGCATATGACCGAATACTTCCCTTGCCCTTTATTAGGTGGTAGGCTCAAATTGTAGCCGACTGGGTTGGTACCACCGTACTGGATGTAAGATGGCCACATAGCAGCCTCGGTTTTGTTCTCCTCTAGTCTAGTATAGCCAGCAATCCAGGGAAGTCTCCGGTATGGCACCTACCTTCTCGGAGGTGATATTGGCTGGTCGGAGCATACGCTTTGGCCCCTCCGACTCGGCCACGCATACCGGATTACATAAAAAAAAAATGAATGCCCATGGGCGTCGTTAGACACCTCATGGGTGGCTCGGGGTCACATGTCGCACTTTCTATAAAAAAAAAGTGTTACACATAATCTGTACGCGGCTTTACTTAACTATTATAATCAATGTGTGTTATGTTTTCTATGTTTAGGAGAAAATAAATTTTAAAAATAATTATATAAATTTCCTGTATCTTAAACTTGCTAACCTCTCAACAGATCAGACGGGTGTATATATTTAATCAGATATTACCTTTGTGTGTGGCAGGTGGAAGGGAGTGCTGAAGCTACGGTCGTGGAACCTCTGGAGGTGATCCCTCCTGAACTGTTCATAGCGTGGACAGATATACCCATGTGAGTTGGAAATTTTATACAGAAACATCTACACCATCGTAATACAGCTGTCTTCAACTTTCCAAAGTTAGGTTACTTCTAGCACCCTAGCATTGGATTCCGTGTTAAACTGTATGTGCCTTCCGAGGTGATTGGTGTTAATGCTATGTTCTCCTCCTCTGTGCAGCGAGGTGCAGCTGCGTCACCGCGGGGGCGGGGAGGGGCGGGTGATGTGGAGCGCAGAGGAGACGAGCGGCGAGGTGCGGGTGGGGGTCAGCGGGGTGGTGCGCGCCGCCTCGGTCGGCCGCGCCGCCGTACGCGCTCAGCTCGTGGAACATCCGCACGTTCGAGCGCAAGCGCAGTGAGTCTTTATTGCAGAAGGTTATTTATTTCAGTCAGCAACCCGCGCAACACATTGACATTGTTAGTGCACGCATTTATCTATTTATAGTTCAATAAAATTTTTTTTTTTATATTTAGTGTCAGTTTATATTTAGTGCCCACCGTGCGACGGTGCTTGCACCTCTAGCAGGTTTTTTTTTTTTATTAAAACAAAACCTCCACTTCTATACTCAATATTAAATCCTGAAACTAACTCTCTTTCCCCCTCAGCAAAATCAAAAGGGGTTCGGTGATGTTATCGTTTGGTGGCATGTAGGGTGGGTACCCCCATGTAAACACACTTGCCGTCGCTTTGACCTACACCGAACACGAGATAAGGAGAAGGAAATGTCAAATAATAGCAGACCTGCTCAACGGTTACAACAAAAGCCATCTTTAGTAAAGCTACTCAATTTGAAAAGAAAAAAAAAGTGCCGTGGTTTCCTAAATTAACATTTACATGCAAATCAGTAGTGTTTGTAAAGTTAATAACAACAGTGAAGTTTATCTCAAAAAATTATGAAGTTTTTTCCTTTCAAAGTCAGCCTATGGTAGTAACCATTATGTAAATTGTTTGAGTATTTTTCGAATAAATCACATTAAAGCAAACCAATAGTCATCGTTAGTTTGAGCAATTTCAATATCTCGTAATGGTTTCGTCTTCAATGATTTTGGCTTTTTTGTCACTACTCTTTGTACTCCATTTAGTAAAATAATGTCTTTGCTGAAATGCGGGTTCCAAATTTGAAACCCATATTCAAGAATTGTTATCATGCCAGATATTTCAGGGGCTTAATCTGTGTTCCAAATTTGAAACCCATATTCAAGAAGTGTTCTTATACTGAGTGATATTGTTATCATGCCAGATATTTCAGGGGCTTAATCTGTATAAAAAACTAAGTAGTAAGTACTTAGTTTTTTATATAGGTGGCAAAATTGGAAAAAAATTATAACTTAGTTCTCCATCCACTCTGAGAAAATGCGAAAATGTATGTATAACTCAATTTTTTTTTTCAGTTTCACGACCATTCTTTTTTTGAATGACTTGAAATATTCTGCATGGTAAAAAAATCACTATGTACATTATTTGTAATTTTTCAAAAAATTATCAACTATTATTATTATTGTTGTAGTATACACTAGCAGCTTTAAGCTGATGCGTGTACTTTGTATGTTGAGTACACTTGATTCTCACTTGTATTTGTTTTTCGTTTTATTTCATAAGTTAAGTAAATTTTTTAACTGTCATTGTTTGAACGTTCCGGATGACGTAGAGGAGGGCGTTTTATGTCTTTTCACTATATCTTCAATATGGTTTAACCGCTTTATAAAATGCGTGGACTATGTACTAGCCCGGCGCTAAATTGCTTACACTTGTAATTTGTGTCGTTGTGCTTGCAGAGTGTGGTCACTGGAGGCTCAGTACGTGCAGGTGGCGAGTTCGGGACACGCGCGCGTTGGCCGCCCCCACTTGCTGCACATAGCGCTCACCGGCACACATCCCACTACTGGAGGACTCTTCACGTTCCACAAGTGAGTGTACCACTATCGCACTGTTCATTCGTTACAGAGATCTGTACCAACAATAGTACAAGGAGATCTTTATGGTGATACTTAACGTCTAAACTGGTAATACATTATTTATTTGAAGTAGTGAGAAATGAGAATGCCTTTTTCAAAAGAGCTAAAAATTAAATTACAAAGGCAGTTCAAGACTATGAACAACGTTGCAAATAAAAATAAAAATAATATATTTAGAAAAGTGATAATTAATGTCCAAGCGTGTAAAATATTTCACACACTCGTGGGAAATAAAACATGTAAATAAATCTCAAATAGGAATTTTCAAACCCTTTAATGTTGTTTTTGCCACTAGCCAAATGGGTAAAACCACACAAAACGTATAAAACGTATAAAAAATATTATTCCTTTAAGCACAAGGTGTTTGTGGGTTATCTGCCCAAAAGTCGATTTTGAGTTAAGTATACAGAAATATCGAGTACCTAAATCGAGCTCCATCCAAGACAACAGTGGGTTTCTAGAAAAAAAATTTTTTTATCCCCCTTATAACGATAACTCAATGTTGAATTTTAGGTTTTCATAATGCAACACAGGGTTAATGGTAACGACTTTATCATTTCAATGTCAATATCTAAAAAAAAAAGCAACACTGAGTTATTTATGCAATTTCAAACTTAACCCACAGTTGCTTTATAAGAATTCCTAAAGTTAAAGACAACACTGAGCTATTTATGCAAGACGGCTAAGGGATAAGGACTAGATGCCATGCTAAAGGGCGACAGGATAGCCACCTCTGACCTCGGCACGGTCCTTTCACCGAGTCATGCAGCTGGGTATTCGTGTCTTACTTGCTGCTTGATAGTTTCTTGTTTGTATACTTTACTAAACATTGTGGTCGGTGTTGTGCTGTAATTTACCAGAGTTATTGTAGCACAACACCAATTACTCTGCTTACCCCGACGTTCGGGGGATACAGCGTTTGGTGTAAGTGGGCAATCATGGTGCAATTCACTCACTGGTTTAGTGCAACAGTGGGTTATTTCCCGATTTTTTCAGATTTTCATAAAATTAACCATGAAAATGAAGATTTATATTTTTCAAAACAATTAAATCATGAAAATAAGCGTTTTATCTATTAAACAATCGTGATTCTAATTTAAAATTAAAATATATAATAAAGTTAGAACTTAAGTTTTGGTTAAGAAAACTAAAAATGTGTTTATCTCAAACTGCCTTTTTTAAGATAACCCACTATCGCTTTCAGCTAGCGTACATTGATGTTCACTGAAGTTAAAATCAATTTTAAGCCCCATAAACCAAATCAAACCGCTTAAAAAGGCATTGTCCTTTATAATTCGAAAATTATATAATAATTAAATGAAATATGCTAAAATGTACATTCATTTGCAACAGGTGTGACTGCAACAGCTTCGCTGTAACACTACTAGAAGGTCCCGAGCCACAGAACATAACGGCAGCCGATTGGATAGAGCCTTTGGGTATGTAATAAATATGCAAACAGTTTGATAATGTTAGCTTAACCTGAAAACATCGATAGCTCAACATGGACAGGCCTAAAATACTAATGATAGCTCAACATGGGCAGAGGGCGCGTGCTGCGTGCTCACGGGCGTGTGGCGGGAGCGTGGGGCGTGCTCGCTGCGCGTGGCGCGCGGCAACGTGGGCGACACGGCGCGCGTGCTCGTGCGCGCCGCGCCTAAACTCGTGTGGCCGCCTGCCGCCGCGATGCTGCTCGGCGCTACTCTACCTGTGAGTGTCCCGTTAGGTGTATTTTGTGATTCCCTTGTCAAAAAAAAAAAATATATCAGGCTCCATCATTTCATTACACAGTCAACACAAATAACCTGATGGGACAAATTTGTTCTGATAGTAGCATGGTGTAATCAACTTACATCATGCGCAGACTGTAATCAGCTTGCTTTTTCGAAGGTGTGGAACTAAGCTTGCGATGGCTTCACCGAACATATCTGGGCCCATCCGCAGTAGAGGAGGGTGTTAATTGAGGTCGGGACTAGCGAGTGGCCACTCTAAATTTCCCGCGCATCGCGCATGCTTCACATTTCGGCTCGCATCAAGCCGGTGGGGTAGGCAGAGACAACGGATCTCCACGTGCCACGATCCTGACACACCTCTGCCGCCTCTTCCACTCCCATAATGTTCTTCATGCATGCTCGTCGGTTACGCGTACTACGCACTTGCCCCTTTTTGAGCACATGCCCGATCTGGTCCAGGTAAGTGGTGATCCGTTGTCTCTGCCTACCCCACCGGGAAACAGGCGTGACGATATGTATGTATGTATGTATCAAGCCCTCGTCAGCTAGTCTGCGTTGACTAGGACTCGGGGAAACCACCAGTCCCGCTCTCGACCTCCCTCTCTCTACCTATCCATATTCTGTAGGATGCTTCCAGTGACGTTTTCGAAGCTCTCTCCATATATGAGCTTAGCGTCGATCTTGGCAGCCCTAGATTCTTGAAGAGACTGTAGAGCGACTTCGCTGGTAGTCCTCTTGCTCCGACTTCCACAGCGAAGAAATCAGTCTTGAATCCGTTTCTCACAATCCGGTCTACTAAGTGTGTACTTGTTAAGTTTGATGTTGTGGTCCTTCGGTATGTTACTTGTTATTTTGTTATTGTTGTTATGCATTTTGTTATTGTTCAGCGAATCGTTAGAGTGAGAAAGAGCTGAATTAAAATTTGTTCCCGCAGGTGCTGGCGGCCGGGGAGGCGCTGGCGGCGCGCACCGCGGACCCGGCGGTGTCGGACGTGCGGCTGCGCGCGCCCCCCGCCCCCCGCGCTCATCCAGACCTGCAGCTGTTCACCCTCAGCTGTCTACGGGTATTTATTTACTAGCAATGCCAGCGGCTCCTTTCACCTTTTCTCCAATTTTAGGCATTTCCGATGCCACTGCTCAGTCACTTGTAACAATCGCTGTAGTTAAGCATTAAGTGTGGCATATAACGATCCTGAGAATTGTCAGATTCCATTAGTTAGAACTGCATGATGATCCATCGAACCATTATGGAGGTTTTTACAGATTTATTATGGAGAATTATTACAGATTTTTATGGAAAATGACACTACACTGTCAGTGTCATTGATGTAGCCAACCAATGACACATCACCGATGATCCATCCAACAACATCCGTGATGTTAGTCCATAACACCTTGGTGAACTAGGTGCCATGTCAGTGCTTCCCTTTGGTCGTGCCGGCTACACGGAACTGGGCGGAAAACACGTACTATTTACATAGCAGTATCGACTATTTACATAGCCGTTTCGCCCGACCTTCATTTCGTACGGTGGTACCAACACGGGCGGTTTAAACTCTACCCCCTAGTAAGGTAAAAAGGGAAGGGAAGATAGCGCGCCAAATTCCGCGTGTGTCCGCATGGCAACAATGGCATGGAAGTCAAGGGGTGTAAGCATATTTGATTTAGACGTATCAGCCAAGGGCTGCCTGTCCAAAATAAATAAAACAAATAAGTATTGTGAGCGGGTTTGACGGATGGCAGAAAGGCGAGACTTCCCTGGAGCTAGAGTCGCGCAGCTCGGAGGAGGAGAGCTCGGAGGCGGGCGGCAGCGCGGCGGTGGCGTGCGCGGCGGCGGCGGCGCGCGTGCGGCTCGACGCGCCCGGCGGCAACTGCTCGGGCGGCGCGCGGCTGTGGCTGCGCGCCGGCGGCCGCGCCGCCCTCACTGTCGCGCTGCTCGACGCGGCCGGGAGAGAACTGCTCGATGAACGTGGACACAGGTTTATAGATACTTTGCTTTTAGGTAGGTTGCCTGGACTGACGTGCCTCAATCTGATTCATAGACAATTTAGTGGTTTTCTTTAAATTATGCATAATTTTTTGGTTTCTTGTATTTTTCTTTTTTTTCTTTTTCATTCTTTATTTTCATAGTCCAACCCAACACTGTTATACTCTTACACATAGACATCATACACTGAATGAAGGTCAGATGAAACAGCTATATAAATAGTTTGTGTTTTCTGTCCAGCTCAGTGCTGCAGGTACACATCTAACTAAGGAATGAACTGGCATGGCAACTAGTACACTAACGTATCAGGGGTGTAGTGGGTGATCAGCCAACCATGTCCGGATCCATATTTCACATTGTTTGTTTTGAAACAGCGTACAGTCTGTTTGAATAATATTTGTATCATCGCAGAATGTCCTGGGAGACTACCCCAAGCCACAGCGCCCTGGAGTATGCCTCACTCGATCGTCTGCTCGTGGAAACTGACCCTGAATATGACCCCGTACCTGTACCGCTGCGATATTACCAGGTTATTGTTATACTTTTAATCTTCCAGCTCTTCAAATGTGATAATTTCATCACATTGTTAATTAATTTCGATGATAAAATAAAATATCATCTTTATGAAAAAAGGTATTTGACCCAGGCATTTTTTTTTATGGACGACGTGCGTCTTCGTTACACCTATAAGTAGGTGTCTAACGATGCCAATGGACATTCTGTAATGCACGGGGATTGTGAATGCCATGCCGACTTGACAGGAGCCTTTTCACGCCCCTTTTGAAAAACCCCAGGCTGTACTTGGGAAGTATTCCACATTTTCCCGGTTCTATGATTAAATGACCTGCAGGACCTACACATCCCTGGTAAGTCGATTGTATAGGGTGCATCCCCTGCCCAGTACAGGTAGTGCGGAGGTGGAGTGGGCATGGCGCAATTGCGTTAAACAGCTCCTCCGAACGCTCCCCGTGAAATCGAGGATAGAACATACTGAGGTGAGGTGTCATCCACCAGTTGCACAGCATTATGCTGGGTTGAGTCTAGTGGCTCGAACTGGTATTTAGCTGAGCCATCCCACAATTGGGAGCAGTACTCAAAGTAAGATCTAACCTGCATTCTATACAATCTCTGTTTTCTCAGTGCTTCTCTTGGTAAAACATTATATGACCAAATTTTGAATATTGATAAGTCGAGACTCACAAACACCTAGATGTTTCATGATGTTATTACAACAGTGTAATGTTTAGATAATCCGAGCGGGTGAGGCGGCGGCCGGTTGGACCGGAACTATATGCGCCTCCGCAGGAGACGCCAGCACCACGCTACACGCACATGTGGTGGCACCCCTAGTGGCCACTCCGCAACAAGTGAGTTGGCAGTTCCCTTTTCATAACTATGACATTTATTCTTCAAATCCATTCCAGTTCTGTTTCCCTATAGTTTAAGTTCAGTTTTCTCTTAAATAATTTTACTCTCAAAGCATAATTTGACTAGGTACAAATCCTTACCTATAATAAAATCCAACGTCTGCTTTCTGTCTGAGTGTCTGTCTGTCCGCTTATAACTCGAGAACCACTGAACCGATTTTAATAAAACAAAATTCGACGGATAGCTTGATTCTTCCCATCAACTATAGGGTACTTACTATCACGCTAAATAGCTTATGAGGTTAGCAGAAAAGTCAAATATGAGAGCGGGCGGTGCCGCGGGCACAGCTTGTTATCTATATGTTTAGCTCATCTGATTCAGGATGCATTCCACAAATAGAAATGCACTTTCAGAACGTCATAGATTTTTTCTACGCAAAATAATGATGATTTTCCTTAACCACTCACGCGCCACTGTTCCAAAATTTGAATAACTCCGAAAGGTGGCGCGGCGACTTTCGACATTAAAATAAAGGCTCTTTTAATATGGGGATAAGGCTCATTATACTTCTAAATAAAGGTGAAGATATGCCCTACTTTTACTTTACTTTATCTAATTCACTTTGGCGACAGTCCAGAGTAAAAAATTAAACGATCAACTGTTTTCGGGACTTGGTGTCGCATGCATGTTTGGGCGCGAATTCGGCGTTTTTAATAATTAGTTTGTTGTGTTTGTGTATAAATTCGAAAGAATGCAACTTTTCTCAAGTGAATGTGATATTATCGGAGGTTTTGTCCATTCACGAGTGTGTGAAATCGAAAAAAAGTGCAATGTTCGTGCAATGTTCAACTCACAATAATATTTGGATTCAAAACAAAGGTGAATGCACTGTAAGGTATCGATATCGCGGCATCCGACGTCTGAGCGGTTAAGTCTCCATAATGATTAATTCCATCAGTTCCGCCATTCCAATCGAAGTGTATTTAGTTCTGCAACTTACTGTATGTTCACACTAGGCAAGCGTGGCGTGGGAGGGCGTCACAGCTTCCAATGTCGCCATGGTAACTGGGGGCAGCGGTCGCTACGCTGTGGAGGTGCAGAAGGGCGCCAACGCGAGTTTGGACACAACTGCAGGACAGCTGATGGCAACGTGGCCAGCGCCGGGACGTTATCAGCTCCATGTCACAGACGCGTGTCTCGCCGACGAACGGATCACTATTGACGTTAGTTAAAAATATTTCAAGTTGAATGTGCTTCCATTTTGATCCTTTCCATTACATTTTGAGTCTTTATGAAAATAAACAAATACATGTATAACAACATTATCTGACATATTGACAACACTAGAGAGCGTTCCAACTAAAAGTTCCCTTCGCCGTTATGTTGGCTCCACTGTCTATCTGTCAATACAGATTTACCTGTAATTATCAGTATTTACCGAATTTTTTGTACGGTAAATACCGATTACGTTATTAGGTAATATAATCTTCACAATCTGGCAGCACGAATTTAAGCACTGACAGTGGAGCCAATATAACGGCGAAGGGAACTTTTAGTTGGAACGCTCTATACCCAACATATTATGACAACCTTGCATGACATATGACATAATTTAATATGTGCTTGTTTTTGCATTTGCTTTCAATCTAAATCGTTGCTTATTTACTATGTATTTGATCATTCAGGTGCGAGTAGAAGAGGTGATCTCGGTGGAGGTGGCGGGCCCGCGCGTCGTGTGCGTCGACACGTGTGTGTCGCTGGCTGCGACGGCGCGCGGCGCGAGCAGCCGCGCGCTCGCCACCGCATCGTCGCCCGAGTGGCGCGTTGTCGGCGGGGCGGAATTTCGCGAGGGCCGGCTGTGCGGCGTAAAGGAGGGCGTGGCTAGAGTGAAGGCGTCGCTCGTCGGTGTGTGGAGCTCTGAGCTTGAGGTGAGTACATTTAATAAATTTGGCCAGCCACGGGAGCTCAGTGGTGTGATCGTTAAATTAAAGCATAGCTGTCAGAGCGGGCTCGCTGTCAGAACAAATTCTATAAAGAAAAAATAAATTTCTCCATAATTACCTCACTAGCCAAAGCACCGTGGTCGTCTGCGAAGAAATAACTTGTGTCACCAAAGCTTATAAAAAAAGTTTCATAAAACACCCTAACCAGCTGGCAGGATACTATACTCCCGTACGAGAAAACACTCCCTGGAGTTGTGACCAGAAGTTCATTATCCCAGGTGTACAATCGAAAAATCTTCAATGGAGTCTAAAGACTGATCGCAGATAGTTAATGTATAAAAAAAACTGGCCAAGCGCGAGTCGAACTCGCGCACGGAGGGTTCCGTATCGCCATGTCATGGGTAGCGCCACTCACGCCATCTATGGCGTGTTATGAAATGCTTTTTTTTTATGGAAACTGGCACGGTTGGCTACATCACCTACAACATCCGAGATGTCAGCCCATAACACCGGGCGAACTAGGTGCCATGTCAGTGCTTCCTTTCATTTCATGTCGGCTACACTGAACTGGACGGAAAACACGAACTATTTACATAGCCGTTTCGACCGACGTTTCGTTCAGTGCGGCCGGGACCAACCCGGCCGGGATAAAACCCTACCACCCAGTAAGTTAAGAAGGAAAGAGACCTACGGTTTAACGTGGAATCCGAACCACGGTCAGCCTCCATATTAGTTAAATGTCATGATTAGTTAAAATGTTTCCCACTCTATTCGGTAGATGGCGCGCAATGTAATACTCTTTTTGGTAATACACTTTTTGGTTTCTTCTATGGGAACCCCGTGAATTTTTTACTTTTTCTTAATTTTATTATTTGTTTATCGGCCATAATAACACATATTCTGTGAAAATTTCAACGGGCTACCTATTACGGTTCAAGAGATACAGCCCTCGGCCAGACAGACAGACGGCGTAGGCTTAGTAATAGGGTCCCGTACCGGATACGGAACCCTAAAAACTCACATTGCTTTTGTATCATTGTAACCGAATTGGATGATTGAGGTTGAATTCCGAGTTTCAGGCACGGGCAATTCGGCCCGCGAGGAAGTGCCAGTCTGGCTTTTAAGTTAACTAATTTCTCTAGGGAAGTGCCATTTAGCCCTGACTTGAGGTGGATTTAAGGTCAACCTTATTAGCATTTAGCCTGTTGTAGTGTTCCATTGGGCCCGATCGAGCACCCAGAATAACAATAGAAATCAAAAGAACAGTATTCCAGTGTTACCAAACTTGTTAAACGAGGAATGCACAACGGCAGGTGGTTGTGTTCCCGGTGCTGCGCGTGCGGCCGGAGCGCGTGCGCGTGCCGCCCGGCGCGCGGCTGCAGCTCGCGCACGCCGGCGGCCCGCCCGCTCACCTCGCCACCTTTGTCTACGCCGCCACGCAGCCGGACGACACATTGCTTGTGAGTACCTTACAAATTATTATTTTAAGTTCATACTAATTTTCCCAACAGATTGGTCTCTGATCTTCTTGATGAGGTGATCTCATGTCATCACCTGAAATAATAATATCAACCGACCGAGGCGTCAAATTCGTACTCTGCAGGACAGGCCAGATTTAATAAAAAATTATACATAAACCTGAATTTATGAGGAGGATCATTAATGAATGACATAACTCACAAGTCCAACTTGTCTCACAAAATGTGTTTTGACCTGTGACCTCAATTTCGATGTAGACGATGGAAATTAAAAAAATATTTTTTTTAGTTCATCTGCTCAGTATGGCCGGCATGATTGTACTGTGTGGGGTCGGTACTTAATAAGAATAGTCCCACTGCATCTCTCCCCGTGCATGTCGTAAAAGGCGACTAAGGGATAAGCGGCCTGCAGACACCCCGGTCGACTTGTGGCTTTCATGGAAGACATAGGCTGGCTGGGGCAGCTGGAGACTGCGGGGTTTTGCATGAAGGTCCCCAACCCAGAGGGATTAGTTTGCAGGCCTAGAGCCAACCCCAAACAAAAACAACAAAAACAACAACAACAACAACATGGCCGGCACGAACATGAGGGAAGCACCCGCATTTATTGGCTGACCTCATCTAGATGATATCTTCTGGATAAATTCTTGGAAAATCGGAAAAATAAATGGACGCATTGGTTTCGAAGCTCGGAGTTCTCACATGCGAAGCCGCTAGCCTGCGTGCATATATGGTTGATTGTACTGCGAGCAGGTAACACAGACTGGTTTGCTGAGTGGACTGCGAGTGGGTTCGGGGCGCGTTCGACTAACAGCGAGGGACCGGGCGGGAGCGGAGATAGCACACGCCGAGGCTGAAGTGGAGGTGAGCTTACGTTCTTTTGGTTTTTCTTGATTGTTACTCGAGCATGATTACATGTGTAGGGTAGTATAATCCCCTCCATGTAATATTCCATACTTAGGAACTGTGAAAGGGGCGGTGAAAGGCACCTGTCAACCCAATGTAGCATTTGCTTGTATACACCACCGAAAGTAACGAAAATAATGTATATTATAACATTAATTAACTTAGTACCAAATAATTAAAAAAGAGACTAGATTGATACCTAAGATATATAAAAAATTACTCTTAAAAACCGGTCAAGTGCTAGTGACACTCGCGCACAGAGGTTTTCGTACAGCCGCGTAATTGGCCGGTTTTTACTATTTGTTGTTATACAAATATTATGTTATTATAATATATTATGTTTGCACTATAATCACACCAAGTTTAACGCTTATTACGTATTACCGTTTCTACGATAGAGCAAAAACAAAAAACTTTGAAAATTACATATTTGTTCTATGGGGACACCTCTGTTAACCACATGTACTTCATTAAATAACTTTTGAAAGTTTAGGTAAGAATAATTTGTTGTACAGGACAGCGTACAATGTTTACAAAATAGTATTGAAGTAATGTATTGTTGTATATTGTATGTATGTCACGAATGTATTTAGTTGTATGTTATTACTATTATCTATGTTTTATTGTTTATTTTTAACCTCTTAAAAAAAAATCTCATTCAATTTTCCGCGCTACCCATCTACCCTACTCACAATCCCAGGTATGACTGGCAGATAATGCCCTTAGGCTTTAAGCCCGCCTTTTGTTACTTTTTGTGCAATAAAGTATATTTTCATTTCATTTCATTTCAAGTAACAATATAGGAATGGAATACTGTCAGGTTGTGGGTGTGACGGGTGTGCGAGGCGTGGCGGCGACGCACACGCTGCTCGTGGGGGCGGAGGTGCCGCTGTGGCTGGAGGCGGCGCCGGCGCTGGGGCCGGAGGCGCTCGCCGCGCTCCACCCCGCCCCGCGCATCACGTGGACTCTACGCGACCCCGCCGCCGCAACCCTCACCGTTCCCCTTCATGCTATACGTGAGTTATTGTGTATTGACTTTGTTTTGAAAGTTTTTGTCTTAAAAGCTTAATTAACTGGCACAAAGATTTGAGATTTTTTATTTAATTAAATTTATAACATTGATAAATTTCAATTGAATTCTACGAAAATTTTAAGTGATGGATGACTTTTTTTTATTTTTTGTATATGAACAGGACTGTGAATTTTTATTTTTTTATTTTTAATATTTACTTTATATTACTTTTATATTTAGTCTATTAATTGAGAAGAAATATTGTTTCTATTTCATGCTATCATCACATTCATTACAGAATCTACGGATAAGTCGGTGGCTGAAGGGTTGTCGGTGCGATTGACTCCAATCAGAGACGGTCTCATCACCGTGGACGTTCGAGTACGAAACTTTGTCCAAGTAAGTACAGTACTGGTCTATCCCACGGCACGAGCTCACAAGGAGATATCAGCCCATTGGCCAAGACGCTGCACATACGAAAACATCTACTTGTTTTGATGGTAGGCATGTTGAAGCAGTTCGTCTGGTTCGGCCACCTCTGCCGCCTGTCTGCTGAGGAATTATTATGTCCAACTGCTGTTAAAACTAAATGATCCATGTAAGCCTTCCTTTACGGACGCACGGCTCGGTTCACGCTAATTAGGGTCGCACGTCTCGCAGATGTGCTATAAGAAAATATCTCCTTGTGAGCTTGTTTCATGCATTTAGGTTACAGTATAAAAGTACTGTCTTATAAAAATAATAAAACAGAATTGTAACTGTTGTATTTATAAGTCACAGTTGGTGCCTTGACCAGGCCTTAGTTTTGATATCACAGACTATTGTTTGAAATTAAAATATTGATAGGTTGTCTTTTGAACAGATTTCAAGGCCAGCGCTGAAATTTCAGTTAGCTTTTCGGAATGGCATAGATAGAAAAATATGTTCAAAACAATGTTCTCATTGCCTCATGAAATAATTTAGTCTCTCGTTTGCAGAGCGGTGAAACACGTTCTTGGGACACGACGGTAGAAGTACTAGCAGTGCAAGATCTGGCTGCCTCCATCGAAGGTCTGGACAGCGATATCGACTCTGGCAGTGTAGCAGTGGCGGTGGGCGCTACGATTCAATTGAGGTCGTCCCTGAGGGCCAGCTGGCGGGCGGTTCCATCCGAGGAGCCGGTGTTTGAAGTCACCCCGGCCGGGGAACTTCGTGCCTTGAGGAACGGATTCGGAGTGGCGATCGGCCGATACCGCGATGAGAGGAATAACTATGAGCGAGAAACGGTATGTCTTCTGTTGTGTTCACTTTTACATATCTGACACACTTGCTCACTTTTTTTCTCTTTTTCTGTTCTCCGTCTGCCAGCATTTTCACAACTATTAATGTATCACTATGTACGTTGATAGTAGATAGTATTGTGTGTTCCGCGGCAGGTGGTGTGCGTGGAGGTGGCGGCGCCGCACTACGTGACCGCGCAGGCGGCCGGCGGGCGGGGCGAGGAGGAGACGGCGCTGCTGGTGGAGGCGCGCTCGCCGCTCGGCCGCCGGCTGCTCGCGCACAACCTCACCCTGCGCCACAACGCCAGGCTGCGCTTCCATCCACACTCCAACTCCAGGTACACTACACAATATATACTTGATGCACTAACTTTACCATTTTGGAAAAATAAAAACCCCTATCAACTCTAAACTATAAGGTTTCTTTAAAATTATGAATGCCGATTACAACGCTCCCAGGCTAAAAGATATGGTCACCCTTGCTAACACTACAAACCTGAGAGGGCACTCGGAAAAGCCCTATCACAATCGGTCCAAGCAGAACCCTCGAGGACACTTTCTCTCCAACAGAGTAGTAGAATCTTGGAACAATCTACCCAGTGAAATTGTAAATGCTGTCTCCGTGAATACTTTTAATAACAAACTGGAATATACATACTTAAAACAAAAGCAAAAAAATATATAATAGTAACTAAATAAGTGATGTGAGGCACATGAACTAATAGCTGTAAGCTATTAGTTCATGTGCCTCGCATCACTTATTTACTAATAGCTGGAGCTATTAAAAAAAATCTATTTAAACCGACTTAATAAATGGATGCACCTAATAATAATTTTCCTATGAAACGTGAGTGACATATGAAACGTTCTGTACAGACTAACGGGCACTGAGGTGACGGTGTCCGGGGTGGACGCAGGCGGCGCTTTCACCCTCGTCGAAGCGTCCTGGGGCGCGACGGTGCTGCGCGACTACGTGTGGCTGGAGGGACCGGACCGGTCGGCGGAGCGAGTCGTCGCGGGCGCCGGCGACGCCGTCTGCCTGCCGGGCGGCGGGTGGCGCGCCCCTGGTAATTAGTAATAGACAATAACAACACCCCTACACACCCCTAAGCAGCAGCATTTTGCATACATGGGTAATTTATTAACTTCATAACAAATCGAGTGGTGAACGCCTGGAATAAACTCCCACAGCATGTGATTGACTCCCCAAACACAAACCCCTTCAAAAACCGATTAGATAAATATATAAAAAGTACAGCAACAAACAAATAGCAACAGTGCCCAAGTACGAAAACTAAAAAAAAAAAAACTGATATGAACACATCAGCTAGAGAGAGCTGTTTGTTCATTAAAAAATAAATAAATAAATAAATAAATAAATAAATAAATACAAACATTGTGATGGGATGTATTGAAAATGTGAGAAAATATTGACTGCCGGCGAGTTTTCTTGCCTGTTTTCTCGACGCGCTAGATAAAATGGGCAGATAAAACTGTATGTTTGACATACCATACTACCAATAGGATTGATAAATAAACTTTGACGTAGCGTGTACTGTTCAGATGGTGCGGGGGTGTGGCTGGGCGAGCGCGGCGGGGTGACGCTGGTGGTGCTGCAGGCGCCGGGCGCCGCCCGACTGCAGCTCAAGGCCGAGCGACCCACCAGGACCGTCACCATCTTCCAGTCACCGGTCACTAAGGTATGTGCTACTTCCTACCTTAGTGTTCCGTTCCACTCGGATCTCTGGAAGGGAGGTGTTGAGCTAAGCTTGCGATGGCTTCACCAAACATATCCGGGCCCATTGGCAGTAGAGGAGGGTGTCAATCGAGGTCGGGAGTAGCGAGTGGGTGTGTGTAGTTCTCCAGCATGCGTTATGAGCTTAGCGTCTCTATCTTGGCAGGTCTAGATTTTTGAAGACTAGAGCTACTTCACTAGTAGTCCTCTTGGTCCGACTCCCACAGCGAAGAAATCTGTCTTGAATCCGTTTCTCACTATCCGGTCTACTAAGTACTTTTTCACTTTGAAGTTGTTGTCCTTTAGTATGTTCTTTCCCATGGAACTGTAAGTTCAACGTTAAATGTTGAAGTTAGAAAGGCAATTTTTTTTTTCATTGTAAAATGTTATTCTTCTTTTGTCATGTTCGATCAGAATTAGAAACTTTAACACAATTTTATGGAAAAGTTTCTTGTGTAAGTGGTGTAACCGAATTTTGTCAAATTTCTTGAATCCTTGAAAAAGTTACACCTAAATAACCTAAAACCGATTAGATCGCTAAGTTTACATAACTTGTAAAATCTAAACACTATCCTAGCCCAAAGTTGGAACGATGGGGCAATCTTGGGAAGAAATATATGGGCCGGATGCACACACCCAATTGGCGTGCGTGGATCCACTATCACTGCGATCTTTTGAGATCTATTGCGACTTTTCCGTCTTAAAGTTCACCCTAAATTCCTACCTTCTGTAAGTGCAGAATGTTTTGAGGTGTGACAACTTTGATATCTACCAGGTGCATTATGTGCCCTCCGCCCGATACTTCCCTTGTGCATGAGGTTGTCCACAGTCGCATAGAAGTTGAATCGGAGTTTCCTCTTCTTCCCGACTGAACCAGCATATCTCTGTTTCTGACTGTCACTCTTAATTCATAAAAAAAAAACAGATGGAGTTTGTTGCGGGGGAGTGGCCGGCAGCGCTCGTGCCGCTGTCACTGGAGGCTGGCGGGCGGACGGGCGGCGGCGTGCACTGCACGGAGCAGCAACGCTTGGCCCTCGCCGACCTGCAGCCCTCTCTGCCCTTCCACTGTCACGCACCGGAGCCCTTCACCGCCAAACCGCTGCTCGACACTTTCATTGGTGATTTCATTCATACTGCTACAGAGCTCTACAAGAGTACAATATTGAACCAATCGCTGTTTAGTTTTTCAAATTTGAATATTTCTAAAGCCCGACTCGATGGCAACAAATTTGAAATGGACTTTCAGATCAGCAATTGTTAATACTTTTTGTAACCTCAGATCATAGCGGTCTGCAGACACCCCGGTCGACTTGTGGCTGGAAGACATAGGCTGGCTGGGGTAGCTGGAGATTGCGGGGTTTTCCACGAAGGTCCCCAACCAAGCGGGATTAGTTTGCAGGCCTAGAGCCAACCCCAAACCAAAACAACAACAACAACCTCAGGTCATGGCGTGTAATTTGGATGTTATCATTACACGTTTGCCGGTTTGAAGGGCCCTTGAAACTGTCTTTTTTTTCAACACTTCCTTTAGCAATTAGCATTCCTTAACCAATGATTGTGCTGTTTGTGTATTTAGTTGGCGTACGCTCTTGCCATTTGTCCTTTTTGCGTAAACAACATCTTTCTTTTTTTTTTTTTTTTTTTTTTTTTATGGAAACTGACACGGTTGGCTACCATCACCTACAACATCCGTGATGTCAACCCATAACACCGGGTGAACTTGGTGCCACGTCAGTGCTTCCCTTCGGTCGTGCCGGCTACACTGAACTGGACGGAAAACACAAACTATTTACATAGCCGTTTCGACCGACCTTTCATTCTTCACACCTTTCTCAAGAATGCATAACGAATAGGCTGCATTGCTTTCTGTCTCGCTCAGGTGAAATGGGATGTTCGGTGCAGTCAGACGCACCCGTAACGGATGCAACAGAGGTTGAAGTGTGCGCCGAGTGGGGTCCTCTGCACGCCTGCACCCGGGTGCTCCTCCTGCCGCCCGTGAGACTCACCACAGACAAGCTCACCCTCACCGACAGCAAGGAGAGTCTTACAGCTACTGGACATCCCAGTGCGCTCAGTTCCATCACTGTGAGCGCTTCTCCTGGTGAGTTTCTTTTTGACCAAAGTTGTCGATTATGTGGGTTTTCTATAACCGGTATATAGATAGATCAGTTGAAATTTGGATGGGAAAAAATCACTTCTTGTGATAAGCCCGCCTTTGCACGCTATTATTTGAATATGTTTGAATGTTATAATAGGAGCGATAACATTTTTATTACCTATTTTCTAAATAACCCATAAGGTAGGATTTGAAACCGGCCAGCGCTGCCCGGTGTTGTATGCCTCGATGTATTGGATCGCTTGCACCTTTACTAACCTGCCTGACTGAGCAAACAGCGTCGCAGAGTTGTTGTGGTCACTGATGAAGCGCGAGGGCTGTAACGCCTCGATAGCTCAGTCGTACAGACAGTTGACTTTTGCTATTGATTGTTAAGCAACGCTGGGCACGGTCAGTACTTGGATGGGTGACCGCTCGACCGTTGGAGGCTGACCGTGGTTCGGATTCCACGTAAAACTGTAGGTCCCTTCCCTTCTTACCTTACTAGGTGGTAGGGTTCAACCCGCCCGGGTTGGTACCACCGTACTGAATGAAACGGCGGTCGAAACGGCTATGTAAATAGTTTGTGTTTTCCGTCCAGTTCAGTGTAGCCGGCACGACCGAAGGGAAGCACTGACATGGCCTAGTTCACCCGGTGTTATGGGTTGACATCACGGATGTTGTGGGTGATGTAACCAATCGTGTCAGTTTCCATAAAAAAAACCAAACAAAACGCGCACGGCCAAGTCGGGCCTAATGTTAAGTGGTATGGTAGGTCTGAAGACAAGCAGCGAGAGCACGCCGGAGGGTCTGCTGGTGTCCGTGTGGAGCGAGGAGCGGGAGTGCGGCACGGGCTGGGTGTGGGTGCGCGCGCGCCGCACCGGGCAGGCGTGGCGCGTGCCGGTGGAGCGTGAGTGCCAGGCCACGTGCGGCTCGCTACTCGGCATCGCGTTCGCGCTGCTGCGTCCGCACCTCGCCACCATCGCCACGGCAGTGCTGGCAGCGGCCGGAGCGGTTTATTGTAAGTCTCATAATGTAACACAGAAAAAATAATATTAGCATTTACTGTGCAACTTTTCATCCCAAGTATTACCTTCAGGTCCTTAAAAGAGATGTAAAAATTGAATGAACTGCCCGAAGAAGTTATCCAGACATTCACTGCAAACAAATTCTAAACAGGCTAGATAAATGTTTAAGCCCGACGTGCCTAAATGTGCAACACAGTGTTTGACATCTATAGTCTTGGCAATTACGAACCAATTAACCATATGCAATGCAACAGTGTACTGCCAATAGATGCTAAATAAACAATAAACAACAACAATAAAATCGACACCTACAAGTGTGGCATCTCACAAACAAAGAACAGCAATTGCATCAAACCTAATTCCTCACTGACACTAACCATCCTTCCATATCTTTCACATTATAAAATATTTGTTTCAGTCTACACGAAGATTGTATTAAAATTTACCGGCGGGTGGAGCAAAGCTGTGCCGGCGGAGACGACGGTCCTGCGTGCGAGCGCGTCGCCGCCTCGCACGTGGCACCGCTCCCCGTACGCGTCGCCGAAGCCTCCGCCTCCTAGCTCGCCGGCCGCTCCCATATACGGGGACACCAGCGTTCTGCCTGACAGCAGCTTCTCACCCAACTCTCCAAGGACACATTCACGCTTCTTATAGTGCGGTGTTGTTTGATCGATTGAAGGATTGTCAGTACCGTGGATATCTGTTGTCTTAGACAACATTTAAGCCATTGGTAAACATACTTATGTATGGATATAATTATACAAGTGTATAAAGACGTACCATGGACTTTTGCGGATCTTCCCCAGACTTATTGGAGGCGAAGATGAAAATGATTTTTTTTTTATAAATACAATACTATAGATTTTAATTTGATTTTTTATTAAGTTTGAAAAAAAAAGTAAATTTGTTTGGTAGTTTTGACTTTGTATGAAAACTAAAATGAACTGAAAGAGAAATGCTATCTAGTTTTTTTTACTCCATGGGAGTGAAGGGTCCACGGTACGTCTCTATACACCCGGTATAAAACAAAGCAGTAGAGTAGCATCTTGACAAGATGCACGCAGCATGTCACAATCATAAGGCGAGTGTTTGGTAATGGCCTAATGATCTGACCTCCTATATGTTGAACATATTATGACAATGATACTTCTGAATATCGTAAGGACGTATAGCGAAAGTCAACTGACAAAAAAAAATATGAGGCACGTGTGCGTATGGCACCCAAGTGTAAAGTAGATCCTTTGATGCCAGCCAGCATTACATCAACGAAAGTGTTACCATGTCGATATTTTCGAGGACAAGGAATCTAAAATTACGACAGAAGTTTTGAATTTGTCGTCGCAAAAGTAGAGTTGGTTAGTTTGCTGTAGTCAATTTGAATTTGAATTGTGAATGAAACGAAAATGACAGAAAATAATGTAAACTTATTTTCATAAATGTAAATTTATCTAAAAGTGCCTGTAAATAGTTGAATGGAGCTGTGTACAGTTGAACTCGTTTATGTATTTTCGACCCACAATGTTTGTATTAGAACAGAACAACAATTGTGCATAATGAATGAATAGTTATAGCAATCCTATCAAAAAGGGTTTCATAATGTTAATTTTAATGTTAATTTCAGTTGTTTCCTTTATCATAGTGCCAAAGTTAAGTTAACCTAACAAGTAAATATGTTGGATACTATTGGATTGGAGTGGAGTAATTGTTGTTTTTGTGTGACAATATGTCCGAGTCTGTGTTGTGTTATTTTTTGCGAAGTTAATTAAATGAAACATGCTATAAAGTAATTTTGTTTTTTATCTTAGGCCCACTTGCGCCCTGCACCAACGCTAAACATCAATTTAAAGTGGCTTTAACGGATTTAAAGTTAAATGGATTTAAGAAATCTAGCCCTCATGGAAACAACGATAGGAGAGCCATTTTATTATTTGTATCACAAGGGGGCGTGCAATTCGATACCCTGTGGGTTGAAAAAAGTATTACAGGAGAATTGACAGCGCATGTTGCTATCTCCTTATAAAGAAGTTGACACAATGAATAGATGGATTGGTGTTGCTCTCTGAGTTCTTGAACAAAGAAACCCGACTTTAACGAAATGAGTACTAATATGTTGTGGCGCAAGACGAGATATTATGTAACGAGTTATGGATTTAAACTCCATTTAACTAAATGAGTGTTTCATTATTTCATTATTTAAACTTGACTTTTGCAAGTGGGCCTTAGAACTAAACACAGGTGTGCCCAGGATTTTCCAGGAGTACCCGATTTCTCAAATTTGTAGGTTTGAAAATGTTTTTACATGTTGTTTTTTGCAGTGATAATGTTTGATGTAGAATATGTCTTAAAATTTCGACTTAGTTATATGAAGTTGCCCATCGGGTGGCATACTCGACATTCGAGAAACGGAAATAAAGCATAGTTCAATTATGGTACAATAGATAGTGATGACGGCTCCCGACAGGAGCGTCTCAACTCAACATAGTCTACATTAAGTTACAGATCCTGTTGCTGTCAGCATCAGGATCTATGATTCTGAAACAACTTGGTTAACTAATCTTTTTTTTCCACCGTATCATGTAATTATTATGCCCGGTGTGTACGAGTAACTTTAGTGTCCAGCAACCATAGTTTTTCGTAATTATTAACCGTCTAACTCATAGATGTATGAAAATATAATAGACTAAGCGCGTCTTGCACCAACACGAGTTTAAAGTTAAGTAGCGAGTTATGGATTTAAACGCGGTTCACACATACAACGGGTGCTAGTTTAACGAGTTAAACTGGTTTATATATTAAATTTGTGTTGGTGCAAGTGGGCCTAAGTGACAGCATTGTTGATTGAGGCATCTTCTGAGACGAGCATATGGTGTGTTTGTACATAGTTTGATGGCTGTTCGTAGACTTTAACAATCACATTATTTTTTCCACCGTATCGTTTAAGCAGTAACTTTAGTGTCCAGCAACCATAGTTTTTCATGATTACGAGTATTAACCATCTAACACATCGACGTATGAAAATAAAATAGACTAAGTGATAGCATTGTTGATTGAGGCATCTTCTGAGACGAGCATTCGGTGTGTTTGTACATAGTTTGATGGCTGTTCGTTCGTAGACTTTAACAATCACATTATTTTTTCCACCGTATCGTTTAAGGAGTAACTTTAGTGTCCAGCAACCATAGTTTTTCATGATTACGAGAATTAACCATCTAACACATCGACGTATGAAAATAAAATACACTAAGTGATAGCATTGTTGATTGAGGCATCTTCTGAGACGAGCATTCGGTGTGTTTGTACATAGTTTGATGGCTGTTCGTTCGTAGACTTTAACAATCACATTATTTTTTCCACCGTATCGTTTAAGGAGTAACTTTAGTGTCCAGCAACCATAGTTTTTCATGATTAATAACCATCTAACTCATAGACGTATGAAAATAAAATAGACTAAGTGATAGCATTGTTGATTGAGGCATCTTCTGAGATGAGCATTCAGTGTGATTGTACATTGTTTGATGGTTGTTCGTTCGTAGACTTTAACAATCAAATTTTTTTTCCACCGTATCATTTAAGGAGTAACTTGTCCAGCAATTACGAGTATTAACCATCTAACTCATAGACATATGAAAATAAAATAGACTAAGTGATAGCATCGTTGATTGAGGCATCTTCTGAGACGAGCATTCGGTTTGTTTGTTTGAACACATACAGGGTCACATAAAATAAAACTAAATTGACCGAAAACACAAACTATTTTCATAGCCGTTTCGACCCACCTTCATTCAATACAGTGCTACTTATCCAGCTAGGTTACATTTTAACTAGTAAGGTAAGGGAAGGGACCTACAGTTTTACTTGGAATTGGAACCACGGCTAGCCTCAACGATCGAATAGTCACCCATCCAACGAAGACTCAAGACTCAGAACAATAGGTTGTAGGTTTCTTGAATGATTATCAATAGAAAATATGTTTGTTCTTAGTAGTGTTTGTTGTAGTAGGTTCTAATATGATTCTCATTGGAAATTTTTGTATGGAAGTGGACCAAGCAGTAAAACGCAGATTAATGTATTATGTAATAGGTATTGTTATTTATTGTCATGTGCATTAATTTCATACAGACTGAGTACATTACTAGTCACCCGACAAAAATCGTGACCAATCAAACCATCTTGAAATGTCATTTCTGCTCTCAGTTTGTAATGAGTGTGAGTGAGCGAGAGTGAACCGCGAACCCGCCGATAGCGTCACGACTGGGTGCCTAGTAAAGTATGTCGGTGGGTAAGTATTACGTTATCTAAGTACTTAATTCCTAGTCTATGCATTGGACCTAAAATACTGTTGAGCAAATAAGAGTGGTCGTATACTGGTGGTAAGAGAAGTTGGACTACGCGTTCAGATTGGCGCGTCTAGTGCTCGATGGAAATATTAGTTATGTGAATTACAGCGGCCACTCGTCTTGTTGGCCGACTTAGTGTACAAATTTATGAGAATAAACTGTATTTTGGTATTCTCTGTTATTTCTGTTTTGCCCTATTTCCACGTTTGCCCTCTTTACTTAGGCTTGCATTGCAACTCAACATATTTTGAGTTTGTTCATTAATCTAGAGAAAAACTACCATAAAATGACAAACTCTTTGAATAATTTCGGATAGTTATTATAAGCCACTAAAAAGCACAAGCAAATTTTTGTATGCCCTGATTATATCGGTTAAGCCTGTTTCACCCATGCCACAGAATATCTAATTTCATGCGCTCAAAATAGAGACGGCTATGGCTCAGCGGAGTGGGGAGCGTCGCGAGACAAAGCGGGCGCGAGGCAGTTTTCTCTTTACTAGAGCGGGATGGAATTCGCCACAAGGCGCTTACGATAAAACAAAGCGAAGGCGAATAACGCGCAAATCTTTTTTATTTTAATAAGGTATGAACAATTTTAGCTTTGTGACTTTTTAAAATTATGGTTCACTAAAGAATATAAAATGTTTCACTAAAAAAGAAATAATGTACATTAATTCTTTATATTTTTACAATAGAAATTGCTGTAAAAATAGAGGAATATTCGGATTTGTTTTCTATCGAGCGAAGTTAAAAAAATTCCTGTTTCAACCTTTTGGTTCACTAAAGATAATACTGTAGATTGAAAACCTAGAACACCCCCCTATACTTATTTATAACTTTTCACAGGTGTGCATCAATTCGAAAGTACATATGTCCCGGGTTGGTGTTCTGTGTCCCGGGGAGTAGCCTCTTATCTTAAGTAAGTACCTAGATGGTGACCATTGATATTATAATCACGATTCACGACTAGGATTATAATATCAATGACAGTGAGTTTGAATAGCTTGAGAAAAAGTTGATCGTTGACGGCAGTAGTCGTGTACGCAAAGAGCCGCATGTGCCCGCGAGCTACAGTTTGCCGACCCCTGACTTAGACCGTTCATGACCGACTGCAGCGCTACATCACCAAACATAACACAAACAAAAGCGTCTTGTGGCAGGGGGTGCGGCGTGCTTCAGTGCGCGCCATTTACGGACATGAGACCCTTAGGTATAATATTTTTTATTTATTTATTTATTTATTTTAAACACTGACAGCTAACATCTGGTGCGTGTATTCTGTTTATTAATTTATGAGTGCACTTGTATTGTTTTTAAGTATTTTTGTTTGTTTGTTTTTGGTTTTGTTTTTTTTTGTCTAATTGGTTTTTTAAAGAATTAACCGAGGGGGCGCTGACGGTGTCCTCAGATAATTTGTTCCAGGCCCTTACGACCCGGTGCGTCAGAAAATGCTTCCTGGGGTTGGTTCTATGTGTGGGCCATTTTAGTTTTAATGAGTGACCGCGAAGACGTCCTTCAGTGCTCCTTTCGTACATTGACTGTAGGCTTGGTACATCGTAGCGGATTTTATAGGTATGTCTCCTCCATATAATGTCTCCTCGTTGTCTCCTTTCCTCAAGAGTTGTTAATCCCAGTGCCTGTAAGCAATCTTCATATGTTTTATTTTTAATTGATGATACCATCTTTGTTGCTCGTCGCTGTACTCTCTCTAGTAGCTCAATATCTTTTTTAAAATATGGACTCCAAATTTGGTAGCCATATTCAAGTAGTGGTCTGAACTGTATAATATGTAAATATGATGTGAACTGTGTGCTTGTGTTCCTATTGTCTTGTTTCCGTAAACAAGTAAGAGTGAGTAAATGCGTATTTCGTAACATGAGATAAAATTTTAATGTGATCGGTTGAATGCACAAGCTCAGTGGTTGAATATATTCATGATCGATCCGTGATGATCACAAATTGCATGTGAAGGCACGCACTCTTGTTTACTGACAGGTAACATTCCATCGCGCTTTGTCTGTTCTAGAAAATCTAGTTCGGTGTTTGTATCGACTTTGCTAAAAAAAAAATACTTTTCGCTATGAAAATTTCAAAGAGTTTGTATTACGTCGCCAAACTCTTTGGAAAATTTACAAAATTAATAGTAAAAAGTTGAAGTACTCACTCAGGTACTCTGTGGTACTCATAGAGTAACTTATATGGTGGGGTACTCTGGTACTCTTTCAAAAGCATAGACAATTTTAACCATACCCCCTTGCTCTATGATGCGGCATAATAAGACGAGTGTCTCGAGGCCAATTCCTCCGTCTCTCACTGACAGCTGGTAATCCTAAGAAAGCTTTATTTTCGGAAACTTTGAGTGGTGGTATGAGTATGAGTGATGTTTTGGTGGTTTAAAAAAAATTGGTTGTCTGTAAAGTTGGTTTACGGACGATAGTTTTACGTGATGACGTTATAAAGTATATAAAGTGCGAAGTCAGATACAAAATCAGTATATAATACTTTATCGTGCTAAGTTTAATTCCTAAATCGCAAATGTGAGTACTTTAAAAACTAATAATATTAATTATCAATATAAACTTTTAATTTACGCCATCTACTTATCGAAGCGCATACTACAACGTTGCAACACCTTCAAGTAGACTACCGCTGAACTCGTCTCAATTTGGCAACTAAAAATATAATAAGAAATAGGCATGCCATCTATAGACAAATAGGACACTTAGCCTTTGGTCTGACATCTATGATGCAGAAGCGGCGAAATTATACATTTATCCGCCAATCCGACAAAACATGAAAATATTTATTGGAAAAATGATGAAAACCTTAAAATACACAATTTCGAAATTTCAACATAATATTGTGGTGATAGCGACACCTATCCCACAACTGAATAATAAAGATCGATAATAACCTACATCGCTTCGCGACGAAGAAACAGAAAGATTCACTAGCACACCAACAGGTGGCAAATAACGGCTAATTAAGAATTCCATACGCCACATAACACATTGCTGAAATATCAAATACGCCTCGCATAAATACAGATCGCTTGGCAGAACAACCGGGCACTAGCCCATACAACAACATCAGCTGCAGCTACACGTGGAGCCAGAGGACACGACACCGCTTCACCTTTTACCTCACAGCTCTACAATATAAAATAATCTTTAAATTTAACTATGCTGTTCCCACTTGGTACCGTTCTATAATTAGCAGATTTAAAAATATAATAATTATTTAATTCAAATTCGATACTCCTGGCGCCATCTTAGGAATTAATTGAAGACTAGTTTCATGTTACCTTCCGAATTTCGCTTCAATGGTACATGATATGACCGATTAGCCGGATGGTTTAAGATGTCTGGTCGGTCACAATATATTGGTGGGACCGCGGGTTCGAGGCTCGTAAAAGACGGACAAATATATTTAGTATTTCCTACTATTGTATATGCCTCTCTATCGCTTGTTACGCGCTCTCGCTTGCACACACAGGTTTAGATGGAACGTGACACTTCTTCGAGCGTGCAGCCGGTGTTCATCAATTTATAAGACGTGACGTCATCACGTCAAAAAATAACCAGGGTTAATATAAAGAGGATGCGTCGCTACGCGACGCATCTTCTTTATATTAACCCTAACCTAATGTTGAGGCGCCGTATGTCGTTTTTGTTACGTTTATATTTCCGAAAATAATTCTTAGGTGGTTATAAAAAAAACAAAACACCCTAAAAAAAATTAAACACCGTAACATTGCTTAAAAAAGGACAAAATCAACATTTCAGGGATTTGAACCCATGGTCAAAAAATACAAATCCTACATTCTTACCACTGAGCCACGAAATCACATAAACGACCAAACGAATATCGGATTCCCTTGGTTCGCTTTCGGCTTTCTTAGGAGGACAACTGTCACTGAGAGACAGAGAATTGGGCCCGAGCCCGACACACTCGTTTAATAAGACCTTGGAGGGGTCACAGGCTTTTAGGTAGGTATAAAAGAAAATACGTAATCTGAATTACACACCTACCTACAGAAGAGATGAAGAGATATATTTTTAAACTTTTGGAGAGTATTGGAAATTCTGAAAAAAAATTTAAGTGATAAAATGGGATTTTCCCTTATTCTATCATCAACTAAACTATTTCATAACTATGTACCTACATCCTAACCTAACCCATCTAACCATATTAAAAATTTTGATAAATTTACAATTAAAAAAAAGTATACAATCAATCAATCAATTTAAATAATGATTGCAACATTTAGTTAGTTATGTACTTATGTATTGTAGATTTTTATTTCTCTTGGATTTCCCGCTTTACCATAACGAGGTTGCCAGAACGGTTTCCCAAAAAGCTGTGTAAAATTATTTTAATTCTGTATCCAGCAGGGCCAACAAATCTTCTTGAGTAGATTTTGGCAAAGACGGATTAAACATTAGATCGTCACTTGGATTTTTTACATTTGTGTCTATGTTTTCGAATTTTGTGTTCCTTTGTATTTCTAAAACCTTTCTCTCAGTTTCGTTGATGCCGTCTCCGAACTCTATGGGCAATCTTATCTCAATGACAGAATTCTCAGCAGCAGTTGCACCAGCGATATGAGAAAGCAAGCATGATATTTCGCTAGTGTCGATGCATAATTGATTTTGTTCGTCAGCGTGCTCCTTTTTCGTATCGTAGATGTAAATATTCTCGCCTAGATTTAGTAGGATTTTTGGGTCAATCCGCGCCGAAGAACAGAAATTTCCGTCTTTATTTTGAAGCCCGAGCCTCAACAGGACCGATATCTTGGTTCGATATTCCGATAACCACGCTATCAAGCTGCAGTGTAGACTGTCGTAGTCGACAGCAGACAGTTTCCCGCCGAGTGCGTCAAATCTCCTGCGAGCGCCCTCGAAAACGCTGCGAGGGTAATAAGGTGGCACGATTGAGGCAACACCACGCAAGTGTCGCCGAGTTATGTCAAAAATATTTTGGTCCGGAGCGGCCGCGAGCTGCCATTTGAAGATCACAGTCGCGAGCTCCCATAGTTTCCCGGCCGAATAGTCATCGAGGCGCATTATTGAAGCGCTGGAGATATCGAGCAATAGCTGCCGAACGACGCCCGGAGCGGCGACCGGCTGCGGCGTGAACAACTCATCCAGCAGCTTCTCATTCAACAAAACCGAGGTTATATCCGTCAGAACTGTAAGAAGAAAGAATCCAATTAGGACCCACTTAGTTTCTTCCTAAAATAAATATTGTCGTTTCATGAACCATTTGGAATCCGCACGGAACATTTCTGAGAACCCACCTCTTTCCGATTTGTCGCACTCTATTTCTTGAGCTCGCAGACGCTGCTCTACCACGTAGATCATCTCACAGCCCAAGTTGACGACCAGAAAAGGCGTCGCGTAGAGCGCCATCGCGACCGACCTAGCGCGCGCCTTGTCGCGTACTAACTGACTGAAATAATCAATACTTTTCCAGTGCTAACCTCGAAATGGCGCAAAGTATCGATTTGTTGTACGAGCGAGTGCTGAAGAAACTAAGCGACGACGGCGCCATTAAGGCCATCTCCCATAAACTTTGGACCTTGAAAACAAATAGCGAGAAAACTCTTTACATCTACAGAATACTGAAAAATTTGAAAGTTTTACCAGAAAATTTAACCATTGCTAAGTCAGAAAGTGCATCTGAAAAATACCGAGAGCTCGGTAACGAAAGCTTCAAGAAGTCTAAGGATTATGAAGCTCTGCAGTACTACAATATGTCTCTGCAGTACGCCCCGCGCGACTCCACTCAGCTGAGTCTGGCCTACGCCAACAGATCTGCCGTTCTCTTCGCTCTCAAACGTTACAATGAATGCTTAAAAGATATAGACACTGTTTTCAGCATGAATTATCCAGATAAACTTAAAAATAAATTGTCAAATCGGCAACAGCAGTGTCGAGCGGCTGTCCCTCCCGTGATAGAGGACAAGTTTGAAGAAAATAATATTGGAAAGGTTTTAAAAGGCATGCCGAGTAAGAATCCTCGTTACATCTGCGCTTCTTCTAAAGTAGAAGTTTTGAACAGTGCGGAGATGGGTCGGCACGTTGTCGCAGTGGACGACATGGAGCCGGGCGAACTGATCGCCGATGAGGAGCCGTATGTGCGCCTGCTGCTCAAGTCTCAAGCTCTGCTCGCCTGCAGCTACTGCTTCTCGTTCAGCGCTAACCTCGTGCCGTGCGACAAATGCTGTGTCATCTTGTTCTGCAGCGAGACTTGCAAGAGTGAAGCCATGCGCGAGTATCACTCTGTCGAGTGCGCGATCGGGGCGACGCTCGTCGCGATGGACTTCACCAAGCTGGAGTTGCTAGCGCTGCGTACCACGATCAAGGCTCGCAACGAGCGGCCCGACTGGAAGAGCCTTCTGAATCTCATAGATAAAGTAGAAAACGATGCCGGCTCGGGAAAGTACGGGCTTGTGGAGGCGGACGGTTCCCTCGTTTACGATTCCAAGTACTACGATTCTATTCATACGCTTGCGACGAACGCAGAGCGTCGCTCCATGTCGGATATCTTCCAGAAGGGTGTTACAGCGGCGGTGCTGCTGCATCTAGTGTCGTCTACGGGGTTCTTGCGAGCGGATGCGCAGGGGGTGGAGGCGGAGGTGATGGGAGCGACGGGCGGACTGTTGCTGCAGCACTCGATGACGAGTCCGACCAACATGCACACGGTGAGCGCCACCGCCCGCCTCGAGGACGGCACGTGCACGAGCGGCGACAGCGTGGGCAGCGCGGCGTACGCCTTCCTCAGCCTCATCAACCACTCGTGTGCGCCCAATGTGGTGCGGTTCAATCCCCTCGGCACCGCACGCACCCTGCTCATCGCTCAGAGACCCATCAAGAAAGGTTGCCAGCTTTTCGATAACTATGGGTGAGTTTAGCTTTATTGACTAAAATATTATGGTATTACTAACTTGAAATGTTTTCTTTTTATCATAAGAAAAAAAAAAGAAATTAAAATCTGATTCTTACATATTCTTCAAATATTTTTGTTTCATGACATTTTAATACATAAAAAAAAAGAAAAAAAAAGTATTGAAATGAAAAAGTTTAATTTATGAAAAAAAAAATGTCAATACCTAACTTAAAACATTTTATGATTAATCCAAAATTTTTCATAACCTGGGAAAAGGTGCTTACCTTGTTTGTGTTTTTATTAACTCTCGCGTAATTGTTGCCACTCATCAGCTACCACCACGCAGTGCAAGAGAGATCGGAACGGCGAGCCTCACTCAAGTCCCAGTACAAGTTCGAGTGCGCCTGCGAGGCTTGCCTGCAAGACTACCCGCTCTACTTCACTCTGCTTGCTTCCAACAAGGTTCCCTCAGCCATCCGTGAACGTAAAGAAAGCGTGTTGAACGCCAGTACCATTGAGGGATTACAAAATGGTGATTTAAACGTAGCACTGGACAGCTTCAGACCTCTTTGTGATATGACAAATATTTTAGAAGCATACGTTCCGTGCGCGGAGTTAGGGGAATGTCAGGAGGCAGTGAAACAATGTATGTTCATAATCAGTGGCATATTGCCCTGTGGGTACAGCAAACCTCTCAATTGGGTTGATATTGTAATGAACAATTCTGACTGAACAGATCTATCGTACAATTTGTTCGGTGTATTGTAAAAATGGTGAATAAACTGTTTGGTAAAATGTTATATGGCCTATCCATATACATTTTTTACATATACTTTTTACATAACATGGACAATAATTGTTTATAAGTGTTATAAGTGAGCGAACTCTATAGAGGTTAAAACTGACACTGCTGCAAACACAAAATAATGTAGACACAATTTATTTGGTTTTTGCGGTTATTGTATACTATGTATTTACTTACCTACTTATATTAAGTAAATATTAGGAGTAGGTGTAATATTGTCTTGTGAAATTGTGTACATTTATAGCTAGTATAAGTATAAATTCACGCACGCACAGGCCCTCAACAATTTGTTATGATGACCCTTGAAACATTTCATACTTGCAATAATAAAAAGTACCTAGGTATGCAGTTTCAACGAAAAGTCGCATTTTTTTCTTGTGGCATTTTTTCTTGCTGGACATAATGTTTCTATGGCATACCAGAAATTATTTTTCTTACAGGGAATGCACCTCTATTAGTCTATACAATCAACTTACCATGGCTCTGTGGGTCATTTATTTGTAGAACCAGGAAAATGTGGAACGCACTCCCTGCCCATCTATCTCCTCCCAACTACATTCTAGGTTAGTCTTAAGACATATAAAGGAAATTCTCTCTGACTCTAGTCTAGTCCCCTTACTATTGTAGGTAGTGGGATCAAATTTTAGCCGCCTGGGTTGATACCACCGTACTGAGCGTGAGATGGTCGCATAGCAGCACTGGCTATATGTTCTTCTCTAATCCAGTATTAGCCAGCAATCCAGAGGGAAGTCTCCAGAGGGAACCTACCTTCTCGGAGGCCATATCGGTTGCTCCGACCCCTCTGACTCAGCCACCCATACTGAATTCCATTAAAACAGTCTTGGGTTTTTCTATAAGGTCTTGAAAGGTACCTCTGTCAGCAAGGCATTCTAGCTCTAACATAAAAACTAAAATAATCAAATGATTTGCATGCAGTGAAAAATTATTTATATAGGTATATGTTTGGACCCCTGTTGTTAATAAATAATCATTTTAGATTTATATACATATAATATAATATATTAAGTAAACGAACAAGAAGTAAACAAAGGAGGTGGACCAAGAGAGTATTTTTCTACATTTATATGATGGAGCAATAAAGAATTTTCTATCTATCTATCTAAGGTTATAATATCCACCATAAAATACATTATTTTTTATATTCCTTTATATTTTATCAAAATTGTGTCAGAGCTCGAATGTCATTTCGAATGTCATATTAAAATTTATATTTTAAGGACATTCAACCTACTAGCAATAATAAAGTTTTTCTTACTCATTTTACTATTTATACGTAGGTACTTTGTATTTCTTACTATTATGTTGTACCTATATACCTGCGTATGTTGTTAATTTTTTTAAATAAATTTGTATTTCATCTTCGAGTTTTTTTACACACTTGGTTTTTTTATGGAATCCAGACCATGTTTGGCTGCATCTACACCCAGGGCCGTATTTAGTATCTATCTGTAGACCCCTAGGCTGAACCTGTGGTGCGGGCCCTTCTGGTGAACTCTAAAATCGTATTTTAAGGAAATGTTATGACTAAAAACCTGAAAAGAATAATATTAAAGTTTTTTATGAAATTGTAGAACTTTTCTTTTTTTACTATATTGTATTTAAAAGTTGTTATGTTTGCTTGTACATTACCTATGTTAATTACGTACGTAACAACTACATAATAATGTAGGTAAGAAAAGAAAGAGGCACTATTGCGCCATGCAATTAGTTATGTAGGATTTCGGTGTGCTATGATTGTATGAGCATCATAGTATTTGAATATAATTTTCTTTTTGTGGTGCGGGCCCCTAGACTTCAGCCTAGATAGCCTGCACGTAAAAACGGCCCTGAATACACCTGCGATATCAGCCCCTAGGTGCCGTGACAGTCCTTCTTCACTGAACTGGACGGAAAACACGAACAATTTTACTTAGCCATTTCGACTGACCTGAAGGTCACTCAGTTCAGTTCACACTGTACCTACAGCTACAGATTTACGCGGTATGTAGGTAACATAATGTTAAACCCACATTGAACCGGATTGTATCTTTCTAAAGCTCGATATAATATTATTAGCTGCCGGGAACTCAACCTAGTGGTAATTTTAGAATAACTACCTACTAAATTAAGTGGTATGATAAAACATTTCATCGACTTAAGTATCAACTAAATTCGTTAATAAAATACTGTAGAATTATTGAAATAATGTTCAACGTCTTTATTCAAATTATAATTCATTCACTATTAAATAAACTTGGTTAAAATTTAAGTAGGAACATTATGGGACTTCTTCATTCAATGAAGAAGTCCCATAATGTTCCTACTTAACAACACAGCGATGAATATAAGAGATAGAGGAGACACCTGTGAGTGAAAGTTCGCAGCACTAGTTGTATTCGATACGTACGTCTCTTCTGTATGTGGTTGGTTTCCACGAAGCACAGTAATTCTTCCCTCTACTGCCGCCTGCACCGGGCTATTAGCACGGATGTAATCCGCCAAGCACGTGACATCGTCCCAAGGCATCCTCACTGAAGGCTGACTTGTAAACATCGTGTATCCGCAGCCTCCGCTAGCTACGAAATCTGTCATCACAACATTGTATTCCTTGTTATCTTCGATCTCTTGAAGTGGATGGTTGCCGCACGTCTGGCACCGCGCCAAAGCTCTAACTACGCGGTGTCCGGGCGGCTTTGCCAAGTCGTAGACGACTTGAACTCCGGAGACCTGGAGAAACCCTCCAGATTTATCGCCGCCGACGAGGACGGCCGAATGTTCGAGTGCTTGCAAAAGTACGTTTCCTTTCATTTTCACTGCCACGATGCCGTTTCCAAATGGCAACATTTCCATAAGGTGGGCTAGGGTAATTTTCTCAACATTTGATGACTTCGATAACGATACTCTAATTGTACCAGCCACAGTTATTGCTATGGGTTTGTTATTAGATTGTTCGTTCCATATCGAGTATTGATGTACCATGGCGTCCGACATTAAATTACCGAGATTGCACTCGCGCCTGTGGCACGGCAGATTACCTTCCAACAGTACCGAAGAAGTTCCAATTACTTGCTCAGTAATCGTTGTAAAATTATCTCTGTAATTCTCTATAATATGAAGCATTTCAGCATCCTGTGGAATACTTTCGTCCAGAAGTATGGAGCTTCCGTTGTAGCTTACGATCTCACCCCGACCATCAAAGACGATGTGCAATCTCCCAAGATATTTCGTGTAAGCGTATGCCTGGACGGCGGGAACCATTCTTCCGGACGCTTGTCGAACCATGGTGGGGTAGGGGCCTTTTACTTCCTCCGCGTCGTCGGTCGCGGTGCCGTTCCAGAGGAACGTATTGCTGTGGCCGCCAATGACTAGGTCGATTCCTTCCACTTCTCGCGCGATTCTCAAGTCGGTGTTCCAACCTGAGTGTCCGAGTGCAATGAGAATTTGTACACCCGTTTTATTTAAAAACGCTACTTCTTTCTTCAGGGCGACAACTTCGTCGATGTATTCGACGTCGTTCCTAGTCGACA